>CM038682.1:145242261-145842261 GCA_021605205.1 Aegilops longissima | reverse complement strand
GGCTTGGTAGACATGTCCTTCACATAGAAAACCTGTGCCACATCATTGGCTAGGACGAATGGTTAAATGCAGACACATAAGATTGTTGAGATCCTTGTTGTCATTCCATCTGCGGGTCTTCCGTTACCCGCCTCGTGTCATATTGACCCATTTGCACGAAACAAAGGGACCTTTAAACCACGTCGATAGTCAAGTTCCCATATGTCCTGTATATAACCATAATATGTTTCCTTTCCGTCTTGGTTTCGCATCAAAGCGGACACCACTGTTTTGGTTGGTGCTCTTCTTATCTTGGGCGATCGTGTAAAATGTATTACCATTTATCTCGTACCCTTTGAAAGTCATTATATTCGAAGATGGTAGCTGGGACAGCAAGTATAGGTCATCTTCAATAGAGGTGTCATGCATGGTGCGTGTACGCAACCAGCTGGCGAAACTCTGGTTTGTTCACGTGTAATCCGGTCATCGAGACCGCTCCGGTGTTTGGGCGTAGCAAATTCTTGTGTTCATCCATATACGGAGCCACCAAGGCGAATTCTATAGAAGCTGTGTAGTGTGCTTGGTGAGAGAATGTCCGTCCATACATATTATTTGTTCCCCTCCTAGCGTGCCTTTTCCATCGATCTGCCCTTATGCGCGATTGAGGAACACCAATCGGCTTAAGGTCAGGAATAAAGTCAATACAAAACTCAATGACCTCCTCATTTTGATGGCCCTTGGAGATGCTTCCTTCGGCCTAGAACGGTTATGAACATATTTCTTTAAGACTCCCATGAACCTCTCAAAGGGAACATATTGTGTAGAAATACATGACCCAAAAGCGTTAATCTCTTCGCATAGGTGAACTAGGGCGTGCGTCATGATGTTGAAGAAGGATGGTGGGAACACCAACTCGAAATCTGACAAGACATTGCACCAAATCATTACGTAACCTTGGTATGATTTCGGGCGATTACCTTCGAGAGATTGCATTGAGAAATGCACATAGCTTCACAATGGCTAATCGAGCGTTTTCGGTAGAAGCCCCTCAATGCAACCGGAAGCAGTTGCGTCATAATCACGTGGCAGTCATGAGACTTTAGGTTCGGAACTTTTCTCTGCCATGTTTATTATTCCTTTATATTGACGAAGCCGACGGTACCTTAATCTCGAGCAGGCATTCAAAGAAGATTTCCTTCTCTTCTTTGGTAAGGCGTAGCTTGCATGACCACGATATATGTCGTCTTCTCCGTGCATACGTTGCTGGTCCTCCATGCCTCGGTGTATCTTTTGTCTTCCCATACACGCCCAAGAAGCCAAGCAGGGTCACGCAAAGATTCTTCGTCACGTGCATCACGTCGATTGCGGAGCGGACCTCTAGGTCTTTCAATATGGCAGGTCCCAAAATATAGATTTCTTCTTCCACATGGGTGCGCGTCCGTCGGCGTCCTTTGGAACAGGTTGTCCGCCGGGACCTTTCCAAATATCACCTTCAAATCCTTGACCATATCATGTACATCAGCACCGATGCGGTGGCGAGGCTTCGTCCGGTGATCCGCCTCACCTTTGAAATGCTTGCCTTTCTTTCTTACGGGATGCCTGCTCGGAAGAAATCGGCGATGTCCGGTACACATTCTTCATACAACTATTCAAATATATCTTGTCGGTATCATCCAAACAGTGCGTGCATCCGCGGTATCCCTTGTTTGTGCGTCACGAAGGTTCTTGAGAGCAGGCCAATCATTGATGGTCACAAACAACAACGCCTTTAGGTCAAATTCTTCCCCATGTGCTCATCCCACGACGTACACCTGTTCCATTCCACAGTTGTAAGAGTTCTTCAACTAATGGCCTTAGGTACACATCAATGTCGTTGCCGGGTTGCTTAGGGCCTTGGACTTCCGCTTCATGCACAACCAAGGAGGAAGGTTATACAAACATAGAGTCACATGCCAGGTGCTATAGTTGCTGCTCTGCTCCCCAAAAGGATTAATGCCATCTGCGCTTAGACCAAACCATATGCTCCTTGCGTCATCTGCAAACTCCTTCCCGTACTTTCTTTCAATTTTTCTCCACTGCGACCCGTCAGCTGGTACTCTCAACTTTCCGTCTTTCTTACGGTCTTCTTTGTGCCATCGCATCGCCTTGGCATGCTCTTTGTTTTGGAACAAACGTTTCAACCATGGTATTATAGGAGAATACCACATCACCTTGGCAGGAATCTTCTTCCTGGGGCGCTCGCCCTCGACATCACCATGCTCATCGCGGCTGATCTTATAGCGCAATGCACCACATACCGGCAAGCGTTCAAATCCTCGTACTCACCGCGGTAGAGGATGCAATCATTAGGGCATGCATGTATCTTACGCACCTCTAACCCTAGAGGGGCGACAGCCTTCTTTGCTTCAGACGTACTCTCGGGCAATTTGTTGTCCTTTGGAAGCATATCCTTTATCATTACCAGCAACTTTCCAAATCCCTTGTCGGATACACCATTCTCGCCTTCCATTGCAGCAATTCCGATGTGGTGCCCAGCTTTTCTTGTCACCCACGCAATTCGGGTACAACAATTTTTGTGATCCTCTAACATGCGCTGCAACTTCTTCTTCTCCAAATCACTTGCGCAGTTTCTCTTTGCATCGGCAATGGCCCGACCTAGATCATCAGCGGGCTCATCGATGCCTCTTCTTCACTTCTTCCGCATTGCCGCCCAGCTTCTTCCGCATTACCGGCTCAGCTTCTTCCTCCATTGTTGTATCATCGTATTCAGGGAACCCATGGCCGGGATAGCTGTCATCGTCCTCTTCTTCTTCATTGTCTTCCATCATAACCCCTCTTTCTCCGTGCTTGGTCCAAACATTATAGTGGGGCATGAAACCGGACTCAAACAGTGGGCGTGAATGGTTCTTGGCGAGAGTAATTGCGACCATTCTTACAGCCAGCACATGGACAAGGCATAAAACCATCCGCCCGCTTGTTTGCCTCAGCCGCAAGCAGAAAAGTATGCGCCCTCAACGAACTGGGAGAGCATCGGTCATCGTACATCCATTGCGGCTCATCTTCATTACACAACACCGAATAGACCAAATTAATACAAGTTCACACAACACTTAAATGCAACAAACAAATAACTCTCTAGCTAAAGCATTTAAATGCAACAACAAATGCGATCAAGATCGCAACTAAGGTAACAATTGATCCAACAGCATAATGATATCAAGCCTCACTATCGATGGCATATTTTCTAATCTTTCTAATCTTCAAGCACATTTTCTCCATCTTGATCTTGTGATCATCGATGACATCGGCAACATGCAACTCAATTCCATCTTCTCCCCTCAATTCTTTTCAATTTTTCTTTCAAGTACTCGTTTTCTCTTTCAACTAAATTTAACCTCTCGACAATAGGGTCGGTTGGAATTTCGGTTCACATACCTCCTAGATAAAAATATCTATGTCAACTTGATGGGCATAATTTGTCATAAACACGAAATGCAACAAATAGTTTTAAAGAGAATATACCACATCCGAATCATAACAAGGACGAGGGCCGACGGGACGGATATCAAAACCATGGCACTATGTATAACAAACAACGTCGGGTAAGATAATTATTATACGAGTAACTATATATCCAAATCACGAAACATCAATTTTTATATAAAATTTCATGAACAAGAGGCTCACCACAAGGTGGTGCCGGCGATGGGACAGTAAGGGCGATCGGCGGTGGTTACGACAGATATTTAGAAGGCACTAAGTAAACCACACCTACATATGCAAACTAAGTGTTATTTTGACCTCAAATTGCATATAAATCAAATACTAGCACATATATATATATATATATATATATATATATATATATATATATATATATATATATATATATATATATATATATTTCCTCCCAAATTACTAAACTCACAAATTAATAACTATATGAACCAATGCAAGAGCTAATCTAGCAATGAGAGATGAAAGGACAAAGTTGCTAACCTTTGTGATCACTTGAATGGATGGGGCCTTCAAATCTTGACAAATTTTGGGCAAAATGTGTGATGAGCTCGAGGGAGAAGAGGAAGAACAGGGAGGAGAGGAGAGGGAAAGGGGAAGAACAGAGCGAGCTAGGCAGAAGGGTTTATATGAAGGAGGACCTATAGTACCGGTTCGTGGCACGAACCGGTACTAAAGGTCCGGAGGGGCCCAGCCGACAACATCCTGCCACCACCCTCATTAGTACCGGTTCTCGCACGAACCGGTGCTAAAGGTTAGCCACGAACCGGTGCTAAAGGCTAGCCGTTGGAACCGGCACTAATGTATACATTTGTGCCGGCTCTAATACAAACCGGCACTAATGTGCTTCACGTTTGACCCTTTTTCTACTAGTGTCTTGTACTACCCATATCATCAATATTAATCAAGCAGGAGTGGGGTATTACCTCCATCGAGAGGGCCCGAACCTGGGTAAAAACATCGTGTCCCTTGTCTCCTGTTACCATCCGCCTAGACGCACAGTTCGGGACCCCCTACCCGAGATCCGCCGGTTTTGACACCGACATTGGTGCTTTCATTGAGAGTTCCTATGTGTCGTCACCGATAGGCCCGATGGCTCCTTCGATCATCAACAACGACGCGGTCCAGGGTGAGACTTTTCTCCCCGGACAAATCTTCGTGTTCGGCGGCTTTACACTGCGGGCCAATTCGCTTAGCCATCAGGAGCAGATCGAAAGCTACGCCCCTGGCCATCAGGTCAGATTTGGAAGTTTGAACTATACGGCAGATATCCGCGGAGACTTGATCTTCGACGGATTCGAGCCGCAGCCAAGCTGCCGCACTGTCTCGATGGGCATGATCTAGCTCGCAGCGAGCAAGTGCCACGGAGGCCGCACCGCTTCCGCTCCGAACCTTAATCCGGAGCCGGATTCCCCGATCGAGGACGAGTTGTTGGACACCACCTCGGGGGCCACCATCTCTACGGCGATTGAGCCGAACTCCATCCCTGTCCTTTGTGAAGACCTCGACTCCAGGGTGCCGGACTCCGAACCCTCCGTGCCCCTGCCAATCGAATCCGATTGGGCGCCGGTCATGGAGTTCACTGCCGCGGACATCTTTCAGCACTCGCCCTTTGGCGACATCCTGAATTCACTAAAGTCTCTCTCTTTATCCGTAGAGCCCTGGCCGGACTACGAACAAGAAGGTTGGGATGCGGACGACAAAGAAATTCAACGCCCACCCACCACCCACTTTGTAGCCACTGTCGATGATTTAACCGACATGCTAGACTTCGACTCCGAAGACATCGACGGTATGGACGACGATGCCGGAGACGACCAAGACCCAGCGCCTACAGGGCACTGGAAGGCCACCTCGTCATACGACATATACATGGTGGATTTCCCAAAAGATGGGAACGGCGATGGAACAACGGAGGATGACCCCTCCAAAAAGCAACCGAAGCACCAGCGTCAGCGGCGCCGCTCTAAATCCCGCCACAGCAAAAACGGTGATTCCGTTACGGGAGATAATAACACCCTGAACAGTACCGAAGACAACCCCCTCCAGCAGGACTCAGTGCGGGAGAAGGGAGAAGCAAGTCCGCACGACAGTGCGACAGAAAGAGAGGTCGAGGACGATAATTACGCTCCTCCCTCAGAAGATGAGGCAAGCCTCGACGACGACGAATTTGTCGTGCCTGAGGACCCCGCCGAACAGGAGCGTTTAAAACGCAGGCTTATGGCCACGGCAAACAGCCTCAAGAAAAAGCAGCAACAGCTCAGAGCTGACCAAGACCTGCTAGCTGACGATGGACTGAAGTCCTTGCAGCCGAAGAGTATGAACTCGAACGCCCCTCCAAAAGCTACCCCAAACGCAAGTCGTTGCCTCGATCAGAGGAGGAAGCACCCAAGTCACCAGCGCACGACATGGCAGACCGGCCACCCCGTGGCCGCGACAGAGAAGCCTTGCCGTACCTTGGCCAGCTGCGCCTCCCCCTTCTCTCGTTCAGTGCATTCCGCAGCTTTGAGCTGCCACGGACACGCTTCCTTGTGGTCGCCACCTCGTTCATGGCCCCAGAGTACCCAAGTTATTCCTGTTATTTTTGCAACCAAAACCTTTTCTATAAGGTATTTCTTTAATAAGGTATTACTTACCTTCCTTGTCCTCGAGCTGCTTCTTGGCTTGTCCGAGCTCGTTCTCGGACCGCTCGAGGTTCCGCTTCAATGCATTGACCTCCCTTGATCGGTCTGGCAGAGGTCAAAGCGCAGCCTGCATTCCCGTATTGACACACTTATGTTAGACTCCTGCGTATATCTTTTTAGATCCTTAGTCCGGCTTTTCTTTCCGAACACCAACTAAGCATCAGGCTACTGTCTATGCGGTAATATTTTTACATATTCTAAACTTACCTCAAAGCCTGTTAGAAGGCTGGTATAGGCTTGGTCATCCGCTCTTGGCAGATCGAACTGTCCGGATCACCGCACTCATAAAATGCGGTGCTCCTCCTGATGGAAGCGCTGTTGGCGCCTCGAGTAAGCTATCCGGTGCCTCCGGTTGGAGGGAGGACACCGGCGTCTTACCCTTCTTGCGAAGGATCCGCTGGCCGGACTTCGGAACCGCTGATGGTTCCGGCATGGAGTCCGGACGAGGGTCGGGGTTAGAGCCCCTGGGGGTCATGCCCCCCACGCGCCTAGAGTCCAGGAAGTTGCCTTGTGGCTCCTCCTGCGCCACCTCATCTTGACTAAGCCCCCCTTGGGGCACCACCTCGGTGTCGTCCGCAGCGTGGGGCGAGGAGGCGGTCGGAAGCGAAGTACTCTCCATTTCCGACGAGCCCAGGGACCCGCTCGATGAATCGGCGAACTCGCCCTTGGGCGTGCTGCACGGTTGTTCGGCATTAGAGAACACTCTGTAGTAATAAAAAGCTATGGGTATCCAGACACTTACGATCTCGCCAGGGGCTTGGCCCTTGTAGGCCAATCCTCCTCGTCGTCGTCGACGTTGGTGGAGAAGTCCGGAGGAAGGGTTCTTCCCTTCTTGGACCCTCCGGCCTCCCCAGTTGGGGCGGCCTTCCTTTTCTTCTCCTCCCCCGCTGGGAGAGGAGCTTCTTCTTCTTCCTCCTCGTCCTCAGGAGATGATTCTGCATCAGAATCTGACAGCACCTGGCGTCGGGAGCTCCTTCGAGTTCCCGTGGCCTCCTTCTTGGCCTTCTTCTACGGTACCACATGGGGCGCCGGAGCAAGCAGCCCCGTCAATCGGGCGTCCTCCGGGTCTTCCGGCAAAGGAGCCGGACAGTTAATCTGTCCGGACGTCTTCAGCCAGTCCTGTCAAAGATTAGGGAGTTTTAGATCCCACATAGAGTCAATCTATGAAAAAAGAGTCCCGTAAAGGGTAAAATAACTTACCTCGCCGGCTGGACGCCACGAGCTGTATCCGCGATCCTTATTAGCGGATGTTGGGGCTTCAGCACCCTTGAACAAGCACCTTCCAGGCATCTTCGTGCGTAGTGTCAAGAGCGGCTCAAGGTTCGTGTCTGTGCGGATCGAACTCCACAAGTTGAAGGCCCGTTGTTGGCATGGGAGAATCCGGCGGATGAGCATCACCGGATTACGTTGACAAGCCCGAGATTCTTGTCCATCGGTTTGGACGCATGTTTGGAGTCCGGATAGCTCTTCCGAATTCCCCACGTCAGGCCGTCTCTTTCCATGACGAGAGCCGTGTGGGGAAGCCAGATCTAAATTGGGGCCGCCACCCATTCCGGTCGCGTGGCTCGGTGATGTAGAACCACCCGATTGCCACCCCTTTATTGTCTCCACGAAGGCGCCCTCGAGCCATGGGACTTTGGCCATCTTACCAACCATGGCGCCTCAAGACTCCACTTGACGGCCGCCCACTACCTTGGCCGGACGTTGAAGATCTTCAGCCATAAGCGAAGTGGGGCTGGATGCGAGGAAGGCCTCGCATTACGACGATAAACGCCGAGATGTTGAGGATGAAATTCGGGCCAGGTCGTGGAAGTCCAGGCCGTAGTAGAACATGAGCCCCGGACAAATGGGTGAAGTGGAAAACCTAGTCCATGGAGGAAGTGGGGAGAAACACCACCCTCTCATGGGGCCGGGGTTGGAATAAGCTGCCCCGCATCGAGCAGCCTGTGCGCGATGTCGCCGGACAAGTATCCGGCCTCCCGCAGTCTTGTGATGTGCCCCTCCGTGACGGAGGAGGCCATCCATCTGCCTCCCGCTCCTGACATGGTTGGAGAAGGTTGAGGAGGAATGTGCGGGCTTGGGTGCTAGAGCTCGAGTGCGCGGAAATGGATGAGCAAAGGAGGAAGAAGGCGTAGGTGAAAAGGTGGATCCTTATCCCCTTATATGGACGTACGAAGCTTTGCGTCCCCCACCAGCCTGGTAAAACTCTCTTATCTCCCAAGCGCCGTAATCAATGGCACGGTTGGGTTACCCACGTCCGTATTGATGAGAATCCCGGAATAAGGGGGCACGATCTATGCTTTGATAAGACGTGCCAAGGAAACCACCTCGCTAAACGCGCTAAGGTGGAACGGTAAAAAACGATTCATAAAAAGGCTTGGCCGTGGTGTGATGTCACGCCGCGGAATACGTCAGCAGATCTGTGAAAAAGTTATTCTCTCTACGGTGGTATGTGGAACTTGTTTTGCACAGCCGGACACTATCCTGGTGTTCAAAACCTTCCATGAAGTATTCGGAGGAGGAACCCGCCTTGCAATGCCGAAGACAATATGCGCGCCGGACTCGTCGTCATTGAAGCCTGGTTCAGGGCTACCGAGGAGTCCCGGACTAGGGGTGTCCGGATAGCGGACTATCATCACGGCGGACTCTAAGACTATGAAGATACAAGATTGAAGACTTCGTCCCGTGTCCGGATGGGACTTTCCTTGGCGTGGAAGGCAAGCTTGGCGATACGGATATGTAGATCTCCTACCATTGTAACCGACTCGTGTAACCCTAACCTATCCGGTGTCTATATAAACCGGAGGGTTTTAGTCCGTGGGGCGAACAACAATCATACCATAGGCTAGCTTCTAGGGTTTAGCCTCCTTGATCTCGTGGTAGATCTACTCTTGTACTACCCATATCATCAATATTAATCAAGCAGGAGTAGGGTATTACCTCCATCGAGAGGGCCCGAACCTGGGTAAAAACATCGTGTCCCTTGTCTCCTGTTACCATCCGCCTAGACGCACAGTTCGGGACCCCCTACCCGAGATCCGCCGGTTTTGACACCGACAACGCCTGTATCTTCCCCGCCGGTACCTTCCTCGCCGGTACCTTCCTCACCGATACCTTCCCCGCCGGTCGCGGCGCCGCCATCAGTGCCGGCTCCGCCGGTGTCGATGTCGGCGTCAGTACCATCATCAAGGCCGACCTGCAAACCTTGACTTTGCTTAGCAGTCAAATAGTCGAGGTACTTTTGTTCACCCTCATAATCCATCTCGTCTATATCTTGGTCAGAAGGCCCAGTTTCTTTGTTGTTCGACATGTTTCCTATGATTAAGTCTCCTCGTTTAATTCTAAAACTATAAAAACAATGAGAAATGATATAAAAAATATCTAAGTTTGCCGCAATACCGTTCCAGCAACTCCCGGCACTCGATATTCCTACTTTCTAGCACAAGTCATGCCAAAATTCACGGAAAATTTCAGCATGACCTTTGCTAAAAAATGGACATATTGAGCGCTTGAAATTCACCGGAACGGAAATGAATCAATATTTCGGTGAAACATCGGCCACTCGGATTATTTGCCCTGCACATCACATGTCCAAATGACATGTCCAAATTCCAAGTATGACATGTCCACTTCAAATTCACATATAAAAGGAAGAAAAATATAGAACTTGAAGAAAAATGCAAGAAGTCATGTTTTTTAAAATATAGAATTAATTTGTCCACTTCAAATTCTATTTTTTAAAATAGCAACAATTGCTTTAACTAAAAAATTTAAATAGCAACAATTGTTTTAACTAATCTGTCCTAGGTTTCATACTAATTCTAATTAACTAACTAGCACTATATAATTAAAATAACAACAATTGCTTTAACTAAAAAATGCAAGAAACCTATATAATCAATTCTGTTTTTGTTACACTAAAAATAGCCTAAGGTCCATACTATTTCATACTTATTAGCACTAAATAGCAGAGAAGAGGGAAGGGGAGAGGGTTTACATAGGGCAGAGAGAGATGGGGTCGGGGGAGACGGCGCGGCAGCGAGGCGAGGCGGGGGCGAGCGCTGGGTCGGCGGTCTCCGGGTCGGGGAGACGGGGCAGCGGGGACAGGGGCGAGCTCCGGGGTCAGGGCGAGCGTCGGGATGGGGCCGAGCGCCGGGGTCGAGGGCTCCGACGGCGACGACACGGGGGAAGAGAGAGGAAGATTTGGGGGAAGAGCAGAGGCGGGAAGAAGCACAGAGAGTGAGGATTTTTGGGGTTAAGTCGAGATAGCAGTAGCGCGTTCCGGACAAAGGCGCTATAGCTATGTTAGCTATAGCGCTTTTGCAAAAAACGCGCTACTGCTATTTTAGATAGCTATAGCGTTTATTTCAAAAAGCACTATCGCTACTACAGATAGCGATAGCATTTTCCTGTAGAAATCGCTACTGCTATTACCTGTAGCAGTCTTCTTGTTTGTTTCTTCTATCTTCTTTTCCTTTATTTTCTCTCCCTTTTCTTTTATTTTCTTTTCCTTTTTTTCGAGAGCAGTGAACAAAGGGAAGGTGATACAATGTATATAACTAAGGCGATATATATTGCATCATTTGATGGTTAAGTATGTATACAAAATGGGAACATATATATTACATCATTTGACCAATGCATAATGGCCAAGTGTGTGCACAAAATGGGAACATATATATTACATCATTTGACCAATAACGTGCGGTTCCTCAGTGTTGACGTTTTCGTTTTTGAGTGAGCTTCTTTCCCTTCTTGTTCGTTGAAGAATAGTTGAGCCCCTCATTGTGACTTTTCCTTTTCCAAGGAATACGATCGTTCTTAGGTAATGTAGTATTGATTCTTATTTGACATATACTTCATCGTCATCGTCATCTTCCCTCATTGGGTTGCCGTACTGATCGTTGTCTTCCTCATTGGCGACTCCATCCATTCCAATGATGTTCCTTTTGCCTCTCCTCATGAGAACACGGTTGGGATTGAACGGGTCGGTTATGAAGAAGCATTGTGCCATGTGCTTAGCGTGTACCCATGGCTCGGTTTTTGTGATAGCGTTCACGGTAGCGCTCTTGGCGTCGGGTATAGTCATGGTAGTGAAAAACCGGTTTTCTCTTTCGACATTCTTAGCCCATCTGACACGGAACATCGTCGCGTTGTGCAGTCCAGAGTAGTCAAGCTCCCAGATCTCCTCGACCCATCTGTAAAAAAAATCAGTTGCACCGTTATCGCTACCGGTAATGCATTCCAACGTCAACCCTGAATTCTGATCATCACTTTCCATATCTTTGGCCTCTGTGTAGAACGTGTATCAGTTGATATCGTATGCCTGATAGGTGACGAGGTTGGGTGAGGGGCCATGTGCTAAGGCGTATATGAGCAATCCGTCCTCAGATCCCTCTTTCGGGGGATTAGCAACAATATGCTCTTTGAACCAATGCAGGAAAGTGGAGTTGTGCTCTCTAGTAACTTCGGTGTCCGTCCTGCATACCCCCCGGTCATGATACTTTTTTGCGATAATTTCTTTGTGCTGTGCCACGAAAGGATCTACCTCGTCTAGGTGTTGTAGCACTACCAAGTTTGCTCTGTCAAAGTTATTGCGTCGATCTGAGTATGCCACGTGCAGTTCCCTGCGACCATTGGAGTGACCTTCTCATTCGAGCCTCCCATCGTGCTTGTTAACGGGCAAACCAACACCAACACCAGGCGGCTGGTCCACGCCATATAGAAAATTCTCGCAGAAAGAGATGCACTCTTGTGTTAGATAGCCCTGGACGATGCTTCCATCTGGACGGGACATGTTACGAACGAATCCTTTGATCATCCCATTCATCCTCTCAAATGGCATCATGTTGTGCAGGAATATCGGCCCCAGGTCTATTATGTCATCCACAATATGGACACACAGATGCACCATGACGTCAAAGAACACGGGCTGGAAGTACATCTCAAGCTCATTCAGTATCACAATGATCTCTTCCTGTAGCCTTCAGAGCTGCTTCACACTGATCGACTTTCAAAAGATGACGTCGAAAAAGTTGCAGAGACCAATAAGCGTGTCACAGACTTGCTTGTCCATTATCTCTCTAAGGGAAACAGGTAGTATTTGCGTCATCATCACATGACAGTCATGGGACTTCATCCCGCTGAACCTTTTCTTGTTCGTGTCTAGATATCTGCTTATCTTGCCACAGTAATAGGAGCTAACTTTGACTCCGGTAAGGCACTTAAAGAATTGATCGATCTCAGCCCGACTTAAGGTGAAGCAAGAAGGGGGGCAATAATCCTCTTCCTTTACTTTTTTGCCCTTCTTCTCCTGCGCCTCTGTCTCTGTCTCTGTTTCGTCTGACTTTTCACGGGGCGGCATGTGCAGATCTTCCCTGATTTCCAAATCTTGCAAGTCTTTTCTTGCCTTCGGCCCATCGTTATTCTTATTCGGCATGTTCATCAGTCTCGCGAGCAAGCTCTCAAGGACATTCTCACAGATATGCATTTGATCAAGGCAATGAGGTGTGTCGAGTTTCTGCCAGTACTCCAAGTCCCAGATCACAGACCTCGTCTTCCATACCTTCAGCAGTGGGTGATACGTCTCCAATGTATGTATAATTTTTGATGTATTCTGATACGTCTCCAACGTATCTATAATTTTTCATTGTTCCATGCTATTATATTATCTGTTTTGGATGTTTAATGGGCTTTAATATGCACTTTTATATTATTTTTGGGACTAACTTACTAACACGACGCCCAGTGCAAATTGCTGTTTTTTGCCTATTTCAGTGTTTCGCAGAAAAGGAATATCAAACAGAATCCAAACGGAATGAAACCTTCGCGAGGACCATTTTTGGAACAAACGCAAGCCAGGAGACTTGGAGTGGTCGTCAAGGAAGCAACGAGGCGGCCATGAGGCAGGAGGGCGCCCCCCCCCCCACCCTCGTGGGCCCCTTGCAGCTCCACCGACCTACTTCTTTCTCCTATATATACTCATATACCCCGAAAACATCCAAGGAGCACCACGAAACCCTATTTCCACCGCCACAACCTTATGTACCGTGAGATCCCATCTTGGGGCATTTTCCGGCGCTCCGCCGGAGGGGGAATTGATCACGGAGGGCTTCTACATTAACACCATAGCCTCTCCGATGATGTTTGAGTAGTTTACCACAGACCTTCGGGTCCATAGTTATTAGCTAGATGGCTTCTTCTCTCTCTTTGGATCTCAATACAAAGTTCTCCTCGATCTTCTTGGAGATCTATCCAATGTAATTCTTATGCGGTGTGTTTGTCGAGATCCGATGAATTACGGGTTTATGATCAAGATTATATATGAACAATATTTGATTCTTCTCTGAATTCTTATATGCATGATTTAATATCTTTTCAAGTCTCTTCGAATTATCAGTTTGGTTTGGCCTACTAGATTGATATTTCTTGTAATGGGAGAAGTGCTTAGCTTTGGGTTCAATCTTGCGGTGTTCGATCCTAGTGACAGAAAGGGAACCGATATGTATTGTATAGTTGCCATCGAGGATAAAAAGATGGAATTTATATCATATTGCTTGAGTTTATCCCTCTACATCATGTCATCTTGCTTAATGCGTTACTCTGCTCGTATGAACTTAATACTCTAGATGCATGCTGGATAGCGGTCGATGTGTGGAGTAATAGTAGTAGCTGCAGAATTGTTTCGGTCTACTTGTCACGGACGTGATTCCTATATACATGATCATGCCTAGATATTCTCATAACTATGCGCTTTTCTATCAATTGCTCGGCAGTAATTTGTTCACCCAACGTAAAATATGATATCTTGAGAGAAGCCACTAGTGAAACCTATGGCCCCCGGATCTATTTTCTATCATATTATATCTCTTTTATATCGCATCTCGTTTACTATTTTGCAATCTTTACTTTTCAATATATACAACAAAAATACCAAAGATATTTATCTTATTATCTTTATCAGATCTCACTTTTGGAAGTGGTCGTGAAGGGATTGACAACCCCTCGCGTTGGTTGCAAGGTTCTTGATTGTTTGTGCAGGTACTAGGTGACTTGCGTGTAACCTCCTACTGGATTGATACCTTGGTTCTCAAAAACTGAGGGAAGTACTTACGCTGCTTTGCTGCATCACCCTTTCCTCTTCAAAGGAAAACCAACGCATGCTCAAGAGATAGCATATTCATGCCATGTTTATAATATTTATACATGATTTTGGTATAATTTGATTAGAACTAACCCGGACTGACGTTGTTTTCAGCAGAACTACCATGGTGTTGTTTTCGTGTAGAAATAAAAGTTCTCGGAATGCGCTGAAAATCGACGAAGATTTTTTCTGGAAAATATATAAAATACTAGAAGAAAGAGTTATCGGAGGGGAGTCCCATGGGCCCCACGAGGGTGGAGGGCGCGCCCCTGTGCCTCGTGGACTTCCTGAGGGGCCCCCTGACTTGTTCTCGACGCCAACCTCTCCTATAAATCCCCAAACCTCCAGAAAATAACCTAGATCGGGAGTTCCACCGCCGCAAGCCTCTGTAGCCACCGAAACCAATCAGGACCCTATTCCCGCACCCTACCGGAGGGGGGATCCATCACCGATGGCCATCTTCATCATCCCGACGCTCTCCGTGACGAGGAGGGAGTAGTTCACCCTCGGGGCTGAGGGTATGTACCAGTAGCTATGTGTTTGATCTCTCTCTCTCTCTCGTGTTCTTTATTTGGCACGATCTTGATGTACCGCGAGCTTTGCTACTCTAGTTGGATCTTATGATGTTTCTCCCCCTCTACCTTCTTGTAATGGATTGAGTTTTCCCTTTGAAGTTATCTTATCGGATTGAGTCTTTAAGGATTTGAGAACACTTGATGTATGTCTTGCATGTGCTTATCTGTGTTGACAATGGGATATTCACGTGATCTACTTGATGTATGTTTTGGTGATCAACTTGCGGGTTCAGTGACCTTGTGAAATTATGCATAGGGGTTGGCACACGTTTTCGTCTTGACTATCCAGTACAAACTTTGGGGCACTCTTTGAAGTTCTTTGTGTTGGTTGAATAGATGAATCTGAGATTGTGTGATGCATATCATATAATCATACCCGCGGATACTTGTGGTGACATTGGAGTATCTAGGTGACATTAGGGTTTTGGTTGATTTGTATGTTAAGGTGTTATTTTACTACGAACTCTAGGGCTGTTTAGGAATCGCCCAATGAATTGATAGGAAAGAATAACTTTGAGGTGGTTTCGTACCCTACAATAATCTCTTCGTTTGTTCTCCGCTATTAGTGACTTTGGAGTGACTCTTTGTTGCATGTTGAGGGATAGTTATATGATCCAGTTATGTTATTATTGTTGAGAGAACTTGCACTAGTGAAAAACCTTGGGCATTGATTCGAAGCATTGCAATACCGTTTACGCTCACTTTTGCTACTAGTTACCTTGCTGTTTTTATATTTTCAAATTACAAAAACCTATATCTACCATCCATATTGCACTTGTATCACCATATCTTCGCCGAACTAGTGCACCTATACAATTTACCATTGTATTGGGTGTGTTGGGGGCACAAGAGAATCTTTGTTATTTGGTTGTAGGGTTGTTTGAGAGAGACCATATTCATCCTACGCCTCCCACGGATTGATAAACCTTAGGTCATCCACTTGAGGGAAATTTGCTACTGTCCTACAAACCTCTGCACTTGGAGGCCCAACAACGTCTACAAGAAGAAGGTTGCGTAGTAGACATCAGCGGCTCCGGCGCATTTTTCATCGTCTTTCCCGGCACGGGGCACTGTTCCTAGTTTTTCAACAGCTCATTGATTTCGGCGCCGCTCTGCTTACGTGGAGGTCCTCGATGCTCAGCGTGACCATTGAATAGATCTCCATGGTTTCTCCATGGTTCGTCCTTCTCGAGCCATATTCGATGCCCCATGTACACGATTTTCCCAGACCCGCCATCTTTCCTTGACGTTAGCTACTGATACATCGTATCATCCATGCACCACGTGCTTCCGCAATATCCATGGCACACCTAGCCTGCGACATATCCGTAACCAAGATAGTCATGCACCATCATGATCAGCGCGGCTCTCATGTAGAAATACTCGCCTTTGCTTGCATCCCATGTCTTGGCCGATGTTTTCCATAACGTGTCTAACTCCTCTTGAAGTAGCCCCAGATACAGATTAATATTATTTCCCGTTTGTTTCGGCCCTTGAAACATCATGCTCATGTGAATGTACTTGGACTTCATGCACAACCAGGGGGGGGGGTTGTAAATCCATACAAACACGGGCCATGTGCTATGGTCGGTGTTCTGGTTGCCAAATGGATTCATGCCATCGGTACACGCGCCGAGCATGATGTTCCTTGCATCACATTCGAAATACCGATAGAAGTCGTTCAACGCTCTCCACTAGCTTCCATCCTTGACGTGTCTCAGCTTCGGATCATCTCCATCGTCGGGCTTTTTCCTCTCCTCGTACCAGCGCATGAGCTTTGCTTCCTTGGGATCTACGAAATACCGCTGGAGACGGGGAGTGATCGGTAAGTACCATACAACTTTCTGGGGAGATTTCTTCCCGGCCTTCTTGTATCGAGAAGCATTGCACACCGGACAACTTGTTTTTTCCGCGTGCTCCTTCTGATAAATTATGCAATCGTCGATGCATGCATGGTATCTAACGTGCGGCAAATCAAGAGGGCACACGATCTTCTTGGCCTCATCCACACTAGTAGGATATAGATTCCCCGCGGGAAGAACATCCTTTAGGTACTTCAGATGCTCACCGAGGCTAGTGTCGGTCCATTTGTTTTTTGCCTTCGTCTTCAGGAGTTGGAGCGTGGAACTCAAGCAGGTCACCATCATATAATGGAGTGTTAGAGTGTAGCACCAGTTGCTGCAGCTTAGCCTCCTCCCTAGGAGCAGCTCTCTCATTACTCGTCTCCTTGCGAAGCAGTGCTTGAACATGAGGGTCCCGCCAGATTGAACTTAGTACTGACGAACTCTGCGGCATGGACTCCACGTTCTCTCCGCCGGCATGTCCGGCCACTTCTGCGCCGCCATGTCCGGCACCTTCTCCTCCGCCATGTCCGCCCCCTTCTCCGCCGCCATGTTCGGCCTCTTTCCCGCCATCATTGTCGATCATCTCTTCGTCTTGCTCGTGACGTCATTGCATGCCCCATCGGCGTCCTCAACATCATCATCCTCATCTTCAATTATCCACCGAGTATAGCCATCCATGAAACCAGTCATGAGTGCTACCTCTTGAACATGCGTTGGTTTTCCCTTCAAGAGGAAAGGGTGATGCAGCAAAGTAGCATAAGTATTTCCCTCAGTTTTTGAGAACCAAGGTATCAATCCAATAGGAGACAATGCACAAGTCACCTAGTACCTGCACAAACAATCAAGAACCTTGCAACCAACGCGATAAAGGGGTTTTCAATCCCTTCACGGTCACTCACAAAAGTGAGATCTAATAGAGATAGTAAAGTAAATATTTTTGGTATTTTTGTTGTATAGATTGGAAAGTAAAGATTGCAAAATAGTAAACGAGATGCGATTTAAATAAAAGAGATGCAATATAATAAGCAAGGGACCCGGCGGCAATAGGTTTCACTAGTGGCTTCTCTCAAGATAGCATGTATTACGTTGGGTGAACAAATTACTGCCGAGCAATTGATAGAAGAGCGCATAATTATGAAGATATCTCAGGCAATGATCATGAATATAGGCATCACGTCCGTGTCAAGTAGACCGAAACCATTCTGCATCTACTACTATTACTCCACACATCGACCGCTATTTAGCATGCATCTAGAGTATTAAGTTCATAAGAACGGAGTAACGCATTAAGCAAGATGACATGATGTAGAGGGATAAACTCAAGCAATATGATATAAACCCCATCTTTTTATCCTCGATGGCAACAATACAATACGTGCCTTGCTGCCCCTACTGTCACTGGGAAAGGACACCGCAAGATTGAACCCAAAGCTAAGGACTTCTCCCATTGCAAGAAAGATCAATCTAGTAGGCCAAACTAAACCGATAATTCGAAGAGACTTGCAAAGATATCAAATCATGCATATAAGAATTCAAAGAAGAACCAAATAATATTCATAGATAATCTTGTTCATAAATCCACAATTCATCGGATCTCGGCAAACACACCGCAAAAGAGTATTACAATGAATAGATCTCCAACAACATCAAGGAGAACTTTGTATTGAGAACCAAAGAGAGAGAAGAAGCCATCTAGCTAATAACTATGGACCCGAAGGTCTGCTGTAAACTACTCACGCTTTATCTAAGAGGCAATGGTGTTGATGTAGAAACCCTCCATGATTGATTCCCCCTCCAGCAGATCGCCGGAAAAGGCCCCAAGATGGGATCTGACGAGTACATAAGGTTGCGGCGGTGGAAAAGTGGTTTCATGGGTCCCCCTAATGTTTCTAGGGTATAAGAGTATATATAGGCGAAAGAAGTACGTCGGTGGACCTAGGAGGGGCCCACGTGGGTGGGGGCGCGCCCTCCTGCCTCGTGGCCTCCTCGTGGAGTTCCAGACTTTAACACCAACTCTCCTAGTTTGCTTTCGGTCCAAGAAATATCTTCGTGAAGGTTTCGTTCCGTTTGGACTCCGTTTGGTATTCCTTTTCTATAAAACTCTAAAATAGGCAAAAAAACAGAAACTGGCACTGGGCCTCCGGTTAATAGGTTAGTCCAAAAAATAATATAAAAGTTCATATTAAAGCCCATTAAACATCCAAAACAGATAATATAATAGCATGGAACAATCAAAAATTATAGATACGTTGGAGACGTATCAAGCATCCCCTAGCTTAATTCCTGCTCGTCCTCGAGTAGGTAAATGATAAAAACAGTATTTTTGATGTGGAATGGTACCTAACATAATTATCAATGTAATTTTCTTTATTGTGGCATGAATGTTCAGATACGAAAGATTCAAGACAAAAGATTAATATTGACATAAATATAATAATACTTCAAGCATACTAACAAAGCAATTATCTTCTCGAAATAACATGGCCAAAGAAAGCTATCCCTACAAAATCATATAGTCTGGCTATGCTCTAGCTTCATCACACAAAATATTTAAATCATGTGCAACCCTGGTTTCAGCCAAGCAAATGTTTCATACTTTAGTATTCTTCAAACTTTTTCAACTTTCACGCAATACATGAGCGTGAGCCATGGACATAGCACTATAGGTGGAATAGAATGTGGTGGTTGTGGAGAAGACAAAAAGGAGGAAGATAGTCTCACATCAACTAGGCGTATCAACGGGCTATGGAGATGCCCATGAATAGATATCAATGTGAGTGAGTAGGGATTGCGATGAAACGGATGCACTAGAGCTATAAGTGTATGAAATCTCAAAAGGAAACTAAGTGGGTGTGCATCCAACTTGCTTGCTCACGAAGATCTAATGCATTTTGAGGAAGCCCATCATTGGAATATACAAGCCAAGTTCTATAACGAAAATTCCCACTAGTATATGAAAGTGACAAAATAAGAGACTCTCTATCATGAAGATCATGGTGCTACTTTGAAGCACAAGTGTGGAAAAAGGATAGTAGCATTGTCACTTCTCTCTTTTTCTCTCATATTTTTGGGCTTCTTTGGCCTCTTTTATTTTTCATAAAGTCCGGAGACTCATCCCAACTTGTGAGGGAATCATTTCTTCCATCATCCTTTCCTCACATGGGACAATGCTCTAATAATGAAGATCATCACACTTCTATTTACTTACAACTCAAGAATTACAACTTGAAAGTTAGAACAAAATATGACTCTAGATGAATGCCTCCGGCGATGTACCAGGATGTGCAATGAATCAAGAGTGACATGTATGAAAAATTATGAATGGTGGCTTTGCCACAAATACGATGTCAACTACATGATCATGCAAAGCAATATGACAATGATGGAGTGTGTCAAAATAAACGAAATGGTAGAAAGTTGCATGGCAATATATCTCGGAATGGCTATGGAAATGCCATAATAGGTAGGTATGGTGGCTGTTTTGAGGAAGGTATATGGTGGGTTTATGGTACTGGCGAAAGTTGCGCGGTACTAGAGAGGCTAGCAATGGTGGAAGGGTGAGAGTGCGTATAATCCATGGACTCAACATTAGTAATAAAGAACTCACATACTTATTGCAAAAATCTACAAGTCGTCAAAAAAAGTACTACACACATGCTCCTAGGGGAAGGGTTGGTAGGAGTTAACCATCGCGTGATCCCGACCTCCACACATAAGGAAGACAATCAATAAATAAATCATGCTCCAACTTCATCACATAACGCTTCACCATACGTGCATTCTATGGGAATCACAAACTTTAACACAAGTATCTCTCAAATTCACAACTACTCCATTAGCATGACTCTAATATCACCATCCTCATATTTCAAAACAATCATCAAGCATCTAACTTCTCATAGTATTCAACGCACGTTATATGAAAGTTTTTATTATACCCATCTTGGATGCCCATCATATTAGGACTAGTTTTATGACCAAAGAAAATTACCATGCTGTTCTAAAAGAATCTCAAAATAATATAAGTGAAGCATGAGAGACCAATAATTTCTATAAAATAAAATCACCACCGTGCTCTAAAAAGATATAAGTGGAGTACTAGAGCAAACTTATCTAGCTCAAAAGATATAAGTGAAGCACATAGAGTATTCTAATAAATTCCGATTCATGCGTGTCTCTCCCAAAAGGTGTGTATAGCAAGGATGATTCTGGTAAACAAAAAAGCAAAGACTCAAATCATACAAGACGCTCCAAGCAAAATACATATCATGTGGTGAATAAAAATATAGCCTCAAGTAAAGTTACCGATGGACGAAGACGAATGAGGGGATGCCTTCTGGGGCATCCCCAAGCTTAGGCTTTTAGTTGTCCTTGAATTTTACCTTGGGGTGCCTTGGGCATCCCCAAGCATAGCCTCTTGCCACTCCTTATTCCAAAATCCATCAAATATTTACCCAAAAACATGAAAACTTCACAACACAAAACTTCAACAGAAAACCTCAGGAGCTCCGTTAGTATAAGAAAATAATTCACCACTCTAAGGTACTGTAATGAACTCATTCTTTATTTATATTGGTGTTGAACCTACTGTATTCCAACTTCTCTATGGTTCATACCCCCTTATACTACTCATAGATTCATCAAAATAAGCAAACAACACACGAAAAACAGAATCTGTCAAAAACAGAACAGTCTGTAGCAATCTGTCACTTTCGAATAGTTCTGTAACTCCAAAAATCCTGAGAAATTAGGAGGTCCTAAGAAATTTGTTTATTAATCTTCTGCAAAAAGAATCAACTAAAAAGCACGTTCCTGTGATTTATGAAACTTATTTTCATGCGCCCAAAAGTTTCTGTTTTTCAGCAAGATTAACTATCACCGTAGGTTATCCTAAAGGTATTACTTGGCACAAACACTAATTAAAACACAAAACCACATCTAACCAGAGGCTAGATGAATTATTTATTACTAAACAGGAGCAAAAAGCAAAGAACAAGAATAAAATTGGGTTGCCTCCCAACAAGCGCTATCGTTTAACGCCCCTAGCTAGGCATAAAAACACGAATAGATCTAAGTATTATCATCTTCGGTATGCAATTCATAAGTGGCTCTCATAATAGATTCATAAGGTAATTTAATTTTCTTCCTAGGAAAGTGTTCCGTGCCCTTCCTTAACGGAAATTGGAATCTAATATTTCCTTCTTTCATGTCAATAATTGCACCAATCCTTCTAAGGAAAGGTCTACCAAGAATAATAGGACATGTAGGATTGCAATCTATATCAAGAACAATGAAATCTACGGGCACATATTTCCTATTTGCAACAATAAGAACATCATTAATCCTTCCCATAGGTTTCTTAATGGTGGAACCCGCAAGATGCAATTTTAAAGAACAATCATCAAATTCACGGAAACCTAGAACATCACACAAGGTTTTTGGAATCGTGGAAACACTAGCACCCAAATCACACAGAGCATAGCATTCATCATATTTAATCTTAATTTTAATAGTAGGTTCCCACTCATCATAAAGTTTTCTAGGGATAGAAACTTCTAGTTCAAGCTTTTCTTCATAGGATTGCATTAAAGCATCAACGATATGTTTAGTAAAAGCTTTATTTTGATTATAAGCATGAGGAGAATTTAACACGGATTGCAACAAGGAACTACAATCAATCAAAGAGCAATTATCATAATTAAATTCCTTGAAATCCAAAATAGTGGGTTCATTGCTATGTAAAGTTTTGACCTCTTCAATCCCAATTTTATTAATTTTTGCATCAAGACCTAAAAACTTCAAATCATTGGGACGCCTTTTAACTAAAGTTGACTCATCTCCAGACCCATCTTTATCAAGATTCATATTGGAAAACAAATATTTAATAGGAGTCACATCAATCACTTTTAGATCTTCATCATTATTATCATCTAGATCTTCCGGTTTAGCGGCCATCTTATTAACTAAGGTAGCTTGCTTATCCGAAATTTGGCCTACTAAATATTCAAGATGAGCAAACTGAGATTTCAAACCATAAAATTCTTTAGACATATCATCAAGCTCTTTATTCATGTACTCCATAAAACTTTTTGGTTCTTTAAGCTCGTTTCTGAAGAAATTATTATGCTCAAATTGCAAAGACATAAAGCTTCTAACGTTGTTTTCAATTTCTTCCAACCTTCTAAGGTGAGGATCAACGCTTTTTGGAAGAGCCATCAAAGCAAACAGGCACACTAACACCCAAGAACACAAGAAGCAAGCGAAAAGAGACGAACGGAGAAGTGGCGAAGAAAAGGCAAAGGTTTTCGAAAATCATTTAGAAGTGGGGGAGAGGAAAACGAGAGGCGAATGGCAAATAATGTAATGCAAGGGAGAAGAGTTTATGATGGGTACTTGGTATGTCTTGACTTGGCATAGATCTCCCCGGCAACGGCGCCAGAAATCCTTCTTGCTACCTCTTGAGCATGCGTTGGTTTTCCCTTGAAGAGGAAAGGGTGATGCAGCAAAGTAGCGTAAGTATTTCCCTTGGTTTTGGAGAACCAAGGTATCAATCCAGTAGTATACAACACACAAGTCACCTAGTACCTGCACAAACAATTAAGAACCTTGCAACCAACACGATGAAGGGGTTGTCAATCCCTTCATGGTCACTCGCAAAAGTGAGATCTAATAGAGATAGTAAAGTAAATATTTTTGGTATTTTTGTTGTGTAGATTGTAAAGTAAAGATTGCAAAATAGTAAACGAGATGCAATGTAAATAAAAGAGATGCAATATAATAAGAAAGAGACCTGGGGGCCATAGGTTTCACTAGTGGCTTCTCTCAAGATAGCATGTATTACGGTGGGTGGACAAATTACTGCCGAGTAATTGATAGAAGAGCGCATAGTTATGAAGATATGTAAGGCAATGATCATGAATATAGGCATCATGTCCGTGTCAAGTAGACCGAAATAATTTTGCATCTACTACTATTACTCCACACATCGACCGCTATCCAGCATGCATCTAGAGTATTAAGTTCATAAGAACGGAGTAACGCATTAAGCAAGATGACATGATGTAGAGGGATAAACTCAAGCAATATGATATAAACCCCATCTTTTTATCCTCGATGGCAACAATACAATACGTGCCTTGCTGCCCCTACTGTCACTAGGAAAGGACACCGCAAGATTGAACCCAAAGCTAAGCACTTCTCCATTGCAAGAAAGATCAATCTAGTAGGCCAAACTAAACTGATAATTCGAAGAGACTTGCAAAGATATCAAATCATGCATATAAGAATTCAGAGAAGAACCAAATAATATTCATAGATAATCTTGTTCATAAATCCACAATTCATCGGATCTCGGCAAACACACCGCAAAAGAGTATTACATCGAATAGATATCCAAGAACATTGAGGAGAACTTTTTATTGAGAATCAAAGAGAGAGAAGAAGCCATCTAGCGAATAACTATGGACCCGAAGGTCTGTGGTAAACTACTCACGCTTCATCGGAGAGGCAATGGTGTTGATGTAGAAGCCCTTCGTGATCGATTCCCCCTCCGGCAGATCGCCGGAAAAGGCCCCAAGATGGGATCTCACGGGTACAGAAGGTTGCTGTCGTGGAAAAGTGGTTTCATGGCTCCCCCTGATGTTTATAGGGTATAAGAGTATATATATAGGCGAAAGAAGTACGTCGGTGGAGCTACGAGGGGCCCACGAGGGTGGGGCGTGCATACCCCCTGGGCGCGCCTTCCTGCCTCATGGCCTCCTGTGGAGCTCCAGACTTCAACTCCAAGTCTCCTGGTTTGCTTTCGGTCCAAGAAATATCTTTCCGAAGGTTTCGTTGCGTTTGGACTTCGTTTAGTATTCCTTTTCTGTAAAACTCTAAAATAGGCAAAAAAACAAAAACTGGCACTGGGCCTCCGGTAATAGGTTAGTCCAAAAAAAATATAAAAGAGCATATTAAAGCCCATTAAACATCCAAAACAAATAATATAATAGCATGGAACAATCAAAAATTATAGATACGTTGGAGAAGTATCAATGAGCAGGTGCGCCATCGCATCATAGGGGTCGAGCCAAACTCCGACTTTGCATCTTCTACACAGACATAAAACCTCTGTCAGGTTATTTTCTTTCATGTCCTGCACCGCTGACCGCAACCACCTGTCCACCATCGGTCCACTGACCATCATGAACGCCTGCACGGTAATAATAAACAATTTGATTATAAAAAATCGTGCATGCATCAAAGTCATACGAAAATTCGTCATGACCTTCCCTAAAAATAGGACATATAGAGTTTGCCTGAAATTTGTCGAAACAGAAATAAATCGACATTTCGACAAAACATAGGCAACTCAAGCACAATTCGGCGGCAACTCGAGTCACACACACAATTTCCATCATATCACGCAATTATGTCATATCGCACACATACACATATTTCCATTCTTGCAAAAGCACAAACTTTTAATCACCTATCTCGAGATCGAGCACGGTGATGATGATGTCGATCAGTTTCACCACACACAGCTAGGGAATGATCAAAAGTGGACAACAGCTAGGGAATGATCAAAAATGGACAAAGCTTACTTCTTGAGATGGCTAGATCTAGTTAGGGAGGTACATAGCTCACTTCATTAAATGGGTAGATCTACCAAGCTAGTTGGGGAAGGAAAAAGAGAAAGGAGATGCATCAATGGAGGTGGTGTAAGTTAGCTAGGAGCAATAAAGAGAGAGAAAGGTAGGTAGAAGATGGAGAGTAATGGGGGGAGAAGTAGTGAGGAAGAAGCAAAGTGAGGGAGGGGGAGGGAAAAAGGTGGCATATGCTGCGGCTTAGCAGTAGCGCTGGTCATAAACCGTGCTACTGCTATGAACGTAGCAGCAGCGCGCTTATGACACAAGTGCTATTGCTAAGTGGGTCTCGCTATGTGGCCAGTTTAAAAAAAAGCAACAATTAGCAGTAGCGCTTACTGTAAAAAGCGAGCTATTGCTATTACTTTCTCAACAACACGCTTATATAGACCGCGCTACTGCTAAATCTAGGTTGGCGGGACGAACTGTCGGTCGACTTTAATAGCAGCGTGGTTCCGCCAAACCGCGCTACTGCTAAGTCAGTAGCAGTAGTGCCTGTTTTTTTGCCTCGTTGCTGCTAATTAGCAGTAGCGCCTCCCCCTGAACCGCGCTGCTGCTAAGATTCTGTGTATAAGGTTTTCCCTAGTAGTGCTACTACTACGGCTGGTCCCGGGAGGCACGGTGGAAATCACTTAGTAGTAGCGAGGGATAAAATGTGCACTACTATTAAGTAGCAGCAGCGAGGGGTATAAACCCGCGCTACTAGTAAGCGTCTGCCTATAAGCTTTTCCCTAGTAGTGACTTAAAAAATATACAATGAAAATATCATTACATGTTCCATGTGAAAATTTGGCATGTTTTGGTTCGTTTGCTATATTTAAGTCATTTCACGCATTTCTAGTCATTTAGCGAATACAACTAAAATTTGAACTACAAGTGCAAAAAAAAGTTGAAAAATCGGGTTAAAGATCCGTTTTCCATTCTTGTCAATATTTAGGCCTTATCAAAGAAAAGGAAAGGAGTTTTAATAATCAGGGTGCCAAGACTCGACCTCGAAGATGGAGATTATTGGTTTTTTAATTCAAAAAATGGAACCGAAGTATGAAAAATAAGAAACTTGTCATGGTGCCCTTATATGACATCGGTATGTTGTGGTAAAAATTTAGGAAGTTCCGCAAAGGTTGTAATGTACATTGCTTAGAAACTAGACATCTCATAGAAAGAACTATGTTTTCAAGATGGAGCGTGCCAGATTTGAAGGAGAAATGACCAATGCTTCATCCATTGGCCTTGAATCTTGTTTGTGTCACTGAGTTTATGTTTAGGCCTTATCATGTCTGTGTTCATGAGTGCATTGTATTCTTTGGTTCGTTTGCTATATTTAAGCCATTTAGTGCATTACAGAGATTTACTACATTAAGCGCATTTCTATTCCCTTTTCCTGCCTGTATTTTCCTGGAGGGGGGGTTGGTTGGCGGCTAATACAAAATCAGAGAAAGTAGAAGAAATAAAAGGGAAAATAAATTGTAAGGAAAACAAAAATAACCTAATACTTATTAAAAATAAACAAACTGAAAAAACAAAGATAGAAAATAGAATTAATAGAACTGCTAGGACTCGAACCTAACACCTCTGCCTCCTATAATTCCCCTCCTAACGACTACACTAGGTCATCATGATTTGTGTTTATATTGCAACAATATATCTATTGTAGTTAGAGCAATGTTGATAGTACAACTGAGAGTCGGCTATAAGTACTTGCCACGTCACCTATAGTCAACCTAATAGTTGTCATATATTGTACGTTGTAAGTTCTAAATATGTATTACTTTATTAATAATTGGCCCACCTTACAATCTCACGAAATGTCATGGGCCCTGTCGTATGATCGGCTCTTATTTCCACATATATTCCTTATATAACACTATTTTAAATTATGGTTCCTTATTTGACACTCTATTTTTTTATTCCCTATTTAACACTGGATCTAAATTTTATGCCCTTTATGACACTTTCATCCATTTTTTTGACCTAACGATGTTAAATTGCATATAGAAAGGCACTTTTGCCCCTTATGTAATATGAACCGGCCCAAATCACTCGCTCCCCCAATCCAAGTCCACTCATCCCGTCCTCCTCCGACGCCAATCACATGGATAAAACTAGTCAGCTATGTGAGCGCTATTCTCAATGAAAAAAAAGAGCTATGTGAGGGCTTTATTCGCAGAAAAAGGAAAAATGTGAGCGCTGGCACGACTGAGTCAATTGCAAGAAACCACCACATTTGTGGCTAGGTTTGCAGGAAACTACCAAGTCGTTACTTCGTTGCAAAAAACACCGTAGAATCTCTTAACCCTTTGCAAAAAGCACTGAACAGCCCTTTAGCCTCGTTTGATCTCTTTTCCGACAGGTGGGCCCCGATATCGCTGATGTGGCATGACGGACAGGCAAACGGCGTTGTTAGGACCAAAAGGGTCAAGACGTCGCGCCGGTCCGTCCTGTCGGTGCTCGTCCGACAGCCCCCCGCCCTCTCTCTCTCGCCCCTCTCCTTTGTCTCCCCCTCTCACTCTGGCTCTAGTCGCCGTCGGTGAGAAGCCAGCTCGCCGCCGTCCGCCATGGTTTCGTGGAGCGACACCAGCGAGGAATCAGGCTACGAGTACTCTTCAGGCGGCTCCCCTATCAAGGTCAGTTGGGCATTTTGTTCTTTGAGCTAGGGCTTCGATTTGGGGATTTCATTTTTCCTGCTCGATTTGAACTCATGAGATGGATTTTGTGCGTTTCTACTGTTGATGTAGATCCCTGCTACAATCGAGGACCTGAATTACTCTAGTGTTGACAATGAGGTGATGGTGATGTGTGAGCATGGCCAGCCGGCGAAGAGGCATGTTTGCTTCGAAGGGATTAGCACTGGGAGGAGGTTCATTGCCTGTGGACTTGATGTGGGTGCTAGCAAAAATCTATAGTTTGCTTATTTTGTGTGGAAATTATATATTGTTCATAAGCACTGTTCATTGTTCATGTTCACTGTTCTTTGTTCATGTTCATTGTTCACCTTGTAGTTTTGTTAAAGGTACTGTCATGTACCATACCATAGTGACTGAGTGACTGAGTGATAGTCACTGAGTGATGTGCATTGTTCATAGATATAAATTGTGTTGTTAAAAATTAAGGTATACTATAAATGAAGTAAATCCAGTGTACTATGATGTTAAAAATTCAGATATAAATTCAGAATTGAGCTGAATTGTGCATGTGCAGTATACTATAGTTGTTTTGAATTGGACTAAATAGAAGTGAAATGAAAAAGGAAGTAAATGCATTTGTACTTGTTGTTTTGCAGGAAGCAAGCAGTTGTGGTGGTGTTCAGTGGGTAGATGAGGAGTGGCCAGAGCATCTGCAGAATGATCTTCACAAACTATGGCTTATGTATGAGGATTGCCAGCGTGCTAATAGGATGGCATGTCTGGAACATTCCTCACTTGTCCACAATCTCACATCAGAGAAGAACAAGCTACAGGAGAATTATGAGAAGCTTGTTGAGGATGTGAACAACCTACTTGATACCTAGGACAATATTTCCAAGGAAAATGAGGAGATCACTCCTACTTTGGACAACAAAATGTCAGCTATGAAGGAACAACTGGGTGCAATGGATGCTGAGAACAAAGAACTGAAGCAAAAGGTTGACCAGTTGAAGAGCATTCATGTTGCCCAAGGTAATGTGATTAGGAATCTGAAGTTTGCTCATTTGAAGGAGAAGGAAAAGTTGAGCACTGAGAGGAGGAATTTGGAGTTTCACATTGCTGATCTTGTGAAAGCTAGTGACAAGAACAAGAGAAAGCTGAAGGACATCAAGGATATTTGTGATGAAGAGTGATTTGTAATCTGACCATGTGGGTCATTATCTTAAGTTTCAAGCATTGGACTATGGCTTGTAATGTGTGAACCAGTGGCAGTTTGTAGTATTTGAAGTAAGTTGTAGCCTTGAACTATGTCTTGTAAGCTTTGAACTATGGTGTCATGTTGTTAACTATGTTGTTAAGTATGATGTTAACTATGTTGTCATGATGTTAACTATGTTAGTGACTAAAGTTGTTAAGTATGATGTTAACTATGGTGGTCATGATGTTAACTATGTTAGTGACTAGAGTTGTTAAGTATGATGTTAACTATGGTGGTCATGAGGTTAACTATGTTAGTGACTAGAGTTGTTAAGTATGATGTTAACTATGGTGGCATGATGTTAACTATGTCATGATGTTAACTGTGGCACCCTAAATGATGGAATGAGGATATGTTGGATATCGTCGACGTCGAGGCACCCTAGATGATCAAATTAGGTTATGTTGGATACTGTCGACATTGAGGCACCCTAGAGGATCAAATTAGGTTATCTTGGGTACCGTCGACGTTCAGGCACACTAGATGATCAAATTATGTTATGTTGGATACCATCGATATCGAGGCACCCTAGATGATCAAATTAGGTTATCTTGGGTACCTCGACGTCGAGGCACCCTAGATGATCAAATTAGGTTATGTTGGATACCGTCGACGTCGAGGCACCCTAGATGATCAAATTAGGTTATCTTGGATACCGTCGATGTCGAGGCACCCTAGATGATCAAATTAGGTTATGTTGGATACCGTCGACGTCGAGGCACCCTAGATGATCAAATTAGGTTATCTTGGGTACCGTCGACGTCGAGGCACCCTAGATGATCAAATTAGGTTATCTTGGGTACCATCGACGTCGAGGCACCCTAGATGATCAAATTAGGTTATCTTGGGTATCGTCGACGTCGAGGCACCCTAGATGATCAAATTAGCCACATTCATCACACTTATTAGCAAACAATAAGAAAACTAGGAGCCACAACTAACCAGAAACAACCATAATAAAGATGTTTTGAACATGAACAGATAACCAAAATAAGTCCACTAGGAGCCACAACTAACCAGAAGCAACCATAATAAAGAAGTTTTCATCACAGCCCAACAAGTCCACTAGGTACCTTACATGAAAGTACTCATGACAACCAGAATAAAGATGTTTAGAACATCAATAGCTAACCAAAAGCAACACAAGTTTTCATCACAGCCCAACAAGTCCACTAGGTACCTTACATGAAAGGTGTCATCACAACCAAAATGCAGTTGTTTTCAACATCATCAGCTCACCACAAATTAACACAACTTCACCTGCTGCTCCCTTGAGAACAGTTGAACCACTCAGACATCTTAAAGGATGGCTTCCTCACTCTTCCACTACCTGCAACTCATGGGGGGATGAACTTGTTTCTTCCTCTTGGCCCAGCAGCAGCAGTAGAGGAACTTGGACCAGCACCAGCAGTAGAAGAACTTGGACCAGCACCAGCAGTAGAAGTTGCAGTCCTTGTAGTTTTAGCTTTCTTTGTTGCCCTTGTAGCAGGAGGAGCTGCAGCTGCAGCAGGAGCAGAAGGAGCTCTCCTTGGTGCACTGGGAGTTGAAGCAGGAGCAGAAGGAGCTCTCCTTGCTACCCTTGGAGCCCTTGGAGCTGGTGGAGCTGGAGCTGCAGTTTGAGCAGCAGCAGGAGCAGAAGGAGCACTTCTCCTTGGTGGCATGGGAGCAGGAGCAGATACAGTTCTGTGTGTATCATCTATCCTGTTTTCCTGCAATTACAGCATACACATGTTAGAAATTGATATGTGAAACTGATATATATATAAACATACAATAGTAGTTACCTGGTGCTGGTTCCTTCTCATAGCTAGGGCTGTTTGAAGAGCCTGCTTGCAACTAGTGTATCTATGCCGAGTCCTATTGCAATTGCTACAAGTGATAGTTGCCATCCTAGATGTATCCTTTGGAGCTGGCTTTTCAAACTTGCTCTTTCTCCTCTTTGTCTCTTTGTTTCCTGGCTTTTCTTTGAACACTGGTGGTTCAATGTCAGTGGTTCTAGTCTTTGGCCACAAGTCAGGCTCAGGCACAGGGAAAACTATTGGACTATAAGCTACCTTATACATTGGTTTCTTGAAGAAGTCATGAACAAAATCTTCTGGCTGTAGTTTTGCCTTGTTGATTGCAGAAACACCATGATTGCAAGGAACTCCACACATGTCCCAGTTCCTACAACCACATGTATGCAGCAAAAATTTAACTGCATATGTGCTTTCTCCACTTGTCACCTGGAACAGATCAGGTCCAGCTTTGATAGACTGACAAAACCTAGTATGATGTTTTGCTTCCTCTAGCTTCTCAGCATATGTTGGGCCTATCTGCCACTTAGCAGTCTCAGTCTTTGTCCTATTTGCATTGAACTTCACTAACAGCTTTGTCATGATCCCATCTACCATAGTTCTAATGGGTTTGGCTCTGACATCAAGTATCATCTTGTTAAAAACTTCACTTATATTGTTAACTACCAAGTCAGTTTTGCTATTGTGGTCCATGGCATGCCTAGCCCATGTATGTTTTGGTATCCTAAATAGCCATTTCCAAGCTGGCTCACACTCCTTTTTCATGCCTTCCATTGTTGTTACATAACCATGCTCGGTATAGGAATAACTTGCCTGATGCATGTATTTCTTCAACTCTTCCCCTCTAAAACCAGCTGTTTGAAAGTTCTGATAAATATGTCTAAGGCAGAATCTTTGTTTGCAATCGGGGAATACATTGTTTATGGCTGTAAGAAGGCCCTGTTTGAATGAACTACAGTTTGAGAATACTACAACAATGCCATGTATGAAATTAATAAACAAAGACAATTACTAAGCAATGCAAGCAATGATTGGGGCAGAGAGAGTAGTACCTTTTGCCTGTCAGATATAATAGTGTAGTAGCGAAACTTGCCTGACTCACCACCAATGGCATATTTTAATTGAGTAAGAAACCAAGACCAGCTTGTTGTGTTTTCCTTGTCCACTATTGCAAAAGCAATGGGAAATATGTTATTATTTCCATCTCTTCCTGTGGCAGCCAAGATTTGCTGCCCTGTTGTCAACTTTATGAAGCAACCATCAACACCTATCATACAAGATCACAAGTAGATTACCAAAGAGGGTGTGCACATACAAATATAGAGTCACTAGTTAATTAGTAGGTGTGCACATACCTATGAATGGTCTGCAACCAATAAGGAAACCCTCTTTGCAAGCATTGAGGCAGATGAACAAGCCATGGAATCTTGGGTTCTTGCTTGGATGTAGTTTCAGATGCTTTGTTGTGACAATGCATCTACTTCCTGGATTGGTTTCTAGCACAGCTTCTAGGTAATCCCTTATCCTATGATATTGTGCCTTCTGATCTCCAAGGACTACATTTTTAGCTAGCTTTCTTGCCCTATAGGCCATATGTATAGATACATCTTCCATGCTTTTGCTTCAAGTTTGAAATTATAGTCTGGACAGGTGTGTTGGGGTCTGTCCTCAACTGTTGCTCACATTCATGTGCCAACCACTTAGCAGTCACTTTTGTGCTCTCTCCTACTACTGGGCAGCTGTGGTGCAAGTTCAGTTTCTTTATACAGAATTTCTTCTCATGTGCTATCGAGAAGCTGCAATGAAAATGGACAAGTCTCAACTTTGCGCATAACTATAATCCTGTCTGGACAGTTCCTGTGGTAGGCATGGTTCCTATTCTGTGAGATGTGAAAATTAAGAAGTGCCCTCCTAAACTGGGTCACATCTAGGAAGCAGAGCTTCTTCACAAATTGCTCTTCTGGGTAATCCCTTTGCTCATCATACCAAACTATGGGCTTCTTCTTTTTAGCCCTGCTCTTCCTATCAACTGGAATCATCACACATGGTATTTGAGCCCCATCATTGTCCTCCTGACTTAGGTCACCAGGGTTGCTCTCCTCATCAGATGAAGGAAACCATTCCTCCTTAATAATCTCATCCAAACTAGCATGAGATCTTGTAGTTGGCCCCTTTCTTTTACTTCCTCCTATGTTGCTCCCTTCCTCCTCCTCCTCTGGTGCCTTCTCCTCCTCCTCCTATCCTCATCTACTTCATATGGCTCATCCACATCAGTGTCCCCTTCAATATGATGAAGTGGATCATCTCTGTGCTTCTTCATTGCCTCAAGCCTAGCAATTATATCCTCATCTGCTAGTAAATATGTGTCACTCTCACTATCAGTGAAATCTTCAGCCATTAGCTCTAGAAGTTTTCTTTTAACTGCCTTGTATTTCTCTTTTTCTTTCCCCTTTTTGCTGAACTTCTCAATCTCTTCATTCCTCTTCTGCTCCATCAGTTGCTCAATTTGCTCTTGATCTTGGTCTTGCTCCATGAAATACTCATGCCTCTCTTCACCAATCTGCATTGCAAATTCTGGTACTGGTGCACACTTCTTCTTCAAAAATGAACTCTCCTGTGTGTTAGTGACCTGCACTGGCACTGGTTGTGGCTTTGTTGGGCTAGGAAACAATACTCCTGCTGTATCTATCTCATACACCACTGGCACACCTATTTTAGACAATGGAACCTGCTCCTCACAAACTGGTCCAATGTTCAAATCACTAGGTCTTGCAGCATCACTTCTGATGACTGTTAGGTTCACCACCTTCTGACCTTTGACAACTAGGTCATCCAACATTTCCTCCACCTTATCATCATCTGTCAGTTCTTCCATACCTGAAAACCCAACACCTGGATCTCCGACATAATACATAAAGTCTGTCATCCCATATCCTTCAAGCTCTGTTAGTGCAATCAGATTGTAAAATGTGATATCATCCACATTTAGGCTTCTTTCAAGATTATCTATGTCATGGAAATGGAATCTGACTTCCCACACTTCATCATTCAATCTACAGTTCAAGTAAAAAATTCAGTTAAAAGTTAAAGATTTAGTTAAAAATACAGTTTCAGTTAAAAATTCAGCTAAAAGTTAAAGATTCAGTTAGAATAAACAATTCAGTTAATGTTTCACTTAAAGATTTAACTAAAGTTTCAGTAACTTCAGTTAATGTTAGCCTACTACATACAGTTAAAAATACAGTTTCAGTTAAAAATACAGTTAGAGTAAACTATTGAGTTAAAGTTTCAGTTCTAGTTTTAGTCCAAAGTACACTTGGTTGTAGATTCAGTACATGATTATGTCCAAAATTCAGTTATAGTTTCAGTCCAAAATTCAGTACAGGATTCAGTTATAAATTCAGTTATAAATTCAGTAACATTTTCATTTAAAAATTCAGTAAATTTAGTAATTGAGTAGGTTGAAATTGAGTTTAACATTCAGTTACTTCAGTTAATGTTAGCCTACTACATACACTTAGAACCCTAGAACTACATAAACACTTCACTTACATGTCTGACCACATAAACAACCTACAACAATAATCCTATAACCCTAGAATCACAAACACTTAGAACCCTAACCCTAGAATCACATACACTTAGAACCCTAACCCTAGAAACCTAACCCTAGAAGCCAAATCGGGGTACGGAAAGAGAAAACTTACGAGACACCGCCGAAGGAGGATGCGTAGTGATGGCTCCCCTCTGGATCTTCCTTGACGGCCTTGGCGACGCATCACGCCGTCACAGACTCAACACAAGAAGACGGCGACGGCGGCTGTGGAACAAAGCGGAACTGAGATGGGTTTGAATTGCCCCAAACCTCTGTTGGATCTGCAGGAGCACCACTGCCACCAGATGCATCGCCAGCACCACCGCCACCGCCATCATCACCGCCACACGAGGTGGCCATCACCGGCGGCGAGCAGGGGCGAGAGAGGAGAGGGGAGCTGGGCGACAGAGAGGACAGGGCGGGGGCGACAGAATGTTTACAATATCCCTACAACGATGCGAGCATCAACGAGGTTACACCGACTCCAACTCCAACTATTCAAAACAGCTACTCTCTCACAAATCTACTCAACCCTACCACTCCAACTCCCGCAAGCTTCCATGTTTTGATCTCTTCTAGAATTTACTGGGCTAGCCTAATGGGGGAACTAACTTGCTCGGCCCGAAACACTCTCGCATTTCTTTGTTTCCAAAGCAACCAGGCAGCGGCAATGACAAAAGTGTCAAACCCTCGCTTGTATGGTTGTCGGAAGTTGCTCCTTGTCTTCAGCCACCACTCCTGAAAAGTGTCAAGAGCGTCTGGGATCTGCACATTCACCTGCATGATAAGGAAGCATTGATGCCAGACTTCCCTCGCATAAACACATTGTGCCAAGATATGATCCACATTATCTTCTTCCTGCAGGCACGTATAGCAAGCCGAAGGCGCATCCTGTAACCCATGTCGAGCTCTTCGGTCAGATGTCCAAATGCGATATTGCACAGCCAGCCATGCAAAGATCTTGCACTTGAGGGTCACCCAGCTTCGCTAGATGCATGAGGTCGTGCTCGATCTCACCAGCCCCTGGCATAACCTCTCATATCTGGACCTAGCCGTGTATGAGCCTGATGGCTCACATGGCGATCGGAAGGCGTCCTCAGTATTGACATCTCTCGGGGTGGTAGCAATGACATGTTGGAGGTGAATAAGTTGGATGTGAGCCATAAAAGATAGACCACCTCGGATTTCATTGATCCATGCATTGTCTATCATTGCTTGCTGGATCGTTCTTCTATTTTTGATGCGCACATCAACTGCTGCCACGATCATGGGTGCAACATCCGCGGCAGCGAAACCTTGAATCCATCGATCAGTCCAGAAGAGCACATTGTCCCCTTTCCCTGTTGTGATCTGGACGGTGCAATCGAACACTGCTCTCGCGTCCTCGTCAATATCATTTGTCAGTCCATGCCATGACCGCTCAATGTCAGTACGGCATAGCCATCCCCAACGGACTCGTAGAGCAAGTACTTGCAGCTGTAGGTTTTTGACTCCAAGACCTCCAAACTTCGTTGGTCTGCATATGGTGTTCCAAGCAATCAGGCATTGCCCCCATTTGTTCTGTCTTTCCCAGCCCAGAAAAATGATCTCATCCAAGTATTGATTTCTTCAAACACCTAGAGGGGTGGGTTCAGAACAAGCAGATGGTGTATTGGTCTAGCTGCTATGACGCTCTTGACGAGGATTAGTCTGCATGTTCACTGTGTAAGGCCTCGCTGCCATGCTGGGATGAATTGCATAACCTGATCTAGCAGCGGTTGCCAATCGGTCCTCGTAATCTGATTTATGGCGAGTGGCAGCCTGAGATACTTGCATGGAGAAGTCCCAGATTGGCAGTTTAGGAAGCTTATCACCCTCTCCTTGTCTTCTTGGTCTCCATGAATTAGTATGGCAGAAGTCTTCCTGTAGTCGATTCTAAGTCCTGAGGCTGTCCCAAAGATACTGAGAGCCTCTCTCACACAAGCCAGATCAGAAGCAGATGGACGAATGAGCAGGGCCACATCATCGGCAAAAATGGATAGCCTCTGCGTGTCTTTAATGCCCGAGAAGGATGAGAGCACACCCTCCCTAGCTGCCTTTCCAATCATTGTTGTAAGAATGTCCATGGATATAACAAAAAGTAGTGGCGAGCTAGGATCTCCCTGCCTCAATCCTCGGCTGTGGTAGAATCTTTTTCCAGGACATCCATTTACCACCACCTTAGTGCTCGCAGTTTGCAGCAAGATTTCCAGCCATGGAATGAACCTTGGACCAAATCCTTTGGCTCTTAGCACTTGGAAGAGGAATGGCCAGGAGAGTGTGTCGAAAGCTTTCGAGATGTCCAGCTTAAGAAACACACCTGGAGCTCTCCTAGCATGAATTCTCCTTGCGACATGCCTAACCATTAAGAAGTTATCATGGAGCACTCTCCCTTTGATAAATGCAGATTGATTGGCATTAACTGGGGCTTTCATCTGTCTCCTAATTCTGGTCGTGAGCATCTTTGCAAACAGTTTTTCAAAACTATGCGTCAAGCTAATGGGGCGGAAATCGCCCACCTCCTCGGCATCACTTTTCTTCGGTATAAGCATAATGAAGGCTCGATTGAGCTTCGCGAAGCCGGCTCCATCATATACGTAAAGCTTGTGCACCGCTGCCATAATGTCATTCTTAATGATATGCCATGCTCTCTGATAGAACGCTCCAATGAAGCCATCAGGACCCAGGGCTCTGTCGGGGTGCAGCTCATTTATAGCATCAAGAACTTCCTACTTTGTGAACATGTCGTCTAGATCAGCTAGATCAATTGGTTGGACATCCAAGTAATCCAAATCAATCGTGAAGTCGCGTGCTTGATCGGTCCCAAGCATGGTTTCAAATGCAGCTGTGAATACCTCTTCTTTCTGCCATTGTTCCATGTACACAGCATGTCCAACTTTGAGATGTGGAATGAAATTTTTGGCTCTCCTTCCATTAGCAAAAGCTTAGAACAGTTTTGTGTTTGCATCACCCTCCCTGATCCATCTCATCCGTAATCTCTACCTCTTAATGGTCAACTATTCTTGATGGGCTTCTTGATCGACACGGCTGCAAAACACAATATTCACGTACCTGAGTCCCTGTACGTGTTTGCAACCGGACACGTGATCGGTGATCCTTGGCAAAGTCCTAACCAACCCGACCCCTTGCATTTTTGCTAGCCAGACAGTTGGGCACACGATTCTTTTGGTACTCCCTCCGTTTCAAAATAAATAAATAAATTTTATACTAATTTTAATATAAAATAGTATAAAATTGAATCATCTATTTTGAAACGGAAGGATAAGTATGTGTAGCTGGCAGCCGCACGAATACCCGAATACAGTTAATTACACTGGTGCGGATATTTGACCATACACGTGTATGCACAGGTAACTGGATACTACATCCGTCCGGGTTTATAAGTCCTATTTGCATTTTATGTCAAATTTTGACTATAAATTTAACTAACAAAATATTGATGCATGTCATAAAATATTATATCGTTGGATTCATTTTTTGAACATAGTTTTTAATTATATATTTTTTTGACATGCATTAATATTTTATTAGTTAAATTTTAAAATTAAACTTTGACACAAAATATAAAAGGGACTAATAAACCATGATGAAGGTACATATGATATGTATCGGCTGGTACAAATATACAAACATATATGCATATATATTCTTTTGAGCATCAGTACAGACACAAGCGCTCATATACACACGCATACACTCATCCCTATGAACACACACGCACACCCTACCCCTATGAGCACCTCTGAGAGACTGAGTCGGCATATCATCTTGAGATTTACGAAGTCACCGTATGCACCTCATTATCGACAAGAACGTCTTCTCCCACTAAAAGCGCATCGCCGAAAATCCTGAAATAAATTCAGGAATAATGCGATCACTAGGATTTGAACCCTGGTGGGTTGGGGATATCACTGTCCACCTAACCAACTCAACCACAGGTTGATTCGCTATATGCACATATGCACATATATTGCTGGGGCTGTTCGGATATGCATGCACTCGTATGGCCGGCCGATACACAAGTATTCGGGTACATACACGTACACCGGGGTCCTGTATGGTATTCGGCTACGTATTTGTAGACCTGGCCTTTAACACGAACAAGTACTAAGCAATCTAACCAATTCAAAAAAGGTATTTTTGTCATGCACGTACTTACAAAATAGTAATTAGTATGTCAACTAGCGCATGCACGTAGCAACTTATACTTCCATGACTAAAACACACACGTGAGGAGGACATCCAATTTTTTTTTCAAAAAGGGGTGATCCCCGGCCTCTGCATCAGCATGATGCATACGGCCATTTTATTAATGAATAGTTTCAACAAAGTCTCAAAGTCTCCACAATTACAGAAAAAAAGGGGATAACGGCTCACACAGAACCAAAAGGCTAGATACACAAGCTAGCCAAAAAGGATAAACCACAACCGGTTGGCTCAAAAAATAGACAGGTAAACTAATTGCCTATCCTATTACATGACCGCCATCCAAACCGGTTGAAGATATCCCGAGCTACCGTCTCCCATCGGGTAGATCCAGTAACCAAACGCTCCCTGGCCTCCGTCGGAGTGAGTAGCGACCAGGAACGGATTAGCGCCGTAGCTCTGAAGATAACCTGCAAAAAATGAATGTTTGTTGTTCTGTTAAAGACCAGATCATTTCTGCAATTCTAAAGCGCCCACACTAAGGCGCACACCCCCACGCGAATATGTCTTGCTAACCCGGGCTCTACCCTGTTTAGCCATGTTCCAAATAACATGTTAACCGAAGTCGGTGGAGGAATATTGAAAGCAATATGGATAGTCGTCCATAGAATTCTAACTAGTGGGCAATCAAAAAACAGATGTTTAATAGTTTCACCCTGATCACAGAAACTACACCTAGTAGGCCCTGTCCAATTACGCTTTGTCAAATTATCCTTTGTTAAGATAACTTGTTTGTGTAGAAACCACATAAACACTTTGATCTTCAAAGGAACTTTGACATCCCACACATGCTTGGAGCTAGGAATCGAGCTCGAATTGATGACATCGACATACATTGATTTAACTGTAAATTCACCCGACCTAGTGAGATTCCAACGTAATTTATCAGGTTGTTGTGAAAGTTGGACATTCATCAGTCTCCTAAGTAGATGTAGCCAATCCTCCCAACGATTGCCCACTAACGGCCTTCTAAACTGAATATTAAGGGGGATCGAATGAAAGACCGTTGCAACAAGAGCCTCGTGTCGTTGGACAATACGATATAACGACGGATACGGGATTGCAAGGGGCGCACCTCCGAGCCAAGTATCCTCCCAGAATCTCGTGCTGGCACCATTACCAACAATATGTTTTGTCCTCTGAAACAATGAAAGCTTAACTTTCATAAGCCCTTTCCAAAAGGGTGAATCAGTTGGTCTTACCGTGACCTGAGACAACGTTTTGGTTTGAAGATACTTATTACGAAGGATTTGTGCCCAAGTGGCGTCAGTTCCTGTAGATAACTTCCACAACCACTTACTAAGAAGGCATTTGTTCTTAACTTCAAGATTCTCAATCCCGAGACCCCCTTGGTCTTTCGGTCGACAGATGATATCCCACTTTGCTAAACGGTATTTTCTTTTTAGCTCATCTCCCTGCCAAAAGAAATGCGATCGATAGAAGTCCAGTCTTTTCCTTACACCAACTGGGATTTCGAAAAAAGACAAAAGAAACATAGGCATGCTCGTGAGAACCGAATTAATAAGAATTAAACGGCCTCCATAGGACATGAGCTTACCCTTCCAGCAACTTAGTTTCTTTTCGAATCGATCCTCAATACACTTCCATTCGTTGTTCGTAAGCCTACGGTGGTGGATAGGAATTCCTAAGTATGTGAAAGGCAACTCCCCCAAACAACACCCAAACAATTGTTTGTAAGCCTCTTGTTCCTCCTTGGCTCTACCAAAGCAGAACAACTCGCTTTTGTGGAAATTAATCTTGAGCCCACTCAATTGCTCAAACAAACATAGCAGCAGCTTCATATTTCTTGCTTTTACCAAGTCATGCTCCATAAAGATGATAGTATCATCAGCGTACTGAAGAATGGAAATTCCTCCATCCACTAAATGAGGCACCAAGCCTCCCACTTGGCCAGCCTCCTTGGCTCTTCCTAACAAAATTGCCAACATGTCCACAACAATGTTGAACAAAATAGGGACATTGGATCCCCTTGCCGTGAGGCCCTTGTGTGTCTGGAAGTAATGACCAATGTCGTCATTCACTTTAATTCCAACACTCCCCTTTATGTAAACGATTCAACCTGGCTTCTCCGGACCTCGTCGAAACCTTTCATACATAAAGCTTGTTGTAGGAAAGGCCACTTAACCTTATCATGCGCTTTCTCAAATCCACTTTAAAGATAACTCCATCTAGTTTCTTCGAGTGGATTTCGTGGAGCGTTTCATGCAAGACCACCACCCCCTCCAGGATGTTTCTATCCGCATGAAAGCTGTCGGGACTGCTGCACCACAGAATCATAATCTGTGTGAGCCTATTAGTCCCCACCTTGGTAAAAATTTTGAAACTAACATTCAAGAGGCATATAGGCCTGAACTGCTCAATCCTCGAGCATCGGTCTTTTTGGTAGCAGTGTTATAGTTCCAAAATTCAAGTGAAAAAGTTGAAGCCGTCCAGCAAAAAGATCATGGAACATAGGTAATAGATCCCCCTTGATAATATGCCAGCATTTTTTATAGAACTCCGCCGGAAACCCATCAGGCCCGGGAGCCTTATTGTTCTCCATCTGAGAGATGGCATCAAAAACCTCCTTTTCCGTAGACGGAGCAACCAAAATATCATTATCAGAAGCAGTTAGTTGAGGCACATCCTCATTCCTGGACTCATCGAGGGACACAGCACTATCCTCCGGAGGTCCAAATAACTGCTTGTAATATTCAGTGATGTAAAGTTTCAGATTATCATGACCAACAATTGTGCCTTCGTCTTGCTCAAGCTAGAAAATTCTCTTCTTTCTGTGTTTGCCATTAGCAATGAGATGAAAGAATTGAGTGTTCGCATCCCCCTGGATTACTTTGCGAACCTTAGCTCTGAGCGCCCACTTCAACTCTTCTTCGCGGAGAAGTTCCTTCAACCTCTTTTCCGCATCGAGCTTAAAATGCAATTTAGCAGATTGCAAAATTGTTGATTCATCTTTAATATCTAGGGACTGTACAAGAGCAAGAAGTCTGTCCTTCTCAATCTTATAAGCTCCACTAAGGTGCTTGGCCCATCCCCGGAGAAAGCTCCTCAAATGCCTGATCTTATTCTGCCATCTCTCGACAGACGATCTGCCCCCTGCGTCTGTAGCCCACTCCCTGGCTACGAGATCTAGGAAACCTTCTCTTTCAAACCACGCCATTTCGAAGGAGAAGGTATTTTTGTTTCCCACATGCCTGGGCTCGCCTGAGTCTACGAACAAAGGCGTGTGGTCCGAGATCCCACGCGTGAGAGCCTGAACCGTGACGAGAGGGAACTTCTGTTCCCACTCGGCACTCGCTAGTACCCGATCCAACTTCTCATACGTCGGATTAGGTAAAGAGTTGGCCCAGGTAAATTGTCGACCCGACAGCTCGATCTCTCTCAGATCCAAACTCTCAATGATGGTGTTAAACATAAACGACCATCTTCCGTCAAAATTATCGTTATTCTTTTCCTCTCTCCTCCGAATGATGTTGAAGTCCCCACTTGAAATTCATTCTTATTTAAGACTAAAATTTCTTATGAAACCACATACAAAAGCACGCTGGACATGTCTATTTGTCTTTCAATGTTAGCCACGTACAAAAGCACATACCATATGAGAGGTAAAAAGGTCTTTTCATGTGTCACTTAACACAGTTAAAGCTCAAAATAGATGAAAGTGTCATAAAAGGCATAAAATTTAGACTCGGTATTATCTAGGGAAGAAAAAGTTTTTCGGTGTTAAATAAAGGAACAAACTTTAAGATAATGTTAAATAAGGAATTTTCTCTTAATCTAAAGCCTGGTTCCCTTCTCTCTCCTCCAACTAGAAAAAATATATATAGTATTTAAACTCTTATAGCCTATCTGCACCATTTTATTGTTTTTCCTCTTAGAACTAATACACATAGGAAAGAAGCACACGATATGTGTGCTGGATGCCTATTGATGGACGCAAAGAAACACATCGATCACTAACATGGCAGGTTGAATGCCCATTGGTGAAGGGAAATAAGGCCACATACGCGAGCTTATCCTAGCGCCACTCATGCCTGAGAGCCACTGTGAATATGCCCGAGGGCTTCCGCACCAGGAGGAGTCATCGCGCTTGGGCCTGATCCCACCCCAAGGCTTCGGCAATCGGCACCCACAGTCATCTCCTAGATCACCTGCGACATCGACGGGATACTGCTCCGACATGCGTCGCAGCCTGGAATATATACAAGTGAAAAAGAGTGATTTATTGGTTGTATGTGTGTGAACTGCTTCACTGAGTTACATTCTGAATAACAATAAAAAATAGGAAGAGGATGTGCCTCAAATTTAACATGAACTATTTAGTTTAGTGCCCTTGGTTGATTGTAACAGGCTCCAGGCACCCTGCCTAGGCGCCCTACGATTGTAGGCACCTACAGGGGCGCCTAGAGGCTGTGAGATCCCTTAGCTCGCCTCTGGCACCCAATGGTCCATATATACCCATATTTGCCTCCCCCCCCCCAGCCCCACCCCAATTATCGAGCATTTTTTCTCCACCGCCATATCGCATTCTCAAGGCGATCTTCGTTTTTCAGCTTTGATCCGGAACTCACCCAGAGGGGAAAACCATCTTCATCATCAACAATATTGATCCTCATGGTCCAAGATGCACTAGTAGAATAAGGGCCTATTGTCCCGGTTGGTAGGGTTTTAGTCCGGTTCCTGAACCGACTAAAGGGTCGATACTAATACCCTGGTTTTTAGTCCGGTTCTATCCGAACCGGACCGATGGTCCTCACGTGGCCTGTCTGCTGAGCCCAGGCAGGAGGGCCTTTGGTCCCGGTTGGTGGCACCAACCGGGACCAATAGGCATCCACGCGTCAGCATTTCCATGGCTGTGTTTTTTGTTTTTTTTTAAAAGGGGGGGGGGGGGGTTTGGGGGGTTTTGGGGGGTTAATTTAGGTGTTTCATATATTGTGCTATAGCTAGCTAATTAATAGAGAAAAGTGTCCTCTCTTTTGTCCGTGCTTGGTCGACGCTACGTACTATACATACGTATAGAGAGGACTAGCTAGACACGCTAGCTAGCTAGTAATTAAGCAAACAGAAGATCGTCATGAACATATATGCATACAGAGAGAAGTGATATCGACCACCTCTCCTTCTCCGAGAGATTGGTCGAACAACAAGTTCTCGTATATCTATCCGACACTACCGGCTACATATATACAATAATTATCTTTTACAATACGGAGGCGTGGTCCACATAGTATTCTCCGTCTTCAGCGATCGTGGTCAAGAAAGAATGCCGCCAATTCCTCTTGAATTGCTCGCATGCGATCTGGTGCTAGGAGTTCATCCCGCTTCCGAAACATCTAATTTTAAGAAAGGGTCAAATATATATATATATATATATATATATATATATATATATATATATATATATATATATATATATATATATATATATATATATATATATATATATATATATGAATGAATGAATGAAACTCAACACAAATGATGGTAATAAAATAAAATTGTGAATATTTTTAATTACGCACTTCATATTGTTTGTCGGAGTAGCCCCTCTCACAGGTCGTGTGGCGGATTGACTCGCAAACGTAGTATCCACAGAAATCATTCCCTTGTTCCTACCACAACCACTTTACAAGAAACAGAGGTCAATCAAACTGATAATTAGCAAGCATGCTAAATGGTATTGATGAAACTAGTGCTTGAATCACTAGGAGATGCGCGTGGAATATGCTACTATATAGTACTTACTTTCGGGTGTCTAAATTGCAGCTTCTTCGGTAGTCCTGGAGCTTTTTTGGTGAATTTTCCCCAAGCCCTGCCATACAAAGAAAACAATTACTTGATATCAGAAATGAACAAAGTTGCTGATATGGTGGATAATGATCGATTTAACTTACTTCTCGAGCATTTCAGTCATGTCCGTGATACTCCTTGGGATCTTTTCGCTTGAGTCAAAGACAGTTAGTACTCCTTCTCAAGCTTAATCTCTAGGAGAATATAGTGGTAGCTGCGCACATGCATAACTCATCAATATTACATTACTATAACCTGGACTAATAAGGAAACCGAATATGCCACAAGACAGTAACACTCACTTGAAGTTGTAAGGAAAGAGTATTATATCTTTGTGTTCATTTATTACCAACGATTGTAGCAACTTGGCCTCGGTATCTTTGGCACGAAATTTAACCTCAGTTGCATCTATGAGATATGTGTTAATGAACCCAATATCACCCACTTGTCTTTTCTTCAATTCGGCGATCTTCAATCTGCATAATATAGTGAGGATATTTATAAATACATGCAATGAAAGGGCTGAGTTATATAGAGATACTTAATGACAGAAGTAGTACTACTTACAGACAGTAGCAGGTGACCGTTGCTTTATCGAGGGCCAATTGATTGAAAACTGATAGAACTCCTCAAATGGAATAGGCAACAGTTCAATTCCAAGGAGGTCATGCTCCTTTTAACTCTCAAATACAAAGTACTCCTCCCTCGGACTCTTTGCAGGTTTTATGTACCAATCATGCAATCTTCGCGTCATCGTTGATGAGAGCTTTCATCTTTGACGAGAGGCTTCCCGTACTCGTATCTTTGTATCTGCACCTCAAAGAAATCATAATGTACATCGTCGGGCAGGTAATCTGCAGGATTGCCATAACGGGCACCATCCTCGGATCGACGATGTCGCTAGCGAGCACCTTGAGCGGGGGCACGATTGCTTGCTTGTTCGCCGAGCTGGGCAATTTGTTTCCCAGCTCGTCGTTCTTTCATCCTTTGATCATCGACAGACTTCCCGACCTCTCCGCTCGGCAAATGCCTTTCCAATAATGCGCTCATAGTTGCCTTTGGCGGAGACTTGGGTGGTTTTGTCGGGGCAGCAGAGTGCGCTTCGCTTTGACCGGATCTACCTTCTCCTCCGGAGGTGGATGTCTCTTTGCTTTCAACCCTTGAAACCAGTCATCCACTTCGGTCCGCGCGATCTTCGCGCTTTCCTCCTCGCTCCTCTCGACGGTAACTTCTCCGAGTCTTCAGAGAAGGACCGAATCAGATCTCCTCCCGCCTTTGGCTGTACTGCTAGACGCCGCAGAGCAGACGGAGCGGATGTCTTCTTTCCTTGCTTACGAGGCGGAGGAGAAGGACTACGACGCGCCGGAGCAGCCGGAGCGCGGCGGGTCTCTTCCGCCCTTGCCGACGAGGTGGAGAAGGAGGAGGCTGGCTGCTCGGCGCGCCGGTGCAAAGCGGAGAAGGAGACGGAGTGCCGCCACACGCCGGAGAAGGAGCCAGCCGAGTGCCCTGATCGTCACTCACGGAGGAGGCGGTGGAGGAGGCGGAGTGCCCTGACTCACCGGAGGAGGAGGAGGAGGCGGAGGCGCCCAGTTCGGAAGGTTGATGAGTCCTTCCGCCATAGGCATGGAGTCTTTGAGCAGAACCCAGCCGATACTCCCTTCACCGGTAGGGTGGTCAAGCCGAGGTCCTCAAATCCTCCGTTATTTCATCGACCATCACCTTAGCATATCCTTCCGAATCGGCGGCGGTGAAAAGTTGAGTCGGGTTTAGTAGGATAAACAGAGCCAACAGCCGCCTTGACCTTCAAATTGCTCCATTGCGCCATAAGGTGGCAATGTTCAACATTCGTGATAGCATCCACGGATAGCTGGCAGGAGCCGTCAAGGCATGCTGCTCTGGCTGAAGCAGCTCGGTGGAAGCCACGCTGCTTCTCCGCTGAGATGGCGGGTAGCCGGGGAAGCTTCGCAGGTCGTTTGTTGTGATCTGCGCTTCTCGTTCCTCTTCTCGTTCCTCTAGCCCCATTACCCTTTCGTGCAGCGCCTGCATTAGGTTCTGCTCCAGTTTCTTCCTCCTCTCATGGGTTTTGTAACCCCATGCGTCCGGAAATCCAGCCTTCCACGAAACGGAGCCTGGCGTGCCTCGTGTCCGTCTGTGGTGCTCGGGATTCCCGAGGGCCATTGTGAGCTCGTCCTTCGCCTGCTCGAACGAACTTCCCTTGCTGCGCTGCTTCGATATATTGCGAAGCCTCTTGACTGCTATGTCCAATTGTTCGTCCGTCCAAATGCACTTCCCTGTTATAGGGTCCAAGGATCCGCCGCCTCAAGAACCAAGTCCGCAACGGTGCAGCCAGTTCATTGTCTCGGTTCGATCCCTTTATCAAGCAGATCATTCTCAGCCTTGGCCCACTTAGGCGGGCTACGAGGTAGCCACGACCCGTCGCGATGGTGAAGCTTCTTCTTCGCAGCATTTCTCTTGTTTGTCGCCGACATCTTTTTACTCTTTTCCGATGTCTTGTAGGCCACAAATGCGGGCCAGTCATCTCTGATCTTCTCATATTTGCCCTTGAATTCTGGTGTCACATTTTTTTCGACATAGGTATTGAGTTCTTTCTTCCAATTCCTGAATAGTTCTGCCATCTTTTTAAGAGCAAAAGACTTGATTAATGGCTCTATTACTGGCTTCTCCGGATCATCCTCTAGCGGTAGGGTAAAATTTGACTTCAGCTCAGTCCAAAGATCATTTTTCTGCATATCATTGACACAAGACACCTCAGGGTCTTCATTCTTAGGCTTATACCATTGGTGGATGCTGATCGGGATCTTGTCGCTAACGAAACCCGACCGAGCAACAAATGCCTTCTTTGTCCGGTAGGGTTCAATCGGTTGGCCGTCGCGCGCGATTTGTATGATCTCAAACTTTTCATCGAGCTCAACTTTTTCTTCGGGCCTCGTCTCTTTATCGAAGTTGTGCTCGATCCGGAGGGCTAGAAAAAAGAACAAAGACGAGAGTGAATTAATATATGCGTACATACCAAAACAATGAATGCATCAATTAGCTAGTCAGCACAGGCTTAACTAATATATATACCTGGCCGGACTCGGTTTGGTGATCACCGGAGCCGTCCTCACGGTCTACTTCTTCACCCTCTCCTTCTTGCGCCGGCATTGGGTCATCGGAGCCATGTAAATCATAGCCAGCTGCTTCTTCACCCTCTCCTTCCAGACCATCGTTGTCGTTGAGAAACATCAACGAGCAGACGGCATCACTTCCTTGTGCGGTTATGTCCCTCAACAACGCTTCTTGTGCTTCGTCTCGTGGCGGGGTGTCCATAGTTTCTACAAATATTTACAACATGGCAATTATTATTCAAACATGACAGATATGGATATATTAGTGGCAAACGTAGAACTAGCTAGCTAATCACAATAAGGAATCATATTAATTAGTGGCCTCGACGCTGCTTCTCTAGTGTTTCGGGTGGCCTCGACAACGCTTCAAGGGTTAGGTGGTGGCCTCGAGAACGCTTCAAGGAGGGGGTAATATCGACCCCCCCCCCCACGTGTTGAAGCTATCGGGAGGGGGTCGGCGCGTTGAACACTACATCTATATGTCCCACAAGTGACGTGGGCATCGGACGCTGATGTAGGGTAGAGGGTCGTGGATCGCTGAGTGGTCGAGGTCAAGGGTCGAGGATCGCCGAGGGTCGAGGATAGCAAGGGCATTAGTCCCGGCGCTTCTAGGTCTAGTGTCAAAGGATTCAACAAAACCATGTCTTCATCATTAGGCAAAAGTAACAGGCACATGATGGTGAAGCTCTCAAAGTTATTCGGAAAGGAATCCCAGATAGGATAATTCGCTTTGCTGAAATTTGTACCAAAAGGCGGATTATCCTATCCGGGACTCCGTTCTGAACAACTTTGAGAACTTCGTACCATCATGCCCCTACATTCCGCTAATGATGAAGCCATGGGTTTCTTCAATACTTTGACAATAGGCAACCTCTCGACCTTCGGTGATCCTCGACCCCGACGACCTCGACCTCGAATCCTCGGCCCCTCCACGACCCTTGAACACTCGAACCATCGACCCTAGAACCCTCGAATCCTCGACCCTCGACCCTAGAACCTCGAACCTTCGACCCTCGAACCTCGACCCTCGACCCTCGAACCCTCGGCCCCTCGATGACCTCGACCCTCGAAGCCTAGAACCTCGAACCCTCGACCCTAGAACCTCGAACCTCAAACCCTTGTGCCTCAAACCTCGACCCTTGATTTAACCTCGATTGTCGAACCGGTGGCCCCTCGGCGACCTCGAACCTCGACCCTCGAACCCGAGAACCTCAAACACTCGTCCCTAGAACCTCGAACCTCGACCCTCAAAACATTGACCCTCGACCGGCCTCGACGACCCTCGACCCTCAAAACATTGACCCTCGACCGGCCTCGGCGACCCTCGACCCCTCTGTGACCCTCGCGACGCTCTAGCCTAGTTCCCGACCGTCGACCCTCAGCGATCCTCGACACCCTCGTTCCCGATAAAAAGAAGAAGAAGAAGAAGAAGAAGAAGAAGAAGAAGAAGAAGAAGAAGAAGAAGAAGAAGAAGAAGAAGAAGAAGAAGAAGAAGAAGAAGAAGAAGAAGAAGAAAAGAGAAGAAGAAGAAGAAGAAAAAAAAGAAGAAAAAAGAGAGGAGAAGAAGAAGGAATAGAGGAGAAGAAGAAAAATATTCTTTTTTTTTCTTCTTCTCCTCTATTCCTTCTTCTTCTCCTTTTTCTTCTACTTCCTCTTCTTATTTTTTTTCTCTTCTTCTCCTTCTTCTTCTCCTTCTTCCTTCTTCCTCTTTATTCTTTTCCTTATTTTCCTTCTTCCTCGGCGACCCTAACTCTAAACAGTACAACTTCCTCGACGTCCCCGCCTCTCTCATGAACAAAATAAAATCTATGAATAAAAAAAACATCATATTCTATGAACAAAAAAACATCATATTCCATCCACATCGATCCATGCATACATCATATATATGATCATATCTATGAACAAAAAAATTCATATGATCATCTATGAACAAAAAACATCATATATATATGCAGAAAAAAAACATTAGATCAACACATATGCAAAAAGCATCATACATATATCCATACATCAATATATATACATGAACATTTATGAAAAAAGCATCACATCTATGAACAAAAAACATCATACGGTGGCGGCGGGCGGCAGGGGGCAGGCAGGTGCGGGGGCTCACTTGTGGGCGGCGTCGGCAACGGCGATGTCGGGCCGCCTAATGCGAGAGGTGGCGTGAGGCAGGCAGGCAGGGGCTGATGCGAGGAGGCGAATGCGAGGTCGGGAGGCGGAGGCGACGGCGAGGTCGGGAGGCGTTGATGATGGCGAGGTCGCGGAGGCAGGCGGCGGCGGCGAGGGCGCGGCGACGGGCGGGACGGCGACGACGAGGCGAAGCGACGGCGTTAGAAGCGAAAGGCGGTCGGCGGCGGCGGCGGGAAGAGAGCGGCGGCGGCGACGAAGCGTGGCGGCGGCGATGGTGACGACGGCGGCGATAACGGGCGCGGCGACGGCGATGGTGACGACCAAGCGTATGGCGGCGACGGCGGCGGCGGCGTTAGGGCGCTGGCGGCGTTGGGGAGGTTAGAAGCGATCGGGGCAAATGCGCGATGAAACCGACAATTTTCACAAGTGTTGCTTATATACATCGAGCATTGGTCCCGGTTCGTGGCACAAACGGGACTAATGCACCTTTAGTCCCGGTTGGTGCCACCAACCGAACCAAAGGCCAAATTTCAGCAGCCCAAAGGCGGGAAGCGGCGACCTTTGGTCGGTTGGTGGCACCAACCGACTAAAGGTGCATTAGTCCGGTTTTGCCACGAACCGGGACCAAAGCCCTTTAGTCCCGGTTGGTGCCACCAACGGGACCAAAGGCCTTGTGCTGCCCCGCGCCAAAAAGTTTAGTCCCACCTCGCTAGTTGAGAGAGCTTGAGAGTGGTTTATAAGCGCTGTTGCGCCCACCCTCTCGAGCTCCTCTCAACTGCAGGCTTGCGGGCCTAACCTTGTCATCTGTGACTGTGGGCCTAATGGGCCACCCGCGGGCCTGAATCCTGGCCCATGGTAGGGTTTCTAGTCGTATTCAGGCCGTGGGGGCCCGATGAGGTGGCACTTTTTTTGTTTTTTGTTTTCTTTGTTGCTTTATTTATTTTATTTTGTTTCTACTTACAACAAAATACTTACTGTTGCTATTTTTATTTTTTTCCAGTTTTTGGTTTTGCTTTCTGCATTATTTATTTTTGTTGTTTTTGCTTTATTTTTAATTCTTTTTGCTTTTAGTTTTAGAAAAATTATAAACTTTTTGTTAGTGCCATTAGTTTTCAAATTTGAAAACACTTTTTTTTTCTTTGTTGCTTTATATATTTTATTTTGTTTGTACTTACAACAAAATACTTATTGTTGCTATTTTTATTATTTTTTATTTTTTTGTTATGTTTTCTGCATTATTTATTTTTTGTTGTTTTTCGCTTTATATTTTAATTCTTTTTGCTTTTAGTTTTAGAAAAATTATAAACTTTCTGTTAGTGCCATTAGTTTTCAAATTTGAAAACACTTTTTTGCTTTATTTTTTAATTCTTTTTGCTTTTAGGTCAGCAAAATTATAAACTTTCTGTTTGTGCCATTAGTTTTCTTTGAAATTTGTGTGAATCACAAGTTTGTGAGCTCAACAAGGCGTGTAGAGGGACGGGCTTATAAACCGGTGTGAGTACAAAACGGACAATGGTATCATACTGCCTGCATTACAAAGTTGGCATGGTATCATCATAATAGTTGCGGGAGAAAGTCTTCACTTTTTCTTCGCTTGTGTCGTTTGCTTATTGCGCCGTAACCATGGATAATCTTCATCGTTTATCAGGATGCTTGGGTCAGCCTTGACTTTGAAGGGGGGAATTTCATGAAACTTTTCATACTCTTGAGACATGTCATCTTGCCCTCCACTCCCGGGATGTCCCTTTTCCTGAAAGAACTATGTGGCGCTTTGGCTCATTGTATGATGTATTCTCTTCCTTATCTTTTCTTTTCCTCGGTATGGTAGACATGTCCTTCACATAGATAACCTTTGCCACATCATTGGCTAGGACGAACGGTTCGTCGGTGTACCCAAGATTTTCAGATCCACTTGTTGTCATTCCGCATTGTGGGTCTACCTGTACTCCGCCTCCTGACAGATTGACCCACTTGCACTTAAACAAAGGGACCTTAAAATCTACTCCGTAGTCAAGTTCCCATATGTCTACTATGTAACCATAATATGTGTCATTTCCCTTGTCGGTTGCTGCATCAAAGCGGACACCGCTGTTTTGGTTGGTGCTCTTTTCATCTTGGTCAATCGTGTAAAATGTATTCCCATTTATCTCGTATCCTTTCCAAATCATTAGAATCGAAGATGGTCCCCTGGACAACAAGTACAGCTCATCACAAACAGTGCTTTCACCTCTGAGACGTGTTTCCAACCAACTGCTGAAAGTCCTGATGTGTTCACATGTAATCCAGTCGTCGACCGCTCGGGTGTTTGGAGCGCAGATGTTCTTGTGTTCATCGACATACGGGTCACCAAGGTAGAGTTACGTAGAAGCTGTAGTGTGCTTGAGACCAAGAATATCTGTCCTGCATATTATTGAGTCTCTTCCAAGCGTGCCTTTTCGGTCAGTCTCCCCTCATACCGCGATTTAGGGAGACATATCTTCTTAAGGCCAGGAATGAAGTCAACACAAAACCCGATGACATCCTCTGTTTGATGGCCCATGGAGATGCTTCCTTCGGCCTAGCGATTCTGAACATATTTCTTTAGGACTCCATGAACCTCTCAAAGGGGTACATATTGTGTAGAAATACGGGCCCCGAATGACAATCTCGTCGACTAGATGAACTAGGGCGTGCGTCATGATATTGAAGAAGGATGGTGGGAACACCAGCTCAAACCGACAAGACATTGCGCCACATCACTCCTTAGCGTTGGTACGATTTCTGGATCGATCACCTTCGAGATATTGCATTGAGGAATGCACATAGCTTCACAATGGCTAATCGGACGTTTTCCGATAGAAGCCCCTCAATGCAACCGGAAGCGATTGCGTCATAATCACGTGGCAGTCATGAGACTTTAGGTTCGGAACTTTTTCTCGGCATATTTATTATTCCCTTTATATCGACGAGAAGCCGGTCGGGACCTTCATCTGAGCAGGCATTAAAGAATATTTCTTTCTCTTCTTTCGTAAGAGCGTAGCTGGCGGGACCTTCATCTTGCCGGAGGCATGCCCTCTTTTTCGTGCAAGCTTTGCAGGTCCTCTCGTTCCTCGGTGTATCTTTTGTCTTCCCATACACGCCCAAGAAGCCTAGCAGGTTCACGCAAAGGTTCTTCGTCACGTGCATCACGTCGATCAAGAGCGGACCTCTAGGTCTTTCCAGAGGGTAGGTCCCAAAATATAGATTTCTTCTTCCACATGGGTGCGTGATTCTCGGCGTCATTCGAACAGCTAGTCCGCCGGGACCCTTTCCAAAGATTACGTGTAAATCATTGACCATAGCAAGTACATGATCACGGTACACATGGCGGGCTTCTTCCGGTGATCTGCCTCGCCTTTGAAATGCTTGCCTTTCTTTCGACATTGATGGTTGGTCGGAAGAAATCGACGATGGCCTGTGTACACATTCTTCCTGCAGCTTCCGGTATATACTATCGGTGTCAAGTAAACAGTGCGTGCATGCGTGGTATCCCTTGTTTGTCTGTCTGAAAGGTTCTTGAGAGCGGGCCAATCGTTGATGGTCACGAACAACAACGCCTTTAGGTCAAATTCCTCCTTTTGTGCTCATCCCACGTCGTACACTGTTTCCATTCCACAACTGTAAAAGTTCTTCAACTAATGGCCTTAGGTACACATCAATGTCGTTGCCAGGTTGCTTAGGGCCTTGGATGAGAACTGGCATCATAATGAACTTCCGCTTCATGCACATCCAAGGAGGAAGGTTATACATACATAGAGTCACGGGCCAGGTGCTGTGATTGCTGCTCTGCTCCCCGAAAGGATTAATGCCATCCGCGCTTAAAGCAAACCATACGTTCCTTGGGTCCTTTGCAAACTCATCCCAGTACTTTCTCTCAATTTTTCTCCACTGCGACCCGTCAGCGGGTGCTCTCAACTTCCCATCTTTCTTACGGTCCTCACTGTGCCATCGCATCAACTTGGCATGCTCTCCGTTTCTGAATAGACGTTTCAACCGTGGTATTATAGGAGCATACCACATCACCTTCGCAGAACCCTCTTCCGGAGGCTCGCCAAATCAACATCACCGGGGTCATCTCGTATGATCTTATACCGCAATGCACCGCATACCGGGCATGAGTTCAGATCCTTGTAGGCACCATGGTAGAGGATGCAGATCATTAGGGCATGCATGTATCTTCTCCACCTCCAATCCTAGAGGGCATACGACCTTCTTTGCTGCGTATGTCTTGTCGGGCAATTCGTTATCCTTTGGAAGCTTCTTCTTCATTATTTTCAGTAGCTTCTCAAATCCTTTATCGAGCACAGCATTCTCTGCCTTCCATTGCAGCAATTCGAGTACGGTACCGAGCTTTGTGTTGCCATCTTCGCAATTGGGGTACAACCCTTTTTTGTGATCCTCTAACATGCGATCGAACTTCAGCTTCTCCTTTTGACTTTCGCATTGTCTCCTTGCATCGACAATGACCGGCGGAGATCATCATCATCGGGCACATCGTCTGGTTCCTCTTGATCTTCAGCAGCTTCACCCGTTCCAGCACCATCGCACATCGTGCAGTGCACCTTGATGTTCGATAGCATCACCGTATTCAGGGGCACATAGTTGTCATCGTACTCTTCTTCCTCGCCGTCTTCCATCATAACCCCTATTTCTCCGTGCCTCGTCCAAACATTATAATGTGGCATGAAACCCTTGTAAAGCAGGTGGGTGTGAAGGATTTTCCGGTCATAGTAAGACTTCGTATTCCCACATATAGGGCATGGACAACACATAAAACCATTCTGCTTGTTTGCCTCAGCCACTTCGAGAAAATCATGCATGCCCTTAATGTACTCGGAGGTGTATGCATCACCGTACATCCATTGCCGGTTCATTTGCGTGCATTATATATAATTAAGTGTGTCAAAAATCATTACAGAACATCATGAATAGATAATTAAGTGACCAAATTAATAGAAGTTCATCATCACATAAAACCAAAGTACATACATAGTTCTCATCTAACAACATAAAGCTCTGCAGAGCATCTAAATTAATTAAACCATACATTGAAACTATGTAAAACATTTCAATGCGAAAACAAATCGATCATAATCGCAACCAAGGTAACAACTGATCCAACGGCATAATGATACCAAGCCTCGGTATGGATGGCATATTTTCTAATCTTTCTCATCTTCAAGCGCATTGCATCCATCTTGATCTTGTGATCATCGACGACATCCGCAACATGCAACTCCAATATCATCTTCTCCTCCTCAAGTTTTTTTATTTTTTCCTTCAAGAAATTGTTTTCTTCTTCAACTAAATTTAACCTCTCGACAATAGGGTCGGTTGGAATTTCCGGTTCAACAACCTCCTAGATAAATAAAATCTATGTCACGTTGGTCGGCATAATTTTCATAAACAATAAATGAACCAATAGTTATGAAAAGATAATATATACCACATCCGAATCATAAACAGGACGAGGGCCGACGGGGGCGGATACCAAAACCATCGCACTATATAAGATGCAATAATAAAAGTAAGAAAATAATACAAGTATCTATCTAAACAAACAAGTAATAATATTTTTCCTTTCAGAAAGAAGATAAGAACAAGAGGCTCACCACGGTGGTGCCGGCGATGAGATCGGCGCGGGTGATCGACGGGGACGGGGCGTGATGGACCGCTAAACCTAGATAAATATTGAGGAAAATGGAGCTTGGCGGTCGAGCTTGGAGAGGAGAAACCTTAAGTAGTGTGGCTCGGGCATTCCATCGAACACCTTGTGTGCATAGGAGGTGAGCTAGAGCACCACCAAGCCCTCTCCCCATCGGCCGGAAAAAGCAGGCGGTGTGCTCTGCTCTTGCGTGAGGGGCTATATATAGCCACCACCATTAGCCCCGGTTGGTGGCATGAACCGGGACTAAAGGGAAGCCTTTGGTACCGGTTCATGCCACCAACCGACCAATGGTGGTGGGCCAGAGCCAGACCATTGGTCCCGGTTCGTCCCACCAACCGGGACCAAAAGGTCCGGACGAACCGGGACCAATGGCCCACGTGGCCCGGCCGGCCCCCTGGGCTCACGAACCGGGACAAATAGCTCCATTGGTCCCGGTTCTGGATTGAACCGGGACTAATGGGCTAAACTGGCCTGGACGAAGCCCTGTTTTCTACTAGTGATGAGTTGTGAATAGCCCACCCCCTGTACTAGGGGTTCATGGCAATAGCCCGGATGTATTCTCTCCCCTTGTTGTATTTCGTTGATCAATACAATAGCCATATGATCTACCTAGAACTTGTGTGGTTAATCTGGTGAGTTTGTAGCGGTGATGTATATCATGTGATGAAGTTTCCTCTTATGTTCAGATTTGTGAATGCAATTATGTTTGATCTATAGGTGTATATTTAACTTCGAGTGAATTGCAAAAAACATCGATATTGAAGGCTACGGTTGCAGAAATCACAAGTCTCTAGTTTTGTGCCCAAAAACACTAATTCCCAAGCTATTTTTTTGCGGAAACCACAAGTCGCTCGGTTCGCTCTTTCTAAGTGGGATTATGACAGGTGCGACCTGCTTTTGTCGACGTGGCATAACTGTTCATCCGTTTGACTCGTTAGACGTCGTCAGACCCCGTGCGCGGGCCGGCTTGAGCCGGAACCCTTTTGACTAGTCCCTCCCCGCTAGCTCTTCTCCATCTCTTTCCCTCACCCACACCCTCTCCTCTCAGACATGGCGACGGCGAGTGGCGGCGGTGACTGCGGTGGGCCTGCCGGTGGCGGAGGCGACAGGCCACCGGAGGCGGATCTCTGCGCCCCTTCGGACAGCAGCCCCAACCCCAGCCCCCAGCACTCGCTGGAGTTCACGGCGGGTAGATCTTGGGCCAGTGCCGTGAAGGCGGATCCGACGGGAAGCCACCGGTGGGGCTCGTTATTCAGCGGGTCTAGTAAGTTTCCCTCGTTTGTACACATTATAGGGTTAGGGTTAGAGTTAGGGATAGGATTCGGCGGCTACATCTTGGGCTATATGTATGTGTGGTTATTTTGATTTGCACTGTTAAACCCTAGCTTGGGTACTGAAACACTCTATTGGATTTTGGGGGAGGGGGGAGGGGAATAGCCCACTGTCATATACTAATATTAATTTGTAATGTCATATTAATTTTCTTTAGTTGATATGTAGCAATGTGAACTGTTAATTAGAGTAGTGCCAATAAAGAGCACACTAGAGTAGCTTATTTTGTTAATATGCAGTTTTAATTAGAGAAAATTAGAGTAGCTTCTTCTGTAGTTATGCATTGTTATAATTAGAGCAGTGCCAATAAAGAGCAAATTAGAGTAGCTTCTTTTGTAGTTATGCATTGTTAATTAGAGCAGTGCCTATGAGAGCAAAATATAGTACTTTTTGTTAATATGCAGTGTTACTTAGAGCATATTAATGTGAACTTTTTTAACATTAATTATGTAATGTTAATTAGAATTATTGCATTATCTTTTTCTCTAGTTTGGACGATGTTGTTTGGGAAGTTAGAATGCACTTCCATGAAAGAGACAACTTGGAGAGATCCCTCTGCCTTTCAGACATCACATATCACAATTTGGTAGCATTAATAGAGACAGAGGGATATGGGCTGAATGATTACATTTACTTTGTGAGGGAGCCTGGTGTGGGTATTGCAGGATTGGAAGAAATTTCTAATGATGACAAGGTGGATGAAATGCTTGACCATATTGCTAATAAGGATCAGACTGTAGTGAATTTGACAGTGATTAGGGCCACTGATCCAAGATCTGCAGATTTGAATTCAGGCTATTTGTATGAGGAGCAGGTTCCTTTGAGTCAATTAGGAGAAAAAATTGTCTATGAAGTCAATCCTTCTGGAGTTCTATTCAAATCACCTGAGAAATCAAATAAACAGAGGCAGCCAGAGCCACTTCAGTTATTTTCCACACTACAAAGCACAAACTTAGATACTGCTATGGAGCAAGATGAAGAGGAGACACTAATGGAGCTAAATAGGAGAACCAAGATTGAGAACTTTAGGAAACATAAGGAGGCAAATGAGCATGTTCAAATGGTTAAGCAAAAACTACCAGTGCTTTTAACTAAAGATGATTCTGATCTGGATGCAGAGGACTTTCTTAACAGGCTTAATGATTTGAGGAGGCAGAGAGAGGACCCACTCCTTCATTTTGAAGGAGACACTGATGTGGATGAAGTGTATGGGGAAGATGTGGAAGAGGAGCAAGTGGAGCATGAGGAGGAGGATGAGCAGGTGGAGCATGAGGAGGAGGATCAGGTGGAGCAACAACAGGAGCCAGCAAAGAAGAAGGAAAAAAGAAAAGGGCCAACCAAGAGGTCACATTCTAGCTTGGAGCAAAGATTTGAGGATGTGTGGATGCCATCATCAGAAGAGGAGATAGATGTAGGTGATTTGAAGCAGGAATACGATGATGGAGCTGAGAAAACACCATATGTTTGTTGGTGTGACGCTCGGATAATTAAGCTACAGTGAACCTCTGCTAATGATGCCACGTCACCTCGGTTATTGTTGTTAATCTGGCATTAGTTCAAAGCCGATACAAATTCAAATTTGAATTAAAGGCAAACAACAAAAGTTTTCAAATATTAAAACTAAAATGTTCGGGTTGTGCCAGATATTGCATAGGTAATTATGGTAGAGAAAACATATTTTTATAAATTAGTTAAATGCACTAAATTACTTAAAACATCAGTAAAACTAATATTTGAATGCCTTTTAAATACTAAACAAATATAAACTAATTGTTTAGGGTGCCAAATTAATTGTGGCAGTGTCATAAGTAATAGTACTAATTTAGGGGCTAGGTTTATAATTTATAAAGCTAAGGTAAAATAAAAACAGAAAATAAATAAAAAAGAAAAAGACAAAACAAAATTAAAGCAAAGGCCAAAGCAATATTTTAAATTACAAAAATTCCAAACTATTTTAAAATGCTCAACAAATCATTTTAGAGCAGTGACTAAAATTGCATTGTGAATATTGAGCCAGGTCTCATCCTTCATAAAAGTCATTTACTATAAAAAAATAAATGAAATATTTAAAACAGTAAACAAAATAAACAGACCTAAAACGTATTATGCATATGGGCTTAGGTGACACAGTGACCCGTGGCCCAGCCCACAAGGGGTCTTCCCTTTCCTCTGTTCACGAACAGAGGCGTGGCAGCCATCCACCCCGCCATGGCCGCCGATGCCGTTGCTGTCGTTCATCCTGCGGTCGAGGGGATGGATAAGAGCCCCCTGAGCCCCTCCTCTCTCTCCTCTCGCAACCCTAGCCACCCCAATCTCTCTCCCTCGCTCACTCTACAAGGTTTGTGCGGAGCCCGTTCTGCCGCCTCCATCATCGCATCGATCCCGCGGCCAACAGCCACCCCGCGCCGCACGGAGACGTCCAGAAGAACCGCGGTGCTCCTCTTCTTCATCTACGCAGAAGAACTCGAGCCGGGGACCAACACAGCGCTGGATCGGCACCGTCTCCTACCTCCGGTTGTCGTCGTTCGCCGCGTCGATCTGCTCTCCCTCGACCCCTCCGGCTTCATCAAGCCCTCCACGAGCTTCGCTGTGAGCTGCGCCTCCGATTCCCCCTCATTCCCACTCCGTTCCGCTGCCATAACCCACCTCCTCGATTCGTTGTCGCCGTCGTGCTTGTTGCCGCTGCTGTAGTGCTTCTCCGGTTCAGGCAAGCACACCACGGTGCTTCTAGCATCGCGTGGGAGCTGCCTAGCCCTTCGGTGCCTTGCGTGCGTGCTCCTAGCATCGCCCCCTCGAGTTCTTGCTTCGGACGCCGCTCACCGTCGTCGTTGCCGTCACCTTAAGTCGTCCCCGCCTGATCCAGTAGCACCGTTGGATGCGCGATGTCTTCCTCGCCCGCCGCACTTTTCGCCGCCGACCCACGGCTTCTGCAGCGCGCTGGCCGCCGCCGCGCTTCGCCGGGCAGCGTCGAGGGCACCCTGCAGCGCCTGCGGTCCCTGCTCCGCCCTCGTCGTTGTTGCTGCGTTGATTCAGCTTGCAGCTGCAGCTCGTGTTGTTCTTGTTGTGCAGCTGCTGCTGCTCGGCTTACCACCGCTGCTTCACGCTTCTCTGCTCCTAATCACTACTGCTGCTTTGTTACCGATGCTTGCTAGCTAAATGCGGTTGCTCTCCTCCATGGCAGTGTGTGTATGCGCCGTGTGTGTGTGGTGTGTGTTCGTGTGTGTGTGTGTGGCCGCCTAGGCCACTACCACTGGTCGGCCCTGTTGAGATTAGAAACTAATCTTTGTTAGTGCTAATAATCCCCTATGTTGACTAAATTGATTGACTTGGTCTAGATGTGGTCTATGTCATGTGGGCCTATCTTATTTCTTAAAAAGAGCCTAATTGAAAGTCTGTTTCAATGTCAAGTAGGCCCCACTTGTACTATTCATTGGTTGACCAGTCAATTGTTGATTGAGTCAACCCAGCCCCGGCCCCACCTGGTCATACATTATGGGTAGGTGTTGTTGTGTACAAAAGGTATTCATTGTTTTTATTTCGAATTAGAAAGAATCCAAGAAATCATTTAAACTTGAAAAAATCATAAGAAATAAACCGTATCTCCGATGGAAAAACTTTGTACATGAAAGTTGCTCAGAACGACGAGACGAATCCGGATATGCAGCCCGTTCGTCCGCCACACATCCCTAGCATAGCAAACATGCAACTTTCCCCCTCCGTTCCGTCTGTCCGAAAACGTGAAACACCGGGAATACTTTCCCGGATGTTTTCCCCATTCGACGGTATCACCTACTACCGCGATTGGGCACCCCCTAGCACCGTTACTTGTCTTGTCATGCATCTTTATGCATCTGTTTACATTGTATTCATTGTTTCTCCCCCCTCTTCTTCCGCTAGACATCGAGACCGACGCTGCTGCTGGCCAGTTCGACTACGGTGTTGACGACCCCTCTCCCTTGCCAGAGCAACCAGGCAAGCCCCCCCTTTGATCACCAGATATCGCCTACTCTTCTCTATACTGCTTGCATTAGAGTAGTGTAGCTTGTTACTGCTTTCAGTTAATCCTATACTGCTGCATAGCCTGCCCTTGTTACTACTGTTGTTATCTTTACCTGCTATCCTATTGCTTAGTATAGGATGCTAGTGTTCCATCAGTGGCCCTACATTCTTGTCCGTCTGCCATGCTATACTATCGGGCTGTGATCACTTCGGGAGGTGATCACGGGTATATACTATATACTTTACACTATTACATTACCTGCGTAACTGTTCGGAGATGGGGGCTGAAAGGACGGGTGGCTCCATCCCGGTAGAGGTGGGCCTGGGTTCCCGACGGCCCCCAACTGTTACTTTATGGCGGAGCGGCAGGGCAGGTTGAGACCGCCTAGGAGAGAGGTGGGCCTGGCCCTGTTCGGCGTTCATGGTTACTTAACACGCTTAACGAGGTCTTGGTATTTGATCTGAGTTGGCTACGAGCTTATACGCACTAACCATCTACGCAGGAGTAGTTATGGGTATCTCGGCGTCGTGGTATCAACCGAAGCACTTCAGACGTCAGCGACGGAGCGGCGCACGCCGGATTGGACTGGAACGCCTGTTAGGCTAGGTCTGCTTCCGGCCGCGTACGCAACGTGCAGGTGTCCTCAGGGCGATGGGCCTAGACCCCTGCGCGCTTAGGTTTAGACCGGCGTGTTGGCCTCTCTGTTGTGCCTAGGTGGGGCTGCGACGTGTTGATCTTCCGCGGCCGGGCATGACCCAGGAAAGTGTGTCCGGCCAAATGGGATCAAGCGTGCTGGGTAAGATGGTGCACCCCTGCAGGGAAGTTAATCTATTCGGATAGCCGTGATCTTCGGTAACAGGACGACTTGGAGTTGTACCTTGAGCTTATGACAACTAGAACCGGATACTTGATAAAACACACCCTTCCAAGTGCCAGATACAACTGGTGGTCGCTCTCGCTCAAGGATACGAGCAGGGGATCGCCGGGTAGGACTATTGCTATGTGATGTTACTTGGAGGATTTCCGTTTGTCCTCTTCTGCCTGTTGCAAGACCGGTGTCCAGAAGCGTAGTCTTCGTTAAGACTAGCTATCCCCCTCTTATTCTGGCATTCTGCAGTTCAGTCCACTGATATGGCCTTTACACATATATCCATGCATATGTAGCATAGCTCCTTGCTTGCGAGTACTTTGGATGAGTACTCACGGTTGCCTTGTTCCCCCTTTTCCCCCTATCTCTACTCGATTGCTGCAACCAGACGATGGAGCCCAGGAGCCAGACGCCACCGCCTATGACGACTACTACTTTGGAGGTGCCTACTACTACGTGCAGTCCGGCGGCGGCGACCAGGAGTAACCTAGGAGGATCCTGCGGGAGGCCTGTTCCTCTTCGATCTGTATCCCGCTTTGTGCTAGCCATCTTATGGCACCTTGTTTAACTTATGTCTGTACTCGGATATTGTTGCTTCCGCTGACTCGTCTATGATCGAGCACTTGTATACGAGCCCTCGAGGCCCCTGGCTTGTATTATGATGCTTGTATGACTTATTTTATTTGTAGAGTTGTGTTGTGATATCTTCCCGTGAGTCCCTGATCTTGATCGTACACATTTGCGTGCATGATTAGTGTACGATTAAATCGGGGGCGTCACAGTTGGGGAACATAGTAATTTCAAAAAAAAAACTACGCACACGCAGGATCATAGTGATGCATAGCAACGAGAGGGGAGAGTGTGTCCACGTACCCTTGTAGACCGAAAGCGGAAGCGTTAGCACAACGCGGTTGATATAGTTGTACGTCTTCATGATCCGACAGATCCAAGTACCGAACTTATGGCACCTCCGAGTTCAGCACACGTTCAGCTTGATGACGTCCCGCGAACTCCGATCCAGCAGAGCTTCACGGGAGAGTTTCTTCAGCACGACGGCGTGATGACGGTGATGATGTTGCTACCGACGCAGGGCTTCGCTTATGCACCGCTACGATATGATTGAGGTGGAATATGGTGGAAGGGGGCACCGCACACGGCTGGGAGAGATCAACAGATCAAGTTGTGTGTCATGGGGTGCCCCTAGCCTCAGTATATAAAGGAGGAGAGGAGGGGAGGGGCCGGCCCTCTCTATGGCGCTCCCTGGGGAGTCCTACTCCCACCGGGAGTAGGATTCCCCCCTTCCATGTAGTAGGAGTAGGAGTCAAGGAAAGGGAAAAGAGAAGAGAAGGAAGGAGGGGGCGTAGCCCCTCCCCCTAGTCCAATTCGGACTAGGCCTTGGGGGGCGCGCAGCCTGCCTCTCTCTCTCTCTCTCTTTCCCTTAAAGCCCAATAAGGCCCATATACTCCCCGGCGAATTCCCATAAGTCTCCGGTACTCCGATAAATACCCGAATCACTCGGAAGCTTTCCGATGTCCGAATATAGTCGTAAAATATAGCGATCTTTACGTCTTGACTATTTCGAGACTCCTCGTCATGTCCCCGGTCTCGTCCGGGACTCCGAACTACCTTCGGTACATCAAAACACATAACTCATAATATAAATCGTCACCGAAAGTTAAGCGTGCGGACCCTACGGGTTCGAGAACTATGTAGACATGACCGAGACACGTCTACGGCCGATAACCAATAGCGGAACCTAGATGCTCATATTGGCTCCTACATATTCTACAAAGATCTTTGTCGGTCAAACCGCATAACAACATACGTTGTTCCCTTTGTCATCGACATGTTACTTGCCCGAGATTTGATCGTCGGTATCTCAATACCTAGTTCAATCTCGTTGCGGGCAAGTCTCTTTACTCGTTCGGTAATGCATCATCCTGCAACTAACTCATTAGTCACAATGCTTGAAAGGCTTGTAGTGATGTGCATTACCGAGAGGCCCCAGAGATACCTCTCCGACAATAGGTGTGACAAAACCTAATCTCGAAATACGCCAACTCAACAAGTACCTTCGGAGACACCTGTAGAGCACCTTTATAATCACCCAATTATGTTGTGACGTTTGGTAGCACACAAAGTGTTCCTCCGGTAAACGAGAGTTGCATAATCTCATATTCATAGGAACATGTATAAGTCATGAAGAAAGCAATAGCAACATACGAAACGATCAAGTGCTAAGCTAACGGAATGGGTCAAGTCAATCACATCATTCTCCTAGTGATGTGATCCCCTTAATCAAATGACAACTCGTTTCTATGGCTAGGGAACTTAACCATCTTTGATTCAACGAGCTAGTCAAGTAGAGGCATACTAGTGACACTTTGTTTGTCTATGTATTCACACATGTATCAAGTTTCCGGTTAATACAATTCTAGCATGAATAATAAACATTTATCATGAAATAAGGAAATAAATAATAACTTTATTATTGCCTCTAGGGCATATTTCCTTCAGTCTCCCACTTGCACTAGAGTCAATTATGTAGTTCATATCACCATGTGATTTAGCACCAATATTCACATCTGTATGTGATTAACACCCATAGTTCGCATCGTCATGTGACCAACACCCGAAGGGTTTACTAGAGTCAATAATCTAGTTCACATCGATATTTTATTAACACCCAAAGAGTACTAAGGTGTGATCATGTTTTGCTTGTGAGAGAAGTTTAGTCAACAGATCTGTCACATTCAGAGCCGTATGTATTTTGCAAATATTCTATGTCTACAATGCTCTGCACGGAGCTACTCTAGATAATTGCTCCCACTTTCAATATGTATCCAGATTGAGACTTAGAGTCATCTGGATTGGTGTAAAAGCTTGCACCGATGTAACTCTTTATGACGGGCTCTTTTATCACCGCCATAATCGAGAAATATTTCCTTAGTCCTTACTAAGGATAATCTTGACCGCTGTCCAATGACCTACTCCTAGATCAAAATTGTACTCCCTTGCCAAACTCAGAGCAAGGTATACAATCGGTCTGGTACACAGCATAGCATACTTTATAGAACCTATGACTGAGGCATAGGGAATGACTTTTCATTCCCTTTCTATTTTCTACCGTGGTCGGGCTTTGAGTCTTACTCAATTTCACACCTTGCAACACAGGCAAGAACTCCTTCTTTGACTGTTCCATTTTGAACTACTCCAAATCAAGGTATGTACTCATTGAAAAATCTTATCAAGCGTCTTGATCTATCTCTATAGATCTTGATGCTCAAAGTGTAAGCAGCTTCACCGAGGTCTTTCTTTGAAAAACTCCTTTCAAACACTCCTTTATGCTTTCCAAAAAAATCTACATTATTTCTGATCAACAATATGTCATTCACATAGACTTATCAGAAAGGCTGTAGTACTCCCACTCACTTTCTTGTAAATACAGGCTTCACCGCAAGTCTGTATAAAACTATATGCTTTGATCAACTCATCAAAGCGTATATTCCAACACCGAGATGCTTGCACCAGTCCATAGATGGATCACTGGAGCTTGCACACTTTGTTAGCACCTTTAGGATTGACAAAACCTTCTGGTTGGATCATATACAACTCTTTTTTAATAAATCCATTAAGGAATGCAGTTTTGACATCCATTTGCCAGATTTCATAAAATGTGGCAATTGCTAACATGATTCGGACAGACTTTTTACGCATCGATACGAGTGAGAAAATCTCATTGTTTTCAACACCTTGAACTTGTCGAAAACCTTTTTCGACAATTCGAGCTTTGTAGATAGTAATACAACTATCAGTGTCCGTCTTCCTCTTGAAGATCCATTTATTTTCTATGTCTTGCCGATCATCGGGCAAGTCAGCCAAAGTCCACACTTTGTTCTCATACATGGATCCCATCTCAGATTTCATAGCCTTAAGCCATTTCGCGGAATTTGGGCTCATCATCGCTTCCTCATAGTTCATAGCTTCATCATGGTCTAGTAACATGACTTCCAGAATAGGATTACCGTACCACTCTGGTGCAGACTGTACTTTGGAAGACCTACGAGGTTCTGTAGTAACTTAATTTGAAGTTTCATGATCAGCATCATTAGCTTCCTCACTAATTGGTGTAGAAATCACTGGAACTGATTTCTGTGAAGAACTACTTTCCAATTCGGGAGAAGGTACAATTAACTTATCAAGCTCTACTTTCTTCCCACTCACTTCTTTCGAGAGAAACTCTTTCTCTAGAAAGGATCCATCTTAGCAACGAATATCTTGCCTTCGGATCTGTGATAGAAGGTGTATCCATCAGTTTCCTTTGGGTATTCTATGAATATGCACTTCTTCGATTTGGGTTCGAGCTTATCAGGTTGAAACTTTTTCACATAAGCATCGCAGCCCCAAATTTTAAGAAACTACAACTATGGTTTCTTGCCAAACCATAGTTAATAAGCCGTCTTCTCAACGGATTTTGATGGTGCCCTATTTAAAGTGAATGCAGTTGTCTCTAATGCATAACCCCAAAACGATAGTGGTAAATCGGTAAGATACATCATAGATCGCACCATATCCAATAAAGTGCGGTTATGACATTTGGACACACCATTACGCTGTGGTGTTCCATGTGGCGTGAGCTGTGAAACTATTCCACATTGTTTTTAAATGAAGGCCAAACTCGTAACTCAAATATTCTCCTCTACGATCAGATTGTGGAAACTTTATTTTCTTGTTACGATGATTCTCCACTTCACTTCTGAAATTCTTTGAACTTTTCAAATGTTTCAGACTTGTGCTTTATTAAGTAGATATACTCATATCTGCTCAAATCATTTGTGAAGGTCAGAAAATAACGTTACTCGCCAAGAGCATCAACACTCATTGGACTGCATACATCGGTATGTATTATTTCCAACAAGTCAGTAGCTCGTTCCATTGTTTCGGAGAACGGAGTTTTAGTCATCTTGCCCAAAAGGCACGGTTCGCAAGCATCAAATGATTCATAACCAAGTGATTCCGTAAATCCATCTTTATGGAGTTTCTTCATGCACTTTACACCGATATGACCCAAACGGCAGTGCCACAAATCAGTTGCACTATCATTATTAACTTTGCATCTTTTGGCATCAATATTATGAATATGTGTATCACTACGATCGAGATCCAACAAACTATTTTCATTGGGTGTATGACCATTGAAGGTTTTATTCATGTAAACAGAACAACAATTATTCTCTAACTTTAAATGAATAACCGTATTGCAATAAACATGACCAAATCATATTCATGCTCAACGCAAACGCCAAATAACATTTATTTAGGTTTAACACTAATCCCGAAAGTATAGGGAGTGTGCGATGATGATCATATCAATCTTGGAACCACTTCCAACAACTAGTCCCTGTTTATTCTGTAACTCCTGTTTCGAGTTACTAATTTTTAGCAACCGAACAAGTATCAAATACTCAGGGGCTACTATAAACAATAGTAAGGTACACATCAATAACCTGTATATCAAATATACCCTTGTTCACTTTGCCATCCTTCTTATCCACCAAATATTCAGGGCATTTCCGCTTCCAGTGACCATTTCCTTTGCAGTGTAAGCACTCAGTTTCAGGCTTTGGTCCAGCTTTGGGCTTCTTCGCGGGAGTGACAACTTGCTTGTCATTCTACTTGAAGTTATTTCATTCCCTTTCCTTGAAACTAGTGGTCTTTTCAATCATCAACACTTGATGCTCTTTCTTGATTTCTACCTTCGTCGATTTCAACATCACAAAGAGCCCGTGAATCGTTTTTGTCATCCCTTGCATACTATAGTTCATCACGAAGTTCTAGTAACTTGGTGATTGTGACTAGAGAACTCTGTCAATCACTATCTTATCTGGAAGATTAACTCCCACTTGATTCAAGCGATTTTAGTACTGATGTCAATTACACAACCTTCTTCTTGTAGACGTTGTTGGGCCTGCAAGTGCACAGGTTTGTAGGACAGTAGCAAATTTCCCTCAAGTGGATGACCTAAGGTTTATCAATCCGTGGGAGGCGTAGGATGAAGATGGTCTCTCTCAAACAACCCTGCAACCAAATAGCAAAGAGTCTCTTGTGTCCCCAACACACCCAATACAATGGTAAATTGTATAGGTGCACTAGTTCGGCGAAGAGATGAAGATACAAGTGCAATATAGATGGTAGATAAAGGTATTTGTAATCTGAAATTATAAAAACAGCAAGGTAACTAATAATAAAAGTGAGCGTAAACAGTATTGCAATGATAGGAAACATGGCCTAGGGTTCATACTTTCACTAGTGCAAGTTCTCTCAACAATAATAACATAGATAGATCATATAACAAGCCCTCAACATGCAACAAAGAGTCACTCCGAAGCCACTAATAGCGGAGAACAAACGTAGAGATTATGGTAGGGTACGAAACCACCTCCAAGTTATTCTTTCGGATCAATCTATAAAAGAGTTCGTACTAGAATAACACCTTAAGACACAAATCAACCAAAACCCTAATGTCACCTAGATACTCCATTGTCACCTCAAGTATCCGTGGGCATGATTATACGATATGCATCACACAATCTCAGATTCATCCAACCAACACAAAGTACTTCAAAGAGTGCCCCGGGGTTTCTACCGGAGAATCAAGAAAACGTGTACCAACCCCTATGCATAGGTTCATGGGCGGAACCCGCAAATTGGTCACCAAAACATACATCAAGTGGCACGTGAAATCCCATTGTCACCACAGATAAACACGGCAAGACATACATAAAGTGTTCTCATCATAAAGTCTCAATCTGATAAGATAACTTCAAAGGGGAAACTCAATTCATCACAAGAGAGTAGAGGGGGAGAAACATCATAAGATCCAACTACAATAGCAAAGCTCGGGATACATCAAGATCGTGCCATAGAGGGAACACAAGAGAGAACACGAGAGAGATACATCAAACACATAGCTACTGGTACATACCCTCAGCCCTGAGGGTGAACTACTCCCTCCGCGTCACGGAGAGCGTCGGGATGATGAAGATGGCCACAGGTGATGGGTTCCCCCTCCGGCAAGGTGCCGGAATGGGCTCCCGAGAGGTTTTTGGTGGCTACAGAGGCTTGTGGCGGCGGAACTCCCGATCTATCTTCTGTTCTGGAAGTTTTAGGGTAGGTAGGTATATATGGGTGAAAGGAGTACATCGATGGAGCTACGGGGGCCCCACGAGGCAGGGGGTGCGCCCTAGGGGGGTGGGCGCGCCCCCCACCCTCGTGGCCAGCTCCCGTATCTTCTGATGTAGAGTCCAAGTCTATCTAGTGGCTTTCCTTCCAAAAATAACTTCTCCAGTTGATTTCGTTCCGTTTCGACTCCGTTTGATATTCCTTTTCTTCGAAACACTGAAATAGGCATAAAACAGCAAATCTGGGCTGGGCCTCCGGTTAATAGTTTAGTCCCAAAAATAATATAGAAGTGGATAATAAATCCCAATATTGCCTAAAACAGTAGATAATATAGCATGGAGCAATAAAAAATTATAGATACGTTGGAGACGTATCAAGCATCCCCAAGCTTAATTCCTGCTCGTCCTTGAGTAGGTAAATGATAAAAAAAGATAATTTTTGATGTGGAATGCTAGTTGGCATAATTTCAATGTAATTCTTCTTACTTGTGATATGAATATTCAGATCTGAAAGATTCAAGAAAAGAGTTCATATTGACATAAAAATAATAATACTTCAAGCATACTAACAAAGCAATTATGTCTTCTCAAAATAACATGGCCAAAGAAAGTTATCCCTACAAAATCATATTGTCTGGCTATGCTCTATCTTCACCACACAAAGTATTTAAATCATGTACAACCCGATGACAAGCCAAGCAATTGTTTCATACTTTAACATTTTCAAACTTTTTCAATCTTCACGCAATACATGAGCGTGAGCCATGGATATAGCACTACATGTGGAATAGAATGGTGGTTGTGGAGAAGACAAAAGGAGGGGAAAATAGTCTCACATCAACTAGGCGTATCAACGGGCTATGGAGATGCCCATTAATAGATATCAATGTGAGTGAGTAGGGATTGCCATGCAACGGATGCACTAGAGCTATAAGTATATGAAAGCTCAACAAAAGAAACTAAGTGGGTGTGCATCCAACTCGCTTGCTCACGAAGACCTAGGGCATTTGAGGAAACCCATCATTGGAATATACAAGCCAAGTTCTATAATGAAAAATTCCCACTAGTATATGAAAGTGACAAAATGAGAGACTCTCTATTATGAAGATCTTGGTGCTACTTTGAAGCACAAGTGTGGTAAAGGATAGTAGCATTGTCCCTTCTCTCTTTTTCTCTCATTTTTTTTATTTGGGCCTTTTCTCTTTTTTATGGCCTCTTTTTTTTCTTTTTTTTTCTTTTTTTTGTCCGGAGTCTCATCCCGACTTATGGGGGAATCATAGTCTCCATCATCCTTTCCTCACTTGGGACAATGCTCTAAAAATGATAATCATCACACTTTTATTTACTTACAACTCAACAATTACAACTCGATACTTAGAACAAAATATGACTCTATGTGTATGCCTCCGGCGGTGTACCGGGTTATGCAATGATTCATGAGTGACATGTATGAAAGAATTTTGAATGGTGGCTTTGCCACAAATACGATGTCAACTACATGATCATGCTAGCAATATGACAATGATGGAGCGTGTCATAATAAACGGAACGGTGGAAAGTTGCATGGCAATATATCTCGGAATGGCTATGGAAATGCCATAATAGGTAGGTATGGTGGCTGTTTTGAGGAAGGTATATGGTGGGTGTATGATACCGGCAAGGTGCGCGGTATTAGAGAGGCTAGCAATGGTGGAAAGAAGAAGGGTGTGTATAATCCATGGACTCAACATTAGTCATAAAGAACTCATATACTTCTTGTAAAAATCTACATTTTATCAAAGCAAAGTATTACGCGCATGCTCCTAGGGGGGATAGATTGGTAGGAAAAGACCATCACTCGTCCCCGACCGCCACTCATAAGGAAGTCAATCAATAAATAAATCATGCTCCCACTTCATCACATAACGGTTCACCATAGGTGCATGCTACGGGAATCACAAACTTTAACACAAGTATCTCTCAAATTCACGACTACTCAACTAGCATGACTCTAATATCACTACTTCCATATCTCAAAACAATCATCAAGCATCAAACTTCTCTTAGTATTCAACACACTCAGAAGAAATTTTTTACTATTTTTGAATACCTAGCATATTAAGATTATTTAAGCAAATTACCATGCTATTTAAGACTCGCAAAATAATATAAGTGAAGCATGATAGTTCATCTATTTATTCAAAATAAAACCACCACCGTGCTCTAAAAGATTTAAGTGAAGCACTAGAGCAAATGACAAACTACTCCGAAAGATATAAGTGAAGATCAATGAGTAGTCGAATAATTGTGCAACTATATGAAGACTCTCTCTCATTAAAGAATTTCAGATCTTGGTATTGTATTCAAACAGCAAGCAAAACAAACAAAATGACATTGCAAGGATAGCACAACTCATGTGAAGAAGCAAAAACTTAGGCTCAACCGATACTAACCGATAGTTGTTGAAGAAGAAAGGTGGGATGCCTACCGGGGCATCCCCAAGCTTAGATGCTTGAGAATTCTTGAAATATTATCTTGGGGTGCCTTGGGCATCCCCAAGCTTGAACTTTTTTGTCTCCTTAATTCCTCTCATATCATGGTTTCTCTTTTTATCAAAAGCTTCATCCACAACAAACTCAACAAGAACTCGTGAGATAGGTTAGTATAAACCAATGAAAAACCTTATTATTTTCTACTGTAACAAATCACTAAAATTATTATTCAACATTTCATACTAGATTCCTCTGCATATTTAATACTCCTATCCTCAAATAGAATCATTAAACAAGCAAACAAATGCAAACAATGCAAACATAACAGTAATCTGCCAAAACAGTACAGTCTGTAAAGAATGCAAGAATATCAATACTTCCCTAACTCCAAAAATTATGAACTAAAATTCCCACTGTAATAAATTTATCAGAGCTCAATATGCCAAAATTTTCAACATTATACCATTCTCTGACTTTTCTGAGGAATTTTTGCAACAGCGATAAACTTTCTGTTTTCAAACAGCAACATGTATACTAGCAAAATAAGCATGGCAAAGGCTATCCTTGACTCTTTTTTTATTGAAACTAAAGATGCAAAACATTATTATAAATAACAGAAAGCTAATACTAACAAAATAAAATTACGCTCCAAGCCAAACACATATCATGTGGTGAATAAAAATATAGCTCCAAGTAAAGTTACCAATGAACGAAGACGAAAGAGGGGATGCCTTCCGGGGCATCCCCAAGCTTAGACGCTTGGTTATCCTTGAATATTACCTTGGGGTTCCTTGGGCATCCCCAAGCTTAGGCTCTTGCCACTCCTTATTCCATAGTCCATCAAATCTTTACCCAAAACTTGAAAACTTCACAACACAAAACTCAACAGAAAACTCGTAAGCTCCGTTAGCGAAAGAAAACAAAACACCACTTCAAGGTACTGTAATGAACTCACTCTTTATTTATATTGGTGTTAAACCTACTGTATTAAAATCTATGGTTTATAAAATATTTTACTAGCCATAGATTCATCAAAATAAGCAAACAACACACGAAAAACAGAATCTGTCAAAAACAGAACAGTCTGTAGTAATCTGTAACTAACGCAAACTTCTGGAACTCCAAAAATTCTACCAAAATAGGAAGTCTTAGGAACTTTTTGTCTATTTATCAGCAGCAAAAAGAATCAACGCAAAAGCACGTTTCTGTGATTTACTAAAAAAAATCTCGTGCACGCAAAGTTTCTGTTTTTCAATAGAATCAAATTAACTATCACCATAGGTTATCCTATAGATTCTACTTGGCACTTTATTGAAACAAAAGCTATAAAACATGATTACTACAGTACCATAATCATGTAAACACACAAAAACAGTAAGGGTAAATATTGGGTTGTCTCCCAACAAGCGCTTTTCTTTAATGCCTTTTTAGCTAGGCATGATGATGACAATGATGCTCGCATAAAAGATAAGAATTGAAACACAACGGGAGCATCATGAAGCATATGACTAGCACATTTAAGTCTAACCCACTTCCTATGCATAGGAATTTTGTGAGCAAAAAACTTATGGGAACAATAATCAACTAGCATAGGAAGGTAAAACAAGCATAGCTTCAAGATTTTCAACACATAGAGAGGAAACTTGATATTATCGCAATATGTAGAAGCATATGATCCTCTCTCATAATAATTTTCAGTAGCATCATGAATGAATTCAACAATATAACCAGAACCTAAAGCATTCTTTTCATGATCTAATTGCATAGAATTTTTATTACTCTCCACGTAAGCAAAATTCTTCTCATGAATAATAGTGGGAGCAAACTCAACTAAATAACTATCATGTGATTGAAAATTAAGATCAAGATGACATGTTTCATGGTTATCATTATTCCTTAAAGCATACGTGTCATCACAATAATCATCATAGATAGGAGGCATGCTTTCATCATAGTAATTTTGCTCATCAAAGCTTGGGGGACAAAAAATATCATCTTCACCAAACATAGCTTCCCCAAGCTTGTGGCTTTGCATATCATTAGTATCATGGAAATTCAAGGAATTCATACTAACAACATTGCAATCATGCTCATCATTCAAATATTTAGTGGCAAACATTCTATAGATTTCTTCTTCTAGCACTTGAGCACAATTTTCCTTTCCGTCATACTCACGAAAGATATTAAAAAGATGAAGCGTATGAGACAAAATCAATTCCATTTTTTTGTAGTTTTCTTTTATAAACTAAACTAGTGATAAAACAAGAAACAAAAAGATTTGATTGCAAGATCTAAATATATACCTTCAAGCACTCACTTCCCCGGCAACGGCGCCAGAAAAGAGCTTGATGTCTATTACACAACCTTCTTCTTGTGGACGTTGTTGGGCCTGCAAGTGCACAGGTTTGTAGGATAGTAGCAAATTTCCCTCAAGTGGATGACCTAAGATTTATCAATCCGTGGGAGGCGTAGGATGAAGATGGTCTCTCTCAAACAACCCTGCAACCAAATAGCAAAGAGTCTCTTGTGTCCCCAACACACCCAATACAATGGTAAATTGTATAGGTGCACTAGTTCGGCGAAGAGATGAAGATACAAGTGCAATATAGATGGTAGATAAAGGTATTTGTAATCTGAAATTATAAAAACAGCAAGGTAACTAATAATAAAAGTGAGCGTAAACGGTATTGCAATGATAGGAAACAAGGCCTAGGGTTCATACTTTCACTAGTGCAAGTTCTCTCAACAATAATAACATAGATAGATCATATAACAAGCCCTCAACATGCAACAAAGAGTAACTCCGAAGCCACTAATAGCGGAGAACAAACATAGAGATTATGGTAGGGTACGAACCCACCTCAAAGTTATTCTTTCGGATCAATATGTAAAAGAGTTCGTACTAGAATAACACCTTAAGACACAAATCAACCAAAACCCTAATGTCACCTAGATACTCCATTGTCACCTCAAGTATCCGTGGGCATGATTATACGATATGCATCACACAATTTCAGATTCGTCCAACCAACACAAAGTACTTCAAAGAGTGCCCCAAAGTTTCTACCCGAGAATCAAGAAAACGTGTGCCAACCCCTATGCATAGGTTCATGGGCGGAACCCGCAAGTTGGTCACCAAAACATACATCAAGTGGCACGTGAAATCCCATTGTCACCACAGATAAACACGGCAAGACATACATCAAGTGTTCTCATCATAAAGACTCAATCCGATAAGATAACTTTAAAGGGGAAACTCAATTCATCAGAAGAGAGTAGAGGGGGAGAAACATCATAAGATCCAACTACAATAGCAAAGCTCGGGATACATCAAGATCATGCCATAGAGGGAACACGAGAGAGAACGAGAGAGAGAGAGAGAGAGAGAGAGAGAGAGAGAGAGAGACACTACTAGGGAAAATCCTATACAGAAAGTTACTAGTAGCGAGGGTTAAAACCTCGCATCGCTATTTCTACCGATGGCGCAGGTTTTAAACCTCGCTACTACTAAGTTGATAGCGATGGCGGGTTTTAACCTCGCTACTACTAAGCGATCTCTACCGTGCCCCCCGGGACATGCCATAGTAGTAGCACGGGTTTTTAAAACCTTGCTACTACTAAGTTTGATAGCAGTAGCGTTGGTTTTTAGCCCTCGCTACTACTAAGTGGTGCCATAGTAGTAGCGAGGGGGTAAAAAACTGCGCTACTACTAAAGGTCCCATTTTCAGTTTTAAAAAAATAAAAGAAAATGATGGAAATGTCAAAAAAAAAAAATAAGTTTCCCATGTGATATGTGGTCTAGTTGTTGGGAAAATTTGCAAATATGAATTTCGACTTTATTCGCAAAATCTCTCGAGAATTTGTAAAAATGGGCATAACTTTTGCATACTAACTTGGATGAAAAAGTTTTTTATATGAAAAATCATCTACTCAAAAAGTTACATCCAAATTTAACTGGGGGAACCCCGTTAAACATTTTCAAAATCCTCAAAAACCTAACAGAAAAAAAGTTACAGGGCTTTTAAGATCTAGAGTGGAAAAATCGAAAAAAATTCTAACTATGTGGTCAAACTGTGGTCAAACAATGGTCAAACTAATTATTCTAGAATATTAGTGTTACTAAATAATTATTTTTGTTTTTTTTAAATTTTGGTCAAATCTGGTCAAACTATGGCCAAACTGTGGTCAAACTGTGGTCAAACTATGGTCAAACTAATTATTCAAGAAATATTAGTGTTACTAATTTTTTAGAACAATAGTTTCAAACTCAAATAGTGAAATGTGTGACTTCATGCTCAAGCTAAATTCACGAGGTTAATAGGATTGACATCTTACTATTGTCGGAAAACAACAAGTGCGAGACTTGAAGCGAGGAGAATAGAACCCGGAAGTTAAGCGTGCTCACTGGAGTAGTGAGAGGATGGGTGACCGTCCAGGAAGTTAGATGATTTGGAATGATGAGGGTGATTAGAGATTAAATTGAGCAGCGATGAGGGGTGATTAGAGATTTGAGGTTAAAATAATTCAGAAATTTGAAAATTAGGGCAAAACAAAATATTTTTTGAAAAATTCAAAAAAAACCAGCATTGTTAGTAGGAGCGGGTTTTTACCACGCTACTAAAGACATAGTAGTAGCGCTGGAATTACTTCAGCAGCACATCTTGCTATACGTTAAGCTATAGCGCCTTATTAGTAGCGCCGCCCCGCGCTACTAATAGGCCCAAAACTCAGCGTTCTGCTAGGCTTTTGTGGCGCCCTCGATTCAATCGTACACTAATCATGCACGCAAATGTATGCGATCAAGATCAAGACTCACGGAAGATATCACAACACAACTCTACAATAAAATAAGTCATACAAGCATCATAATACAAGCCGGGGCCTCGAGGGCTCGAATACAAGTGCTCGATCATAGGCGAGTCGTGGAAGCAACAATATCTGAGTACAAACATAAGTTAAACAAGGTGCCATAAGATGGCTAGCACAAAGCGGGATCAGATCGAAGAGGAGCAGGCCTCCCGCAGGATCCTCCTAGGTCACTCTGAGTCGTCGTCGGTGGCTGCTGCGTAGTAGTAGGCACCTCGAGTAGTAGTCATCATAGGCGGTGGCGTCGGCTCCACAGGCTCCATCGTGCAGTTGCAGCAATCGAGTATAGGTAGGGGAAAGGGAAAACAATGCAACCGTGAGTACTCATCCAAAGTACTGCAAGCAAGGAGCTACACTACATATGCATGGATATATGTGTAAAGGCCATATCGGTGGACTGAACTGCAGAATGCCGAATAAGAGGGGATAGCTAGTCTTAACGAAGACTACGCTCGGACACCTGTCTTGCAACAGGTAGGAGGGACAAACTAGAGTCCTCAAGTAACATCATATAGCAATAATCCTACCCGCAATCCCCGCTCATATCCTCGAGCGAGAGCGACCACGGTTATGGCGGCACTTGGAAGGTGTGTTTTATCAAGTATCCGGTTCTAGTTGTCATAAGCTCAAGGTACAACTCCAAGTCGTCCTGTTATCGAAGATCATGGCTATCCGAATAGATTAACTTCCCTGCAGGGTGCACCATCTTACCCAAAGACGCTTGATCCCATTTGGCGGACACACTTTCTGGGTCATGCCCGCCGCGGAAGATCAACACGTCGCAGCCCCACCTAGCACAACAGAGAGGCCAACACGCCGGTCTAAACCTAAGCGCGCAGGGCTGGGCCCATCATACGAAAGCACACCAGACGTTATGCGTCTGTGCCGAAGCAGACCTAGCCAAGAGAGCGTTCCAGTCCAATCCGGTAGCGCCGCTCTCGTCCGACGTCTAAAGTGCCGGTGATACCACGACGCGGGATACCCATAACTACTCCCGCGTAGATGGTTAGTGCGTATAAGCTCGTAGCCAACCCGGATCAAATACCAAGACCTCGTTAAGCGTGTTAATTAACATGAGCGTCGAGCGAGGCCAGGCCCACCTCTCTCCTAGGCGGTCTCAACCTGCCTGCCGCTCCGCCACAATGATCCACTCATGGTGCTCCATCGGCCGACCCGACTTTAGTCTCCACATGTATCATGTATAAGTATATAGTATATACCCGTGATCAACTCCCGAGTGATCACGGCCCGATAATATAGCACGCGAGCATGACAAGTATGTAGGGCCACAGATGAAAGTACTAGCATCCTATACTAAGCATATAGGATTGCGGTAAGGTAACAACAAAAGTTACAAGGACGGGCTATGCAGCAATATCGAATGTCGAAAACAGTAACATGCTATGCTACTCTAATGCAAGCAGTGTAGATAAGAGTAGGCGATATCCGGTGATCAAGGGGGCTTGCTGGTTGCTCGGCAAGAGAGAGGGTCGTCAACACCGTAGTCGAATCGGCCACCGCGTCGGTCTCGTAGTCTACCGGAGAGAAGAGGGGGAAGAAACAATGAATACAAAGTAAACATATGCATATCGATGCATGACATGCCAAGAAGCGATGCTAGGCGTGCCCTAACGTGGTAAGAGGGTCTTGGTTAGGGGGGAAAACATCCGGGAAGTTTTCCGGTTAGGACGTCTGTCAGACAGATGAACCGGAGAGGAAAGTTTGCAGGTTCGATAGGTTATAGACGTGTGGTGGACGAACGGACTACGTATCCGGATTCGTCTCGTCGTTCTGAGCAACTTTCATGTTGAAAATATTTTAATCCGGATTACGGATTAAAAGATATGATTTTTAAAAGATTTTATTAATTTCTGGAATTTTATTAATTATTTAATTAATTTCGAAAATGCATTTATGACATCAGCATGATGTCATGCTAATATCATCGATCAACAGGGTTGACTGAGTCAACCTGACAGTGGGTCCGCATGTCATTCTCTAATATCTAATTAACCTAATCAGAGTTAATTAACATTAGTTAATTAGGTTAATTAGTGATTAGGGTTAATTAATCAGATTTAATTAATCAGGTTTAATTAAGTTAATTAATCCTCTAATTAATTAATTAATTAATTAACATTTTAATTATTATTTTAATTATTTATTTTCCTTTAATCCCCTTTTTTTTGATGCAGGCGTGGGGCTAACGTCATAGGCCCATCGAACCTAGCGGATCGAGGCGGCAATGAGGCAGGCGCCGAATGGGAGCGACAGGCGCTGGGGCGAACCCAGTTGGCCCAGCGCTGGCCGGGCGGAGGAGAGCGCCGGCGAGGCGGAGAGCGCCGGTGAGCAGGAAGTCTGACGACGGCGGTTGTTGCAAGCAACAATGGCGGCGAGGCGGGACGAGCAGCAGCACGGCCGTGGGGCAACGGCCACGGGACGCGGGACAGCGGAGGCTATCGAAGCGATGGAGTCGCGCGGCGGGGCGGGCGCCAGCGGCACGACACGCGGGCGGGGGCGGCCGGAGTGGTCATGGTGCCCGAACGGGAAGGCCAAGGGGTTTGGCGGCCGTGGGGAAGGCGCGGCGACGGTGGCGTCGAGGCGGGCGAGGCGTCGTCGGGGGAGAGGGGAACAGGCGGATCGGCGAGCTCACGAAGTGCGTCGGGTCTAGGGGAGTGGGCTCGGTGGAGCGACGGTGACCCAGCGAGGCGGGTGGGGAGCGTCTTGCCGCGACGGGAGGCGGGGCCGATCCGGCGGCGAACCCAGCGTGGAGGCGTCGGGTGACGAGGGGGGGTGTCCGGACGGCGGAGTAGAGGAGGAGGAGGAGGTCCGCGAGGTCCAAAGGGGGAGCGCCCGGCGTGGTGGCGGCAGGGCTCGCCAAGACGAGGTGGGCGAGGCGACTTCGGTCGAGGGTCTCCTCCGATCCAGATCGGGGAGGAGGAGATATTCGGGGTGGGGGAGTGAGGCTGTCGGTGGGGGTCGGGGTGGACCGAGGGGAAAAGGGAGTGAGGTGGGGGCGGTTGGGCCAATGGGCGGCCAAGTGGGCGGGGCGAGGGGCGGTGGGGAGGGGCTGGCTGGGCAGGGGTTTCCTCCCTCTTTTTTTGTCTTTCTTTTCTTTTATTCTTTTACCTTTTCGCTATTAGTTTATTTAAAATGCCAAAGCATTTTACAAAATTAGTGCACCCACCATAATTAGGTTTGCTATTTTAGACAACCCCGAACATTTTAGTTTTGGTTTTGAAACTTTTTATCGTTTGCTCTGGTTTTGAAATTGTTTTAGGCCGGGTTCGAATCAACGTGAGGTTTGGCACAGTAACCGGGGTGATTACTGTTCATTAATCATCCGGGTGTTACAGCTTTTCCCTAGTAGTGAGATCAAACACATAGCTACTGGTACATACCCTCAGCCCCGAGGGTGAACTACTCCCTCCTCGTCATGGAAAGCGCTGGGATGATGAAGATGGCCACAGGTGATGGGTTCCCCCTCGGTGTCTAACGCGATGCTCGAGAGGTTTTGGTGGCTCTGAGAGGCTTGCGGCGCGGAACTTCCGATCTATCTTCTGTTCTGGAAGTTTTAGGGTACGTAGGTATATATGGGTGAAAGGAGTACGTTGGTGGAGCTACGGGGGCCCCACGAGGCAGGGGCACACCCTAGGGGGGTGGGCGTGCCCCCCACCCTCGTGGCCAGCTCCCGTATCTTTTGACGTAGAGTCCAAGTCTATCCGGTGGCATTCCTTCCAAAAGTAACTTCTCCAGTTGATTTCGTTCCGTTTCGACTCCGTTTGATATTCCTTTTCTTCGAAACACTGAGATAGGCATAAAACAGCAAATCTGGGCTGGGCCTCCGGTTAATAGGTTAGTCCCAAAAATAATATAAAAGTGGATAATAAAGCCCAATATTGCCTAAAACAGTAGATAATATAGCATGGAGCAATCAAAAATTATAGATACGTTGGAGACGTATCAAGCACCCAGACAATCTGAGCACATGCTCACTAGTTGAGCAATTATCCTCCATCTTTTAGCTATAGAACTTGTTGGAGACTCCATATCTCTCAACTCGGGTATTTGCTTGAAATATTAAATTCAACTCCTGGAACATCTCATATGGTCCATGACGTTCAAAACGTCTTTGAAGTCCCGATTCTAAGCCGTTAAGCATGGTGCACTAAACTATCAAGTAGTCGTCATATTGAGCTAGCCAAACATTCATAGCGTCTGCATCTGCTCCTGCAATAGGTCTGTCACCTAGCGGTGCATCAAGGACATAATTCTTATGTGCAGCAATGAGGATAAACCTATGATCACGGACCCAATCCGCATCATTGCTACAATCATCTTTCAACTTAGTTTTCTCTAGGAACACATATAAAACATAGGGAAGCAACAACGCGAGCTATTGATCTACAACATAATTTGCAAAATACTATCAGGACTAAGTTCATGATAAATTAAAGTTCAATTAATCATATTACTTAAGAACTCCCACTTAGATAGACATCCCTCTAATCATCTAAGTGATCACATGATCCAAATCAACTAAACCTTGTCCGATCAGCACGTGAGATGGAGTAGTTTTCAATAGTAAACATCACTATGTTGATCATATCTACTATATGATTCACGCTCGACCTTTCGGTCTCCAGTGTTCCGAGGCCATATCTGCATATGCTAGGCTCGTCAAGTTTAAACTGAGTATTCTGCGTGTGCAAAACTGTCTTGCACCCGTTGTATTTGAACATAGAGCTTATCACACCCGATCATCACGTGGTGTCTCTGCACGAAGAACTTTCGCAACGGTGCATACTCAGGGAGAACACTTATACCTTGAAATTTAGTGAGCGGTCATCTTATAATGCTACCGCCGAACTAAGCAAAATAAGATGTATAAAAGATAAACATAACATGCAATCAGAATATGTGACATGATATGGCCATCATCATCTTGTGCCTTTGATCTCCATCTCCAAAGCATCGTTATGATCTCCATCGTCACCGGCATGACACCATGATCTCCATCATCTTGATCTATATGGATACGTCTCCAACGTATCTATAATTTTTTATTGTTCCATGCTATTATATTACCTCTTTTGGATGTTTATGGGCTTTATTTTACATATTTATATCATTTTTGGGACTAACCTACTAGCCGGAGGCCCAGCCCATATTGCTGTTTTTTTGCCTATTTCAGTATTTCGAAGAAAAGGAATATCAAACGGAGTCCAAACGGAATGAAACCTTCGGGAGCGTGATTTTTGGAACGAACGTGATCCAGAGGACTTGGAGTGCAAGTCAAGAAGCAGTCGAGGACTACACGAGATTGGAGGGCGCCCACCCCCTGTAGGGCACGCCCCCCTGTCTCGTGGGCCCCTCGGGCGTCCACCGACGTACTTCTTCCTCCTATATATACCTACGTACCCCGAAAACATCCAGGGGCGAGACGAAACACAATTTCCACCACCGTAACCTTCTGTATCCGCGAGATCCCATCTTGGAGCCTTCGTCGATGTTCTGCCGGAGGGGGAATCAAGCACAGAGGGCCTCTACATCAACATCCTTGCCCCTCCGTTCAGTTGCGAGTAGTTTACCACAGACCTACGGGTCCATAGTTATTAGCTAGATGGCTTCTTCTCTCTTTTTGGATCTCAATACAATGTTCTCCCCCTCTCTCGTGGAGATCTATTTGATGTAATCTCTTTTTGCGGTGTGTTTGTCGAGATCCGATGAATTGTGGGTTTAATATTTTATGTATGATTGAGTTATCTTTTCAAGTCTCTTCGAATTATCAGTTTGGTTTGGCCTACTAGATTGATCTTTCTTGCCATGGGAGAAGTGCTTAGCTTTGGGTTTAATCTTGCGGTGTCCTTACCCAGTGACAGAAAGGGTTGCAAGGCACGTATTGTACTGTTGCCATCGAGGATAACAAGATGGGGTTTATATCATATTGCTTGAGTTTATCCCTCCACATCATGTCATCTTGCTTAATGCGTTACTCTGTTCTTATGAACTTAATACTCTAGATGCAGGTAGGAGTCGGTCGATGTGTGGAGTAATAGTAGTAGATGAAGGCAGGAGTCGGTCTTCTTGTTATGGACGTGATGCCTATATACATGATCATGCCTACATAATCTCATAATTATTTCTTTTCTATCAATTGCTCGACAGTAATTTGTTCACCCACCGTAATATTTATGCTATCTTGAGAGAAGCCTCTAGTGAAACCTATGGCCCCCGGGTCTATCTCTTATCATATTTGCTTCCAATCTACTTTTATTTGCATCTTTACTTTTTTGCATCTATCAAAAATATATTTATCTTATCATACTATCTTTATTAGATCTCACTTTCGCAAGTGGCCGTGAAGGGATTGACAACCCCTTTATTGCGTTGGTTGCGAGTTCTCGGTTTGTTTGTGTAGTGCAGCGGGACTTTTGAGGAGCCTCCTACTGGATTGATACCTTGGTTCTCAAAAACTGAGGGAAATACTTACGCTACTATTGATGCATCACCCTCTCCTCTTCGAGGAAAGCCAACGCAAGCTCAAGATGTAGCAAGAAGGATTTCTGGCATCGTTGCCAGGGAGGTCTTCGCTCAAGTCAAGACATACCAAGTACCCATCACAAACTCATCTCCCTCGCATTTTCATTATTTGCCATTTGCCTCTCGTTTTCCTCTCCCCCACTTCACCCTTGCCGTTTTATTTGCCCTCTCTTTCCCAATCTCTTCTCTCTTATGCTTGCCCTTTCGTTTTCTCCTTTGGTTGGAATAGATGTTTATTTATTGCTAAACAGAGAACCTAAGATCTATGGATCCTCATCCGCTTGCTAATCTTTTTAAGAGATCCAATTATGATGAACCAAGTGCTAGTGAGTTTTGTGCACTAGATTATCTTTATGAAGTTTTGCTCAAAATTTATGAATCTGAAAATTACGATGAAGAAATTTATGAAGAGATTCACGATAACTCCTTGAATAAAAAGCATCATTGCAATGATTTTCCTATAAATTCTCTTGATGTCAATTGTGCTAATAATATGCAAAACCCTAAGCTTGGGGATGCTAGTTTTTCTATGTCTACTACTTGTTTCAATGATCATGATTGGGGTGATTCTTCTTATAACCTTGAAAATTTATTTAAGCCCCATTATGAATATGAGATTGATAATAGTGTTTGCAATAATATTGAAAGTGGGTTTGAAAGAGTGTCAACTTTAGATCCCACATATTTGGAGTATGTTCAATCTTATGATATTTTTAATAAAAGTGGGTTTGGAAAGGTCATGACTTTAGTTAATCCCACTATCTTGGAAGAGTGTCAACTTTGCATGCATGTGGATCATGTTGAGAATATGTTTTGTGATAGCTATTTTGTTGAATTTTCCTATGATCCTACATGTAATTATTATGAGAGAGGAAAATATGGTCGTAGAAATTTTTATCTTATTAAATTGCCTCTCGTCATGTTGAGATTGCTATCGTCTCTTTCTTCTTCCTTGCGTATATTAGTTTTTGCTTGCCTTGCAAATTTGTTTTCTTATAATATGCCTATGCATAGGAATTATGTTATACTAAGATGTGTTTGTCACATGTTTCATGATGTTTTATTTGTGCTTCAATTCTTGTCTTTCATATGAGCATCATTTAAATTATCAATACCTAGCTAGGGGCGTCAAACGATAGCGCTTGTTGGGAGGCAACCCAATATTTTTCCTTGTTGTTATTCAATAAATCTTGCATCTAACTTATGTTTAGATGTGTTTTTATCTTTTAGTTAGTGTTTGTGCCAAGTAGAACCTATAGGATAACCTGTGATGATGGTTGATTTGATTCTGCTGAAAAACAGAAACTTTGCGTGCACGAGAATTTTTTTAGTAAATCACAGAAACGTGATTTTTCGTTGATTCTTTTTGCTGCTGATCAATAGGCAAATTGTCTAGGACTTCCTATTTTGGTAGGATATTTGGAGTTCCAGAAGTTTGCGTTAGTTACAGATTACTACAGACTGTTCTGTTTTTGACAGATTCTGTTCTTCGTGTGTTGTTTGCTTATTTTGATGCATCTATGGCTAGTAAAATAGTTTATAAACCATAGAGAAGTTGGAATACAGTAGGTTTAACACCAACATAAATAAAGAATGAGTTCATTACAGTACCTTATGTGGTGGTTTTGTTTTCTTTCACTAACGGAGCTTATAAGATTTCCTGTTGAGTTTTGTGTTGTGAAGTTTTCAAGTTTTGGGTAAAGCTTTTATGGACTATGGAATAAAGGGTGGCAAGAGCCTAAGCTTGGGGATGCCCAAGGCACCCCAAGATATTCAATAATAGCCAAAAGCCTAATCTTGGGGATGCCCCGGGAAGGCATCCCCTCTTTCGTCTTCGTTCGTTGGCAACTTTACTTGGAGTTATATTTTTATTCGCCACATGATATGTGTTTTTCTTGGAGCGTCGTGTATTATATTAGTCTTTGCTTTTAGTTTACCACAATCATCCTTGCTGTACACACTTTTTGAGAGAAGCCTATTTGATTAAAATTGCTAGTCACTCATGCTTCACTTATATCTTTTTGAGAGTCTTTTAGAACAACATGGTATTTGCTATTGTTATGAAATTGGTCCTAGAATGGTAGGCATCCAAGTTGGGTATAATAAAAACTATCATAAAAAAAGAATTGGATGCTATGATCAACATGATGCTTGATAATTGTTTTGAGATATGGAGGTAGTGATATTAGAGTCATGCTAGTTGAGGTGATTATGAAAAATACTTGTGTTAAGGATTGTGATTCCCGTAGCATGCACGTATGGTGAACCGCTTTGTGATGAAGTCGGAGCACAATTTTATTTATTGAGTGTCTTCCTTATGAGTAGCGGTAGGGGACGAGCGATGGTCTTTTCCTACCAATCTATCCCCCTAGGAGCATGCGCGTAGTGCTTTGGTTTTTGATGACTTGTAAATTTTTGCAATAAGTACATGAGTTCTTTTGACTAATGTTGATTCCATGGATTATATGCACCCTTTCACCCTTCCATCATTGCTAGCCTCTCTCTTGTACTGCACAACTTTCGCCGGTACCATACACCCACCATATACCTTCCTCAAAACTGCCACCATACCTACCTATCATGGCATTTCCATAGCCATTCCGAGATATATTGCCATGAAACTTTCCACCGTTCCGTTTATTATGACACGCTCCATCATTGTCATATTGCTAGCATGATCATGTAGTTGAGATCGTATTTGTGGCCAAGCCACCGTTCATAATTCTTTCATACATATCACTCTTGAATCATTGCATATCCCGGTACACCGCCGGAGGCATACACATAGAGTCATATTTTGTTCTAAGTATCGAGTTGTAATTGTTGAGTTGTAAGTAAATAAAAAGTGTGGTGATCATCATTTTTAGAGCATTGTCCCAAGTGAGGAAAGGATGATGGAGACTATGATTCCCCCACAAGTCGGGATGAGGCTCTGGACGAAAAAAAAGAGGCCACAAAAATAATGATGAGAGAAAAAGAGAGAAGGGACAATGTTACTATCCTTTTACCACACTTGTGCTTCAAAGTAGCACCATGATCTTCATAATAGAGAGTCTCTCGTTTTGTAACTTTCATTTACTACTGGGAATTTTTCATTATAGAACTTGGCTTGTATATTCCAATGATGGGCTTCCTCAAAAATGCCCTAGGTCTTCGTGAGCAAGCGAGTTGGATGCACACCCACTTAGTTTCTTTTGTTGAGCTTTCATATACTTATAGCTCTAGTGCATCCGTTGCATGGAAATCCCTACTCACTCACTTTGATATCTATTAATGGGCATCTCCATAGCTCGTTGATACGCCTAGTTGATGTGAGACTATCTTCTCCTTTTTGTCTTCTCCACAACCACCATTCTATTCCACATATAGTGATATCTCCATGGCTCATGCTCATGTATTGCGTGAAAGTTGAAAGAGTTTGAGATTATTAAAGTATGAAACAATTGCTTGGCTTGTCATCGGGGTTGTGCATGATTAAATACTTTGTGTGATGAAGATAGAGCCTAGCCAGACTATATGATTTTGTAGGGATAACTTTCTTTGGCCATGTTATTTTGAGAAGACATGATTACTTTGATTAGTATGCTTGAAGTATCACCGTTTTCATGTTAATATGAACTTTTATTTTGTATCATTTGGATCTGAACATTCATGCCACAATAAATAAAATTACATTGAGAATTATGCTAGGTAGCATTCCACATCAATTTTTTTTATCATTTACCTACTCGAGGACGAGCAGGAAATTAAGCTTGGGGATGCTTGATACATCTCCAACGTATCTATAATTTTTGATTGTTCCATGCTATTATATTACCTCTTTTGTATGTTTATGGGCTTTTTTTACATATTTATATCATTTTTGGGACTAACCTACTAACCGGAGGCCCAGCCCATATTGCTGTTTTTTTGCCTATTTCAGTATTTCGAAGAAAAGGAATATCAAACGGCCTCCACGAGATAGGAGGGAGCCCCCCCCCCTGTAGGGCGCGCCCCCTGTCTCATGGGCCCCTCGGGCGTCCACCGACGTACTTCTTCCTCCTATATATACCTACGTACCCCGAAAACATCCAGAGGCGAGACGAAACACAATTTCCACCACCGTAACCTTCTGTATCCGCGAGATCCCATCTTGGAGCCTTCGTCGGCGTTCTGCCGGAGGGGGAATCAAGCACGGAGGGCCTCTACATCAACATCCTTGCCCCTCCGTTCAGTTGTGAGTAGTTTACCACAGACCTACGGGTCCATAGTTATTAGCTAGATGGCTTCTTCTCTCTTTTTGGATCTCAATACAATGTTCTCCCCCTCTCTCGTGGAGATCTATTCGATGTAATCTCTTTTTGCGGTGTGTTTGTCGAGATGCGATGAATTGTGGGTTTATGATCAAGTTTATCTATGAATAATATTTGAATCTTCTCTGAATTCTTTTATGTATGATTGAGTTATCTTTGCAAGTCTCTTCGAATTATCAGTTTGGTTTGGCCAACTAGATTGATCTTTCTTACCATGGGAGAAGTGCTTAGCTTTGGGTTCAATCTTGCGGTGTCCTTACCCAGTGACAGAAAGGGTTGCAAGGCACGTATTGTACTGTTGCCATCGAGGATAACAAGATAGGGTTTATATCATATTGCTTGAGTTTATCCCTCTACATCATGTCATCTTGCTTAATGTGTTACTCTGTTCTTATGAACTTAATACTCTAGATGCAGGCAGGAGTCGATCGATGTGTGGAGTAATAGTAGTAGATGCAGGCAGGAGTCGGTCTGCTTGTTATGGACGTGATGCCTATATACATGATCATGCCTAGATAATCTCATAATTATTCGCTTTTCTATCAGTTGCTCGACGGTAATTTGTTCACCCACGGTAATATTTATGCTATCTTGAGAGAAGCCTCTAGTGAAACCTATGGCCCCCGGGTCTATCTCTTATCATATTTGCTTCCAATCTACTTTTATTTGCATCTTTACTTTTTGCATCTATCTTATAGAAATACCAAAAATATATTTATCTTATCATACTATCTTTATTAGATCTCACTTTCGCAAGTGGCTGTGAAGGGATTGACAACCTCTTTATTGTGTTGGTTGCGAGTTCTCAGTTTGTTTGTGTAGGTACGCGGGACTTTTGAGGAGCCTCCTACTGGATTGATACCTTGGTTCTCAAAAACTGAGGGAAATACTTACGCTACTATTGCTGCATCACCCTCTCCTCTTCGAGGAAAGCCAACGCAAGCTCAAGACGTAGCATATATCAATGTGTCATCACATGGTCGTCTCGCCAACTATTGCTTTTGCAACTATTGCTATCGCATAACGATAAAGTAAAGCAATTATTTGGCGCTTGCATCTTATGCAATTAAATAGACAACCATATGGCTTTTGCCAGTTGCCGATAACTTCAACAAAATATGATCATCTCATACAACAACTTATATCTCATCACGTCTTGACCATATGACATCACAACATGCCCTGCAAAAACAATTTAGACGTCCTCTATTTTGTTGTTGCAAGTTTTACGTGGCTGCTACGGGCTTAGCAAGAACCGTTCTTACCTACGCATAAAAACCACAACGATATTTCGTCAAGTTAGTGTTGTTTTAACCTTCTCAAGGACCAGGCGTAGCCACACTCGGTTCAACTAAAGTTGGAGAAATTGACACCCGCCAGCCACATATGTGCAAAGCACGTCGGTAGAACTAGTCTCGCGTAAGCGTACGCGTAAAGTCGGTCCGGGCCGCTTCATCCGACAATACTGACGAACCAAAGTATGACATGCTGGTAAGCAGTATGACTTGTATCGCCCACAACTCACTTTTGTTATACTCGTGCATATAACATCTACACATAAAACCTGGCTCGTATACCACTGTTGGGGAACTTAGTAATTTCAAAAAAAATCCTACGCACACGCAGGATCATGGTGATGCATAGCAACAAGAGGGGAGAGTGTGTCCACGTACCCTCGTAGACCGAAAGCGGAAGCGTTAGCACAACGCGGTTGATGTAGTCGTATGTCTTCATGATCCGACCGATCCAAGTACCGAACGTACGACACCTCCAAGTTCAGCACACGTTCAGCTCGATGATGTCCCGCGAACTCCGATCCAGCAGAGCTTCACGAGAGAGTTTCGTCAGCACGACGGCGTGATGATGATGATGATGTTGCTACCGACGCAGGGCTTCGCTTAAGCACCTCTACGATATGATCGAGGTGGAATATGGTGGAAAGGGCACCGCACACGGCTGGGAGAGATCAACAGATCAACTTGTGTGTCATGGGGTGCCCCTAGCCTCAGTATATAAAGGAGGAGAAAAGGGAAGGGGCCGGCCCTCTCTATGGCGCACCCTGGGGAGTCCTACTCCCACAGGGAGTAGGATCCCCCCCCCCCTTCCATGTAGTAGGAGTAGGAGTCAAGGAAACGGAAAAGAGAAGAGAAGGAACAAGGGGGCGCAGCCCCTCCCCCTAGTCCAATTCGGACTAGGCCTTGGTGGGGCGCGTGGCCTGCCTCCCTCTATTTCCCTTAAAGCCCAATAAGGCCCATATACTCCCCGGCGAATTCCCGTAACTCTTCGGTACTCCGACAAATACCCGACTCACTCGGAACCTTTCCGATGTCCGAATATAGTCGTCCAATATATCGATCCACTATTTCGAGCCTCCTCGTCATGTTCCCGATCTCATACGGGACTCCGAACTACCTTCGGTACATCAAAACACATAACTCATAATATAAATCGTCACCGAACGTTAAGCGTGCGGACCCTACGGATTCGAGAACTATGTAGACATGACCGAGACACGTCTCCGGACAATAACCAATAGAGGAACCTGGATGCTCATATTGGCTCCTACATATTCTACGAAGATCTTTATCAGTCAAACCGCATAACAACATACGTTGTTCCCTTTATCATCGGTATGTTACTTGCCCGAGATTTGATCATTGGTATCTCAATACCTAGTTCAATCTTGTTACCGGCAAGTATCTTTACTCATTCCGTAATGCATCATCCCGCAACTAACTCATTAGTCACAATGCTTGCAAGGCTTGTAGTGATGTGCATTACCGAGAGGGCCCAGAGATACCTCTCCGACAATCGGAGTGACAAATCATAATCTAGAAATACGCCAACTCAACAAGTACCTTCGGAGACACCTGTAGAGCACCTTTATAATCACCCAGTTATGTTGTGACGTTTGGTAGCACACAAAGTGTTCCTCCAGTAAACGGGAGTTGCATAATCTCATAGTCATAGGAACATGTATAAGTCATGAAGAAAGCAATAGCAACATACTAAACAATCAAGTGCTAAGCTAACGGAATGGGTCAAGTCAATCACATCATTCTCCTAATGATGTGATCCCATTAATCAAATGACAACTCATGTCTATGGCTAGGAAACTTAACCATCTTTGATTCAACGAGCTAGTCAAGTAGAGGCATACTAGTGACACTTTGTTTGTCTATGTATTCACACATGTATCAAGTTTCTGGTTAATACAATTCTAGCATGAATAATAAACATTTATCATGAAATAAGGAAATAAATAATAACTTTATTATTGCCTCTAGGGCATATTTCCTTCAATATCTGCCCAATGGAAGGAAGAGTAGAGCATATAAATCACAACCAAGGAAGTGGTACAGTGAGGACAGAGAGAACCCAGAGGAGCAGTTTTGTAGAAAGCTTTGTTTCCTTAATGTGTACCAATTTAGGAGAGCACTTCAGACATTTCACATAACTCAGAATAGGAACTATGAATTCCACAGAAACTGCAATGACAGCATCATAGTTGTTTCCACTAATGTAAAATGTCCTTTCTACATTGCAGCTTCTGTTGTTGCAAATGAAACTACTTTTTGCATAAGAAAGGCTAATTTTCTGCACACATGCCCAGCAGTAGCAGAGAATACCAAGGTAACAGGAAAATGGGTGGCACACCAGTGTGAGGATATGCTGAGAATTGATATTGGCGCACCAATCACCACAATAATGCAGAATTTGAAGAAGAAGTATGGAGTAGAGATCTCAACCCATATGGCCTATAGGGCTAGGAAACAAGCATTGAAGGTTGTCCAAGGAGACCAGAGAGGTTCATACATTAGGATTAGAGATTATTTGCAGGCTGTTTTGGACACAAACCCAGGAAGTAGATGTGTAGTGACCACTAAGAATCTACCAGAGCACCCAAGCAAGAACCCAATGTTCCATGGCATGTTCTACTGTCTTAGTGCTTGCAAAGAAGGGTTTTTAAATGGATGCATGCCATTCATAGGTACATTGTGTTGTAATTTGTGTAGTGTTTTTGTTATTTGGCCACATTAAGTACACTATCTTCTCACATTTGTCACTTTGCAATGGTAGCTGGTTGTTTTATCAAGCTGTCAACAGGTCAACAAATCCTTGCTGCAACAGGAAGGGATGGAAACAACAACATATACCCTATAGAATTTGGAGTTGTTGACAAAGAGGACACAGACAGCTGGACCTGGTTCTTAACACAACTGAAAGATGCACTTGGTGGAGAAAGTGGAAAGTTTGGCTATTATACTATCATTTCTGATAGGCAGAAGGTAAACTTCTCTTCTCATATTTCTATTGTACTTCTAATTTTTCATATGCACATTGCTCTGTGAACAATTCAAATGGCCCAATATTTAGCTCTACTTCATATTGTGTCAACAGGGCCTTTTAAATGCAGTAAACCATGTTTTTGCCAATTGTCCACAAAGATTCTGCCTTAGACACATATATCAGAATATCCAAACTGCTGGTTTTCGAGGTGATGAATTAAAGAAACACATGGATGCAGCTAGCTACTCTTATACTAAGAATGAACACCTAGCTGCAATGAATGATTTGAAAAGAGAGTGTAAGGCAGCTTGGGCATGGCTTAATAAAGTACCAGTTCATACATGGGCTAGACATGCAATAGATTTTACCTGCAAGACTGACCTAGTTGTGAACAACATTAGTGAGGTGTTTAACAAAATGATCCTAGATGTTAGAGGGAAGCCAATAAAGACCATGCTGGAAGGAATTAGGACTAAATTGATGGTCAAATTTAACACCAATAGAACTAAGACAGACACAGCAAATTGGGAGATTTGCCCAACATATGCACATATGTTAGAGGAGGCATACAACTCAAGGTGGTGCCAATCTTTGATGGCTGGTCCTAACATTTACCGAGTTAGTAGTGGAGATAACACCTACTCAGTGAACTTGCTGCACAGAACATGTGGATGTAGGAAATGGGATATGACTTCTATGCCTTCCAATCATGCAGTATCTGCAATTGTGAAAGCTAAGTTGCAACCTGAAGACTTTGTTGATGATTTCTTCAAGAAGGCAATGTACAAAAAAGCATATGGCCATATCATATTTCTAGTCCCTGGTCCAAATCTGTGGCCAAGGAAAAGAACTCAGGACATAGAGCCTCCAGTTTTTAGAGACAAAGTTGGGAAGCAACAAACAAAGAGGAGGAAAAACCAATTTGAGAAGCCAGCACCAAGAGATACATCTAGGATGGCATCCATTACTTGTAGCAACTGCAAACTTGTAGGGCACAGATACAATGTGTGCTCCAAGCCCTTGAAACCAGCTCTTGCTATGAGGAAAAACCAGCATCAGGTTAGCTAAGCATCTCTGTTTCTGTTTTTGTAGTTATGTCTCAATTGTAATTCATAGCTAAGCATCTCTATTTCTTGTTTATGTTTTATAAATGCAGCCAAACAGGTCACATGCTTCTGCTTCAGCCACCATTTCATCTACAGCTGCTGCACCAACAAGGAAGAGGCCATCTCCATCTACAGCAGATGTTGGGACTGCTCCTCCCAAGAAGAAAACTACCCGAGCTGCTACTACACCTACTGCTCCTCCAAGGAGGAGAGCTGCACCTGCTGCTACTGCACCTACTGCTCCTCCCAGGAGGTCTCCCAGGAAGAATGCTACCCAAGAACCTACTGCTCCTCCAAGGAGGTCTCCCAGGAAGAAAACTACCCCAGCTGGTACATCATCTACATCTGCTGCAGGCCATAGGGGAACATTTCATGCTCCAAGACAGACTGGAAGGAAGAGGACTGTTTCCTACAAGATGAAAGAGTACCTATATGCTTCTGGTAACTAGATGTTGCCTTTATTGGCTGCTTGAATTTGATGCCTATGTTGGCTGTTGAACTAGATGCCTTTGTTGGTTGTTGAACTAGATGCCTTTGTTGGCTGCTTTGAACCAGATGTTGAACTTGTTGCCTTTTGATGGTTGTTGAACTTGATGTTGGATGTTGATGGTAGTTGCACCTAAATGAGTAATAGTTCATGCCTTCTGATGGTTGTTTAACTTGATGCTGGTTGTTGATGGTTGTTGAACTTGATTCCTTTTGTCCCTCGACGTCGAAAAAACCACCTAAATGAGTCTACGGTGCCTCGACGTCGAAAAAAACACCTAAATGACTCTAGGCTCCCTCGACGTTGAAAAAACCACCTAAATGACTCTAGGGTGCCCCGACGTCGAAAAAACCACCTAAATGAGTCTAGGGTGCCTCGACGTCGAAAAAACCACCTAAATGAGTATAGGGTCCCTCGACGTCGAAAAAAACACCTAAATGACTCTAGGCTCCCTCGACGTCGAAAAAAACACCTAAATGACTCTAGGCTCCCTCGACGTCGAAAAAACCACCTAAATGAGTCTTGGGTGCCTCGACGTCGAAAAAACAACCTAAATGAGTCTAGGGTCCCTCGACGATGAAAAACCCACCTAAATGAGTCTAGGGTGCCTCGACGTCGAAAAAACCACCTAAATGAGTCTAGGGTGCCTCGACGTCGAAGAAACAACCTAAATGAGTCTAGGGTCCCTCGACGACGAAAAAACCACCTAAATGAATCTAGGGTGCCTCGACGTCGAAAAAACAACCTAAATGAGTCTCGGCTCCCTCGACGTTGAAAAAACCACAATAATGAGTATAGGGCTATTTCAGATATAGAAATCCACATCCAAATTCATCACATTCAACATATTGGGAGATCCATACATAAGCAATAGATAACTAATAAGGTGCATAATTGGGAGATCCATACATGACCATTACGTAACTAATAAGTAGCATAATTTGGAGATCCATATATAACTAATAAGCATTACATAACTAATAAGTAGCATAATTGGGAGATCCATACATAACCATTACATAACTAATAAGGAGATCCATACATGACCATGAACTCCATGACCATTACTGCTCAGTGTGGCTCATTCACCTAAGATTGCCTTGATCCCATTCAGCTTGCCCTTGGTCTGCTCCACAACCTTTTCAAGATCATCAATGTGGGCCTGCAACTTACTCTTCTCTTCAGCAAGCTTCAACTTCATGTTCCTAATGACAGTGGCTTGAGCTACTGTCAGGTTCTTAACCATGTCATACTTCTCCTGGAGCTTGCTCTCATCAGGCTTACTTTCCATCTGGGCCCTCCTCTCATTCTCATCCAAAAGGGCTTGGACATCTTCAACCAACTTCTCATAACTGGCTTGCAGCTTGATCTTCTCTTGTGTCAGTTTGTGAACAGCAAATGAGTTCATCAAATTGTCCTCAGTCCTGTTTCTCTTGGACTCTTCATACATATCCCACAACTTGGACAGTGCATTCTCCATTGTAGCTGGCCAAGATGGATCAATCCATTCAACTAGTCCACAGTTTTTACCATCCTATTAAATTATAGTGTTAAACAGCAAGATATGAGCTCACTTATCCACATTGTCATAAGCTCACATATAAACAAATGAACATGCCACAACAATATGCACATATGCTCACATATAAGCAAATGATAGTGCTTTACTAATAACAAGTAGGCACTCCAACCAGTACAAACAATTAGGCAAGCTAAATAATGAGTGCTTACTAACTAAAAGCAACTAGGCCAGCAGTACTTAATAACAAATTTTAGTGAGTGCTTCCAACCCCATGCACATGCTAACATATAAACAAATCTCACTTGTCCACACTGTCACATGCTGACATATAAACAAATGACCTCACTGATCCACACTGTCATATGCTCACATATAAACAAATGAACATGCCAGAACACTATGCACATATGCTCACATATAAACAATGACTTCACTGAGCCAGGAAGCATTGAGCACATATTTAAACAACCTAACCAACAAGCCAAATCTGCTAACTACCAAAATCAGTACCAAACAATGACCAAATAATTAGTCCACAACAGATAATTAGCACAAATTTGACACATACCTTCACAGCACAGGCAAGGAAACTCCTGCCAGTATGGATGCCCTCGAAAGAAACAAGTCTCTCTGCTCGCTTCCCGTGTTCATGGCACAAAACAAATTCAGTGCCCTCGAATTCGGAGTCATCCGTGGTAGCAGGGATCTACACGTGCAAAGGAAAGCAAGAGATTTGGGAAGGAAACTTCAGATCTAGCTCAACAGGAAAATCCCCAAATCCAAACCCTAACCCTAGTCTACCAACTAACCTTCACGATGTCGTCGTCTGAACCTGAGGTGGCGTACTGGTAATAATTCTCACTGTTGTCATCATCCTCACTCCAGGACACCATGGCGACGCGGCGGCGGCGACGGTCGGAGATGTGGACGGGTCGACGGCGGCGAACGAGTGGGAGCAAAGAGCGCGAGCGAATGAAGGTTGGGGTGGGTTGGCCTGTAATGAATCGAGGGAGGGACCAGTCAAAAGGGTTCCGGCTCGAGCCGGCCCGCGCACGGTGTTTGACGGTGTCTAACGAGTCAAACGGATGAACAGTTATGCCACGTCGACAAAAGCGGGTCCCACCTGTCATAATCCCACTTAAAACGAGCGAACCGAGCGACTTGTGGTTTCTGCAAAAAATTAGCCTAGGAATTAGTGTTTTTGGGCACAAAACTAGAGACTTGTGATTTCTGCAACCCTAGCCTTCAATGTCGATGTTTTTTGCAATTCACTCATTTAATTTCAATTGTTTGTTTAATCTTGGCCATTTTAGATGGGTAATCAGTACTGGGAGTGGTGTGCATTAGTTGGGTTCAATATTGCAAGTAATCTGCTGCAGTGACAGAAAGTGAAAAAGTCTTGTATTAAATTGTTGCCACTAAGGGTTAAGGTTAAGTAGACGATTGATAGTCCCCTACACAAAACAATATGTCATCATGCTTAAAGAAATTCCCCGTGTTTAGACTTAGTGTTCAGATGGTGTAGACGGATCTCGGGCTATGAACGGGATATTTAGCTCTGGGCGGATCCCGGGCTATGAACGGGGTTAACATTGTTATATGTCTGACATAAGTACAAAATATTCACTTTGTCAAATGATCAAGTTACTTAACGCACTTTTATGTACTGGAGAAATGCACTTGGTGGACCTGTTAACACCGGTTTAGTTTTTAGCCTAAGAATCACCCTCTATCAACTTTTACACTCTACCAAAAATATTCATTGCAGATTATCTTTTAATTGCCTTGTGCAACTAGCAAGACTAGCAAGGTTGACACTATTGTTAGATCTGTTGGGGACACAAGCGAAGTGTTATTTGTGTTGCATGACATTAAAATGTTGCAAGATACCCATATTACAGACTCCTTGGACCATTGAAGACCTTGTACGGTTATCTCTAAAAGAACAGACAAAGAACATCGTTATACTCCCTCCATTCCACAATGTAGTGCCTATTGATTTTTGTAAAAGTCAAACTTTGCCAACTTTGACCAAGTGTACAGAGAAAACTCTCTACATCTACAATATCAAACATGTACATTCTGAAAATATAACTCATGATGTATCCAATGATGTGCATTTGGTATTCTAGATGTACCTACTTTTCTCTATAAACACGGTCAAAGTTTGTAATGTTTGACTTCTGTAAAAATCTATAGGCACTACATTATGGAACGGAGGGAGTACTTAGAGAATCTAAAACGTTGCATTCTCGGATGCCTCTCAGGCCTAGTCCTAGTCCTACTGCCTATATCCAAAAAATAAGGGTTGCCAAATGAACTTCAAGTCGGTCAGCTTCTCTGAAGTAGATAGGCATGCATTCCTTCTCCCTGTATATAGGAAGAACAATGAAATTGTACCCTATTTTGATGTGGGTCCACAACCTCAGAACCTTACATGGTTCAATGACATTGTACACGCCATATAAAGAACACACCAATTTGATTGTCAGGTATATTCAAGTCTACCCCGATTATATCGTTTGGTAGTACTATAAATTTTTCATAGTGTTGATAAAGAGGTTACGCACGTTGTTTGGTAGTACTATAAATTTTTGATAGTGTTGATAAATAGGTTCTGCACCATAGTGTTGATAAAGTCTACACTGATCTAATGTGTAAGGAGGGTCTAGACTTTGGTAGGCTAGCAGCCATACAACTTGCTCACTGTATCCACCATGATTTTGAATGATCAGGGCAAACACACCGACGAATGCATGGATGCAGAAGGCTTTGGCTGTAAGCATTGTGACTGACTACTCAAAATCTCGGCATGATTAGCTGACCTACTCATACACTCACTGTCTTCACCGCGGCTACCACATTAGATCAATAATACTAGTATAAAAAATAAGCTATATATCGGGCTGTTGACCAAGAGTGAGTCAACCAAACCACGATAACTGGTTAACGGGGAATTCGTCGCATGCATGCATATGTTCATACGAAATATAATATCTGCCCAAATGATGGATCAGTTTTCTTGGAAGCAACATCACATCATAGGATGTCGGTTCGGGTGGGTCTCTGCTTCGTAGTACCAAGAAAAACTATACATTCCGGACAAAAGAACAAACAATATACGTATTTTACACTCACGCGCCTGCATGTTCGTCAAATGAGGACTAACCCTGCCTGCCTGCCTGCCGCCACTTGCCCTCGGAAGCCTGCGATGGAGTTGAAAATCAACCCAAAAAGAGTACGTGAAAGGTAAACCAACCCAAGCTGCTAGCTAGCTAGCTGTACGTTTGGCATGTAGAGCCGCGGGCAGTGAAGTTCTTTCTTGTGTTTTGTTTTTTCAAAAACTTCTGTTTTATTTATCTTTAATCATGACAATACAACGAACACTAGAAATAATAAAAATTACATAAGAATTCGTAGATCACCTAATGACAATTATAAGCATTGAATCAAGCCGAAGGCGCGCCACCATCATCGCGCCTCCCTCGACGGAGCTTGGAAAACTTGTTGTAGTAACAGTCGGGAAGTCGTCGTGCTAAGACTCCATACGACCCACCCGTAAAAAAAAGACTCCATAGGACCAGCATACCAGAACAGCAACCGTCGCCATTGATGAGTAGCGTAGATCAAAAGCATCCAATCTGAAGCCAAACATATGTAGACGAACTACGACCAGATTCAAGCAAATCCACTAAGAACGGATCCGCCGGAGACACACCTCAACACGCCCACCGATGATGCTGACGATGCTAGACGCACCACCAGGATGTGGGCTAGGCGTGGAGAACCTTATTCCATCTTCTAAAAGCCGCCTCCGTCTAGGACGCAAACCCTAACAAAACTCAAAGGAATATCTCAAAACGAAGCCCAACCGCCGGTAAGGGTCGGGATCCACCGCGCCGCCATGGCCCTAAGGCCACCGGAGACGAGGCGGACTGGCAGCGGTGCCGACGGGAGGCAGAGGAACCCTGGGTTTTTTTGGGGAGGAGGTGGCTACGTGAGGCTTCTGTGTTGAGATAGTTTCGCTATTACCGAAAAAGGCTTTCGCCCCGCTTTATAAATAAAGCAACCACCAAGCACAACGTTCACAAGGTACCACTTGAAACACGAACACACCCAACGCCACCGCACGAAGGTCCAACACAGACGCACAAAACACAACACACACGCAACATAGGTTCAGCTGTGGGCACAGCTCAACAAGCCCAACAAAACACCCAGGGACGCACAGACAACAAGCGGCGGTGGCGACGGCGACGAAGACGCAGAGCTAATCTGGCTCAGGTGGTGGCGGAGGGAGCGGGGGAGCCAGTCGGAGAGCCATCGCGCGAAGCTGAGTGATGATGGAGGTGATGGCGTCTCTCTCCCTGGGGCAGCTAAGCGGCCGCCAAAGCTGCAAGTAACCAGACCATTTGAACATAGCGTCAGTAGCACGACGAAGAGGGATACGCTGAATCACAAGTTTATTCCTAACAGTCCACAATGTCCAGGCAAGGACCCCGATGATCAGCCACCTAATGTGGCGTAATGCGGGGGGAATCGCTTGGAGTTCGGCAAAGAGAGCAGGGAAGTTGGTATGATCCCAGCTTCCACCCACAATCTCGCGGAAACAGCTCCAAAGGAACTGCCTGCACACGCAGTGAAGAAGATATGGTTGAATCCTCTTCAGGCCCAGAGTGGGCAGCGCCCATCCCCGGGGCCATTGCGTTTCAGAACCTCAACGCCAGATGGTAGGCGGCCACGAATCCACTGCCACAAGAATATCTTAAGCTTCAATGGGAGGCGAATCTCCCAAATAGATGAGAGCGCCTCATGACCGGGTGAGGGGGCGATGGCCATATAGAGAGATTTGGTGGAGAATTGACCGGACGGTTCAAGGCGCCATCTGTCGCGGTCAACGTCAGTCGTGAGATCCGGCTCATGGAGAGCCACATAGTCAAGCAATTCCTGCCAGTCCGCATTCTCCGCAGGACCAAAAGGCCTCCGGAACGCGAGGCGCCCAAGGTCAAGCAGGGCGTTTGCCACGGAGATCCGCGGGGGCACCGCGATGGAGAACAGGACCGGAAACCGGGACGCCAGGGGTGCGTCCCCAGTCCAGCGATCGAACCAGAACAGCGTGGCGGTGCCGGACCCAATCTCAATCGAGGTCCCTATCCGGAGGACAGGGAGGAGCTGGATGACAGATTGCCAGAACTGGGATCCTCCAGAGCGTTGACAGAAGGCGAGTGGCTGTCCGCGGAGGTACTTCTGCTGAATAAAGCGCAGCCACATGCCACCTTCGCCATTGTTAATCCTCCAGAGCCACCGAGTCAAAAGGGCAATATTCATGCGTTTGGAGGACATGATCCCAAGGCCGCCCTGGTCGCGGGGTTTACAGATCTCGGACCACTTGACCATGTGGTATTTCTGCTTATCACCCTCGCCGGCCCAGTAAAATCGCCCCTGAACGGTGGCAATCTCGTGATGAAGAGTCTCTGGAAGGCTGTAGAAGCTCATGATGAATAAGAGGAGGCTGGCGAGGGACGAGTTAATAAGGACCGTACGGGCCGCTTTTGAAAGCCACCGTCCCTGCCAGGGCTTGATCCGGTGTTGGAGCTTCCCCACCGTGGGGCGCAGCTCGGCCACCGTAAGCCTGGTGTCGCTAATGGGTATCCCAAGATAGGTCGTGGGGAAGCACCCAAGCTGGCAGTTAAGCCGATCCGCGATGCTCTGCCGCTCGTCTTGAGAGTAGCCCAAGATCATCACCTCACTCTTGTCGAAGTTGATCCTCAGGACGGACATCTGCTGGAAGCACAGGAGGAGGAACTTGAGGTTCGAGATATCACTCGCGGAGCCCTCCACCGTAAGTCGCTTGAAGTGTTCTTTTGGATCATTGGCTGGAGCCACAGTCTAGAGCATATGTTGTTTTTCTAAACCATATTGGATGCATGTAACTCATTAAGAAGAAAAGGGGTATAACAAAAACGGCACAACGCTTACTTCACTTGAGATGGCGCAATCCAAACAACACCGTACCAAACAACGTACCCAAGATAGGCCTAAAGCATGAAAGACAAGCGTGAATGACCCACGACATGAGAATAAACACTACCAACCAAAAAGGGTACATGAAGGGTAAACCACATGGGACCTTGATGACAGCTTCTAGCAGAGCACGACCAACCATGATAGGGCGTGACCACCACCGGTTCACCGGCGACTATCAGCACATGCTGAACCAAATTAAGGAGTGCAAGGTCCAGGAGAGGGGCCTGGCAACGTGGAGCAAACAACAAGGATCAGGAGGAACATTGCCCTCATGCAGTATGACTCCAAACACCATCCCATCCACCTCAAGGAGTTTAAGGCGACAACAGAGGTAGCCCCTGACCCTGAGGTGGTGAAATGACATGCCATTGCAGACCTTGTACTGTTATCTCTAGATGAATGGAGCAAGAACATCGTTGCACTTATAGATTTGGAAACTACCCTGCATTCTCGGATACCTCTCAGACCTAGTCCAAGTCCTACTACATGTACCCAAAATAAGGATGGCCAAATGAGCTTCAAGTCGGTCAGCTTCTGCGAAGTACAAATACACGCATCCCTTCTCCTTGTTTATATAGGAAAGAGCATTGTATATGTACTGTATTTGATGTGGGACCACATCCTCACAACCTTACATGGTTCCATCACATTTTACTCGCCATATAAAGACCACATCGACTTGATTCTCAATTGTATTCAAGTTTGCACTGATTATATTGCTCGGTATAAATTTCCATAGGGCTGATAAAGAGGTTCTGCTCGTTACATATTTCTGTGCAAGGAGGGGCTAGACTGTATGGTAGGGTAGCAGGCATGCCTACAACTTTTGCTCATGGTAGCTGCCATGATTTTGAGGAGTAAATTGCATAAAACCATCACATTGAGGGCTAGCTTTGCGAAAAACACTAGGATACAGAATCATTGCAGAAAGCACCACGTCTAGCGTAATTGTTTTACAAAAACCACTGATCGGCGGATCGGGCTGAGTTAAGTGAGTTTATGATAGGTGGGGCCCGTTTTTCGCGTACGTGGCACTCCAGGCCATCCCGACAGCCGGCGGACGGCGTTAGACGGCGCCGTTCGGTCCTAGCAGTCAAAAGTGCCAACCGTTACTCCTTCTCCACTCTGCTCGCTCGCTCTCTTCTCGCTCTCGCTCTGTTCTTGGTCGCCACACCCGTCGCCGACGCGCCGCGCCACTGCCGCAGCGCCATGGTGTCGTGGAGTGATGGGTCGGATAGCAGCGAGCACACCAGGCAGTACATGAGCTCATATTCCGACGACGGCACCATTAAGGTCAATTCTCAGAGTTAGGGTTAGGGTTTGGTATTTGGGGATTTTGGAATGAGCTTCTTTTCAATCATTGGACCAAATCTTTGTCATTCCTTTGCACTCCAGGTTCCTGCTAGCGCCGAAGACTCAGATTTCGAGGGCCCTGAGACAGATATGTATGTTTTGTGCCATGGACACGGGAAGGCAGCAGAAAGGCGTGTTGCTTTCGAAGGGATTCACACTGGCAGGAGGTTTCTTTGTTGTGCAGAGAAGGTATGGTTCGAACTTAACTAATTGGAAGTTGTTGATTAACTTAACAGATCTGTCATTTGTTTGCCATGGACATGTAATGTGGCACTCCAGCAGGCATTGTATTATAATGTGAAGTTTGGACAGTGGATTCATTAATTGTTTACTCTGCCAGCATTGTTTAGTCTGGTTCTGGCAACATTGTTTAGTTAGGTCATTTTGTTAACTCTGTCAGGTTAGCATATTTTAAGAGAGTAGATGCATGGGTTGGCAGACCAGCATTTTTTAGTTTGGATCTGGCAATATTGTTTAGTTAGGTCATTCTTTAACTCTACCATGTTAGCTTATTTTAGGACAGAATATTCATGGGTTAGCACACCAGCATTGTTTACTTAGTAGTTGTTTACTTTAGAGCATGATCTGAATTTTAGTATAAAGTAATCTAGCCTATCATTGTAAGCAAGTCACTGTTTTATAATTCATTTTGTTAATACTCTTTTTCCAGGAAGGTAAAAACTGTGAACTAGTAGAATGGATTGATCCATCTTGGCCCACTACCCTTGAGAATGCACTATCCAAGTTGTGGTCTATGTATGAACAGAGTAAGATGGACAGGAATGAGGAATGTCTGATGCATTCATTTACTATTCATGACCTCACACAAGAGAAGAAGAAACTCCAGGCCAGCTATGAGAAGTTGGTTGAAGATGTCAATGCACTTATGGATGCCCAGGAGCAGAGGGCAGTGATAGAAAGGAAAGATGCTGAAACAACCAAGTTGCAGGAGAAGTATGACACTTTGAAGAACATAGCAGCTGCTCATGGTACTGCCATTAGGAACATGAAGTTGAAGCTAGCTGAAGAGAAGAAGAATTTGCAGATCCACATTGATGAGCTCAAGAAGACAGTTGAAGAGAGCAATATGAAGCTGGAGGGGATCAAGGCCATCATAAATGGATAAGAAGTGCAAGAGAAGAATGGGCAATATCATTTGGCATTTGCTGACCTTTTGTAGGGTGTGGTTTGGCATTTGTTGTAATGATAGTAGTTTAAATTCTATTAACTATGAGTACTCCTGAACTATGGACATGTAAGCTTAAGTAAGATGTTTGCATTTGAACTAGTGCTGAATGTGGTGGTATTTGAACTAGTGCTGAATGTCAAACTATGATTATGTATGGATTTGAATTAGTGCTGAATTTGGTGGTATTTAGAGCTGGTTAATGTTATCTTAAGTAATCTGTTTGCAAATGATGATTTTTGCTTTAGTATGTTCCTGTTCAACTGATGATTCTGAGTTAGTTAAGTAGGGCCAAGTTAGGGTTTTTGGCTTTTTATCGATGCCGATGCATCAAGTAGGCCAAGTTAGGGTTTTTGGCTTTTTATCGACACCGAGGCATCAAGTAGGCCAAGTTAGGGTTTTGGCTTTTTATCGACGCCGAGGCATCAAGTAGGGTGAAGTGATGGCTTTTTGGCTTTTTGTCGACGTCGAGGCATCAAATAGGCCAAGTGATGGGTTTTTGGCTTTTTGTCGACGTCGAGGCATCAAGTAGGCCAAGTTAGGGTTTTTGGCTTTTTATCGATGCCGAGGCATCAAGTAGGCCAAGTTAGGGTTTTTGGCTTTTTATCGACGCCGAGGCATCAAGTAGGCCAAGTTAGGGTTTTTGGCTTTTTATCGACGCCGAGGCATCAAGTAGGCCAAGTTAGGGTTTTTGGCTTTTTATCGACGCTGAGGCATCAAGTAGGGTGAAGTGATGGGTTTTTGGCTTTTTGTCGACGTCGAGGCATCAAATAGGCCAAGTGATGGGTTTTTGGCTTTTTGTCGACGTCGAGGCATCAAATAGGCCAAGTGATGGGTTTTTGGCTTTTTGTCGACGTCGAGGCATCAAGTAGGCCAAGTGATGGGTTTTTGGATTTTTGTCGACGTCGAGGCATCAAGTAGGCCAAGTGATGGGTTTTTGGCTTTTTGTCGACGTCGAGGCATCAAGTAGGCCAAGTGATGGGTTTTTGGCTTTTTGTCGACGTCGAGGCATCAAGTAGGCCAAGTGATGGGTTTTTGGCTTTTTGACGACGTCGAGGCTATCACAACGTCAAGACTATCACAGCATCAAGAGTATCACACCATCAACAGTAATACTAGAATGCCATAGTTTGACACAAATTAATCATGATAGTTGAGCATCACAGGACTACTAGAATTCCAAAGTTTGATACAACATCAACACAACCAAATCACCATCAACACTGGAGTAGCATAACTGGAGTAGCAGAACAACACAACATAGTTTCACAACACAACCAAAATGCCATAGTTTGATAAAACATCAACACAACCAAATCATCACCATTTTGCACCAGAGGCAGTCAAGTAATCCTTCATTTTGTTGATGGGCTTCCTGACTCTCTGGGAACCATCACTTGGTCTTGGAGGCATGAAAGCTGATGAAAATCTGGTTGCTGGTGCCTTACCCTTGGGAGCAGTTGGTGCCTTACTCTTGGGAGCAGATGATGAAGATTTACTGGTTGCTGCCTTACCCTTGGGAGCAGCTGGAGCAGCTGGCTGCCTCCTAGCTGGAGCAGCAGCAGATGTTGCCCTCCTTGCTGGAGCTGGACTGGCAGCAGATGTTGCCCTCCTTGATGATCCACCAGCAGTGGCAGCAGTCCTTGCTGGAGCTGGACTGGCAGCAGCAGAGGCTGCAGTCCTTGCTAGTGCTGGTGTGCTTCTACTATCAGGTGGGTAAGAGCTGGTGCTTGGCTGCAATGAAACAAGTAGTTTAATATTAGTAAGCAATAAAGTAACAACAAATTTAGTCTTTCTCATAGCAGAGTGGTTACCTGATGTTTGTTCTTTCTCATAGCAAGTGCAGGCTTTAGAGCATCATGACAATTGGTGTACCTATGGCCCACCTTTTTACAGTTGGAGCAGGTAATTGAGGTCATTCTTGAAGTGTCTTTGGGAGCTGGCTTCTCAAATTGGCCCTTTCTCCTCTTAGTCTGTGCTCTGCCCTTGTGTTCTTTGAAAACAGGAGCCTCAATGTCCAAACTATCTGTCCTTGGCCACATGTCAGGGCCAGTATAGGATATATAGGACTGTAAGCTGCCAGGTACATAGGTTTTTTGAAGAAATCATGAACAAAGTCCTCTGGCTGAAGCTTAGCCTTGTGTATAGCAGAAACAACATGGTTGCAAGGAACTGCTGTCATATCCCACTTCTTACAACCATAAGTCCTATGTGCTAGGTTGACAGCATATGTTCTCTCCTCACTAGTAACTTGGAAAAGGTTGGGGCCAGCCATCAATGATTGGCAGTTTCTAGACCACTTCTTTGCTTCCTCCAATTTCTTTGCATATGTTGGACAAATCTCCCATCTGACAGTCTGAGTCTTGGTTCTATTTGTATTAAACTTGACCATTAATTTTGTTCTAATTCCATCAACCATGGTCCTTATTGGCTTAGCCCTGACATCTAGAACCCACTTGTTGAAAACCTCACTTAAGTTGTTAACTACTAAGTCTGTTTTGCAATTTGTGTCCATGGCATGTCTGGCCCAAGTGTGCTTTGGGATTTTACTAAGCCAAGCCCATGCTGCCTCACACTCTCTCTTCAACTCATCCATTGCAACATTATAACCATGTTCAGTGTATGAGTAACTTGCTTCATCCATGTATTTCTTCAATTCTGGCCCTCTAAACCCAGCATTTTGAAAGTTCTAGTAAATGTGTCTGAGGCAAAACCTTTGTGGACAATTGGGAAAGACTCTGTTTATGGCTTTAAGCAGGCTCTGTGTGAATTTAAGTAAAGCTAAATTAGTGACTACACCTAAATGATTGTGTAACTACTAAAAAGAACTAAATGATTGTGTACAGAAAGTAGCTACACCTAAATGCAAGTAACTACTAGAAATGATTGGGAAAGAACTAAATGAAAGCTAGCACAAGTGGATTTCATTACCTTCTGTCTATCATAAACTATTGTGTAGTTGCCAAACTTCCCAGATTGGCCACCTAGCGCTACCTTCAGCTGATACAGAAACCAAGTCCAGGAATATGTGTCCTCCTTATCAACAATTCCAAAAGCAATGGGAAATATATTATTGTTCCATCTCTTCCAGTAGCAGCAAGGATCTGTTGACCAGTAGTGAGCTTTATGAAGCATCCATCCAGACCTATAACAAGTTAACACATTAGGCAAACTATTTGAAAACACACATTATTCAAACACACATTAGATACCAAGGAATTACCTATGAATGGTCTGCAGCCACTCAGAAACCCTTCTTTGCATCCATTTAGGCAATAGAATAATCCATGAAACCTCGGGTTTGTGCTTGGATGCTCCCTCAAATGTCTTGTTGTCACTATACACCTTGAACCTGGATTAGTATCTAGCACAGCCTGCAAATAATCCCTAATCCTGGTGTACTGAGCCTTCTGATCTCCTAACACAACATTCTTTGCTGCATTCTTAGCCCTGTATGCCATGTGGGTTGATATTTCCACTCCATACTTGCTCTTTGCAATGTTAATTATAGTAGTGATTGTTGTGCATGGGTCATTTCGATTGCTTCCTCACAAAACTTTGCAACCCACTTAGCAATAACTTTTGTGTTCTCGACACGAAGGACAAGTGTGCACCACATCTGCTTCCTTATGGTAAAAGTCTTCTCATTTGCAATCTGAGAAGCTGATATATAAAAAGGGCATGTCTCATCTATGCATTGTGCTATAACCCTGTCACTACAATTTCTATGGTACTCATAGTTCCTGTTCTGTGCAATGTGCATTGTTTGAAGTGCATTCCTGAACTGGTACACATCAATGAAGTAAAGATGCCTCACAAATTGCTCAGCTGGGTGAGCTCTATTCTCATCATACCATAACCTTTTCTTCATCTTCTTAGCTCTGCTTTTCCTGCCATTAGGCAAAACATATGCCAATGCCTCTGCACCATCATCATCTTCCACACCCAAGTCCATTGGTTTCTTGTCTTCATCAGAAGATGGTATCCAGTCCTCCTCAAACAGCTCCTCTACACTTGCATGTGATCTGCTTGTTGGGCCTTTTCTGTGTTTCTTCTCCTTTTTCTTCTTCTGTCCATCTTGGCCTACCTGCTCCAGATTACTCTATTCCTCCAGAGTACTCTCTTCATCCTCTTCCTCCTCTTCCTCCTCTTCTTCACTTTCAGGCTCATATAGTGCATCCTCCTCCTCTGTCTCATACATTTCCTCAACATCTGTGTCCCCTTCAAAATGAAGGAGTGGATCTTCCCTCTGTCTTTTCATCTCCTCAAGCCTAGCAAGGATATCACAATATTCTTCCAAATCATCATCATCACTGTCCTCCTCATTATCCATCACTGCAGCTTTTCTCTTCAAAGAAGTGTCCTTCTCTTTATTTTTCTTATTCTTCCTAAACATTTGAATTTCCTTCCTCCTTGTCTCCTCCATAACCTTTTCAATTTCCATTTGCTCCTCTGAATTGTTTACAGGATTTTCTTCCACTTGTACATAACCTAAAGCAAGTTGCTCCTCCAAATTGTTTGTGCTATGCTGTGTTTGAAACTGTATGGGCATTGGCTCCAGTTCTGTTGCTTCTAAACTTGTTGCTGCTACATGCACATTTCCTGCACTGAACAACACTCCTCCTTCATCTATCTGATATAGTTTGGGCTCTCCAATTTCTTCTAGAGGGATTTGCTGCTCAATAACATTGGAGCTGGTGTTTATAGTTGCAGCATTGGGAGAACTGGCCCTAACAACTGTCACATTCAATATCTTTTGATTTTGCAATGCTATGTTGTCTAGAATTTCCTCAAGCTTGTCATCATCATCTATTTCTTCCATTCCTTCTATACCTAGCCGGGATCCCCGACATAGTACATGTAATCTTTAAATCCATAACCTTACATTTCTATCGGTGCTACTAGGTTGTAAAATGTTATGTCGACATCATCATAGATCTCTCAATATTGTCTCTGTCATGGAAATGCATCCTCAATTCCCAAACCTCATCATCCAGACTGCAAATAATATAAAATACATAGCAGTATAAGTGCTTAATTATAACTGAATAACACTAATGAAACAACTCATGTTAGTGCACTAATACAATCCTTTGTCACTTATAAAGCAGATAACAGGATAACTCATTTAACAGTGAACCTAACCAAATGTCTAACTTCACTCCAATTAACAGTGTACCTAAAATAAACTGAATAACAAAGCACAAACATGCATTTTTCTAAGTTAATAATATCATAATCATATACTATACCAGGATAACTTTGCTGCTCGTTTATAAAATCAACTAAATCAACTTATTTGTCAACTAATCTAAAAATGTCAACCCTAGGGCACAGGACAAACAAATCACAGAATCTGAACTAATCTAAATTATGTGAACCCTAGAGCACATGACAACAAATCCACGGCATCTACTCCATCTGATAGGATAGAGCAATATGAACCCTAACCCTAGAGTACACTAGCAACGCAATTGAATGAGAGTACTCATTGAATGGAGAACGGGAAAGGGGAAGAGCAAAGAAAAGTGGATCTCACTATATGCCGCCGTAGGATGACCCGATGTGTTGGCTTCCCGTCGGATTGGCCTTCACCGCCGCGGCGAATGCTCTCGCCGCCCGGTATTCCATCGAATCTGCGGGTCCTCTTCTCGATTCCTCCGTCGGCTTGCTAGGGTTCGAGCTCCCATAAGCTCGCTGGATCCATCAGGGTCCTCCTCCGCTGCAGGCGGCGCCGCCACCAAAGAACTCCACCTTTCACTGGCTACGCATCTCTGCAGGCGAGGGCAAGGGGGCGACGGCGGGAGCGGGGGAGGCGGCGGCGGCGGGAGCGAGGAGGAGGAGGGAGGCGGGAGGCGAGGGGAGGGAGGCGGCGACGACGGCGGGGCGAGGCGAGGGAGGCGGCGGCGGGGGAGCGAGGGAGGGAAGAAGAATGGGGAAACAAAGACGGACGCGGGATGACTAAAGACGAGACCTAACGGCGCCGTCTAACGCCGTCCGCCGGCTGTCGGGACCGCCTGGAGTGCCACGTACGCGAAAAACGGGCCCCACCTGTCATAAACTCACTTAACTCAGCCCGATCCACCGATCAGTGGTTTTTGCAAAACAATTACGCTAGACGTGATGCTTTCTGCAATAATTCTGTATCCTAGTATTTTTCGCAAAGCTAGCCCTCAATATGGTGGTTTTATGCAATTTACTCTGATTTTGAGTGATCGGGGCAAACACAACGATGAGTGCATGGATGCAAATGGGCGTTGCTTTGGCCGTAAGCACTGGTTCTGACGGACTACTGCTCAAAATCCCCGCATGATTACCTGACCTACTCAAACACTCGTTTCTTAGCCAGGTAGACGTAGATCAATAATACTACTAATATCACAAGTGGGCTATATATATATATCAGCTGGCTGTTGACCAAGAGTGAGTCAACCAAACCACGATAACCGGATTTGGGGGAATGCGTCTTGCATATCTTCATATACGAGATACTCCCTCCATTCCACAATGTAGTGCCTATAGATTTTTGTGAAAGTCAAACTTTACCAACTTTGATCAAGTGTATAGAAAAAATTATCTACATCTATAATACCAAATATGTACATTCTGAAAATATAGCTCACGATGTATCCAATGACGTGCATTTGGTATTCTAGATGTACCAACTTTTTTCTATAAATATGGTCAAAGTTTATAATGTTTGATTTATATAAAAATTTATAGGCACTACATTATGAAACGGAGGGAGTAGTATAATATGTGCCCAAATGATGGATCAGTTTACTTGGAAGCAACATCACATCATATGATGTTGGTTCGGGCGGGCCTCTGCTTCGTACAGAACCAACAAATATATTTTACACCCACGCCTGCATGCTCGTCAAATGAGGATCAGCCCTGCGTGCCGCCACTTGCCCTCGGAAGCCGGCGGTGGAGTGGAAATGAGACATACGATCCTTGTCTAGGCCCTGACAATATGGCCGTTAGGCGCGAGCTTAGTCAAAGGATGATCAGTTAGGACGAAGGAGAGTGGTTAGCGTGAGCAGCGGCAGCGGCAGTTGCGGTACGACTCTGCAAGCCGATCCGATCCGATCCCATGCCACAATTCGCGGGCGCGGGGCAGCGCGTTTCCTGCGCCGCGAGCTTTACCGTTTCAACTCAACAAGCCCGCGGAAACCAACGGTGGACTCAGGCTACGCTCCGCATCAGGTTGACCGTAGAAAGATGCGGTGAAATGCCCCATTTAATAATAATAATAATAATAATAATAATATGAAGGGAAAAGGAAAAAATTTAGATGTAACTAATAATTATAAAATGACACAAAGCCTCACATGATCCTTTCCGTTACTCGGGGGGTATTACTTCAATCTTCCTGCCACCAAAAAGTGATTGAAGTTTGATGATGCAGAGTGCCTTTTTTTGAAACGATGCGGTGCCTTTGTTTTATTTGAAGAGAAGAAAAGATGGGCGCATCGTATCCTGTCTGGGCCACAAGACAACATCCTTCTCCCCAGGTGCTGCCAAATGTGGGTCCCGAAGAAACCAAATAATATCAAGCAGGGCCTACTTTAGAGCAACGTCACAACTTAACCTGGTCAGACTCTCGCCGTGACATGGAACCGGTCTTTTACAAAATTTGTTTTTTATCAACAAGCATTGCTTCTCTGGGATTAGCCCTTGGAGTTTTGCATAATCTGCTATCCCCAAAGCTGCTGGTGGTTTTCCTTTGGGAGGGGATGTTGATGGTAGTTGTTGTTTTTTCTTCTCAAAGTTCACTAATAACTTCAATCAATTTTTTTGAGGGAAATAACATTAACCAATTGGAATATCTTGTGTTCAATATTTTTGGAATATTTGTATGTCTATATTAACGTGTGATTTTTTTAACATCGAATGGACGCAAACGCTCATACATACGCACATACGCACACCCCTATCTACTCACACACGCACACCCTACCGCCTATGAGCACCTTCGAGAGACTGAGCTGGCGCATTATCTTGAGATTGACGAAGTCGCCACATACGTCTTCGTAGTTGACGGGAACGCCTCCTCCCACTGAACACACATTGCTGAAGGCCTGAAATAAATACAGAAAAACGCGAGCAAGTCTGGGACTTGAGCACTGTCCTCCTAACCATCCAACCATATGCTGGTTCGCTATTAAGGTGTGAGTTTGAATAGTTATATGTTCCTACAAACCTGGTGCAATTATCCATCTTTATAAATTAACATATTTTCTTTCTCGAAAGAACCCTAAAATGATATATCATAAAGTCGCTGGTCAAGCTGGTTGCGCAGGTTGCAAGATAACCATAATTGTTACTCTATACTTTACATATAAGGTTGGGGTGGTACGGAGGTGCATTGGCGAGAATTGACAAGCGAGACATGAAAGATAGATCGATGCTTTTTTAATGCAAAGTGGAGAACGCGAATTGAAAAGAAGAGTTGTTTGTCACCTAATTTGGCTTTAGCCGCAACGAAAAAGGACAGTAGTTCATCTTAGATGTCTGGTGTGCAAAATTTCATAGTTACTAGGATGGAACTAGCACCAATCACCAGACTCATTTTTTTCTTCAAGAAGAAAGGAAATGCAAGCCTCAACAAGAAGAAAGAACGAAGCTGAAAAGAAAAGGAAGCTAGCACTAGGCCCACTTGTCCCGGTTCCAGTGGGCCTTTAGTCCCGATTCGAACAGGACTAAAAAATCGATACTAACCCCCCCCTCCCCTATCTGAACCGGGACTAAAGGCCCTTCATGTGGCCGCCGTCTGGAGCTCCACCTTTAGTCCGGTTGGTAACATCAACCGGGACTAAAGGAAATTTTACGATTTTTTCTAAAAAAATTCCGATTTTCAAATTTCTGAATTATTTTACAATTTAATCTCTAATCATCCCTCATCATTGCTCCATTTAATCTCTAATCTTTAATCATCCCTCTTCATTCCAAATCATCTAACTTCCGGCCGGTCAACCATCCTCTCACTATTCCAGCCTGAGCACGCTTAACTTTCGGGTTCTCACTAGTAGAAAAATGGTCTAATGTAAAACTCATTAGTCCCGGTTTGCAATTGAACCGGCACTAATGTGACCATTAGTGCCGGTTCCAACGGCCAGGCGGGCGGCGCTCATTAGTACCGGTTCAGTGGCGAACCTTTAGTACGGTTCGTGCCACGAACCGGTACTAAAGAGGTGGTGGCCTTTAATGCGGGTTGGTGGCTCCAACCGGTACTAAAGGGGTCTTTAGTACGGTTGGAGCCACCAACCGGTACTAAAGGTGGTGCGCTGCCACCCACAATGCACAATGTTTAGTCCCACTCGCTAGTTGAGAGGAGCTCGACCGGTTTATAAGCCCCGCCCTGCTACCGTGTCGAGCTCCTCTCTAGCTGTGCCTTTGTGGGCCTATTGCAAGTCTTCGCCTATAGGGCCCTCTTGGGCCGTCACGGGCCTGCATCTTGGCCCAACTAGAGATTGGGTTTCTAGTCGTATGCAGGCCGTGCCGGCCCAGTAGGCGGGCTGTTTTTGCTTTATTTCAAAAATAAAAATAAAAAAAATTCTTACCAACCGGGACTAAAGGTCCCCCAGACCACGGCGCGCCTCGTGCCACGTGGTGGGCTTTTGGTCCCGGTTCGTGTTGAACCGGTACTAAAGGGGGGGGGGAATCTTTAGTCCCCACTCTTTAGTGCCAGTTTCAGAACCGGTACTAAAGGTCCTTACGAACCGGTACTAAAAGTCGTTTTTCTATTAGTGTCTATTCCCCCTCGTTTCCAAGTCTGCACTTGTTGTTTTCCTGACAATAGTAAGATGTCAATCCTATTAACCCTCAGGAGTTTAGCTTGAGCATGAAGTCACACGTTTCACTGTTTGAGTTTGAAACTATTATTCTAAAAAACAATAATTATTTAGTAACACTAATATTTCTTGAATAAGTAGTTTGACCAGATTTGACCAAAATTCAAAAAAATTGAAATAATTATTTAGTAACACCAATATTCTTGAATAATTATTTAGTACCACTAATATTTCTTGAATAAGTAGTTTGACCAGATTTAACCAAAATTCAATAAAAACTGAAATTTGAGCATAACTTTTTTCCCTTTTAAAATTTGAGGATTCTAAAAAATTGCAAACAGGCCTACGACTGTCAAAATCGGATGCGGATTTATTTTCGTGTTGAACATTTTGATATATTATACATTTTTTCCGACATCGTATGCAAAAGTTATAGCCGTTTTACTTTTTCTTAACACTTTTTTGCAAAACATGTCCAAATTTAAGTTTTTTAATTTTCCTAACTAGTAGATGTAGTAATATAACTACATCTCGGAGGATTTTATTTTTTGAATTTTTTATCATTTTCTTTTGTTTTTTCAAAACTAAAATGGCGAAGGGGGGGTTTGAGACACGAACCCCTTTAGTCCCGGTTTGAGACACGAACCGGGACTAAAAGGGCATCTTACCCTTTGGTCCCGGTTCGTGCCTCAAACCAGGACTAAAGGTCTAATCTTTAGTCCCGGTTTGAGATACGAACCAGGACTAAAGGGCATCGCACCCTTTGGTCCCGGTTCGTGTCAAACCGGGACCAAAAGCCTCATTTGAATCGGGACTAATGCCTTTAGCCGCTCAGACCGGGACTAATGCTCACATTAGTCCCGGTTCGTAATGCAACAGGGACTAATGTGTATATTGAGCTGTGACTAAAGCCCTGTTTTCTACTAGTGTAGAAAACCTATGTTTTGTTCCACTCATTCCACCTCATCTACTCCAATACCATTGTCACAAAAATACATAATCAAAATATTCACTACAAGAATAGATGAAAAGAAAAGGGTGTGGTAGTAAAAAACACAACACCAACGGTTATGCCACAAAGTTAGCCTCATCAATCTGTCTTAAAGCTTCTTCAGCCTTCATCATCAGCAAGCCAAAACCTCCATCTTTCTCCTCCTTTTTGCACCCAAACTTTCCCTCCTTTCCTTCTCTCCCTCTAGTCGCCTTCACCTCTGCTCTCCCCTGCTCCTTCGATAACAATATATACTCTCTCCCAGCTCTGGTTACGCGCGCCTGCCTCTCGCTAGCCATCTCCTATGCCCAGCCCCGTCTCTTCGCAACGGTGAGTACTTTGAATTTTGGTTCGACAGTATAATTCTCCCTCCTTAAATCGGCATAATTTATTTCTTGAAAGGACTTTGTTGGAGTATTTTCCAGCAGATCCCTCGATATGGTACTCTGGCTAGACGAGAAGATCGAATGGGAAGCATGGAAGGATTTACCTAGGTTCAAGCCCTCGCAGAGGAGGTAAAACCTATTTCATGCTCATGTATATTGCTTGTGTATAGGAGTTACAATGATTGAGCGATTCAGAAATAACTTTATGGTTCTCTATCACGTCGACTAACCTAGCCCCGGCTTATATTGGCACTGGAGGTCTAGGGTTACATTATCCTAGTAGGTTATGGATGATCCCGTCGATCGCCTTGTCATCTACCCAAAGTCCTCCAGGTCCCTCTTATTGTAGGGGCCATGGGCCGTGATAGTCGGTCCATGACATAACCGACCCAGAGGGCCTAGGGCCAGCCTACCTGGGCCACTTCCGATAAAGTGAGGCACCCATGGGCCGTAATACAGCCAGACCTCAAGATGACATAACTAAAAATCATCGAGCGACCGACTACACAAGTTGTAAAGATATATCTAGCACAAAACAAAGAATGTAAAGTGAAAAAACAAGATGTACTCCCGAACACATAATCTTGCATGCATTGCCATAGCGACAAAAATAGCACGTCCTCGATGTCTATTGCGTGATGTCCATGGCTATAGTTATGTGGCGGTATCTTTTGTCGTTTGCAGGGTCAAATCTCCTAACACGCCAAGGTTTTATATCTACTAAACATAGTGAGCTATCGTTTTGGAAAATAGCGCCACGTTTCATACATACGTGTACAGAGCCTAGAACCACATGTCTTCTGGTCGTGGAAAACCACAATTGTCATTGATCTGTCTCGACGAAGAAACGGCTTCATATCGCCAAAAGAAGACCATCACAAATTACCAGGCTCTAGTATTCTTAAAAAAGCAGGGCAATGAAAGCCTCAACAAGAACAAAATGAACATACAAAAAAAAGATCTATAAGTGTGGTGCTAGCATGTAAAACGAAGAATGTAAAGTGAAAAACAAGACGTGGTTTCGAACACCTAATCTCGCATGCATTGCCATAGCAACAAAAATAGCGCGTCCTGGATGTTCATTGGGTGACGTCCATGGCTATGGTTGTGTGGCAGTATCTTTTGTCGCTTGCAGGGTCAAATCTTCCAACACGCCAAGGTTTTATATCTACTGGACATAGTGAGCTGTCATTTTGGAAAATAGCGCCACGTCTCATACATACGTGTATGGAGCCTAGAGCCACATGTCTTTCGGTCATGAAAATCACAGTTGTCACTGATATGTCTCCACGAAGAAACGGCTTCATATCGCCAAAAGAAGACCGTCACAAATTACCAAACTCCAGTATTCTTAAAAAAAACAGGGCAATGAAAGCCTCAACAAGAACAAATTGAACATGCAAAATAATATTTGACCACACACCAGGTCTAGGTCCCTTGTGCAAGAAGATAGAGTAGAAAAACTTGGCAAGAAAAGAGAAACCCTATTTTCTGCTCCACCCACCCCACCGCATCAAATAATCCAAAAAAGACCAAAAGAGTCCCTAGCTAAAATAGGCGAAAAGGACTACTCTGATGGTTCAAGATGATATAACCAAAAGTCATCGAGCGACAGGCTGCACAAGTTGCAAAGATATTTGTGTCTACGATAACAATATATAATTAATTGATCTATAACTATAAGTGTGGTGGTAGCATGGAAGTGTATTGATGAGAATTAATATTTAGGGCTAGAATAATCGATATTTTTTCTAACACAAAACAAAGAATGTAAAGTGAAAAACAAGATGTAGTTTCGAACATCTAGTCTCGCATGCATTGCGATAGTGACAAAAATAGCACATCCTCGATGTCTGTTGCGTGACGTCCATGGCTATAGTTGTGTGGCGGTATCTTTTGTCATTTGCAGGGTCAAATCTCCCAACACGCCAAGATTTTATATCTACTGGACATAGTGAATTGTCATTTTGGAAAATAGCACTTCGTTTCATACACATACGTGTACGGAGGCTAGAGCCACATGTCTTTTGGTCGTGGAAAATCACAGTTGTTACTGATCCGTCTCGACGAAGAAACGGCTTCATATCGCCAAAAGAAGACTGGCAAAAATTACCAAACTCTAGTATTCTTGAAAAAAGAGGGCAATGAAAGCCTCAACAAGAACAAAATGAACATACAAAGTAATGTTTGACTATATTCAAGAAGCAAAGTAGTGAAAGAACAAATTGACAAGACAAAGTAATGATTGACTAAACCAAGCTATTGTGTGAGAAGACAGTAGAAGAACATAAGAAAAAGAAGAGAGAGCAGAAAATCAATGTTGTGTTCCACACACCCAACCTCACTAGAGTCCCTAAAAAATAGATGAAAAAGAAAGTGTGTGCTAGTAAACAAAAAGCGCATTGTCAACAGTTGTACCACAACATAAATGAGCCTTAGCCATCGCCGGCAGGCCAAAACCTCATCTTTCTCCTCCTTTTTCCGGCCAAACTGCCCTTCTTTCGTTCTTCCCCACTTGTTGCCTTCACCTCCGCTCTCTTCCGCTCCTCCGATAATAGTATATACTCTCCACCCGCTCTGTGTATCCCCGCTCACCGTCTCGCTTCCCTTCATCTCCTGTGCCCAGGTTTGTCTCGTTGCCACGGTGGGTACTTCGAATTTCAATTCGTCGGTATAGTTCTCCCTCTTTGTAAATCAGCATAGTTGCTTTTCGGAAAGGACTTCAAGATGATATAACCAAAAGTCATCGAGCGGCGGGCTGCACAAGTTGCAAAGATATTTGTATCTAGGATAAAAATATATAATTAATTAGTCTATAATTGAGGTGGTAGCATGGAAGTGTATTGATGAGAATTAATATTCGGGGCTTGAGAATAACCAAAGTTCTTTTTAACACAAAACGAAGAATGTAAAGTGAAAAACAAGATGTAATTTCGAACACCTAATCTCACACGCATTGCCATAGCGAAAAAAATAGCACGTCCTCGATGTCTGTTGTGTGACGCCCACGGCAATAGTTGTGTGGCGGCATCTTTTGTCGTGTGCAGGGTCAAATCTCTCAACACGCCAAGGTTCTATATCTACTGGACATAGTGAGCTGTTATTTGGGAAAAAAGCGCCGTGTTTCATACATACGTGTACGGATCCTAGAGCCACATGTCTTCCGGTCGGTGGAAAATCACAATTGTCATTGATCTGTCTTCACGAAGAAACGGCTTCATATCGTCCAAAGAAGACGGTCACAAATTACAAAACTCTAGTATTCTTAAAATAAACAAGGGCAATGAAAGCCTCAACATTTCAACAAGAACAAAATGAAAAAACAAAATAAATTTTGACCAGGCCTCTTGTGCAAGAAGATAAGAGTAGAAAAACTTGACAAGAAAAGAGAAAGTCTATTTTCTGCTCCACCCACCCCACCGAATCTAATAATAATCCAAAAAAGACCAAAAGGGGCCCTGACAAAAATAGGCGAAAAGGAGAGGGCGCGCTAGTAAACAAAAAGCGCAGCGGCAACAGCTGTGGCACAGGCGCACAGCACAGGCAGCGTCAGCCTCAGCCATATCAGTCAGTCCAACCCCCGACGCGTCTTCAGTCTTCGCCCCCAGCAAGCCAAAGCCTCCGCCTTTCTCCTCCTTTTCCGCCCAAACAAACCGCCCCCTCCCCTTCCGTCGCCCTCACCTCCGCCCTCGCCGGCAGTAGTATACGCCCGCCACCAGCTCCGACGACCCGCGCCTTCCCTCCCTCCCGCCCGCCGTCGCCGCCCGCGCCCGGTCCCCCGTCCCTACGCCGCGGTGAGTGCTCCAATTCCGGTTCCGACGGACCCTTTACCTTTCGGTATAGAGTGTACGGCCCTGGCGCACGCGTTGTGCTGCCTTCCTGTGGGGTTTTGGGGGATTCTTGTGGTGTTATGGGATTCTTGTGATCCCGGTCGCTTATCCCGCCCCGGCGCGGCGACCGGCGTTTCTGGGTGGAGTTTTGGTTGCGCAGCAGGGGAAGGGGGCGCAGGTAATGTCAGAGACGGACGATCCTGCGGCTGCGGGTTGGAATCGATGCGCGTGCGACGTGTCGAATCTAATTTGTTTTCTTTTTTCACCTCCCTGTTCCTGATTGTTCTCAACCTTGTTGTCAGTTTGTTCCGCTCCATGTACTGAATCATAGATGCTGGAAGGGGGAATGGATTGGGAAAAGATTGTTACGTGGCGGCTTATTGGCTAGAAGAGAATTTCGTTCTCGCAAGTCACGAATGCGTAAAGCGATGTTTATGCCTTTCCCTATGCTTTTCGTTGTTCTTGACAGCTTAGTTACGAGTTCTGTCACGGAATTTTCTTGGAATTTTGATGCGTTGTTGTGTCGCGAGAGATGCTGTGACAGTGAAAGCTCGACTTGATGGATATTTACTTGTGGTAATAATTACTGTATATCACCATTACTTTTCTGGTAACTGCCTAGACTAGGCAAGGAAAAAGATCTGACTATAAATTTGGAATTGTGCTGACTTTTCTTGCATCTATAAGCTACTCCCTCCTTTCCAAGATACATGACGTTTCAGATATGGACACTATCTCTAATACACAACTTTGATTTTCTTTTTATAATATAAAATTATATATTTTGAAACTATTTTTCGTTGCCAATCTAGTGGTACAATTTCTATGAATAAATATGAGCATTTTTTGATAATTAGTTGTGAAAGATAAAGGAGATAATCTCCACTAAAAAAAAGATAAAGGAGATGACAGTGCTGTATGCTTGTGAGCAACTGGAGGAAGTGTATGTTGGTTTATGGCATACGCGGTCTAGCTTTAATGAGACGAAGATATCCAGCTGGTTGTATTGTGTATGCATAATTATTTCTGGCTCCCGATATCTAAAAAATGGAAGATAATCCGTTGCTTGTCGTGTTCTATCATGGCTGAATGTCTGAATCAGTTACCGCTCTTTCTAGCAGAATCAATTGCTGAATTGACTGTAGAATAAAGCAGGAATGTCATGCTCACCTGAAAGTGTGATAAAAGCAGAATCATTTCAATAGGTGAATTTGGGATGCAGTTACACTCCAGATTTTTCTGTACATACTATTTTACTTAAGTGGTTAACACATTTGTGCAAAATATGGTGCTTCGCTTCAAGATAGCTTTATAACACCTTTCAAAAAAAATATAGCTTTATAACTCGACCATTTCTTTACTTAATTGTATCTTTACATTATTTTGTTCATGCATGCATTTTTATTCACATTCATGCAGTTTGTCAATATTTGACGGTTATTCTTTGTTGCACAGGGTTTGTTCTAGAGGGTGTATCTGAAGTTCTCTCAGCATCCGAGTGCGCAGCTTTCTACAAAAGGAACCATTCAGGCCATCTCAGACTGTCTTCATGGATGAATGATAGGATCACCAGTTGCTGTCACTTTTAAGTATCTACAAGTCACTCTTTTCATAATATTTCTGAGCAGAGGTTGGGGAGTCAAGTTGTAAGGGTGTAAAGATGGACTACTCTAATGGTTCTTTCTTTCCTGCATGGCCTGGCAATTCCGCTTCCGAGAATTATAGCTTTGTTGATGGTTCAGTGGAATCATATGCAGAAGAAGGAAGTATGCCACCTACAGGCTATTTCAGAGCTAGATCAAATCAGAATTTAACATTTGAAGAGCATGAACAGAACCCTGCTATGCTTGCAAATGGGTGCTTGCCGTACAACACCCAGAATGATCTATTATCTGGTGAGATTCTGTCAGAGGACAAACCTTCCAACAGCCTTATGGAGCTTCCACAACTTCAGAACAATGGCAGTCTGCAAAGTAATTTAATCCCACCAGGGACTCTTCAGTGCACTTCAACACCTGGAACATTTGACTTGCAGTTGGATACCCCTGGCCTTCTAGAACTTCCTCATGCCTTGTCCAGTTCAATTGAAAGCAATGGTAGTGAAGTTTCAGCTTTCCTTGCTGATGTACATGCTGTTTCTTCAGCCTCAACTCTGTGTTCGACATTCCAAAATGTTCCTTCCTACATGGAACCAGTAAGCCTAGAAGCTTTCAGTTTTCAAGGGATACAAAATGCTGCTATGTTCAACAATACAAGTCATTCAAATGGGAACCTGTCAGTATTTGATGAGGCAACCATGGCATCACTACATGTAAGGCTCATGACAAAGATATAACTATAACATATTGGTACTACTGTTACCTATTTCTCATTCACTTAACTATTCATTCTTGTGGTAATACAGGATAGCAAAGAATTTCTCAGTGGTAGCATCTCATCTTTTGGTACGGCCGAGCAGTCACAACTAGCTGGTAGTGGTTTGAAGGCTGAACAACAGGTTTTAATTTTGAAACTCTGCCGCTAAACAGCAATAACTGCAAGTTATTGTTCATTCAATACTGTACTGGTAAATTAACTTCTTTTGTTCGTATTGCAGGAACAAAATGCGATGTGCAATATTCCGCTCCCTTTCGCTTCTGGTAGTCAGATGGCAGTGAGTGAAGCACAAGGGGCACTGATTCCTTCAAAGGTTTTATTTAGCATTTGCTACATATTTCGTGTTTCGTTTTATTCTCTTTCTTTGGATTCATATCTAACTGAGTTTGACTCTGTTCACAAATGTTCAGATAAGCTCAACGATCCATAACAATAAAAGTGAGTACCCTGTCCCTATCAGCCATTCTGCTGATGCACAGAACAAGGCAAATTCAGCTAATGGAAATAGTGCCAGTGCTAAGCCACGAGCAAGGGCTCGTCGTGGACAGGCAACTGACCCTCATAGTATTGCTGAACGGGTAGGTTATCTTGTTTGGTAAATTCACTCTAGATAAATGAAAGTGTTTCATAACTTGGGTTGGTTGAATTTTATCTATGTGTTCATGCCCTATCATATATTTTTAACTGGAACTTGCTTAATACTGCAGCTTCGCAGAGAGAAGATCTCAGAGAGGATGAAAAACCTCCAAGACCTTGTACCAAACTCAAATAAGGTATTATTTTTAGTGTTTCCATTTATATTGGTACAAAAAATGCAGGGGTGTTTCTTTTTTCCCTATTCAACATGCAGTACATTTATATTAGTCCACCGAAATATCTTTTATTACTTCCATATAACGAAATCAGAAGAGAATGACATATGGTAATAACCAATCATATATGTGGATACATATGTGCTAAAGTATTGTTTTAAAATTGGCCCAGCAATAACTGAAGCAAGTAGTTGTTTGGATTTTAAGACTTGAGAAGTGCAAATAAGATTTGTCCCAAATAGTTACCAGTTAGGGGTAGCCTACCCCAACTTGCTTGGGACAAAATGCCGTGCTGCTGTTGTAGTTATCAGTTAGGGGTAACCTAAGCCATTACAAGTCATAGGTTCAGTTCCTTTATGATCTGCTTAATGTTTTAGGCATGTTTGTTTTGTAGCCACACTTCGGCAAACTAGAGTTTGACAAATTAGAGCTTTTCTCGCCACTGTTTGGTTAGTGCCTAGCGCCATACTTGCAGGGCATCACACTTCTCTAGCACTAATGCATCATGCTTGACGTGTCGTACACACAAGCCAAATTTGCATTTGTTGTGGCGGGCTGGCACCAGATTCAGGCACAACAAAATGTGTGCCACCTATACCGTTATCCGTACCTGGTTTAGAACATTGCGAAGTTAATAAAATTAACTTTTCCTTAAGTTTATTGGTCACTCTCGAATAAAATAGTATAACAATGAAATTTGGAATTCCTAACCAATAGTCTTTTTTATGTGAGCAGGCAGATAAATCATCAATGCTTGATGAAATAATTGATTATGTGAAATTTCTTCAGCTTCAGGTGAAGGTGCGTCCACAAACATGTTCATGAGTAGTAACTTTCCCTGTTGGCTGTCATTCTCCTTCATTTCCTTTCTCTGAAACAAGTTGTCCTGGTTTCAACATTACAGGTCTTAAGCATGAGTAGGCTAGGAGCTCCCGGGGCAGTTCTTCCCCTCCTTGCAGAATCTCAAACTGAGGTACGAAAACTTTTCTGTTCGTATAAAGTGAATAGCTCCTTGTTGTGACTATAGGCATAAAAAAAATTGGTAGACAATGACATGTTTTTTCGTTGTTGCATTTCTACTGTTGGTTACACTACTTTTATGACCATAATATGCTTCGTGATTATTCAGGAGTCTTAGAGCTCCACTTGCATTGTAGTTAGAATTTATATTAGATTCTTTTGTATTTTTCATGGCTTTAATTTGGTTGAATGTAACCAAATTTAATTTACCAATACCAGTACTGATGAATAAACACTTCATTCAAGTCAAGTCCTTGCTTTTTCTCTAGAATGCCCGTGTACTCAATTTTTATTGCACTGTTGAACTTTCCACAGGGCCGTAGCAATTCACCTCTATCATCTCCAACCGCTTCACAAGGGCTTCTGGACGCAGCAGGCCCAGAAGACAGCTTGGTCTTTGAGCAAGAAGTTATAAAGCTGATGGAAACAAGCATCACAAATGCAATGCAGTACCTTCAGAACAAGGGCCTCTGCCTGATGCCTATCGCTCTTGCTTCAGCCATATCCAACCAGAAAGGCACTTCTGCAGCTGCAATCCCTCCAGAAAGGTGAAAACAGAAAGCACATCATGCTCCTCCCATCGGCCCGCGGAAACAACTGTCGAAATGTGCTAGAGTTCATAGAAGTTGTGAGAAAACAAAAATCCGAGGCTGAAGGATAGGAAGTTATGCGACTAATAGTCCAAGCTTATGGTATAATCTAGTAGCTTACTCCAAGAAACCTATACTTTTTCTCTTCTCTGTTGCACATCGGTTGGTGTGTATTCTTTTGTTTTTTGGACGGCATTCTAACTGGGTACAAGTGTCTGGCACCTTGGGTTGTACATGGATCTATGAGGGTTATTACCGACTGTTCATGCAGGTTACAGCTTTACTTAATCAGTTCTTTTTTGCTATCTGAGATATGTGCTTTGGCATCAGGACATGTCCAGATATCCACACTATTGGGAACTGATGCAGGTGCTGGTGCTCATGTACCAACATCAGCATGGATCCAACAATGAAAAAGGTGAGGCGGACAACAGACAGCATGTGCTGCTGCTGGCTATTTCAATGACAATCCTTTTGGATGTTATATGATGATCAAAGCAGACCTACGCAAAACTCGGTTGCTTTGGGTTTCACTTGGTTAGGGCAACTCTAATCTCCTCGAAACTTAACTCCCAAAGGAATATGTGTAGTAGCCTCATTTTTCATTGACCCCCAAGACTTTTAAGTCCATAAACTTTTTGTTTGCACTTTCTCTCATCACATTGCATACGTAAACCTCATTTCCATTTCATTTCAAAAACATATTTAATACAACCTTGATGTTTTGAATGCATACATTCCAACGACATTTGAAATGGGAATGCACAAAATCTCAAATTTAAATCAAAAATATTCATGAAGTACTGAAAGCAGCGACATATAGTTCATCTGATAGCAAGAACATAGAACATAGAGCAAAGTCCGTTGAGAATAAATGGGAGACAACATTGAGTGTAGATTAAGCACCCACATCCATCTTGGCAACACTGAGGATAACAGTTTTGGCATTTCCAAGATCTCGTGACGAGCTTGCTCAAAATATTGTTTTGCCATACGCCGTCCAATTGTGAAAACGTCCATGAGCATGAGATCCTCAACCTCACCTCCTCGAGGGCAAGCTTCCTGTCCTCCTCCGCCGCCTTCCTCTTCTCCTCCAACAACGCGGAGTTCATCCACCTTGCCATCTTCCCTGCCTTCACCATTTCTCTATTTGGTGTTTTCTCCTAATTCCTCCTTGTGCACTTCTCATTATTTTTTAAGAATTATCCAACAATGATGCAAAGTAAAGGCCGTCCCACCATTCTTCTTGTTGTTTTCCTTGAGAAGTCCTTGCATGTAGGAACCAAGCTCATTGAGTGGCATACCACTTGTCGGTGTTTCTTTCACTTACTCAACACAACCTTCCCATCTGGTTGCATTGGTCTTGAATTGTTGACTAGTGGTGCGAGTGCGAAAATTTTGTGAGGTTGGACTCAACCTTCACCATGCAACGATAATACTCCTCAATTCCTCTCCAAAATGTTTCTTTGCTCTTATCTGTGCCTACCACCGTGTCCAGAGACACATTCATTCATGCATAATACAATGCTATGTCCTCCTTTGCATTGTAATTCCTCATTCTTCCCATCTTCTTCATGGTTTGGCTTGAGATCCTGAGGACAACTTTCTCCTCCTTTTGTATCGCCAACTCCTCCATCTCGTTGAGTTTGTTCATGCCAACACCACCATTCGGCGCCGACATGCAAATTTGACATGAACACATCCACCGGCAAATCACTACAGGAATCAGGTTCTTTGCCAACACCAAAGGCTGACGGCAAAGATGTCCGGCAAAGAAGGTGACGGTAAATAGGTTCTTTGCCGTCTGCTTCATCAAAGCGGACAGCAAAGGCCCTTTGCCATCTGTGGCTGACGGCAAAGAACATGGACGGCAAATAACAGGTGTTAGCCACGTTAGGTGGCTAACGGCGGCCTTTGCCGTCCGCCAGCGGACGACAAACATGTGGTGGCATTTGTCGTCCGCCATCTTACGTCAGCCACACGTCATGCCCCCCTCCCCCCAAGTCTTTGTCGTTTGCCACAGACGGCAAACTTCCACAGCCTTTGCCGTCAGCCATAGATGGCAAAGTAACCAAATGGGTCAACTCCCAGATTGCATAGGTTGCTGCCACGTGGCCTCTTTGCTGTATGTGGCAGACGACAAAGGCCCCTTTGCCGTCGGTGGCAGACGGCAAAGTGCGTGTATTGTTTCTATTTTTTCTGTTTTCTGTTATATCCCTGCATTTTCAAAAGATATATATGATATATATAGTTTGAACCTCAAACATAGCCCATGTACCAATCATCTAGCAGTCCATCAATGCAACAGAACACATATGGTATTAAAAGATCCAATACATACATAGTTTCACGGAGTCCATCCATATATACATACATAGTTTCACATTGTGCATCAATACAAATGAAAACAAGAACTAAACACTATCAGTCCATCAATGCTGCTTCCATGAAGTGAATCAAACCTGCAAAAATGGGAGTAAGAAAGTTAAAATAAGAAGAAGACTAGAAGAAGAAGAGTCTTCTTCTTCTTCTTCTTCTTCTTCTTCTTCTTCTTCTAGTATTCTTCTTCTTCTTTTCTCATCTTTCTTCTTCTCTTCTATATTTCTATCCTTTTCCTCCTCATTCTTATTCTTCTTCCTTTATTCTTTCCTTTTCTTCTCTTTCTTCTTCTATTCTTTATTTCTCCCCTTCCTTGTTTTTTTCTTATTCCTTATTTGTGTCATTTTAGAGCTAATTTAGGTAATTATGACATTTTTGAGAAAAATAAGCTAAGTATAGGTCATTTTTGTGCTAACCTAGGTGATGATGCCATTTTTGAGCCAACTTACGTAAGTATAGCTCATTTTTTATCTAACTTAGGTAATTATGCCATTTTGTAGGAAAATAAGCTAAGTATATGACATCTATGAGAGAATCAATGTTATTATGCCATTTTTGAAATGAATAAGCTACTTATGTCATAAATGAACTAAATAAGCTAATTATGTCATTTTGGAGGTAACTTGCCCTCATCACAACAAATGCGATCAAGATCGCAACTAAGGTAACAATTGATCCAAGGACATAATGATACCAAGCCTCATTAGAGCATCTCCAGCTGTTCGGCCCCCCAGGGTGCCTAAAAAGAGCGGCCTGGGGGCGAACCCGCGCTAGATTGGCCCCTAGGGGCGACCTAGCTCCCAGTCACGCCCCCAGGCGCCGGCCCCAGGACGCGGCAATTCCGAACTTGGTCGTACCCGCTCAAAAGACGCCACAAGTCCGGCGATCACAGGCCACAGTTTGGCGATCGGATAAATAGTCCGGCGTACAAAAAAAGAGCGCCACAAGTGCACAACGCATCACTCGACGGGGTCAGCCTCCGGCGTCGGCGTGGGCGGCGTGCACGGGCTAGGCGGTGTTGGAGCTGCTTCCGTGCTGGGCGGTGTCGGCGCGGTTTCGGTGCTGCTGGGCGTCGTGGAGGCATCATCACTCGGGCTTGGCGGCGGCGTCGGCGTAAGCGCGGGAGTTGGCGTCACCGTCGTCGGCAGCTGGTTCAGGATGAGGCCGCGCTCCGCCATGTACCACGCCTTGAGCTTCTCGTCATTGCTCTGGAGCATGTCCGCCCCGCCCATCAGAAAAGCCAGGTCGGTGTTCCTCTTCTTCGCGGCGACTTTGGTCCGGAGCAGGTCGAGCTTGACGGCGCTGTTCGTCATCAATGCCGATCACCGCGCCTCGGTCTTCTCTTCAAGCAGGGCGGCCCGGGCCTGTGCGTCGGCGAGGCAGTGCTCGATGGACTCCTGCACTCGCGCGGTAGCCGCATCGGCGTGCTTCCCCTTCTTGGCCCCTTTGTTTCCATGGGGGAAGGTGACGTTGGGGTTGAACCCACCGTGCGCGTCCCTGTCGGAGTAGCCCGGCGATGGCGTGCATCCCCATGGTTGCAGCGACGACGAGAAGCCGGCCGGAGAGCCGACACTTTGCTGGATCCAGGGCGCGTACTGGGCGTGACCACCGGGTGGATTCATCATCCCCACGCGAGCCTCCTCGGCCTCGGCTTGATCCGCCGCGGCCGCGGCCGCACGCGCTGCTACCTCTTGAGCACTGCGTTGGTTTTCCCTTGAAGAGGAAAGGGTGATGCAGCAAAGTAGCGTAAGTATTTCCCTCAGTTTTTGAGAACTAAGGTATCAATCTAGTAGGAGGCTACGCGCGAGTCCCTCGCACCTACACAAACAAATAAATCCTCGCAACCAACGCGATAAGAGGTTGTCAATCCCTACACGGTCACTTACGAGAGTGAGATCTGATAGATATGATAGGGTAATATTTTTGGTATTTTTATGATAAAGATGCAAAGTAAAATAAAAGCAAAGTAAAAAAGCAACGAAATAAACTAAGTGTTGGAAGATTAATATGATGAAGATAGACCCGGGGGCCATAGGTTTCACTAGTGGCTTCTCTCAAGAGCATAAATATTTTACAGTGGGGGGCTATTTGTATTGATGTAGAAGCCCTCCGTGATCGATGCCCCCTCCGTCGGAGCTCCGGAACAGGCCCCAAGATGGGATCTCGTGGGTACAGAAGGTTGCGGCGGTGGAATTAGGTTTTTGGCTCCATATCTGATTGTTTGGGGGTACGTAGGTATATATAGGAGGAAGGAGTACGTCGGAGGAGCAACAGGGGGCCCAGGAGGGTGGAGGGCGCGCCTGGGGGGGGGGGGGGTAGGCGCGCCCCCTACCTTGTGGCTTCCTCCTTTATTTCTTGACGTAGGGTCCAAGTCTCCTGGATCTTGTTCGTTCCAAAAATCACGTTCCCGAAGGTTTCATTCCGTTTGGACTCCGTTTGATATTCTTTTTCTGCGGAACTCTGAAATAGGCAAAAAAACAGCAATTCTGGGTTGGGCCTCCGGTTAATAGGTTAGTCCCAAAAATAATATAAAAGTGAATAATAAAGCCCAATAATGTCCAAAACAGAAGATAATATAGCATGGAGCAATAAAAAATTATAGATACGTTGGAGACGTATCACGCGCGGCGTTATCCGGGCCTTCTTGGCGATGGCCCTGTTCCGCCGGTCGGCGGTGACATCCTCCCGGTGCTGAACTTTTGCCCTCCAGTCGTCGTTTGACATTCCCGGTGGCTTGGTCGGCGGCGCCCTCGGCTTCCTCTACTTCGGCTGGGTGACGGTGGCAGTCGCAGTTGTCGCGGCGCGGGGGATCACGTACTACTTCGGCGGCATGGCGGCCGGCTGGGAGGTGAGCGGAGGGAGATTGGTGAGAGGAATGGAGAGAATGAGAGGGAAGTGGGGGGAAAGCGGGAAGAAACAGCGGGAAGAGGCTCTCGACTCGCCGACAGAGCGGCTCCACGCCCCTTTTCACTCGTGCCGGCGCCCCCCAGCACGCCGGGTTCGGCTCGGGTCTGTCGGCGCCAGTTTCGGCCCAAGCCGGCAAAAAATGGGCTACTTGGGGCGCGACTGGGACGATTTTTTGGCGCCGGCGCGGCAAAAACGCCTGGGGAGGGCCTATTGGGGGCGCGGCTGGAGATGCTCTTACCAATGGCATATTTTCTAATCTTCTTAATCTTCAAGCGCATTGCATCAATTTTCAAGCGCATTGCATCCATCTTCATCTTGTGATCATCGACGACATCGGCAACATATAACTCCAATTTCATCTCTTCTTCAATTCTTTTCATTTTTTTGTTTCAAATACTCGTTTTCTTTTTCAACTAAATTTAACTTCTCGACAAGAGGGTCGGTTGCAATTTTCGGTTCACATACCTCCTAGATAAAAATATTTATATGTCAACTTGATGGCCATAAAAATTGTCATAAATGTGAAATACAACAAATAGTTATAAAAGAGAATATACCATATCCGAATCATAAACCGGGCGAGGGCCAATGGGGACGGATATCAAGACCATGGCACTATGTATAACAAACAATCATGCAAAGTAAGAAAATTATACAAGTAACTATATAAATCATACATTCATACAAGTAATTATATAAACCAAGTACAACATAAAAAAATATACGTAATAATAATCTTGATCGTCGGGTTTAATAAATGCTCCGTGATCAATAAATGCATCATTATCATCACTATCATGAATGAAGTGCTCATCGGGTTCAGCGGCATCAACATGTGTAAGGCCACCTTTATGTAATCGATCAAGCATTGACAAATTATCCGCAGCAGTAACCTCTTCTTGTTCAGACTCTTCTTGTTCCGGCTCAGGGGTGAAGTCGGCTTCATTGTCGCTGTCTACTATTGGGGAACGTAGTAATTTCAAAATTTTCCTACGCACACACAAGATCATGGTGATGCATAGCAACGAGAGGAGGAGTGTATCTTCATACCCTTGAAGATCGCCAAGCGGAAGCGTTTATCAACGCGGTTGATGTAGTCGTACGTCTTCACGATCCAACCGATCCAAGTACCGAACGCACGACACCTCCGAGTTCTGCACACGTTCAGCTCGATGACGTCCTCGCCTTCTCGATCCAGCAAGACGGGCGAAGTAGTAGATGAGTTCCGGCAGCACGACGGTGTGGTGACGGTGTTGGCGAAGAACAATCTCCGCAGGGCTTCGCCTAAGCACTACGGAAACTATGACGGAGGATAAACTAGAGGGAACGGGGTTGCCGGCACACGGCTTGGTGTTTCTCGATGTCTCTTTGGTGCTAGCCCTGCCCCTCTATTTATATGTTGAGCCTTGGGGTCGAAACTTGGAGTAAAAGCCTCCACAAAGTCGGTTTCACCCGAAAGGCAAGAGTCCTTCTCGGACTCGGGGCGACGCCAGGTTCCGGCGTCACGGACCCAGACGCCGAGGACCTGGCGTCTCGCCCTGGACTCATAAAACTTCCTTTAGGCTTTCCAAAAACCTTGTTGGCTTTCCCCTTTGGCCCAAATAACGTGTTCTCGTTCCCAAACATTTCGGGAAACATCCGGAACCCCTTCCGGTGAATTCCGGAACTCTTCCGGAGATCAAACACTATTATCCCATATATCAAACTTTATCTCCGGACCATTCCGGAGTTCCTCGTCATGTCCATGATCTTATCCGTGACTCCAAACAACATTCGGTTACCAACATACATAACTCATATAATACTATATCGTCAACGAAACGTTAAGCGTGCGGACCCTACGGGTTCGAGAACTATGTAGACATGACCTAGAACTTGTTTCGGTCAATAACCAATAGCGGGACCTGGATGCCCATATTGGCTCCACATATTCTCTGAAGATCTTTATCGGTCAAACCGCATAACAACATACGTTGTTCCCTTTGTCATCGGTATGTTACTTGCCCGAGATTTGATCGTCGGTATCCAATACCTAGTTCAATCTCATTACCGGCAAGTCTCTTTACTCGTTCCGTAATGCATCATTCCGTAACCAACTCATTTGGTCACATTGCTTGCAAGGCTTATAAAGATGTGCATTACCGAGAGGGCCCAGAGATACCTCTCCGACAATCGGAGTGACAAAACCTAATCTCAAATCGCCAACTCAACATGTACCTTCGGAGACACCTGTAGTACTCCTTTATAATCACCCGATTCGTTGTGACGCGTTTGGTAGTACCTGTTGGGGATATAACTACTGAATATAAACCGCCTCAAGGGCGGTTTACCTAAATCTATAATTAGGGCCCACGAAGGCACGAGGCCCAGAGCCCAGAGGCGGATTAGGGTCCATAAATGTAAACCGCCTTAGTCATGTAACTTGTGCTGTAAGATGAGAGAGAAGAGACCGAGCCGGACACTTGTATGAGCCGGATCGGGACTCTGTAGACCGGCTGGGCGTCAACCCGTGTATATAAGGGGACGACCCGACGGCGGTTTGAGGACAGACAATTCGAGGCTTAGGCGAAGCTATTGCTCCCTAGTCGCCGAAATCACATCAATCCCATCACAAACTAGACGTAGGCTTTTACCTTCATCGAAGGGGCCGAACTAGTATAATTCTCGTGTCTTTGTGTCCGCTTTAACCCCTCTAAGTTAACCCGTACGATGGCCCTGCAACTAAGTCCTTTCACGAGGACATCTGCCGTGACGATTCCACGACAGTTGGCGCCCACCGTGGGGCTATCGCACGATGGTTTGATGATCTTAGAGGGCAAGTTGAAGGACTCGAAGGCTATCTGTGGGCGGATGACTAAGAGTCGTCGCGGCAAGCTCTACATCGGCGATGCAGATGGGGCCCGAGGCGGCTCGATTGAGTCTGGTGCGGGTCCCTTTGGTGGCATACACGTGTTCATCGGCAAGATCGGCGAGCCAGGGCTGGGCGGACATCCGCACCGACCTCGTCGAGACGGCTCAGCAGCGAAGAAGAATCCTGCCCGCTAAACCGGCTGTCAAGCGTGCTTTCGTGGGAGTCATCCACGGAGACTGTGAGGGCGGATCAGCATCTGGCGGCGAAACCGTTGTCTACTCTGATGACGAGTCGTCGACCGGAGAAACCGAGTCTCTGTACCAGTTGCAAGATGGCCAGATCGGGGGCTGTTCCGACGGTGAGAGTATTCCGGACCCCTTTGATCTGCCCAACCGGGTTGGAATCTTCATGGCCGGTACACAAGCGACGCTTCACTCTTCGACCGCGGCGCCGATCGTCGCCGGTTCAGCAGCGGTGGTGGCAGCCGGGGAAGGAGGCCCTATGCGCCCGCCGGCTCAAGTTTTATCAGAGCTATTCGACGCATTGGCTGTGCTCATGGCAGAGGCTAATCCGGCGGATCAAGACCTGCACAACGCGGAGATTGCAAAGGTGAAGGAACAAATCACTAAGGCTAAAGCGGATCTGGCAGCCGCGGACGTGAGGATGGCGGCGGAACGGGCCGCTTTGGATGCGCAGGCTTATAGACTCATGCTGGATCAGAACGCGTCACATGAAGTCATGAAAAGAAATTACAGATCCCGTCTGCCTTCGGTTTTCGAGGGAAGAGACCTCTTCAATACCCCAGGGGCAGGGACCAGTAATCCGCCGCCGGTGGTGAACCGGCCGGAAGCACCTGGGACAGGCGCGCCGGTTCAGCCCCGTGTGGTAGATCTGACTCGCCATCATGCCGGCGCGCCCCAGGTTGTGCAGACACCTCCGGGTCACTACTCCAACCCGATGGATAATCTTGTTGCGGCTGCGGCACGGTTGGAGGCGATTCCAATTGAAGGTGATTCACCGCAGGCGGTAGAGACACGCCGGGCAAAAGAGCTCCTCAGGACGGCCCTGGCTCAACAGGAAGCGTATTCATACAGTCGGGATCGGATCCACTCCACCCCCCGCCCAAGCCGGAGCTATAGCCGACACGCAGACGAACCGGCCGTATCAAGCAATGCGCAGCGCGGTCCGCCTCGCGGCAACAACCCGGCGGGTGGCTTCGAAAACGCTCAAGTGGTGGTGGACCGGGCCAGGGCACGTAGGGGGGCCGAGTTGGCAGCACAACATGAGGATCATCAGCTCGCGCCGGTTCGGCCGACCATCTTCGAACCTGGGGTCTCGTCCGGCTCTTTGGGGGTGCCTTGCCTCGTCCCCGCTTTACGCAATGTACGTTTGCCCAAGGACTTCAAAGGCCACGCAAGGTGCCCAATTATACCGCCGATTTGGCTCGAGCGTGGATAGAAAGCTATGAGATGGCCATGGAGATGCTGGATGTGGATGAAGCGGCAGCGAAGTATTTCACCATGATGTTGGAAGGTACGGCCCGTGCTTGGTTGAAGAACTTGCCGCCTAACTCGATCAGTTCGTGGACCCGATATGCGGACCGGTTCATTCAAAATTTCAAAGACACCGTAAACAGCCAATGTCGTGGTGGATTTGGCGGCTTGTGTCCAGCAGAGGAGAATCCACAACCCATTGGGTGCGCCCGCGCCGAGGTTTTACATTCTTGAGACCGGATCAACCCTGATTCCACGATCTTAACCCTAGAAGCCAACTGCCGGTTCAAACCGTTAAAGTTGAAGCTGGGTCGCATGAAGTGTTTTTGCAATGACATGGGCACTCTCATGGGCGTTTTGGTAAAGTATGCTGATTCTGATAGTACCAAGGATCCCGAGTCTGAGGAGGATGACGAAATAGGGAAGGGAAAACAGAACAGCAACTCCAGAGGCCAGCAACATCAGTCGGCAGGTAATGGAGGAAACAAGCGTAAAGCAAACGGTAACATGGGCTTCGTAGCCAACACCAACGCGCAGGACAAGGGTCAACGGCGCAAGGGTAAGCAATCAAACCGGGGCGGTGCGCCGAATCACAATCCGGATCGCTTGAATTACCTATTGAATCAACCCTGTACGAAGCATGGGACGAAGGAGGCACCAGCAAACCACCTCTGGAAGGATTGTTATATTATGCAGGAGTTCAAAAGTTCTAATGCTTTCCGGTATGATCAAGGGCCGGCGGCGGTTCGTGGTCCGCCCGGTTCTGGTGGAGAAATTCCGGCCCAGGGTTCGGTGGTAATCCGGGCGGGCAGGACAGTCAGAACAATCAGAACAATCAGAACCAAGGAGGTTACAATCAACAACAGCAGCAGTCGGGTTATCAAAGTAATCCAAAGCAGTTGAACGGTGGACAGTACCATGTCTTTACCACCAGCTTGGACAAGTGAGACCAAAAACATCAGAAGCGGGCAGTCAATGTTGTTGAACCGGCCGCACCGCATTACCTGCGCTGGTCAGAGCAGCCTATTGTATGGAGCAGAGAGGAGCAGCCTACTGAAGAGCTAAAGTATTATAAAGACAATGTTGATCCGGCGGATATGACCCCGTTGAAGAAGCCAACTACAGAGCACGATCCGGATTTGAAGTTTAAATCGGCGGCTGAGACTAAACTTGTTGATTTTGTGCCCGGCGATTCGTCCAAGCAGTTCACCATCGGTGCTAACTTGGATCCTAAATAGGAAAGCGCGCTCATCGAGTTTATCCGTGAGAATCGGGACATTTTGCATGGAAACCTTCCGACATGCCGGTGTACCGAGGAACTCGTGAGCACACTCTTAATGTTGATCCCAAGTACAGACGGTAAAGCAGTTTCTTCGCGGTTTAACGAGGAAAAGCGCAAGGCCATTGGAGAGGAGGTTGCCGGGCTCTTAGCGGCAGGGTTTATCGTTGAAGTTTTCCATCCGAGTGGCTTGCTAATCTGGTGTTGGTCCTTAAGAAGAATGGCACTTGGCGCATGTGTGTGGATTACAGATCTTAATAAAGCTTGTCCGGCCAGATCCTTTCGCTCTCCCCGCATTGACCAGATTATTGATGCTACGGCGGGTTGTGGCGTTTGAGTTTTGGATGCGATTCGGATATCATCAGATTAAGATGGCGGTTAAGGACCAGGAGAAGACGGCGTTTATCACTCCTTTTGGAGCCTTCGCTATGTATCTATGCCTTTTGGGCTCAAGAGCGCCCAAGCAACTTATCGGCGTGGCGTCTGAATTGCTTGCACGAACAGATCGGCCGTAACGTGCATGCTTATGTGGATGATATTGTGGTTAAGTCAAGGAAGAAGGAAAGCGTTGATTGAGGATCTGAAGGAAACTTTTGACAACTTGCGGGTGTACAAGATGATGCTCAACCCGGCCAAGTGTGTCTTCGGTGTTCCGGCAGGCAAGTTATTGGGCTTTCTTGTGTCCAACAGGGGGATTGAAGCTAATCCGGAGAAAATTACGGCTATCACCTCCTTGGCTAAGCCAAAGTGCATCAATGATGTTCAGCGATTGGCGGGTCGGATTGCCGCGCTAAGCGGTTTATCGGCCGCCTCGGAGAAGGCCATTCCTTTGTACCATCTTTGAAGAAGACGGACCGGTTAAATGCGAGTTCACTGCCGATGAAGCATTGGAGGATTTAAAGCGGCGGTTGGCCAACCCGCCGTTCTCGCCGCTCCCATTGACAAAGAGCCGCTTCATTATATGTTGCTGCTAATGCGGGCGGTTAAGCGTAGCCATTGTGGTAGAGCGGAAGGAGGCAGGGAAGGAATATCCGGTTCAACGGCCGGTTTATTACATCAGCGAGGTGCTCATTGAGTCTAAGCAGCGATATCCGCATTGGCAGAAGCTGGTATATGGAGTTTTTATGGCAAGCCGGAAGCTGAAGCAATATTTTCAGGGGCATCCTATTACGGTGGTCAGTTCAGCTCCCTTGGGCGATATCATACAGAACCGCTAAGCAACTGGGCGGATTGCTAAGTGGGCCATCGAACTTGGGCAGACGGTTTACGGTATGTACCTCGGACGGCGGTAAAATCGAGCACTTGTGGATTTCATTAATGATTGGACAGAGTTGCAAGCTACCAAGAAAAGCGGATCATACCTATTGGACCATCCACTTTGATGGGTCCGAGCAATTGGAGGGCTCGGGGCTGGAGTCGTATTAACTTCCCCATGAGGTGACAAGTTACATTCGTTCTCCGCTTAATGTTCCCTTGTACTAACAATGCAGCTGAGTATGAAGCTTTGCTCCATGGTCTCCGGATGGCTAAGGAGATGAATCTCAGCGGGTTAAGTGCTTTGGTGACTCGGACTTGGTGGCCCAGCAAGTATCAGGTGTTGGCGAACGTAGCAGAAATTCAAAATTTTCCTACGTGTCACCAAGATCTATCTATGGAGAAACTAGCAACGAGGGGAAGGAGAGTGCATCTACATACCCTTGTAGATCGCTAAGCGGAATCGTTCATGAGAACGGGGTTGAAGGAGTCGTACTCGTCGTGATCCAAATCACCGGAGATCCTAGTGCCGAGCGGACGGCACCTCCGCGTTCAACACGTACAGCCCGGTGGCGTCTCCTATGCCTTGATCCAGCAAGGAGAGAGGAGAGGTTGAGGAAGACTCCATCTAGCAGCAACACAACGGCATGGTGGTGATGGAGGGGCGTGGCAATCCCGCAGGCTTCGCCAAGCACCAAGGGAGAGGAGAAGGAGGAGAGGGGCTGCACCAAGAGGAGAAGTTCTCATGTGTGTTGGGCAGCCCAAACCTCAAGTATATATAGGGGAAAGGGGCTGCGCCCCTTTAGGGTTTCCACCCCAAGGGTGCGGCCAGCCCTAGATGGGACTTGGGGCGGCCAAGAGGGGAGGAGTGCCTCCCAAGTTAAGTGGAGGCCCTCCCCCTTAGGGTTTCCCCCCTCCCATGCGCATGGGCCTTGGGGGGGCTGGTGCCCCTGGCCCATTAAGGCTAGGGCGCCCCCCTACAGCCCATGCTACTGTATTGGACGTGGTGGAACAATTTCCGGACCTCCGGACCCCTCCGGAATCCTCCGGAACCTTCTGGAAGCTTCCCGGTACAATACCGAAAAACCCGAACTTTTTCCGGAACCCGAACAACAACTTTCCATATATAAATCTTTACCTCCGGACCATTCCGGAACTCCTCGTGACATCCGGGATCTCATCCGGGACTCCGAACAACATTCGGTAACCACATACAAACTTCCTTTATAACCCTAGCGTCATCGAACCTTAAGTGTGTAGACCCTACGGGTTCGGGAGACATGTAGACATGACCGAGACGTTCTCCGGTCAATAACCAACAGCGTGATCTGGATACCCATGTTGGCTCCCACATGTTCCACGATGATCTCATCGGATGAACCATGATGTCAAGGACTCAATCAATCCCGTATACAATTCCCTTTGTCTAACGGTATTGTACTTGCCCGAGATTCGATCGTCGGTATCCCGATACCTTGTTCAATCTCGTTACCGGCAAGTCTCTTTACTCGTTCCGTAACACATCATCCCGTGATCAACCCCTTGGTCACATTGTGCACATTATGATGATGTCCTACCGAGTGGGCCCAGAGATACCTCTCCGTCAACCGGAGTGACAAATCCAGATCTCGATTCGTGCCAACCCAACAGACACTTTCGGAGATACCTGTAGTGCACCTTTATAGTCACCCGATTACGTTGTGGCGTTTGGTACACCCAAAGCATTCCTACGGTATCCGGAGTTGCACAATCTCATGGTCTAAGGAAATGATACTTGACATTAGAAAAGCTTTAGCATACGAACTACGATCTTTGTGCTAGGCTTAGGATTGGGTCTTGTCCATCACATCATTCTCCTATCCCGTTATCAACGACATCCAATGTCCATGGTCAGGAAACCGTAACCATCTATTGATCAACGAGCTAGTCAACTAGAGGCTTACTAGGGACATGGTGTTGTCTATGTACCCACACATGTATCTGAGTTTCCTATCAATACAATTATAGCATGGATAATAAACGATTATCATGAACAAGGAAATATAATAATAACTAATTTATTATTGCCTCTAGGGCATATTTCCAACAGTCTTCCACTTGCACTAGAGTCAATAATCTAGTTCACATCGTCATGTGATTAACACTGATAGGTCACATCGCCATGTGACCAACACCCAAAGAGTTTACTAGTGTCTGTAAACTAGTTCACATCATCATGTGATTAAGACTCAATGAGTTACGAGGTTTGATCATGTTTTGCTTGTGAGAGAGGTTTTAGTCAACGGTGCGAACCTTTCAGATCCGTGTGTGCTTTGCAAATTTCTATGTCATATTGTAAATGCTGCTTCCACGCTCCACTTGAAGCTTATTCCAAATGGTTGCTCCACTATACGTATCCGGTTTGCTACTCAGAGTCACTCGGATAGGTGTTAAAGCTTGCATCGACGTAACCCTTTACGCTGAACTCTTTATCACCTCCGTAATCGAGAAACATGTCCTTATTTACTACAAGGACAATTTTGACCACTGTCCAATGATCCATTCTGGATCATTCTTGTACCCTTGGTGACTCATGGCAAGGCACACTTCGGTGCGGTACACAGCATAGCATCTTGTAGAGCCTACGTCTAAGGCATAGGGGACGACCTTCGTCCTTTCTCTCTCGTTACGCCGTGGTCGAGCTTTAAGTCTTAACTTCATACCTTACATCTCGAGGCAAGAACTCCTTCTTTGATCGATCCATCTTGAACACCTTCAAGATCATGTCAAGGTATATGCTCATTTGAAAGTACCATTAAGCGGTTTTGATCTATCCCTATAGATCTTGATGCTCAATGTTCAAGTAGCTTAATATAGGTTTTCACTTGAAAAACACTTTTCAAATAACCCTATATGCTTTCCAGAAATTCTACATCATTTCTGATCAACAATATGTCAACAACATATACTCATCAGAAATTCTATAGTGCTCCCACTCACTTCTTTGGAAACACAAGTTTCTCACAAACTTTGTATAAACCCAAAATCTTTGATCATCTTATCAAAGTGCATATTCCAACTCCGAGATGCTTACTCCAGTCCATGGAAGGACCGCTGGAGCTAGCATACCTTTTAGCATCCTTAGGATCGACAAAACCTTTCTGATTGTATCTCATACAACCTTTCCTTACGGAAACTGGTAAGGTAACTCGTTTTGGCATCCATCTGCTAGATTTCATAAATGCAGCTAATGCTAACATGATTCCGACGGACTTAAGCATCGCTACGGATGAAAAAATCTCATCGTAGTCAACTCCTTGAACTTGTGAAAAACTCTTCGCCACAAGTCGAGCTTCATAGACGGTGATATTACCGTCCACGTCCGTCTTCTTCTTAAAGATCCATTCATCTCAATGTCTTGCCGATCATCGGGCAAGTCCACCAAAGTCCATGCTTTGTTTTGATACATGGATCCTATCTCGGATTTCATGGCCTCTAACCATTTGTCGGAATATGGGCCCACCATCGCTTCTCCATAGCTCGTAGGTTCATTGTTGTCTAGCAACATGACCTTCAAGACAGGATCACCGTACCACTCAAGAAAAGTACGCGTCCTTGTCGTCCTACGAGGTTCGGTAGTGACTTGATCCGAAGCTTCATGATCACTATCATAAGTTTCTACTTCAATTGGTGTAGGTGCCATGGGAACAACTTCATGTGCCCTGCTACACACTAGTTGAAGTGACGGTTCAATAACCTCATCAAGTCTCCACCATCCTCCCACTCAACTTTCCGAGACAAACTTTTCCTCGAGAAACGACCCGATTCAAGAAACAATCCCTATTGCTTTCGGATCTAAATTAGGAGGTATACCCAACCGTTTTGGGTGTCCTATGAAGATGCATTTTATCCGCTTTGGGTTCGAGCTTATCAACCTGAAACTTTTTCACATAAGCGTCGCAGCCCCAAACCTTTAAGAAATGACAGCTTAGGTTTCTCTAAACCACAGTTCATACGGTGTCATCTCAACGGAATTACGTGGTGCCCTATTAAAGTGAGTGCGGTTGTCTCTAATGCCTAACCCATGAACGATAGTGGTAATTCGATAAGAGATATCATGGTACGCACCATATCCAATAGAGTGCAACTATGATGTTCGGACACACCATCACACTATGGTGTTCCAGGCGGCATTAATTGTGAAACAATTTGCACAATGTCTTAATTGTGTGCCAAAACTCAGAACTCAGATATTCATCTCTATGATCATATCATAGACATTCTATCCTCTTGTCACGAAGATCTTAAACTTCACTCTGAAATTACTTGAACCATTCAATAATTCAGACTTGTGTTTCATCAAGTAAATATACTCAACATCTACTCGAATCATCGTGAAGTAAGAACATAACGATATTCATTTGCATGCCTCAAAGCACTCATTGGACTGCACATATCAAAATGTGTTACTTCCAACAAGTTGCTATCTTGTTCCATCTTACTGAAACCGAGGCTTTTCGGTCATCTTGCCCATGTGGTATGTTTTGCATATATCAAGTGATTCAAAATCAAGCGAGTCCAAACGATCCATCTGCATGGAGTTTCTTCATGCGTATACACCAATAGACATGGTTTGCATGTCTCAAACTTTTCAAAAACGAGTGAGTCCAAAGATCCATCAACATGGAGCTTCTTCATGCGTTTTATACCAATATGACTTACATGGCAGTGCCACAAGTAAGTGGTACTATCATTACTATCTTATACCTTTTGGCATGAAAATGTGTATCACTACGATCGAGATTCAATAAACCATTCATTTAGGTGCAAGAACATCGAAGGTATTATTCAAATAAATAGAGTAACCATTATTCTCCTTAAATGAATAACCGTATTGCGATAGACATAATCCAATCATGTCTATGCTCAACGCAAACACCAAATGACAATAATTATGGTTTAATACTAATCTTGATGGTAGAAGGAGCGTGCGATGTTTGATCACATCAAAATTGGAAACACTTCCAACACATATCGTCAGCTCTCCTTTAGCTAGTCTCCGTTTATTCCGTAGCTCATTTATTTCGAGTTACTAACACTTAGCAACCGAACCGGTATCTTAATACCCTGGTGCTACTAGGAGTACTAGTAAAGTACACATTAATATAATGTATATCCAATATACTTCTATCGACCTTGCCAGCCTTCTCATCTACCAAGTATCTAGGGTAATTCTGCTCCAGTGGTTGTTCCCCTTATTACAGAAGCACTCAGTCTCGGGTTTGGGTTCAACCTTGGGTTTCTTCACTAGAGCAGCAGCTGATTTGCCGTTTCATGAAGTATCCCTTCTTGCCCTTGCCCTTCTTGAAACTAGTGGTTTCACTAACCATCAACAATTGATGCTCCTTCTTGATTTCTACATTCGCGGTGTCGAACATTGTGAATAGATCAAGGATCATCATATCTATCCCTGATATGTTATAGTTCATCACGAAGCTCTAGCAGCTTGGTGGCAATGACTTTGGAGAAACATCACTATCTCGTCTGGGAAGATCAACTCCCACTCGATTCAAGTGATTGTTGTACTCAACAAATCGAGCACAAGCTCAACGATTGAGCTTTTCTCCCTTAGTTTGTAGGATAAGAAAATCGTCGGAGGTCTTATACCTCTTGACGTGGGCACGAGCCTGAAATCCCAATTTCAGCCCTTGAAACATCTCATATGTTCCGCGACGTTTCGAAAACGTCTTTGGTGCCTTAACTCTAAACCGTTTAACTGAACTATCACGTAGTTATCAAAACGTGTATGTCCGATGTTTGCAACATCCACAAACGACATTTGGGGTTCAGCACACTAAGCGATGCATTAAGGACATAAGCTTTCTATTGTCCGCATAATCGCTACTTTCAACTTTCAACTATATTTTCTCTAGGAACATATCTAAACAGTGGAACTAAAGCGCGAGCTTACGACATAATTTGCAAAAGGTCTTTTGACTATGTTCAAGATAACTAAGTTCATCTTATGAACTCCCACTCAGATAGACATCCCTCTGGTCATCTAAGTGATTACATGATCCGAGTCAACTAGGCCGTGTCCGATCATCACGTGAGACGGACTAGTCATCATAGGTGAACATCTTCATGTTGATCGTATCTACCATATGACTCATGCTCGACCTTTCGGTCTCTGTGTTCCGAGGCCATGTCTGTACATGCTAGGCTCGTCAAGTTAACCCTAAGTGTATCGCGTGTGTTCCGAGGCCATGTCTGTACATGCTAGGCTCGTCAACACCGTTGTATGTGAACGTAAGAATCCATCACACCCGATCATCACGTGGTGCTTAGAAGCGACGAACTTTAGCAACGGTGCACGCTTAGGGAGAACACTTCTTGAAATTGTTGTAAGGATCATCTTATTTACTACCGTCGTTCTAAGTAAACAAGATGCATAAACATAATAAACATCACATGCAATTATATAGTAGTGACATGATATGGCCAATATCATATAGCTCCATTGATCTCCATCTTCGGGCTCCATGATCATCATCGTCACGGCATGACACCATGATCTCCATCATCATGATCTCCATCATCGTGTCTTCATGAAGTTGTCTCGCCAACTATTACTTCTACTACTATGGCTACCGTTAGCAATAAAGTAAAGTAATTACATGGCGTTGTTTAATGACTCGCAGGTCATACAATAAATAAAGACAACTCCTATGGCTCCTGCCGGTTGTCATACTCATCGACATGCAAGTCGTGAATCCTATTACAAGAACATGATCAATCTCATACATCACATATCATTCATCACATATCATTCTTCTTGGCCATATCACATCACATAGCATACCCTGCAAAAACAAGTTAGACGTCCTCTAATTGTTGTTTGCATGTTTTACGTGGCTGCTATGGGTTTCTAGCAAGAACGTTTCTTACCTACGCAAAACCACAACGTGATATGCCAATTGCTATTTACCCTTCATAAGGACCCTTTTCATCGAATCCGTTCCGACTAAAGTGGAGAGGCGGCACCCGCTAGCCACCTTATGCACCAAGTGCATGTCGTTCGGTGGAACCTGTCTCACGAAGAGTACGTAAGGTCGGTCCGGCCGCTTCATCCCACAATACCGTCAAACAAGATTGGACTAGTAACGGTAAGCATATTGAACATCATCAACTCCCACAACTACTTTGTGTTCTACTCGTGCAAAGAATCTACGCAATAGACCTAGCTCATGATGCCACTGTTGGCGAACGTAGTAGAAATTCAAAATTTTCCTACGTGTCACCAAGATCTATCTATGGAGAAACTAGCAATGAGGGGAAGGAGAGTGCATCTACATACCCTTGTAGATCGCTAAGCGGAAGCGTTCATGAGAACGGGGTTGAAGGAGTCGTACTCGTCGTGATCCAAATCACCGGAGATCCTAGTGCCGAACGGACGGCACCTTCGCGTTCAACACACGTACAGCCCGGTGACGTCTCCCATGCCTTGATCCAGCAAGGAGAGAGGGAGAGGTTGAGGAAGACTCCATCCAGCAGCAACACAACGGCATGGTGGTGATGGAGGAGCGTGGCAATCCCGCAGGGCTTCGCCAAGCACCAAGGGAGAGGAGAAGGAGGAGAGGCAGGGCTGCACCAAGAGGAGAAGTTCTCATGTGTGTTGGGCAGCCCAAACCTCAAGTATATATAGGGGGAAAGGGGGGCTGCACCCCCTTTAGGGTTTCCCACCCCAAGGGGGGCGGCCAGCCCTAGATGGGACTTGGGGGGCGGCCAAGAGGGGGAGGAGTGCCTCCCAAGTTAAGTGGAGGCCCTCCCCCTTAGGGTTTCCCCCTCCCATGCGCATGGGCCTTGGGGGGCTGGTGCCCCTGGCCCATTAAGGCTAGGGCGCCCCCCTACAGCCCATGCTACTGTATTGGACGTGGTGGAACAATTTCCGGACCTCCGGACCCTCCGAATCCTCCGGAACCTTCTCGAAGCTTCCGGTACAATACCGAAAAACCCGAACTTTTCGGAACCCAACAACAACTTTCCATATATAAATCTTTACCTCCGGACCATTCCGAACTCCTCGTGACGTCCGGGATCTCATCCGGACTCGAACAACATTCGGTAACCACATACAAACTTCCTTTATAACCCTAGCGCCATCGAACCTTAAGTGTGTAGACCCTACGGGTTCGGGAGACATGTAGACATGATCGAGACGTTCTCGGTCAATAACCAACAGCGGGATCTGGATACCCATGTTGGCTCTACATGTTCCACGATGATCTCATCGGATGAACCACGATGTCAAGGACTCAATCAATCCCGTATACAATTCCCTTTGTCTAACGGTATTGTACTTGCCCGAGATTCGATCGTCGGTATCCCGATACCTTGTTCAATCTCGTTACCGGCAAGTCTCTTTACTCGTTCCGTAACACATCATCCCGTGATCAACCCCTTGGTCACATTGTGCACATTATGATGATGTCCTACCGAGTGGGCCCAGAGATACCTCTCCGTCAACCGGAGTGACAAATCCCAGTCTCGATTCGTGCCAACCCAATAGACACTTTCGGAGATACCTGTAGTGCACCTTTATAGTCACCCAGTTACGTTGTGACGTTTGGTACACCTAAAGCATTCCTACGGTATCCGGGAGTTGCACAATCTCATGGTCTAAGGAAATGATACTTGACATTAGAAAAGCTTTAGCATACGAACTACGATCTTTGTGCTAGGCTTAGGATTGGGTCTTGTCCATCACATCATTCTCCTAATGATGTGATCCCGTTATCAACGACATCCAATGTCCATGGTCAGGAAACCGTAACCATCTATTGATCAACGAGCTAGTCAACTAGAGGCTTACTAGGGACATGGTGTTGTCTATGTACCCACACATGTATCTGAGTTTCCTATCAATACAATTATAGCATGGATAATAAACGATTATCATGAACAAGGAAATATAATAATAACTAATTTATTATTGCCTCTAGGGCATATTTCCAACATCAGGTACTTGGGATTCCAAAGATCCACTCATGGCTGCATATCGTCGGGAGGTGGATATTGTTGCAGGTCACTTTAAAGGTTATCAGGTGGACCATGTGGATCGTCGGAAGAACGAAGCGGCAGACGCTTTAAGCCGACTGGGCTCTCAACGCAAACCGGTCCCGCCCAATGTCTTCCTTGATGTACTGCACAATCCGTCAGTTAAGCTTCCTGATGAAGTAGATCTGGCTATTCCTGATCCGGAGGCTCAGTTGGTGGCAGCCTTGCATGTTATTCCGGATTGGACGCTCCCTTATTTGGCATATATGACCCGGGGCGAGTTACCAGAAGATGAGACGTTGGCCCGACAGGTAGTCCGGTGGTCTAAGTCTATGACCATTGTTAACGGTGAGTTGCATCATTGCAGTGTGTCAGGGGCGTTTCAGCGTTGTGTGTCCCCTGAGGAAGGCTGTGAGATATTGCGTGAGATCCATGAAGGGGACTGTGGTCACCATGCCGGTTCGAAATCCTTGGTGGCCAAAGCGTTCCGCCATGGTTTTTATTGGTTGACTGCCCATGCTGATGCGGAGGATCTGGTCAGGCGATGTGATGGTTGCCAGAAGTTTTCTAGACGTGCCCACATACCGGCCCAGGAATTGAGGATGATTCCAATTACTTGGCCATTTGCGACTTGGGGGCTGGACATGGTGGGGCCTTTTAAAAGGTCCAAGGACAAGAAAACACACTTGCTGGTCACAGTTGACAAGTTTACAAAGTGGGTCGAGGCAGAGCCTGTTAGCAAGTGTGATGCGGCCACGGCGGTTCAGTTCATAAAAAGGGTGATCTTCCGGTTTGGATTTCCACACAGTATCATCACGGATAATGGCACCAATTTGTCCAAGGGTGCCATGAAGGAGTTTTGTGAACGTGAGCACATCCGGCTTGACGTTTCTTCAGTGGCCCACCCGCAGTCCAATGGTCAAGCAGAACGAGCTAATCAGGAGATCTTGAGAGGTATCAAACCCCGGCTTATGGTCCCTTTACAGAGGACGCCGGGCTGTTGGGTAGAAGAGCTACCGTGATATGGAGTATAAATACTACCCCTAACAGATCCACTGGATACACACCGTTCTTTATGGTCTATGGAGCGGAGGCGGTCCTTCCCAGCGATATCCGTCATGACTCGCCTCGCGTGGCAGCCTATGTTGAGGCAGATAGCGAGGCTGCACGGCAGGACGCTTTGGATCGACTGGATGAAGAGCGAGACATGGCGGCTGCTCGTTCGGCGATTTACCAGCAGGATCTTCGTCGGTATCACAGTCGGCGGGTTAAAACCAGAACCTTTCAGGAAGGAGACTTGGTGCTTCGGCTCATTCAAGACCAGACAGATATGCACAAGCTATCCCCACCTTGGGAAGGGCCTTTTGTGGTCAGCAAGAATCTGCACAACGGGTCGTACTATCTGATTGATGTTCGAGAGCGAAAAGACTCACACACGCCGAAGAGGAGACCAACAGCCATGGAACATAGCTCATCTTCGCCTTATTATACCCGAGCCATCGGCTCTACTTATGTACATATTATGACAATGTATATATTTTGAATAAAAGCAATAAACTGGAGCCTCGGCTAAAGCGGGTATCCGCTCAGTAAAAATCGGTTTGGGTACATGGAGTTGTTGTCGCAAAGCAGCCTCGGTTTAGCCCTTGATCTTGATTTTGAAGTTTTTGTCATCTGGGGCTTGGTCGTGTCCGAACCAATGCAACACCTTTTGATGGGTAAAGCCACCAGATCACTTGGGGACATGGTCACATCTGAACCAGTCACGCCTCTTGGTCGGCCTAAAGGTCATAGAGTCACTTGGGGGCTTGGTCGAACCCGAACCATTGCCATGCCACTTGATCGGCATAATGCCACGATTTCAGTTGGGGGCCTGGCTGACTTGAACCATAGCTACACCTTATGGGGAGCTTGGTCCTGTCCGACCATGGTAACACCATCTGATCGGCTCAGTAAAGCCTCTTCTTGCAAACGGTTTTATCATTGCCTTTGCTTCCATATTGTTTTCATAACTGTTATTTGATTTTTATTGACCTTTTTAAACCGATAACCCTTTTAAACCGGTTCAAGCTGTCAATTAACGGAATTCGGTCCATTTTTAATCCGGAGATATTTGTTTCGGTTTGACTTTTTCTGTTAACATCCCATTATGGAGTAACAGGGGGCTTGTCATGACCCGACACGGTTTACACGGTAAACCGGCATTATAAACACAAGAGTTGTTTTCTCCTTTGACGGTAATGGTTTATACAACCTCCGCCTCAAGATTGGCTAAGCCAACTGCATGCCCGACGCTGGCAGGTATTTTTGTATCACAAAGTTTTGATCATATACATCAATATTTTCTTATATAAATATATAGGCGTCACAAGCCGGCTGGCGACACAAGCCGCCGTGGCGGTTTAAGAATTCGTGATTGCAGGCAAAATGCATTGAAGGTTTCAATTCTTCAAACCAAAGTATCAGCACCTCCGCGCAAAGGTTACAGACTGAGGGCATAAAGGCATGTTCAAAAACAAAGTACTAGCTATTCTATTACAAAGCCTTCCAAGGCCCGGTGTTCCGCATGGCGTTATGACTAGCAGTTTCTGATGCATCACCCGGCTTGACGGATTAAGCTTCCTCGCCGGGTTGACGTGAGGAAGAGGGGGCATCTGGCATCGGTTCAACTTCTTCCTCTTCATCACCCAAAGGCCGGAAGTCATTGGTAGACCAGTCAATCCGGGTTAAGGCCTCAAAGACAGCCTCTTCACTTATAAGCTCAGCCGGATCAACGTCAGGGGCATAAGTGTGCTTACGGATTGGGGAACAAGGCTCGCACTTCGGAATGACAAACTCCACCCGCTTGTTGTTCGTGATCGTAGAAAGAGCGGTGAACCGCCAGTTGGCTTCGCTGCCGTTGACTCGCCAATGGACGATCTCCTTTGTTATTCGCTTGAGGCGTCATTATCAAAGGCTTCACCGTTCTCCCGAGCGCTGGGAAACCCTTGGCTATGTCACCGGATCAAGGTCCGCTATCCACGCCTTTAGCGCCGGTTAGAGCCAGTAAAGTGCCAGCCCGGGCCGCGGATCGTTTCAACTCTTCAAGCTGTGCCGGAATCATGGATAGCCGGTCTAGCGTATCTTTGATCAAGGACGGAGCTGTGTTGTCGTACGATGTGGCACATATGACTCGCTGGGCGCCAGTATACAGCTGCTCAATCAGCGTATAAGCGGCCTTAAGCTTCTTCCGCACATCAGAGCCCAGATGAGCGATACGCTTCCCTGTACCGGTTTCAGACAGGTCAGGTTAAACCGGAGGAAATATCACAACATGGGTAATGAGTGCAAATTTTCTTACCAAAGATGGCAGAGGTCATGGCGTGAATCTGGCGCTTTAGTCTGGTCAGCTCTTCTGTCACCGGTTTAAGAGCCGCTTCAGCATCTTCCGCCCGCTTTTTCAAACCGGTCTTCTCGATGTCCCAGTTGGCCTGCTCGGATTTATACCACTCCTTCAGCTGTTCCATAGTGGCCAAGGCAGTTTTCAATTCATCCTTGGCCTTGGTGGTTTCTGCTTGTTGAGTTTCCAGATTGGCACGAAGGTCCTTGAGTTGTACGGTTTGCTGGTATATCTCATTCTGATAACAAAGGGAGCACGTTAGTTGTTTCATTATAAAGTCCCAAGCTCAATACAAATATTCAACTTGGCACTTGGGGGCTAATGGCTAGTTGATCTCAGTTTGCTATGGGGATACAGAAATTAAGTCCCGGTTTAACTATGCTAAGTTGAACCGACCCTTGGGGGCTACAGCACTGAAGTTTAAGGCGTATGGGTTCTATACAAAGTTAAGTGACGGTTTAACTATGCTAAGTTGAACCGACCCTTGGGGGCTACTACACAGCAAAAAGTACAAGAGAGGCATAACTCCTTACGTCATAGCGGTCCTTCATGCGATTTACCAGACCGGCTTCAAAGTCACGACTTGTGTAGAGTCGGTTCGAAAGCGGAGTGAAGTTCTTGGGCGAGAGGTTGTCATAAGTCGACAGATCGGTTTTCCCTTCTCTTTACTCATGGTGGTAGACTCTTCCTTGGTGCTGTGTTTTGCTAAAGCGACCGGTTGGCTAGGGGTGGTGTAGCCGTGCCCGCCACTATAACGTCATCATTTTTGGTCGGGCTGGCCAGATTGGCGGTCTTCTTCGGCTCGGCGGTTCAACGACACGACCCGCTCTGTGACCGGACTCGGTGGAGCAGGATGTGAGGTTTCCACTTGGGCGTCCGCTCAAGTTCGCGGATCAGCGTTGTCAACTTGGTTCAACCCGCGAGCTATCTTTAACGACTTCAGATTTTCGCCATGCTGCTCGGGGTCTTTTCCGGATCAACATCCGCAGAGGATCAAGGGTTTTCGCTTTTTACTCAAGCGAGCCTTGGTGCTGCAATGTTCGAATCGAGTAAGATAAACCGACCAACGCAAATCTAAACCGAATTGGCGGGATGAAGTATGGTGCTTACCCCGCAGCAACTTTAAGCGGAGGCGATTGCGTGGTTGATGAACCGCCGGAGGAGTTGGAAGAGGCCTGATAATTGGTCGACGGATTGAGAGGACATCGGAAGAAACCTTTAAAGGATAACGCCAGAGAACAAATCACCTCCGGACGACGCTCCGGGTTGGTGTATCCGTAAATCGGACGAGGTAATCTGTTGACCATCGTGCGGGTCGACGGGCGCTCTTCAGCCTGCTGTGTCTTCAAGGAAAGGTTTGGATTCAAATGAGCATAGGAATGAGATTTTTTCACTTTCCGGACTGTGCGGCGAATTCTCTTAACCGGCACGAGGTCGGATTCGGAAGAAAGAAAGATTACCTCAACAGGGTCGGCATGACTGGCTTCAGCATCATCCTGGGAGTTAAAATTGTCAGTAAAAGGAAGAATAAAAAGGGACAAGCTACAAGCAAGAAGAAACACAAAGAGGAGAGCCGGTTTACGGCGACTCCCTCGTGAGGATATCAAGCTTTACCTCAGCTTCTGAATCTTCGTCTTCCGGCGGATCAGAAGACTCGGCGATTTTCCTCTTGCCAGCCTTCTTGGTGGTCTTGGACTTTACACGCGGAGCCCGGGCCGGTTTGGTCCGCTTCGGAAGAGTTGTTAGCCCGAGAGGTAACAAGGATTAATATATATCAACAAGGCATTAATGTCGAAAAGGTGAGCGAGCCTTACCGCAGCGGTTTGTTGGCAACATGAATGGAGCCAACCCGGTTTGGCTCTGAGCGAGATCGGTTCATCAAGCAGCCTCTTTACTCGCCTCTGTGACTTCAAGCTCAGTTATTGGTAGCTCGTGACGTCTTTGAGGGTCTTGGAGGCTGCCAGTGTATTCGTGCATCAACCCGGGCCGACGGCTTAATGGCAAGATGCCCCAAGAAACCCAGCATCGCACAAGGTCCACGCCAGTTAGTCCATTGGCCATTAGAGCCCGGAGTTTGATGATTTGAGGTGCAAAATTCTTCCGTTCATGGCGGTCAAGCGTAAAGGCAACGGATGATGGTTGCTAAGCGGTGAGGACGATAACCGGCAAAGGATTCTCGTTGTCGAGCAGTATTCGGCAGAGAACCAGGTTTGGTTCCAATCTTTCGGATGGATATGGTGTTTGGCGTGAGGAAAATCTACTTCCTTCCTTTTCTGGATTGAAACGCCGCCCAGCTCCGTGTTAGGACCATCCGAAAATTCTGTACGGCGGTTCAAGTGAAAGAAATCCCGGAACAGCTCCACAGATGGTTCTTCTTGAAGATAGACTTCACAGAAAACTTGGAAATTGCATATATTTGACACAGAGTTCGGACCAATATCCTGTGGATGGAGTTGAAAACTTGCAAGGACATCCCGGAAGAATTTTGATCCGGGCGGGCAGAATCCCCGGTCTAAGTGCTGCACAAACACAATTACTTCTCCTCCTTGCAGATCGGGAGGGCATTCAGCATCCGGAACCCGCCAGTGGAGGACATTTTTAGAAGCTAAAGCGCCAGTGGTGATGCATCCGTTGAGTTGCGTCTCAGTGACCTTAGACCGGACCCAATTGCAAGCTGAGAATTGTTTGGCCATTCCGGAAGACTAAACTGCGAAAGGAAAGGAGAAACGATTTACCGTTAACGGTTCGGACACAGTATACAATGTTAAACCGGCAATTCAGCAGCCAGTTTCCAATTCCGGTTTAACTGAGGACTAATGGAGCGACGGATTAAGCTATCAAGAGTCAAACCGCCCAAAGAGAGAGAACTGGAAAGTCTACTAAGTGTGGACAGAAACAGGTTTCACATGCGAATGGAGGTAATTTGGATCTACCGAAGATTCAGTAAAAAAAAATTATGCGACCTATGCAAGCCTTATAAAGGGCAGGAAGGTTCGTGCGGTCTAAGCAAGAGGATCTGAACAAAAAGAAAGATGCACAAAGAGTTAAATTGACGGCGGAGCAGTCGCCGCACAGGATGTATACTATGGTTGAATCATACGGCCATGGCAGAGCAGGTATGAGGAAACTAATATGAACTACAAGATGAACAGGGACCTTCAGATGCGGATCTAGGGCTTGAAGAGGAGCCTTACCCGATGCGCAGAACAGCGGAGGAGCGACAAGAGCTTCTGGTCCAATCAGGTTGATGCAGCGCCTGAGCCGACGCCGGCGTTCGAAGGTCGGAGGCGACGGCGGAGCTTCAGAGCTGGAGCGTCGCGAGGAAGAAGAAGCGCGGAAGAAGAAGAGAAAGGACCCGCCGGTCTATTTATAAGGAAACGGGGTAATTGGCAAGTGCGAGAATCGAGGAGTCAAAAGCGGCAGACGGCGCAGCGGTCGCCTCGATTTCCGGGATAGTATTAAATGAAGGGAATCTTACGGTTTGGATTTCTTTATTAAGGATGACGTCAAGGCGCCCTGTTGATGTGGTCGGAAGGTGACGTCATGGCGGTTCAAGCAGATGGCGGTTTACGAAATACGAAGGGAGATTCAGAGTTTCCTAAAGATGTTGAAGATTAACATGAACCGGTTCAAGTCAATCTGGGGCCTAATGTTGGGGATATAACTACTGAATATAAACCGCCCTGAAGGGGCCGGTTTACCCTCGTCTATAATTAGGGCCCACGAAGGCACGAGGCCCAGAGCCCAGAGGCGGATTAGGGTCCATAATTGTAAACCGCCTTAGTCATGTAACTTGTGCTGTAAGATGAGAGAGAAGAGACCGAGCCGGACACTTGTTCTTAGGACTCCCTAATTCGTCAGAATTTTTGGAGTTCCAGAAGTATGCATTTGATACAAATTGCTACAGACAGTTCTGTTTTTGACAGATTCTGTTTTTCGTGTGTTGTTTGCTTATTTTAATGAATCTATGGCTAGTATCGGGGGGTATGAACCATAGAGAAGTTGGAATACAGTAGGTTTAACACCAATATAAATAAAGAATGAGTTTATTATAGTACCTTAAAGTGGTGGTTTGTTTTATTTCGCTAACGGGGATCATCAGATTTTCTGTTAAGTTTTGTGTTGTGAAGTTTTCAAGTTTTTGGGTAAAGATTTGATGGATTTTGGAACAAGGAGAGGCAAAAGTCTAAGCTTGGAGATGCCCAGGGCACCCCAAGGTAAAATTCAAGGACAACCAAAAGCCTAAGCTTCGGGATGCCCCGGAAGGCATCCCCTTTTTCGTCTTCGTCTATCGGTAACTTTACTTGATGCTATATTTTTATTCACCACATGATATGTGTTTTGCTTGGAGCGTCTTGTATGATTTTAGTCTTTTCTTTTTAGTTTACCACAATCATCCTTGTTGTACACACCTTAAAGAGAGACACACATGAATCAGAATTTATTAGAATACTCTATGTGCTTCACTTATATGTTTTGAGCTAGATAATTTTGCTCTAGTGCTTCACTTATATGTTTTTAGAGCACAGTGGTGGTCTTATTTTATAGAAATTATTGATCTCTCATGCTTCACTTATATTATTTTGAGAGTCCTTTAAAACAGCATGGTAATTTGCTTTGGCTATAAAAATTAGTCCTGATATGATAGGCATCCAAGATGGGTATAATAAAAACTTGCATATAAAAGTGCATTGAATACTATAAGAAGTTTGATACTTGATGATTATTTTGAGATATGAAGATGGTAATATTAAACTTGTGCTAGTTGAGTAATTGTGAATTTGAGAAATACTTGTGTTGAGGTTTGCATGTCCCGTAGCATGCATGTATGGTAACCGTTGTGTGAAAAATTTGAAGCATGAGGTATTTCTTTGATTGTCATCCTTTGTGTGGAGGTCGGGATCGCGCGATGGTTACCTCCTACCAACCCTTCCCCTAGGAGCATGCGTGTAGTGCTTGTTTTGATGACTTGTAGATTTTTGCAATAAGTATGTGAGTTCTTTATGACTAATGTTGAGTCCATGGATCATACGCACTCTCACCTTTTCATCATTGCTAGCCTCTTCGGTGCCGTGCATTGCCCTTTCTCACCTTGAGAGTTGGTGCAAACTTCGCCGGTGCATCCAAACCCCCGTGATATGATACGCTCTATCACACATAAACCTCCTTATATCTTCCTCAAAACAGCCACCATACCTACCTATTATGACATTTCCATAGCCATTCCGAGATATATTGCCATGCAACTTTCCACCGTTTCGTTTATTACGACACGCTTCGTCATTGTCATATTGCCTTGCATGATCATGTAGTTGACATCGTATATGTGGCAAAGCCACCATGCATAATTTATCATACATGTCACTCTTGATTCATTACCCATCCCGGTACACCGCCGGAGGCATTCACATAGAGTCATATTTTGTTCTAGTATCGAGTTGTAAATAAATAGAAGTGTGGTGATCAACATTATTAGCGCATTGCCCCAAATAAAAAAAAAGAAGAAAGGCCAAAAAAAGGGAAGGCCCAAAAAAAGAAAAAAAAAGAAATAAAAAGGGACAATGCTACTATCCTTTTACCACACTTGTGCTTCAAAGTAGCACCATGGTCTTCATGATAGAGAGTCTCTTATTTTGTCACTTTCATATACTAGTGGGAATTTTTGTTATAGAACTTGTCTTGTATATTCCGTTGATGGGCTTCCTCAAAATGCCCTAGGTCTTCGTGAGCAAGCAAGTTGGACGCACACCCACTTAGTTTCTTTTGTTGAGCTTTCATACATTTATAGCTCTAGTGCATTCGCTGCATAGCAATCCCTACTCACTCACATTGATATCTATTGATGGGCATCTCCATAGCCCATTAATATGCCTAGTTGATATGAGACCATCTTCCTCCTTTTTGTCTTCTCCACAACCACCATTCTATTTCACCTATAGTGCTATGTCCATGGCTCACGCTCATATATTGCATGAAAGTTGAGAAAGTTTGAGAATAATAAATTATGAAACAATTGCTTGGCTGAAACCGGGCTTGTGCATGATTCGAATATTTTGTGTGACGAAGATGGAGCATAGCCAAACTATATGATTTTGTAGGGATGAACTTTCTTTGGCCATGTTATTTTGATAAGACATGATTACTTTGTTAGTATGCTTGAAGTATTATTATTTTTATGTCAATATTAAACTTTTATCTTGAATCTTTTGGATCTGAACATTCATGCCACAATAAATAAATTACATTAATAATTATGTTAGGTAGCATTCCACATCAAAAATTATGTTTTTATCATTTACCTACTCGAGGACGACCAGGAATTAAGCTTGGGGATGCTTGATACGTCTCCAACGTATCTATAATTTTTGATTGTTCCATGCTATTATATTATCGGTTTTGGGTGTTTAATGGGCTTTAATATGCTCTTTTATATTATTTTTGGGACTAACCTATTAACCGGAGGCCCAGTGCCAGATTCTGTTTTTTTGCCTATTTTAGAGTTTTGCAGAAAAGGAATACCAAACGGAATGAAACCTGTGCAATGATCTTTCTTGGACCCAAAGTAATCCAGAAGACTTGGAGTTGAAGTCTGGAACTCCACGAGGAGGCCACGAGGCAGGAGGGTGCGCCCAGGGAGGTAGGCGCCCCCACCCTCGTGGGCCGCTCATAGCTCCACTGACGTACTTCTTTCGCCTATATATACTCTTATACCATAGAAACATCAGGGAGAGCCACGAAACTACTTTTCGACCGCCGCAACCTTCCGTACCCATGAGATCCCATCATGGGCCTTTTCCGGTGATCTGTCGGAGGGGGAATCGATCACGGAGGGCTTCTACATCAACACCATTGCCTCTCCGATGAAGCGTGAGTAGTTTACCATAGACCTTCGGGTCCATAGTTATTAGCTAGATGGCTTCTTCTCTCTCTTTGATTCTCAATACAAAGTTCTCCTCGATGTTCTTGGAGATCTATTCGATGTAATACTCTTTTGCGGTGTGTTTGCCGAGATCCAATGAATTGTGGATTTATGAACAAGATTATCTATGAATATTATTTGGTTCTTCTCTGAATTATGGATCTGATGAATTATGGATCTGATGAATTGTGAATATGATTTGATATCTTTGCAAGTCTCCTCGAATTATCAGTTTAGTTTGGCTTACTAGATTGATCTTTCTTGCAATGGGAGAAGTACTTAGCTTTGGGTTCAATCTTGCGGTGTCCTTTCCCAGTGACAGTAGGGGCAGCAAGACACGTATTGTATTGTTGTCATAGAGGATAAAAAGATGGGGTTTGTATCATATTGCTTGAGTTTATCCCTCTACATCATGACATCTTGCTTAATGCGTTACTTTGTTCTTATGAACTTAATACTCTAGATGCATGCTGGATAGCGGTCGATGTGTGGAGTAATAGTAGTAGATGCAGAATCGTTTCGGTCTACTTGACACGGACGTGATGCCTATATTCATGATCATTACCTTAGATATCTTCATAACTATGTGCTTTTCTATCAATTGCTCGGCAGTAATTTGTTCACCCACCGTAATACATGCTATCTTGAGAGAAGCCACTAGTGAAACCTATGGCTCCCGGGTCTCTTTTCTATTATATTACATCTCTTTTATTTACATCGCATCTCGTTTACTGTTTTGCAATCTTTACTTTCCAATCTATACAACAAAAATATCAAAAATATTTACTTTACTATCTCTATTAGATCTCAATTTTGCGAGTGACTGTGAAGGGATTGACAACCCCTTTATTGTGTTGGTTGCAAGGTTCTTGATTGTTTGTGCAGGTACTAGGTGACTTGTGCGTTATCTCCTACTGGATTGATACCTTGGTTCTCAAAACTGAGGGAAATACTTACGCTACTTTGCTGCACCACTCTTTCCTCTTCAAGGGAAAACCAACGCATGCTCAAGAGGTAGCAGGGGGGGACCTTTAGTCCCCATCCTTTAGTGCCGGTTACAGAACCGGCATTAAAGGGCCTTACGAACCGGTGCTATAGCCCGGTTCTGCACTAGTGTACACCAATCATCAATCACGGTGACATTCCCAACCATGTGGTGTTTTTCTGCTCTTACTCTATAGACTATACTTCCTACATAATGTTTATGGCGCTACACGTATTCTTGATGTTGTGTAACGATCTCTGAGATATACTGTTCTACGGAGTATACTGATGTTGTATTCCCATTCCGCAACACCTCACATTCCTAGTCTATTAGAGTACGTGAAAGCACTATTTAGCAACGGTCACTTAGTTTTGTATGGCATTTCCAAAAGAAAAGATCTGGGATGGCCTAGATGCTACCACATCTTATATATATCCATCGGTCTCCCTTCACCTGCCCTTTTATGAGAAGAATTACTGCCCTGTTATGTTGAGGCTTTGCTTTTGTACGCACTTCCTTTAATAGTTGTCTGGATCTCAAAGCAACTTTTGTACTTCATGAGTATGAAAAGCTACTTTGGATTTTCTACACTTTTGTTACAAATCAGATTTTTTGATTTGGCTTTAGGTCAGATTTATGTCCATACAAAAAAAAAATCTTTATCCTATAGAACTAACATGTGGTTGAATGGATAGGAGAATGGTGGTATCTATAGCCCACCACAAATCAAACCGCGGGCTTGATACATATGTGGATGTCTCATAAAGGCGGAAAATTCTTAGTGCAGACTCTTCGGGTTGCGGGTTTACTCCACCTAGTCTTGACCCCGACCAGTCTCCCCATCTGGGATTTTTGAATTTTATATTGCAGGTAGGGGCCGTCACCATTCGTACTTGTGCCACCGTAGGGGACGGACGGAGGAGTGGAAGTGGTGGAGGAAGGCATCCCGCCGGTAAACATCGGCAGACAGTGAGAGGCTGTTGAGCGGCCGAGCAACTACTGGTGAGCTGCATGGGAGGGGCGGCGAATTACAGAGGAGCGGCGGGAGGAAGGATAGTGTCGAGATGCAGCGGAGTCCAACGGAATTCTCCCATCGCGCATGCCACCAGCTAGTATTGTTCCATAGTGGCAGAACGAGCAATCGTCGTGAGGCGCTAGGGAGGTATGGCGAGCTTTCTGGAAAATTCGTTTCTGAGCTCAGGCTAATCTGAACCTGATATCTTAGCCGCCCAGTCACATGTAAATTCGCGTCACAATTCGTATTTCATCTGGTATTCTCCTGTATGTGATATAGAAATGATGTGGGCCCTGGCTCATTTATTGCGGTAGGCGTCCTCACCGTCCGGCCAGAACAGCCAGTCCCCCGCGGCTCATCTCTAATACTGAGCCATCATGTTACGTCTGCAACTCACAAACTGCCTGACACAACACTAGCCGTCCTTCTATATCCGCTGGCACTTTAGGTCCGACTTCAAACATTTCATGGAAATTTCAGGGAAATGCTGCGACTTCACCATTCCACTAGCACTTTACGTCCAACAATACACATTCAAATCCATTGTCCACAGAACCCACACTTGGGTTTTACAAATTCGCAGGCGCGAAAACCAAAAGTGACAAACTACACTAGGGAACACACGAGCAACAGGGTCAAAAGATAGGGCCGCCCTGTAACTATTCTGACTTCATCCCCTCAGTCCACGATTTCGAGTCACAGGAAACATTGCAGGTCACCCTGATACTCTCTCATAGTCACGATCTCATATTCGAGACTTTTCCGCAGGTGATAAAACAATATCTGCGCACACAAATGAGATCACATATTACTGTAACCTATGTTCATCACAAGATGTAGGTACAGCCCATTGAACTCATGGATGTAGTGCACAATGTAAACACCGCTCTCCTCCCTGTCAACAAATCATTAGTCCAACACCAATATCTTCTATACTACCGTACATTCCAAAAATTGCGCTTGGCATTCACTCACCTTGTACAAGGATCGCGATGGGCCACCAACGGATAGACAGAAGTCCATCCGTCCACGTCAACCAATCATCCACAGAACATGTCGTTGAAGCATTGTCAGAATCAACACTGGGATCTCTTTGCAAAGGCACTGTGTTTCGTTTCCATCTCGTCACTGGGGTGTGTCTCAGTCGGGTCCAACACCCTGAAGATCTTCTTCTCTGTGTCCAGGATGTACAAGGACCAGCAATCCATGCAGTACACCGGGAACATAAAACTGAAATTAAATATTTGCAGCATAACTACGTCGATGTGAGGGCATCCGGACTGAATGTCCATATGGGAGATCTACGGGTTTACCTTTTTTAGCCACTCAATCTTGTAGTGTATCTCATTAGCTTGAAGTCCATCTTACGGATTTAATCCCGGTCAACTTTGCCATCTCCACAGCTCTGTTCTGATCTGCAAAGATTGTCACCACAACTACTAAGCAATATGAAAATGCAAGCCAATCAGAACTAAAAATACTACTCCCTCCGTTCCGAAATACATGACGCTGGGGATTTTTTCCGACCAGGTGAAAAAGCAGCGAAATGACCAGGTTACCCTTCGCTTGAATTCTCTCCTTGATCTCCACCTGTGTCGCCTTCCAGATCCGCCCGCTCCATCGCCCCCACCTCTGGATCCTCCACCTCCATCGCCCCCACCTCTGGATCGATCCTCCACCTCCATCGCCCCCACTTGGATCCTCCACCTCCATCGCCTCCCATCTCACCCAGCAGATCCTCCCATCCTCCCGTCTTCTGTGCTGCCAGATCCCCTCCTCGCCCTAGGCCAGCAAATCCCCACCTCGTCATCCCAAGGCCATCGCCTGCTGCAGATTGTCGTCACCCTCCTGTGGCCTCGCCAGCTCCACCTCCAGTATCGCAGATCGCCGCCCGGCTTGGTCCTGGTCGCTCAACAGTCCAAAACGGGCAATTCAGTTGCATGGTGTTGAGGGTTGTGGCAACAGAATTTAGCATGACAAAAATCAGTACTGGAGCATGATGTTGCATGATGTTGGAGTAGTTGCATGATGTTGGAGCATTCCAAAAATCAGTGCTGCACTAGAGTAAAAGTGCAGTACTATGAAACAGGTTGCATGATGTTGGAGTGTCATTAATGTAATAGCATGATGTTGGAATACAATTGCATGATGAAGTACTACAGGGCAGAATCACTTTTACAACATCATGCAACATCATTTTCATGACAGGACTAGAATTGCATGATGTTGGAGTACTACGATTGCTTGATGTTGCATAAACTTATACTGTGGCAAGACTGAACAGGCTCCAGTCCAGCAGGTGCAGCCCAGTGCTCCATTGCACCAACTTGTAACAGCAAGTACCTGAAAAAGGAAGTAGACATAGTCGAGGCAGAGGCATGGATTTTGATCTCAATTGCACTCCACCAAGAAGAAGACATACTCCAAGATGATATGAACATGGAAGAGGAAGAGGGCATCGATCCTGTCAAGATGTAGTTGGTGAGCTCCAAGATTCTTCCATGAACAATCAATAGTTCATTTGTACCCCTATATAATGGATTAGCAAGCAAGTGTTGAGCAACTAAAAATGCATTTGGTATAAACAATGTTTAACAACAAAGTTTGGTATTAACAAATTCATTTGGTACTCTGCAAGTGTTAATAATCATCTGCAAGTGTTATACTCCAAGTTAGATCATGAAATAGTGGTGAACTACTCCAAGTTAACTGAAGCAACAATAGTAACAACAACAGTAATACAACTCCAGTTTCTGAAAATGAACAGTTCATTTAGCAACTTTAGATCAAACTGAATACTCCAGGAAAAATATGATCAAGTAGTGACCAATTTGCATGATCAAGTTTAGATCATACACCAGGAAAAATATGATCAAGTAGTGATCAAACTGAATAATCCATGAAAAAACATGATCAAGTTTAGATCAAACTGAATACTCTAGTTTCTGAAAATGAACAGTAAGAGTAGCTCATTTAGCAAGTTTCTGAAAATGAACAGTAACTCTAGTTTCTGAAAATGAACAGTAGCTCATTTATCATTTCATCAATTTATCATTTGAGCATTTGATCATTTCTTGTTGTTTTTCATTTGATCATTTGAGCATGGACTAATATTTTTTTCATTATTTTGTTTCTTGTTGCAGTTGTTGAGCAAGGAGTTAGAAAAAAGAAAAGCCTCACTAACGAGCAAAAGTATGCTGCTTATGTGGCATTGCATTCAGTGTGCATGAGCAGAGGTGGAAAATTCAAAAGAAATGATAAGAAAGACCTTGCACAATTTTTTAAGGTAGAAGTGAGGAGTATACAGAGAGTTTGGCAAGGCAGGCGATGGAGCAAATTTCAGAAGGCTTAGAGGTGGATGTTTCCGATCAGAGAAAAGGAAACTCTGGAAGAAAGCCAAAGGACATCAATTTAGAGCAAATCCCTACTATCCCACTAAACAAGAGGTCCACTATCAGATCTTTAGCTTGGCAACTGGGATGTAGCCCTACCACACTGCATAGAAAGTTCAAGCTAAATTTGATAAAAAGGCACACAAATTGTGTGAAGCCAACTCTAAAGGAAAAGAATATGAAGGATAGGATGGAATTTTGTATGTCAATGCTTGACGAGACAACGATAGAAACTTCAAGGCCTGAATTCAAGACGATGCATAATGTTGTGCACATTGATGAAAAATGGTTCAATATGACGAAGAAAAATAAGACCTACTATCTCGCTTTGGATGGGGAGGAGGAGCCACGAGGCCTATACATTGCAACTGCATTGGCAAGGTGATGTTCTTAACGGCGTTGCTAGGCCAAGGTGGATCGTGAAGGAAACGTGACCTTCTCTCGGGAAAATCGGTATCCGCCATTTGTGAAAGAAGTTCCTGCTCGAGGAGAAGTGATAACAGCCCAGAGGTACAATAGAGACAAAGTCAATAAAGGTCGACAGAAAAGTGATGAGGGAGTTCCTGATAGAGAAGGTCTTGCCAGCGATACAAGCAGTTTGGCCTGAAAGTGATGCTGGACAAACCATCTATATTCAGCAGGATAATGCTAAGCCCCATATCTTGCCAAATGACCCAGAATTTCTAGTAGCTGTCGCAAAAACTGGACTTGACATCAGAATAATACAACAGCCTGCCAACAGTCCTGATTTGAATGTGCTTGACCTTGGGTTTTTCAACTCGCTTCAATCCCTGACAGATTGTCTGAGTCCTAAAACACTACAAGACCTTATTAATGGTGTTTTGGACGAATTTGAAGGCTATGAGGTTTACAAGCTCAACAGAATTTTCCTAACTCTGCAAACGTGCATGATTGAGATCCTGAACCATGCAGGGGGCAATGGGTATAAAATACCACATGTGAACAAGGAAAGGCTCGAGGGTCTTGGGCAGCTACCTCCAAGATTGTCGTGCCCTCAAGAGGTTTACGCAAATGCCCTACACAACTTAGGGCTAATGGAGAGGGTTCAGTAATGGAAGAGGCCTGAGATGCTTGTTGTCAAGAGACCTGAGATGCTGTTGCCAAGAGACCTGAGATGCTGTTGCCAAGAGACCTGAGGATGCTTGTTGCCAAGAGACTTGAGATGCTTGTTGTCAAGAGACCTGAGATGTTGTTGCCAAGAGACCTGAGGATGCTTGTTGTCAAGAGACCTGAGGATGCTTGTTGCCAAGAAAGTTAAGATGCTTGTTGTCAAGAGACTTGAGATGCTTGTTGCCAAGAGACTTGAGATGCTTGTTGTCAAGAGACCTGAGATGTTGTTGCCATGAGACCTGAGGATGCTTGTTGTCAAGAGACTTGAGATGCTTGTTGCCAAGAGACTTGAGATGCTTGTTGTCAAGAGACTTGAGATGCTTGTGGCCAAGAGACTTGAGATGCTTGTTGTCAACAGACCTGAGATGAGGCTTGTGGAGCATGCTTGTTGCATCCTTGTGATTATTTGTGTGGAGTATGATTATAATCCATATTTGAGTATGTTTGCAAAGGCTTGTGCGGAGTGGATTTTTTTACTCCATTTGTATGATCATTTTTACTCCATATGTTTGCATCGGCTTGTGTGGAGTGAATTATCTTATTTTCTTAGGAGGAAAGGTCTAGGAGAGGAAAGGATGGAATAGAAGAGGAGAGGATTAATCTAGATTTAATTAGCAGAAAAGGTTTTAATTTACAGTTAATTTCCAGATAAGAGAAGAGAAGAGAGGAGAGATAAGAAGAGAGTAAGTAACTGGATTAAGCTATTGGAGTAAGTAACTCCATGGAGTACTAATGTCCAGGAGTACTCCAATGCTTTATTAATAAACAAGACAGTACTAATCTCCAGGAGTACTCCAATTCAAGAAAAGAAAGGAGAAGAGAAGAGATCCAAATCTTGACCATCGAAAATCTTGAACTCACCTTTTTTATTTGAGAAGAGAAGAGTAGAGCAAGCACTGCTACTGCTCCAAGCTAATCTGGCTGCAAACCAGAAACTCCAAATCTGATTATTCAGGTACTCCAAATATTGGATCTGTTTGCTACTCCAAATTTTGCAACCACTACTCGAAAACAGTACTTAAACTACAGAAACTACAGCAGAACAACAGTTTTGAAGTAAAGCTTCAGTTAATTTTAAAGTTTAAATTAAAGTTTCAGTTAAAATGGAGAGAAGATGGAGAGAAACTACAAGAATAATGTTGGAGTACTCACTAACTCACTGTAAGATGAGTACAAGATAAAGATCGCTGCTGCAGAGGAGTACAATACTCCACTACTCATTGCAAATTTAACCAAAACTACAATAGCACGATGTTGGTGAGGAAACAACAGCACTATTGCAAGAGGAGTAGTAAAATCAGTCCTACTCTTAACCCTATTAAGCTCACAGATGTTGGTGTACAGAGAAAGACCTCACTTAATTCCAAACAAGACTCCAAAACATGCAATTCCACATCGGACACGCAGATGATACTCCTCTGAATGAATGATCAAGCAGCAAAGCGTCGGGCACCACAAGCACGACATCAGCGTCGGGCACCACAAGCACCACCACAAGACGCCTCGCAAGCACAACAGAGGATTGGAACTCTGAATCAAACGACAATCAAGCAAAACAATCGACCATCGACAAGTAAACCTCTCAAGAAATGTTGGAATGTCTGCTGCTGCTTGTTGATTACAGAGAGCTCGGTAGGCAATTAAGGCCTCACATCGACATTAGCATCCGTAACATTTGCTAGCACTACTCCTAGCAGTACACAAGATCACAAGAATTCCATTTGCTAGCACTACTCCTAGCAGTACACAACATCACAAGAATCTCCATTTGGTAGCACTACTCCTAGCATCCGACATTAAGTTTTCACGGAGAAGAGACAGAAGAGGAGAGAGAGCAATACCTCAAGGAGTCATCATCCATGGACGCACAGCCAGGCGACGCGCCCATCCTCTCGCCACTGACGCAACAGCTACTCCTCAAGGAGTCGCCATGGAGACCACACACGAGGAGGACGGCGGCGCCTGGGCGACGACAAGCTGCCGCAGTGGTGTTCGACCGCATCCTTGGCGTCCGTGGTGTCTGACGTGCTCAAGCACGGGGTAGGGCGGAGGTGCCGTGGTGGGACCAGCTGCTCAAGATCCTCCTCTCCTTCGCACATCGGCGCTCGGCACCGCCATCGCTCCTTGTCACCGCCGCACAGATGCAGCAGCTCCCCACACAGCCGACAGATCCGCAGCTTCTCACCGCCACAGTTCCTCTTCCGCAGCTCCTCCTACTCCAGCAGCTCCTCTGGCGGTAAAAATCGAATCTTGGGACGACGAAGCAGGGATGACGCGAGAGAAAGAGGGCAGCGGTGACGCGGTTAAGGGTGATGCAGCGACCCAGGCGAGGGAGATGCGGCTGCTACGCGGGCGAGGGAGATGCGCGGTGAGGCGGGCGAGGGAGATGCGGCGGCGCCATGGGGGAGGGAGATGCGGTGGGAGAGAGGCAGAGAGCGATACGGGCGAGGGAGACAGAGAGAGTGAGAGAGAGGGACTGAGAGCGATGCGGTCGAGGGTAAAAATGGAAAACGCGTATATTTCGTAGCGTTACGAAATTTCAACGTGCAGACGTAAAACGTCATGTATTTCGGAACAGAGGGACTACCTAACAAAATATGTAGAGTGCACAACTTTTTTTCAGGAACATGTAGAGTGCACAACTGGTGAGTATTGTTTTCAGAGCCGGGCCACCCGTCATCAAAAGTTCTGCAAACACCGACTCAAAACCTTTTGCTTGCTCGTCCCTCGTCAAACACACCAGCCAATATAATGCTCTGAAAATGGTTCTTCACCCCAAGAAAAAGACTAAAAGGTATGCATACGAGAAGCTCTTAAAGTAAGTACAATAGTCCTATTCAGCAGGCTGCAACGGAGTCCACGTCAGTAAAAATCTGAGCTGGAGAGAAAAAAAGAAAGGAGAGAGAAGGAGCCGGCTCTTCGTGAAGCGACGGGCTAAGGGCATCTCCAGCCGCGCCCCCAACAGGCCCTCCTCAGCGATTTTTGCGCGGCGCCAAAAAGGCCCGGCCGCGCCCGAAGCCTGTTTTAGCGGCTCGGGCCAAAACTGGTGCCGACGGACCCAAAGTTAACCCGCGCCTGGGGCGCTTGGGAGCGGCACAAGCGAAAAGGCGCGTGGGCCCGCCTCAAGGCGACCCGAGGGCCTTTTTCCCGCTGCTTGACGCTTTTCCTTCGCATCTCTCCCGCCGCCGCCTTCCTCCCGCCATTCTCTCCTTTCTCCCGCTAAACCGCCTCCGCCGCCGCCAAGAAGCACGCCATGCCGCCGAAGAAGTACGCCATGCTGCTGGTGGCAACCGCGATCGCCCCTGTCCCACCAAGCAGAGGAAGCCGAGGGCGCCGCCATCGGCCACGGCCTGTCGAACGCCGAGTGGAGGGTGGAAGTTCAGCGGCGCTGGCATCACCGCCGACAAAGTGAACAGGCCATAGCCAAGAAGGCCCGCGACAACGCGGCGGCGGCGTCTTCCTCATCATCGACCAGCGGGATGAATCCACCCGCCGTCACCACGCCAAGACGACGCTTCGGGACCGCAAGGCGCCGGATCTCCATGGGTTCATCGTCGCCGCCACGCCGACGGCGACGCCGCACGGTGGGTTCAATCCAAACGTGACCTTCCCTCATGGTCACCCCGCCACGCGCAAGACGCCCTCGCCCGCCTTCGTCGGCGTGCAGTACCCTCCATACAACTACTCGCCGCCCGCCACCTACGTGTCCACACCGACGCCCCATCTCTACCGTGGACCGCTACCTTTCGCACTCGGCGACGCCGACGACACGGGAGCCGACATGGACGACATCATCGCGGCAGATCGATCGCGGCGCCGCGTCTCCCGGTTCGCCACCAGACGAGGTGGTGGACCTCAGCGGCAACATGGAGGCCGAGCTCGCACGCTTCACGGCGACGACGCGCAGGAACCCGAGGAGGAGGAGGACGACCAGGAGGATGAGGAGGAGGAGGACGCCCACGCCCACACGGACGCCAAGCCCGAACGACGCGTCTACATCGCCGCCAAAGAAGGCCGTTGCCGCGCCGACGCAGCCCAAAGACCGAAGCAGCTCCGACCCGACGAGCTCACAGACGCCGACTCCGCTTAACGCTCGAGCCGACACCGCCGAGTGAATCTCCGTGCGCACGCGATCGCTGGATTCTGTTTTTTTGTAACGCCAGACTACGTCCGATCGCCAGATTTGCGGCGTCTTTTAAGAGCGGAACGACCAAGTTTAAATTTTCCACATCTGGGGGGGCGGCGTGGGGCGTGATCGGGAGCTAGGTCGCCTCGTGGGCCGAACTAGCGCCGGCACGCCCCCAGGCCGCCGGATTTAGGCGCCCTGGGGGGCCGAATGGCTGGAGATGCCCTAAGACACAGAACACGAGAGCCTTCCGCCCGCTTGCAGCCCGATGCGAGCGCTAGCGCCGCCGCTTCTGATCCCGTGCGTCTCCCTTGCCGCCTGAGCTTCTCCTTCCACCTCCGCGCGCGAAATCCATCTTTCCCTCGCTCCAAAAATCTTGGTGCGCGCCAAATCGAAGCTTTAATAAAGTCTCCAGCTTCCCCCAAATCGCCACCACCCCAAACCCTAGAACAGCCGCCGGCGCCGCATCAAGGAGATGGGTCAGCAGTCCAAAAGGACGCGTGCGCCGGCGCCTCAGGTCGTCCCACCGTCGCTGCCTCAATTCGTTCCGCCGTTGATGCCGCATCTCGTCCCGCCGCCGTCGGCGCCACACCTCGTCCCGCCACCACGCCAGCCCGGACCAGGTGCCTCGATTCCTCCACGGCCACCAAAGGCAGCGGCGGCCTCTTCATTGGCTCATACCAAGGCGCACAATGCAGCTATATTCCAGGAGTTCCACTTCGGTACAACCCCCTCACAAAACGTATAAAGGGTAATGTGAACTTTTCACAATTTGTATCTACCTTTATATATGTACGCATACGCCGGCAAGCTCGCTTGGGCCGGCCCATTTGCAGTGGCATGTGATGACAAATATCGAAAAAGATAGCACAAGCTGGAAATCGAACCCGCGACCACCTAAAACATAAAATTGCCCACAACCACTGCGGCAGCAACCCCTTAGTAACCAATGTAAAGCTACGGTCTTCAAGTAATGGACGGTCTAGGAATTTAAAAATGATTTTAGCAACAATTTGTGAACCGGTCCTTTTTTCCATAGTTTCTGTTTGTTTATTTACTTTTCTTTTTCCTGTTGCGTTTCTTATTTCTTTTATGAAAAATGGTCGCGCTTTGAAAATTCTGTTCAAAATTTCAAAAAAAAAATTGTTACCATTTTGAAAAAATGCAAGGTAATTTCAAAAGATGTTTCTGTCTTTTAAAATTGTTCAGAATGTCAAAACGCGAATAGTTTTTTCAAAAGCATGAACAAAATTGTGAAAATAAACATTTTTTGGAGAACACGAATAAAAATTTAAATTCCAAAAGATTTTTCATAAATGCGAACAAAAAATGTATCAAAAAATTGTTCTAAATTTTCCCGAACATTTTTTCAATTCATGAACAATATATTTTTAAAATAGGATCATTTTGAAATTCCGAACAAATTCCAATAGGCGCCCTACAGGAGCGATGGAGTCGCTTCGTTGGGCAAGGCCTAAGATTTTATTTTATTTCCATTTTTGTTTTTACTTTTTTAGTAAATTTATTTTTTCTCCTTTTTAAACTTTATTACTCTTCTGAAACCTGTTCAAAAAATTGAAATGCCAAAATTTTTTTAAGTAACTATATTCAATTAATTTGAATAATTTTATTTTAAACATTTATTAAATCCTTTTAAAAAGCATTTGTTGTTTTCAATTCTATCATTTTGTATTTATTAGTTATGTGAAAAACTTGAAAAGACAGTTTTACGTACCTATATAAATTATGATTTTACATAACTTTTTCCTTCAAACCCGGCATGGATGCCTACAAACACGTAGCATAGAACAAGGTGTTTCTTGGACATTCTTGAAATGACCTCAACTTTTGCCAGCAGGTGGCATGCCCATGGTAGGCATCCATGGCCCCAATATTTTTTCTATGGCCTTGTATAACCAATTCAAGGCATCAAGCCAAGTTGCTTGGGTTTTTGACAAGTTTTACATTTTTAAAGTTTCCTTGGACAAAAAAGGTCGATAAATGGCTAGACGTGTAGCAACTTGCATACAGTGTCGGAAGTCATTCAAACCTACCATGGATGCCCACCATTGGCATGTCCACCTAGTGGCAAAAGTTGGGTTAATTTCAAGGATGTCCACAAAAACACCATGTTCAATGGAGGGTGTTGAGGTTGGCCAGAAGAGTCCATCTTGTTTGGATTTTCACCCAGTTTTTCATTTTCTGAAGTTTTTTGGTTAAAAAGGCCGATAAATGGCCGGATGTGCCACCACTTCCATACAGTGTCGAAAATCGTCTGAACCAGGCATGTGCCTACCATGGGCATGCCTACCTTCTTGCAAAAGTGGAGTTCATTTCAAAGATGTCCAAAATTAGACTATGTTCAACGGAGGGTGTTCGGACAGGCCAAAAGGGTCTGTTTGGTAGCTCGTTGTTTTTCAACATCCGTCAAATGACACCAAATGTTTTCCACCAGCTTCTATGACCAATTCAAGGAACCATGATGTTTAGATTTTTGAAAAGTTTTACATTTTCTGGAGTTTTTATCGGTGAAAATAGGCCAATAAATGGTCGGACACGTCGCAACTTGTAAACAACGTGAGAAGTCATTCAAACCTGGCATAGATGCCTCATATGTCTGTGCCTAGCTGTTACAAGAAGTAGGGACCATTTATCCATAGCCTTACCAGTTTAGATGAGCGTATTTGTAATTTCCGTCATTATCAATCAACACGAACATTTTATTTTTTCCTAACGATTTCTTGAAATTTGTCAACAATTTTTGAATTACAAAGTGTGTATGAAAATTTTACAAAACTGAACACTTTTTCAAAAGTGCTAATTTCTTTTGAAAAAATGATGAAAATTTCGAACAAAAGTTACAAACCACGCACCTTTAAAAAAACAATATATTTTTGAAATGCATACATTTATTAAATTTGTGAACAAAAATTTCAAAAACTGGAACGTTTGATGAAATTCCAGAACATTTTGTAGAATTGTAAACAATATTTGAAAACAAGAACATTTTATGTTATGCCAAACATTTTTTGAAATTTTGAACAAGTTTCCAAAGAATACTGAAGTTCAAAAGTAGAAAATGAATTAACAAAAGAGAAGAAAACAAAAATTAAAAATAAAAAATGCTTAGGCACTAGAAAATAAAAATGTTTTCATAAAATGTTGGTATATTTGAAAAATATTCAGAATTTTAAAAATGTTTGCATTTTTAATAATGCCCGTAAATTTTAAAAAGTGTTTGCATTTTGAAAATTGTTGGTCGCTACAGTATCCGGTCAGGTTGTACAGTACCAATTTTGTTCTGTTATAGTATTTTTAAAGGAAAGCTCCTACAGGACGCCCATTCTTGTTATGGCATACTGAAAGTGCGTTATATCGACTAGAGGGGGGGTGAATAGGCGATTTTATGAATTCTTCACCGAGGAATTTGCGGTGAGGAAATTCCTTAGCTAAGAAATACTTGCATGAATAAGTACTCGAAGTAAGCGTAACAGATTACAAGCATAGTCATCATGATGAAATGAGGACAATCACAGAGTACGAAAGCGAATCACAGGATAACACAAGATGAAGACAAACAGATCAAGAAATTGAACTGAGGAAATTGAGAAAGTCTTCACCAAAGTCTTCAAACACAGATATGAACAAACACTCAACACAGAATGAGGAAATGAAAGGGTTGAGGAAATAGAACCAGTTAGGTTGGTGAAGACAATGATTTGGTAGACCAGTTCCAACTGATGTCTCGCTTGTACGTCTGGTTGGAGCGGCTGAGTATTTAAACTCGAGGACACGCAGTCCCGGACACCCGATCACCGAGCACGCAGCTCAGACACCAAGTCCTCACCGTATTCTCCTTGAACTAAGGTCACGCAGACCTCGTCCAATCACTCGTGGTAAGTCTTCAGCGACTTCCAAACCTTCACGTACTTGGTCACTCGGCGATCCACAATTCCTCTTGATGCTCTAGACCTTGACGCCTAACCGTCTGGAAGAAGCACAGTCTTCAAAGGTAACAAGCGCCGGATCCACGCAGGATCAATTTCTTCATGATGCTCAATCACTTTGGGTTTGTAGGGTTTGGTTTTGGGTTTTCCTCACTTTTGGGTTTTCCTCACTTGATGATTTTCGCCAAATTCCTCGGAGGATGGGTTGCTCTCAAATGACAAGTGTCAAGTTCTGTCGGAGCAGCCAACCAACTAGTGGTTGTAGGGGCGGCTATTTATAGCCTAGGAGCAGCCCGACATGATAAGACATAAATGCCCTTCAATGATATGACCGTTAGGTGGATAAGATATTTTGGGACAGTGGCGCAAGAAGACAAAGAACGGTCGGAAATTTGACTCTCAAATTCCTCGGGGCTATCATGTTCCTCATGTGTAGGCAATTCAAGACTGGCGAATTCCTAACTCCTCGTCGAATAAATTCTCAACGACCGGAAGAGCTTCGCCTCACATCAAGAAATTGACTGAACTGTATGAGATTTCCAAAAGCTTCACTCGAAGGAATTGGTAGGAAGTGGATTTTGAGTTGAGCATCAAATGGAAATTTTTCCTTAGTATTTCCTCGACCCCCTTTAACGAAGACGGTGTTTCCTATGACTCAAGAAAGAGAAAATGAAACTACGAAAACAAAAGTCTTCACGCTTCATGTTCCTCAAATGAATACCAAGTCTTCAAGGTCACACCAATTTCTTCACTTTCAAAGTCTTGTAAAGTCTTCGAATATCAAAGTCTTCACTTGAAGAACTTCATTTTAGGGTCGACTTTCACCGTAAATATCAAACTCCTCATAGACTTATAGACCTGTGTACACTCACAAACGATTAGTTACTTAACCTATAAGTCTTCAATACACCAAAATCACTAAGGGGCACTAGATGCACTTACAATCTCCCCCTTTTTGGTGATTGATGACAACATAGGTTAAGTTTTCAACGGGGATAAACATATGAAGTGTAAATACTGATAATGAGGAATTTGATTGCAAGATATAGAAGAACTCCCCCTGAAGGTGTGCATAGTGAGGAATTTGCTTTTGAGGCAATGCACATTTGAAGAATTGAATCATGGAGATCTCCCCCTATATCTTGTAATTCATACACGCATTTAACATAAGTATGAAGAATTTGAAATGCATGATGAAATATGGTGCTTGATGTTATGCAATGTAACGCATCAAGAGTACCAGAGCCCAAAGGCCAAATTGGATCAGAGCATAACAAATATCAAAACTACATCTAATCAGAGCATAGAGCAAAAGCATAATGCATCAAAAGTATCAAAGCACCATCGGGTTTAAGATTACAACTCGATCCAATAAAAGGTTGCAGAAAAACGAGAGTTGTAACTTAATAAAGTACTGTATATAGACAAAAACTAGACCCGCTTGAAGACTAACTCAAATTTCTCCCCTTTGTCATCAAATGACCAAAAGGATCGGCGAGGACTAACGCTCTTGAAGAATTTCAAGTTGAAGACGGAGCGCCAAAGATTGTCGGGTTGTTTGTTGAAGTAGGACCAGCAGCATGTCTTCCAAATCTTCATTTTCATCGTTGTCGCGAGATGAAGAATAGGAGCTGGCCACCAAGGAAGGAACTTTGACCTTCTTGAATTTCTTGGAGGAGGTGCAGACCAGTCAAATTCTTCCTTGAGTCCCATTGATGTCAGTTCTTCTTCATTGTAGACATGTGAAAGAACAGCCAAAGCGCTTGAAGGTTTCATGAAGGTAATAGTGGTTTTCTTCACTGCATTGTGTGTGGAGGTCATGTTGTAAAGAAGAGTACCAAACCGACGCTTGACCCACTTATGATTGCGATCAACCTTCCGATGAAGACCGAGGAGTAACTCACGATCGATCATTACCACAGGTGCGAGCTTGAGGACTTTGCTTGACCGAGGTATTTGTCTTTGAGTCATGTGTGGCGAGTCATCATTGGTGGAGTAGGATGCTGCTTTATAAACTGTCCATCCAATGGACGAATGCCTTCATCTATCACAGCAGTGGCCTTGCCCTTGTCATCACCGAGGTAACTGTCCGCTTGAGGACTTCAATCGGGGCAAGTAGCTGCAGTGGTTCAAAGTATCAGCCTTGTAATTCAAAGTGAAGATCTTGACCGATGAATCTCATAATCCAAGGTGCATAAGGCTTCACTCAAAAGGTGACATGGCAATGTTAGCGAGTCCTCATGAAGAAATCATGGAAATTGACGGAACGCCATGGATGATGTTGAAAAGCATATTCTTCATGATGCCAACGACTTCTTCATCGCTCGAAGTCGTGGCCTTTGATAGGACTCATAATCTTCGTCGAATCCGATAGACTGTTCGAGGCACATATAATAATTCCTTGACGAGGAATTTGGTTCTTGGGGCCTGCCTTGGCTTCAAAGGCTTCATCAAGACTTGCATATAGTGATTTGAAAGTTCTTTTCTTCATAGATACGACGTGCACCATCAAGCGGAGGATCGAGTGGTAGGGCACGAAGCAATTCACTTCTTGGTGCCTTGTAGTGAGTGTTTTCAGTCATCCAATCTAAGACCCATGAATTTACGTCTTCAGCGTCTCCGTGATGTGCAGGGTTGCATAGAACTCAAGAATTAGCTCTTCGTTCCACCACAAATATCAAGCAGAAGTTTAGAAGTCTGCGTCGTGAAGAACACCGAGGACTGGCTCAAAGCTCGGCAAAGGACTCCATATCCACATGAGGAATATGAGCATGATCAAGATTTTGTCCTTTTGAAAAGCACCGAGGAATAGAAGTTGGCTTGGTGGCAGTCCGTAAGCGCCTCTTCCTAATTCGAGCAGAATCATAAGGATTATATTCAGTGAAGAACACGTGCTCGGCAAAGAAATCTTCAGCCTTGAACTTTTGTTTGGTTGAGAACGGATTCTTTTGCTTGGGCAGAGGGGTGTCAGTGAGTTGCATCACCACCTCAGGAATCACAAGTTCAGGTTCTTCAATCTGAGGAATTTCTTGTTCCTCAACAGGAGCAGTCTGAGGATTAGCAGCAGCAGCAGTTTCATCAGCACTAGTGGCTGGAATTTCTTCATGCACAGAACCAGTCGGTTGATTTTCTTCAGAGTCCATCTGGACTGTTTGTGCAGGAGAGTGAGGAACTTGTTGGAGCGGGGTGAAGAGAGGAGTATTGGGATGCTGACTTTCCCAAAAGTCATCATTTATCACTGGAGTGGTGCATCCAATATCCACATCTTCATTTTCATTTTCCTCAGCACCAGCGTGAGGAATTTCATGGTCTGATGAGGAAATAACTGGGGTTGAAGGGATTGCTTCCACTTCAATTTCTTCATCAATTTTCTCTGACGAAGCAGCAGATTGATGTTCTTCATCAGATCCGATTGGGATCTCATAGTCTTCTCCAAAAGGAACAACTTCCTTTGATGGTATGGAGGAAATTGGAACAGCATCAATCGGGTTTTCAAATGAGCTGCTCATTGGCTTCATTTTCTTCGCAGCCGAAGAATCTGACGCAGCTGATGCTTTCCTTTTCTTCACAGCAGCTCGTTCTGCAGCCTTGGTTTTCTTCACATCGAGCAGATGGAAGAATTGGAGTTGGAGTTGGCGCAGGAGGAGCTGAGGAATTTGGTGCAGTTTCTTCAGGAGCAACTGATGCAGTTCCCCTGTCTTGAGCAATTTCTTCAGGCGCACCACTAGTGGGTGCCCTGGCAGTTTCTTCAACGGCTGGGATGGGATCATCAGCCCTCGAATCAGCATTTTCTTCAGCAGGTTGAACGTTATCGCGGTGCTGGCATTTTCTTCAAGAGGGCTGAGCAGAGGCTCCACTTGAGGAATTTCATGTTGCATCGGGCAGCAACACTTGTGAATTTCTTCGTCAGTTGATTTAATCTGGTCTTGACTCCTTGCCAATCAGCATAGTGGGTATCGAAGTTTTTGCTGAGGTCTTGAATCTCAGTTTGAATTTGGAGAAGTTCCTCAGGTGTCATCTTGACAACGTTTTTCTTCAGGAACTTCTCCTTCCTGTATTGAGCCTTTTTGATTTCCCTCGCCTTCTCAAACTTCCATTTTTCTTCAGCGATGAAGTGAGTCAGCGCATGACTTTGACCAGGTGTCAGATGAAGATCAGGCAGAGGGGTATTGGGGTCATTGTGCCAGAGATCAATAAAGTCGAGGACTTTCTTCGGATCCAATAGTAGTGGCACAGATGTACCTTTGGCTCTAGCGGCCCTTACTTGACGGTCTCGATGATTTCGCGAGTTCTTCATCGATGCCTCATCGCCGATGGTACATGAAATACAACTTGTTTCTTCCTTGACTAGGCCGTGGACCTCGTCCACTGTTGCTTTGGTCTTCACCGAGCCGGGCCGATGAGGAAATTGGAGCAGCTCAAGAACTTGCAGAGATGCCTGAGGCAATTGAAAAACCAGTGGTCCTTTGACAAGTAGCCAGGTGCACAGGAACTGAAGGTTTTGACGGAGCTGTTGAGGACTTTGGAGGAACGGCAGCAGTGTGAGGAAATTGCATGGAAGGTGCTGCTGAGGAACTTGGCCGTGAGGGCGCAGATGATGAAGCACTTGGCTTATTAGCAGGCTTCTTTTGCATTGATTTCCTCGGTTTGACCGAGACCTCGATGGGAAGAGCAGCGCAGAATCCTCATTGAATTTCTTCACTGCCTCCTTTGCTTGCTTTGCCAATTTTGCTTGGCGTTTAGCCCATTCATCAGGAAAGTCCTCACCGCGTTTGACGCTAGTGGGATCAGCTATTTGGCCAGGTGCCAAAGGAGCTCTTGGGCATGGAGGATTTAAAGCGAATTTCTTCATGTACTTAGGAGTTACATATCTGTATTCCTTCCATTCCCGTGCCCATCTCCGTTCAATCTTCTGAATACGCACCTTGCGTTGATTTTTGCTTTCTTCATCCGGAGTGCAATAGTCAGCATATATTTCCTCAGGGATTTCAAACTCTGTCATAACCTCAAGTTTCTTTCCTCCCTTCTGCGGCTTCTTACCGTCTGCCATTTTCTTCAGGTGAGGAAATTGAACAATTGAGTTCTCTGAAGAAGTATGCAGTTTTTCTTCGAGGAACGCTGCAAATGAGTTAAGTTGATGAGAACCTAGGGATTCAGCAGCGGACATTTGTACCTGTGAACAGAGTATAGGTGCGAGGAATTTGGAGAGGTCATATGCGTTCTCAGAAGGTTTTTCAAGAAGAACAAGTTTTGAGGATTTTGACCAGATGAGCCTTGAAGAATTTCACTAAGCGTTCTTTGTCTTAGGTTCCAGAGTTGTATAGATCAAGGATCCACACAATTGAGGAATCTTGAAGAAAATCATTGCTTAGAGAAACGAATCAAGAGATTTGAGGTGTTCATATGTGTGAAGAATTTGAAGAATAAACACCTTTGATGAATTTGAAGAAGATTTGAGAATCAAAGCGAGTAACAAAAGTAACTTTTAATTTACCCGAACTGAAGAGCACGACGAACTGAGAAGAACAGTTGGGAAGTTCGTCCGTTCAGATCTTCCACGCCCTAACTTGGCAGAGGAAATCAGCTACGGCGACGGCGGAGTGAAGATTTTCCACGGTCGGCGCGAGTACGTCGGCGAAGAGGTCAAGGCAGTGAAGCTTTTCCTCACCGGCGACGATGGAGTAGCGGCGGCGCATGGGGTTGAGGAGCTCGAGCGGGAGAGAGAGGTCGAGCAGAGTAAAAGAGTGAGGAAGGGGAGAGGGGTATTTATAGACACGGTGAAAAACGGATCGCCTGAAGATTTAGGACGAACATGCCCCTGACCGCCTCCCTTCTCACGACATGTGTCACCCACGTACTGTGTAGTGGAGATCGTGTACGATCGTGGGTGAATATATTAATGCATCGTGGGATGCGGAACTGTTTGAGCGGTAAAAGCGAAGGTTTGGATAAGATTCGTTTTAAAAGTTCCGTTGCAATTTCTTCAGCTGTCAGGACACAGTGAAGATTTTGAACGAGTTTCAAAGTAGAACGCACATGAAGAATTTGTGAATGGATTGGGTTGAGTATAGCATAGAGGGGAAAGGGTCCGATCACATTCACTTAGCAGAAAAAACGACTTGAAGAAATAGCCATAAGTGAATGCTGTAGAGAACATAAACTCATATATATATATAGTCAATGAAGAAAGACGACGGAAACAGTGAATATTTTGCAAAGTTGAAGAATTTGAAAAACTGAAGAATTTCAAAACTGAGGAAAAACTCAAATTGAAGATTTTCAACTTTGGTGGTGGCGTGACCCATCAGATAAGAATGATGATTTCAGACACCGCGCATAATTGTCGAGGGTTACGAGAATCAAATTCTTCATTAATTTCTTCACACTTAGAGTGTTATTCTTCATTGATTGAAGAAAACGTTTCTTCATGTGTTGCACATCTAAGTCATCAATTTTGCATAAGTGTTAGGATGTGTGCCTTTTCAAAGAACGCTCAAGATTCTAAGATATTTAGCTCACACCGCAACTTGCTAAATCTCTTCTCATCCAAGGGCTTAGTGAAGATATCAGCTAGCTGTTCTTCATCTTCACGTGCTCGATGGAGATGTCGCCTTCAACACATGATCACGAAGAAAATGATGACGAATTTGAATGTGCTTTGTCTTCGAAAGTGCTAAACTGGGTTGTGAGCAATTTTGATGGCACTCTCATTGTCACAGAGAGAGGCACATTCTTCACGTTGATGCCGTAGTCCTTGAGGGTTTGCTTCATCCATAGTAATTGAGCACAACACGAGCCAGCAGCAATGTATTCAGCTTCGCAGATGGATAGTGATACACAGTTCTGCTTTCTTCGAGGACCAATGCACCAAAGATCGTCCGAGGAAATGACAAGTACCAGATGTTGACTTGCGGTCCACACGATCACCAGCATAGTCGAGTCGAATATCCAATGAGATCAAAAGTAGAGCCCTTGGGGTACCATAATCCTAGTGTTGGTATGTGAGCTAGATATCAAGAATATGCTTCACAACCTTATGGTGTGATTCCTTCGTGTAGCTTGAAATCGGGCACACATGCAAACACTAAGCATTATATCTGGCCTAGATGCACATAAGTACAATAAAGAGCCAATCATGGAGCGGTATACCTTGTGATCAAGTCAATACCATTTTCATCAAGGCATAGATGGCCATTTGTAGGCATAGGAATTTTGACGCCTTTGCAATCTTGCATGCCAATTTCTTCAGGACATCTTTGAGGTATTTCTCCGAGATATGAATATGCCATTGTGTTGTTGATTTAATTTGAAGACCTAAGAAGAATTTCAACTCTCCCATCATAGACATTTGATATTCTTCACTCATCATATAGGCAAATTCATCACTATAACGTTGGTCAAGACAGCCAAAGATAATATCATCAACATATATTTGGCACACAAACAGTTCACCATCATAAGATTTAGTAAAAGAGTAGGATCGAGTGAACCGGTGTGAAGCCATTCTTCACGAAGAATTCCTTCAATGTATCATACCACGCCCGAGGGCTTGCTTGAGGCCATAGAGGGCCTTATTTAGTCTCAAGACTTTGTCAGATTCTTTGGATCTTCAAAACCTGGGGTTGAGCAACATATACTTCTTCCTCAAGCTTACCATTGAGGAATGCACTTTTCACATCCATTTGATATAAAGTGATATTGTGATGGTTAGCATAGGCGTAGTAATATGCTGAATAGACTCAAGTCTAGCGACAGTGCAAAAGTTTCATCGAAATCAATTCCTTCAACTCGTGTAGCCTTGAGCTACTAGTCGTGCCTTATTCCTCACCACAAGACCATTTTCATCTTGCTTGTTGCGATAGATCCATTTTGTGCCAATGATATTATGCTTGCGAGGATCTGGACGTTTGACCAGTTCCCTGACGTTGTTGAGCTCGAATCGATGTAATTCTTCTTGCATGGCCTGAATCCACTCCGGCTCGAAATGCTTCATCTACCTTAGTGGGCTCTGTGATAGAGACAAAAGCATAGTGCCCACAAAAGTTAGATAAATGTGAAGCTTTTGAGCGAGTGAGAGGACCTGGCGCTTCAATGTCATCGATGATCTTCTCCACTTGTACTTCTTTTGCAACACGAGGATGAGCTGGTTGTCATCGAGGAATTTGATCATTTTCCTCAGCACCATTTTCTTCAGCATTATCTTCAGGTGCATCAACTCGACGTTCTTCGCGTACAGGAATGAATTCTTCAGCAGTTTCTTCAGTAGGAATGACATCCTCAGTTGCCTTGAACCTGATAGAATCCTCAGGTGCTGGTTCATCTAACACAGAAGGTAGGTGCTCTCTTTGCGAGCCATTAGTTTCATCGAACCGCACATCTACAGTGTCAACAATCTTGTGAAGTGCGATGTTGAAGACTCTGTAGGTGTGCGAGTCCTTTCCGTAACCAAGCATAAACCTTCATGTGCTTTCGTGCAAATTTAGAGTTGTGGTGAGGATCTCTAATCCAGCATTTAGCAATCAAGACTTTGAAATAACTTACATTAGGTTTCTTGTCTGTGAGGAGTTCATAGGCAGTCTTCTTGAAGAATTTGTGAAGATATACTCTGTTGATGATGTGGCACGCAGTGTCAATTGCTTCAATCCAGAAACGACCAGGCGTTTTGTATTCATCAAGCATAGTGCGAGCCATCTCAACAAGAGTTCTGTTCTTGCGCTCCACGACACCATTTTGCTGAGGAGTATAAGGAGCAGATAACTCATGAGTAATACCAAGTTCATCAAGATAGTCATCAAGACCGAAATTCTTGAACTCAGTTCCATTGTCACTCCTGATGTGCTTGATCTTCACACCAAAGTTGGTTGAAGCCCTCGAGGAAAATCGTTTGAAGATTTCCTGCACTTGATTTTTGTAAGTAATAATGTGTACCTATGTGTAGCGAGAGTAATCATCAACAATAACAAAGCCATAAAGAGATGCATCATTAGTGACAGCTGAGTAATGATTGGGACCAAAGAGGTCCATGTGAAGCAATTCGAAGGGACGAGTAGTGGTCATGATAGTCTTCGCTGGATGCTTGGCTTTGGTCATTTTTCCAGCTTCACAGTTCGATAAGTGATCCTTGAGGAATTTGACATTCTCAATGCCAATGACATGCTTCTTCTTCGCAAGCGTGTGCAAATTCCTCATGCCTGCGTGACTAAGTCGTCGATGCCATAGCCAGCCTTTTGAAGCTTTTGCAAGTAGGCACACGGCTGGTTGTGGTCCAGAGAGAAGTCAACAATATACAAGTCTCCTCTCCTAAAGCCTTCAAGACTTTGGAATTGTCGCTTCCATAATCACAACACAATGATACTTGCCAAAGATAACAACCATATCAAGATCACAAAGCATTGAGACCGACATGAGGTTATATCCTAAAGACTCAACAAGCATGACTTTGTCCATGTGCATGTCCTTAGAGATAGCAACCTTACCAAGTCCCAATACCGACTTTTGCCTTTGTCAAGAAAAATGATATGCTTCAGATGTGACGGTGATAAGGTAGCATCCATCAATAGATTCTTGTCACCAGTCATGTGATTTGTACATCCACTATCGAGAACCCACTCGGTGGCTTTGAGTTGATCATCCCGCAGATGAATTAGTATAACTTACGATCTCATATACTTCATCGATGAAGAATATGATATCAAGTTCATCGATGAATTTCATCGGTCAAGATTCAGATAAGCAAGATGAGGACGTGTGAAATGAAAGTTCATTTCATCATGATTAGCTCAAGGCCCTTTTAGGCATTTTGTCGTGCCCCAAAGAAATTCTTCAGACGTTTAGGCACGTCTGGAGACCTGACCCTGCAGAAGAGATTAGTTCTTTTTCTTCACCACCCACATCTGAAGGGGTGGCAAAGAGTTCATCATTCTGCGAGCACCATACGAGAATGGTGGCATAGAGGCCAAACCATTTCGTTTCACATAAGAGGGGTTAGGGTAAGCATATGAATAAGCAGAGAAATTCTTCGAGGACTTATGAACATATTGGTTTGAAGAATAATGCACATATTCATAGCCCTTAGCTCTACCCTGCGAGATAGAGTTGTTAGCACGATGATAATCATATGAGGACTTTGATCCTTTTGAGGAATTTGATCCACGAGAGGAATTTGGTCCGTATGAGGACTTGGATCCATATGAAGAATTTGGTCCATATGAAGAATTTGATCTGGGGTTCCTTTTCTTCACTGGTGGTGTCATGAGGACATTCACCTGAAGATTTTCAAGGCACTTCTTGGGAACCCATATTTTCTTCATAGGGGAACCGTTCCTGCAGTTAGTGCCAACATATCTAGAAAATACTTCACCATTCTGATTTTTGAACAGTTTATAGTTTGAGTCAAATGACTCATCAAAAGAATGAGGAAATTCACATGTAAAACCAGATAAGGTAGATGGATCAACTGGAGGTCCCTTTGCAGCAACCCATGAGGTTTTGGGATACTGCTCAGCTTCAAAGATGTTCCATCAACATTGAGTTTCCTCTCAAAGGCAATACCTCTTTCCTAGGGTTCTGTTGAGGATCTGCTTTTAAGCACATCACAAAGAGTCGATGCCCTTTGAGGCTTTTGTACATGCCTGTCATGTACAATTCTTTCAGCCCTGCATCGTCAAGGATACTAGCAATGTCCTCGATGAGGAATTAGTGATAGCAGAGGCAGGTGAAGAATTTGTAACAGTTGAAGCATTTGAACATTCGGTGAAGAATTAGCGATTCACGCTCAATGCACTTTAAGCATGGAGGAACAAATTCTTCTTGAGAAGCGCTGATTTGTTGAGCAAGTAATGAATCGCACTCCTTCTGAAGATCCTCATAACTCGCTCTTAGCTTCTCAAGATCTTGCTTTCTTTGAAGAAATTCATAAGAAAGTTTCTCATGATCAGATAAGAGAGTGTTATGATGACCTTGAAGGCTGTCAAGCCTAGACTGAACTCTCTGAAGATTTTCAGTCAGGGCTTGAGTGCGATCCATTTCTTCACCTAACATATCATCACTCTTATCTAGCATGTTTTGAACCTTTTCAAAAGACCTTTGTTGTTTTATAGCAATCTTAGCAAGTTTAGAGTAGCTGGGCTTGAGATCCTCATCAGATTCATTTTCACTAGATTCAGAGGAGGTGTAATTGAGTACCTTGGCACCTTTTGCCATGAAGCAATAGGTGGAGAGTAGTCATCATTTTCCTCATCGCTTGCTTGTCGGTGAGTCAGTTTCTTGATGTTGAAGATGGACTTGCTAACATAAGCGAGAGCAAGAGCCGGACTAGCCACACCAGATTCGGATTCTTGAGACTCCTCCTCTTCCTCATTTTCCTCGATTCAGCTTCAGAGTCCATTTCCTTGCCAATAAATGCCCGAGCCTTTTTGGAGCTGCTCTTCTTGTGAGAAGAAGGTTTTGATGATTTTGATGATGAAGATTTTGATGATTTCTTCTTTTCTTCAAGTCATCGTAGGCTGTAATCCTTGTGCTTCTTCTTCTTTAATTCCTTTTCCCATCGAGGACAATCTTGGATGTAGTGACCAGGTTTCTTGCATTTGTGGCAAAGTCTTCTTATAGTCACTAGATGAGGAATCACCGCTTCTTGAGGATTTTCCAAAGCGACCACGCCTTGTGAATTTCTGAATTTCTTCACGAGCAGTGCTAGCTCTCGCCAAATTCTTCAGATCTCCAAGGCTACTACCGAGTCTTCACTCTCGATTCGCATACGCCTTGGCCTTCGTGGCACGTGTTTTCCATAGCCGTAACCATAGAGATCTCTCTTTCAGCAAAGTGGAACTCGTGAGTATTTAGCCTTCGAGGATATCAGCAGGATCAAGAGACTTGTAGTCAGCCCGCTCTTGTATCATCGGTGCGAGTATCAAATGAGGAATCAAGCGATCTTAGTAATTTCTTCACCACCTCGTGGTCGGTGATGTCATGGCACCCAAAGTGCTTGAAGCTCATTTGAGATGTCGGTGAGGCGATCAAGGTTTGTTGAACATTTTCGTTGTCGAGTCTTTTGAAGCGGTTGAAGAGATTCCAAGAACATCAACTCGAGAGTCACGCTGAGTTGAAACACCTTCATTTACTTTGGACAGCCTGTCCCGGATGAGTTTGGCAGATTCCAAAGCACTCACTCTTCCATATTGACCTTTGCTCGATGGCCACATATGATATTCTTCGCTTGAGAATCGAGTTGCTTGAATCTCTTCACATCAGCATCATTCGAGAGGGTGTGACCGAGGAAACACCTTTTGTCACAACATACCGTAGATCGTTGTCAATTGCTTCAAGATGCATTCGCATTTTGTTCTTCCAAGAGGGTAGTCTGTCCCATCAAGGTAGGACACCCTGTTGAGACCTTGATCATACCTGCGGTCGACATAACTAAAACTCCTGTGGTTAAACCAAAATCACACGAACAAGGAGTACCTTACTCGATACCAATTGAAAGTCGTTATATCGACTAGAGGGGGGTGAATAGGCGATTTTATGAATTCTTCACTGAGGAATTTGCCGGTGAGGAAATTCCTTAGCGAAGAAATACTTGCAGCGGAATAAGTACTCAGAAGTAAGCGTAACAGATTACAAGCATAGTCATCATGATGAAATGAGGACAATCACAGAGTACGGAAAGCGTAATCACAGGATAACACAAGATGAAGACAAACAGACTGAAGAAATTGAACTGAGGAAATTGAGAAAGTCTTCAGTCAAAGTCTTCAAACACAGATATGAACAAACACTCAACACAGAATGAGGAAATGAAAGGGTTGAGGAAATAGAACCAGTTAGGTTGGTGAAGACAATGATTTGGTAGACCAGTTCCAACTGTTGTCTCAGTTGTACGTCTGGTTGGAGCGGCTGAGTATTTAAACTCGAGGACACGCAGTCCGGACACCCAACCACCGAAAGCACGCAGCTCAGACACCAAGTCCTCACCGTATTCTCCTTGAACTAAGGTCACGCAGACCTCGCCCAATCACTCGTGGTAAGTCTTCAGCGACTTCCAAACCTTCACATACTTGGTCACTCGGCGATCCACAATTCCTCTTGATGTTTCTAGACCTTGACGCCTAACCGTCTGGAAGAAGCACAGTCTTCAAAGGTAACAAGCGCCGGATCCACGCAGGATCAATTTCTTGATGATGCTCAATCACTTTGGGTTTGTAGGGTTTGGTTTTGGGTTTTCCTCACTTTTGGGGTTTTCCTCACTTGATGATTTTCACTCAAATTCCTCGAGCATGGGTTGCTCTCAAATGACAAGTGTCAAGTTCTCTCGAGCAGCCAACCAACTAGTGGTTGTAGGCGGCTATTTATAGCCTAGGGAGCAGCCCGACATGATAAGACATAAATGCCCTTCAATGATATGACCGTTAGGTGGATAAGATATTTTGGGACAGGTGGCAAGAAGCACAAGAACGGTCGGAAATTTGACTCTCAAATTCCTCGGGGCTATCATGTTCCTCACTATGTAGGCAATTCAGACTGGCGAATTCCTAACTCCTCGATCGAACAAATTCTCGGCGACGTAAGAGCTTCGTCTACATCAAGAAATTGACTGAACTGTATGAGATTTCCAAAAGCTTCACTCAAGGAATTGGTAGGTGTGGGATTTTGAGTTGAGCATCAAATGGAAAATTTTCCTTAGTATTTCCTCGACCCTTTTAACGAAGACGGTGTTTCCTATGACTCAAGAAAGAGAAAATGAAACTACGAAAACAAAAGTCTTCACGCTTCATGTTCCTCAAATGAATACCAAGTCTTCAAGGTCACACCAATTTCTTCACTTTCAAAGTCTTCAGAAAGTCTTCAGAATATCAAAGTCTTCACTTGAAGAACTTCATTTTTAGGGGTCGACTTTCACTGTAAATATCAAACTCCTCATAGACTTATAGACCTGTGTACACTCACAAACGCATTAGTTACTTAACCTATAAGTCTTCAATACACCAAAATCACTAAGGGGCACTAGATGCACTTACACATACTGCGCTGCTCATGAATCACCATATGGGTTTGGTTCTCGTGGTGTTAGCAAGTTCGCCACGCTGGTGGTCCTGGGTTCGATGCATAACAGGCACATGTTTGTTTTTGGATTTTCGAACTGTGCTACAGTACATACTCACTAATGGGCCTGCCTAAGCCCAAGGCGGACACCTCGCCACGAGTATTTTCTAGAAAGACTATCCTACCCTTTATTATGAAGGGGTATGGATAGATCTCGTCCGTTGATGTGTTTAGGGGGGTGTATCGAAGCAGAAGTGATATTCCAGTTCTCCTATCACCCACATTGAGAATGTGGATGATAGGGGAACTGGAATATGGCTGCATTGCCTAGGAAGAGAGTTCGAATGACCTGCCTAGATGCTGCCACAAACCTCATATATCTACCCATAGGGCCCCACTTCACCTGTCCTCCTTTTATTTGAGCAAATACTATCCTTTTATATACCTTTTATATTGAGGGCCTGTTCTCGTATGCCCACCTTTAAATAGTCGTGCGAATATCAGAGCAATTTTGATACTTTGGGATTATGAAACACTACTGCGAATGTATAATTAGACAATGATTACTTAATCGCCCTCTTCCTCCCGTGGAAATAAAATCATTACACCTGCCCCCAAATAGTTGCTTGATTGAGTCTACAAGTTAGCCGACACATTGATCCATTCCACTTGGAGATCCTCGCCTCTGCAGATTTCAACTCAAATGTGGACATAATCTCCGTAATGTAAATTTGAGCATATATTTATGTTTCCATGTTAGTAAAAGAGAACTTTTTCTGTAGAAAATTAAATCATACAATATCACTAAGGGCATCTCCAAGCCGACCCGTAAATTTCGCTCGGCATCCGTCCCCGGAGAGGGGACCAGTCTGTGAACACTGATGCCGGAAGCCATCAAATGCTGCCCGCATACATTTCAACAACTGTTGAAACCAACCGGTCATAATTCGTGTAAACCTGGCGGATTTTGTATTTTTAAATAAAACCAGACGATATTTCATCCTATGAACTAAAAATCTTAAAACAAAAACCCGAAACTACCCTATACTTGGCGGTGACCTCATAGACCATGCCGGGCTGCCTGGCGCCTCCTCCTCCGTCATCGTCGCCGGATCCGGCGTCAAAGTCGTCGTCGTCGGGCATTGGGTGGCGGAAGGGGTTGGCATCGCGACGGGGCTTCCCGGCAGCCTCCTGACGCTCGCGGATGATCCTCCCGCTTCCTCCTGCGTCGTGCCCAGTGCTGCCGCGGCCACCAAGGACGTGGGCTGGGGAGAGGGTGGCGGTCGTTGGAGGAGTCAGCATTGGCGGCGGCGATTTTGCTGAGGGACCACTCCTTGCCATACTTGGCCATCTCCCCGTCAAGGCAGCGGAGACGACGACGTTTTGCTGTCTCCAATGTCATCACGGAGCGGTCCAGGGGCCAGGCATACGCCAATTTCGGGTCCGCCGCGATATGTGGCGGCGGGACGTCCGAGTCCGTGAAATTGGACCCCTGTCCCGCCGGCGTTGCTCCCAGCCAGCGTACTCCTACGCCGCCATGGCGCTTCAGGACGACGAACAACTACCGCCGCCCCCACCGCTATCGTGGTAGTGGAGAATGCGACTACGCGCCTTCGCCTCAATCACATTAGGATGAGGTGTATGACTGTGAATGTTGTGCGCAAGGACGTGCATTGATCTGGCTGCATATGGACGTTTGGATGTGTGCCATGTCATCAATCCGTGGCTCCAAGGACTCCACCAATGACAATGCATCTCATTGTATCCTTCTTTGTCCATTTTAAAAAAATTAAAAATAAATGAGTATAGTTTCAAAAAATCAAACCCTTTTTTATGGAGTTCTTTGATGTGTAATAGTTGCCACCAAAAATTACAAACTTGCAATCCCACATTTTTTTGACTTTATTTGCATTTTCGAGGTGATGTCTTTGACGTTCATATTTCAAACTCATTTACTTTTCTCGGATAAGGCCTAAACATAAACTCAAGACACAACTATGATTTTTGAACATAATTTTGCCAACTTCTTCAAATTTCACACACTTGTCGTTCAAATTTTAATTACTTTTGGGAAATCCAGATAAAGTCATTTAAATGTGTGAAGTAGCTACAAATTTAGAAAATCCATGAAACCTTGGAATTGTGCGTAAAATAAGGTCTATTTATTGTGAAAATTGGAGTGGTGCCATTTTGCACCCTTTTTTGTAATTGCTTCACACACAAAAAATACCCTTTTCGACACTTAAAAATGAAAAAGGATTGTTTTTGTACAAAAAAATTTACAAATCCTATCTTGCAACATTGTTTGTGATGGCAAGATGCACCAATGTGTCTAATTTTGGCACATTATAATAAGTCATGCAATGAATATGGCCATCACCTTTGTCCTTTCACATGAAATACATGAATGTTCATACAAAATAGCCCGTTTTGTGAAAGTTTTTTTTCAAAGTTGTCATCTTGACACTTTGGTATTTTTCGTAGTAACTAGTATGCATAAAAGGATTCCATGCAGAAGGATTGCATTTTTTTTAACTTGTATTAATTTTCTTTCATTTTTTCCTAGACGGGTTCAAAATGGCCAGCATGCCTATTCATGGCAAGGGGTTGAAATTCTCAAAAATCTAAGTGGTTCTTCCATATAATGATTAGTTTTGTATCTAATTTTTTTTGCTAATTTTTATGACAAAGCTATCACACAGTTGCAGTTGAAATTTGAATTACTTTCGGGAAATCGACATAAAGTCATTTAAATGTGAAAAAGTAGCTACAAATCTAGAAAATCCATGAAACTTGGGAATTGTGCATAAGATATGTTCTACTTAGTGTAAAAATTAGTGCTTTGCCATTTTGCACCCTGTTTTTTGTACTTGCTTCACAAAAAATACCCATTTCTGACACTTAAAAAATTAGAAATGGTTATTTTTTAGAAAAAAGTTGGAAATTCTATTTGGCAACATTGTATGTAATGACAATGTGCACATGTTTGTCTAATTTGGGCACATTACAATAAACTATGCAATGAATATGGCCATCACCTTGGTCACTTGACTTGAAAGCCATGAATGTTCATACATGATAACCCGTTTTGTGAAAGATTTTTTTTCAAACATTTCATATTGAAGCTTTGGTATTTTTCATCGCAACTAGTACACATAAAAGGAGTCCGTGCGAAAAGGATTGCATTTTTGAACTTGTATTCATTTTCTTTCATTTTTTCCGAGATGAGGTCAAAATGCCCGGCATGGCTAATCATGGCGAGGGGCTGAATCTCTCAAAAATCTAAGTGTTCATATGATGACTAGTTGTGTACCTAATTTTTTTTACTATTTTTTAGGACAGAGCTATCACACGCTTGCAGTTCAAATTTGAATTAGTTCCCGAAAATCGACATAAAGTCATTTAAATGTGCGAAAGTAGCTACAAATGTAAAAAATCCATGAAACTTTGGAATTGTGCATAAAATATGGTCTACTTACAGTGAAAATTAGAGTGGTGCCATTTGCACCATGTTTTTGTACTTGCTTCACAAAAAAAAACCCTTTTTGACACATAAAAAAATGAAAAATGATTTTTTAAACGAAGAGTTAGAAAATCTATTTAACAACATTTTTTGTTATGGCCAGATGCACCTATGTGTCTAATTTGGGCACATTACAATAAACTACGCAACAAGTATGACCATTGATAGGGTCCTGTAAGTCGTGTGCTTAAAGAGGGCACACGGCTTATTTTGTCCTGTCAGCTGAGTTCTTGTAGAGGAGACACGGCTTACATGACATGTAAGTTGAGACCCTTGACAAGGCACACGGCTTATACGTTGCTCCCTGACGGCGCCGTAAACGACCTCCGTTGCAGACACGTGGCAGATATCTTTGCCGAGTGTGCGCTATAAGCCGAGTGTTTTTTGTATAGATACTGTATACAATATGTAAGCCGAGGGCTTTTCGGGGCACTCGGCTTATATTACACTATAAGCCGAGAACATTTTGTTTGCCATGCGTTATTTCTCCCCCACATAAATCAAGTACCCGATAAATAGCTCACGGCTTACAAGCTAACACACAGAAAAATGGGATTTTTCTGTAGTGATAGTACATTGAAATACCACGCTGCTACATTCCAATTCCCCTACGCCCCACATTCCTAGTTGTCTACTAGAGCATGTGAGAGCACTATTGAGCAACGCTTGTGAGTTTTCTATGGCATTGCCAAAGAAGAGAGATCGAATGAGCTGTCCAGATGTTGCCACACACCTGATATATCTATCCATCGGGCCCCACTTCAGCTGCCCTCCTTTCTCTTTTGATTAGAGTAAATACTGCCCGTTTATGTTGAGGATTTGCTTCCGTACGCCCTCCTTCAAATAGTTGTGCGGACCTAAAAGCACTTTTGGTACTTCGTGGTTATGAAACGCTATTATGGATGTATAGTTAGACGATGATACTCTGTCACCTCTTCGTGGCGTGAAAGTAAAATCATTATTCACGCCCCCAAATAGTTGTTGGATTGAGTCTTCAAGTTAGTGGACACATTGATCCATGTCGCATGCAGATCCTCACCTCCTCCATCCATCTTCTATGTTTGCGTCGGTGTCATTTCACGAAATAGATTGATTTGTCATGTATAAAGTGACCCGCGCATACTAGAAATTTAAGACTCGCTAAGTATACTATAGATTAAGTAAAGAAGATGTCTGGCATATCAAAATTGTCTAGAAAATAGCCTACCTAGATTTTCTAAAACTAGCTCGAGCTTTAAACGTTCCTTGTCTAATTATCTATATACTACTAGGGAAAACCTTATAACAGAAATTTAGCAGTAACGCGTGTCAAAAATGGGCGCTAATGCTAAATAGCAGTAGCGCACGTGCGAAAACCGCGCTACAGATACAACAGTAGCAGTAGCGCGTGCACATGAAAAAGCGCTACCACCAATATTCCCATTGCTAAAACGATAGGCTACGCATAGCAGTAGCGGTCTTGAGAGAAGTGCGCTACCGCTAGGACATAAGTAGCAGCGCGTTTCACGCGGAGAGCGCTACTGCTAATGGAAATAAAATAAAATGAAAAACAAACGGAAAAGTAAATGAAAAAGGAGAAGGGAAAAAAATAAAATGTAGAGCAAAATAAATGAAAAGGCGAAAAAAGGAGAAAAGTGTAGCAGTAGCGTTTGCTCGTAAGAGGCGCTATAGCTAACGTAGCTGCAACGCGTTTCCTAGACCCCCGCTACACAAACAGAAAATGAAATAAGAAATATGAAGGAAATTACATAGCTATATCAGAAGCGCGTTTTGTGAAAATCGCTATAGCTAGCTTAGCTATAGCGCGTTTCGCGAAAAGCGCTACCGCTAAGTTTGACTTAACAAAAAAACCGTTTCCCCCCGGCCACCACTTCTCCCCCAAATCCCTCGACCCACCCCGCCATTGCCTCGCCTGATTCGGTTGTCGCCCCACTTCGCGCTGCCGTCTCCTGCCGACGCCGACGCCCCGAGCTACCAGAGGCTGCCATTGCCGACGCCAACGGAGCCGCCCCCAGCGCCACCGGAGCCGCGCAGCCTCATCAACGCCACCGGATCCTCCCTCGCCACAACTGCCTCCCTCGCCGTCACCCGAGACGCCCCTGCCTCCCTCGCCACCACTGCCTCCTGCGCCACCACCGGAGCCATCCTCTGTAAGCCCCACCCCTCCTCTCTCTCTAAATTAGTTAGGAAAAGAATTTAGTTAGGTTAATTTAGTCAGGTTAATTTAGTTAGGAAAAGAATTTAGATAGGGCTTTGACAGAGACGCCCCTGCCTCCCTCGCCACATCTGCCTCCCTCGCCGTAGGAAAAAATTGTATATGCTTAACTAGGGCTTTGACAGAGACGCCCCTGCCTCCCTCGCCACATCTGCCTCCATCTATATTTGGTTTTTGAATTGAGTTTCAGAGAGCATGAGATTTGTGAAGATTTTCTTGAAGTGTCAAACACTAGGAGATGCAAATTTGAAGTGGTCATGATATATGAAAAATCCTCAATTGTGTTTGCTTATTGATCATAATCGACATTGAAGTGGTTCGATTGTGCCCAAGTGGCCTTTTTTTGTTTCCAGGGAATGAAGCTGAGTGGCCTATGTTTTGCCAGAATGTTGATTCATTTCCGTCCCGACAAAATTCAGGTTCTCGATTTGTCCACTTTTTAGCAAAGGTCATGCCGAAATTTTCCGTGAATTTCGGCATATGACTTGTGCTACAAACTAGGACATATTGAGTGCCCGGGATTTGCCGCACCGGGAAGGAGTCAACGTTCCTGCAAAACAATAGGACTTTTTTATGTCATTATTCATTTTATTAGGTCTAGAATTAATTGACTAGATTTAATCATAGGAAACATGGCTAGCAACGATGAAGGACAGGGTTCTAGTGATTGCGACGACGTCTACCGGGCGGCAGACAAATTTTTGAGCCTTGCCGACGAGACTAAGACCGGCGCTGAGACTGAGATCGGCGCTGAGACTGAGACCGGCATCGAGACCGGCGCTCAGACTGAGACCGGCGCCGAGACTAGCGGAGCCGGTGTATAACCGAAAGCAAAGAGTCAACGGCTTCCTAACAAGCTCAGGACTACTAGACTGGTGGTCACGGAGGTGGACGATGGCAATTTTGAGGCAAAAGTGCCCCAGGAAGCACGCGCGTGCTACGACAATCAAATAGGCTGCATCGTACAGACAACCGCCACCATCAACGATGAGAAACTACATAAGATAGATAATATGAGGACCTCCCTCCTAAAGAAGTTTCACCAGATATTCTTGTTCCTGGGCCGGAATGAAAAGGATTATAAAGATCCAGATAAGGACCCGACAATGAAGAAGATAAACAAACACGCCATAACCAAGTTTAGCGACTCGTTGGCCGCCTGGAAAACAAGGGTGAAAGCAAGGATCATCGACAAGAAGGAACCCTACTCCGAGATTGTAAAGGATAATTCGACAATCACGGAAGAGCAGTTTCAAATATTCAAGGCGGCTTGCGAGGCCGAAGTTGCCAAAAAATGTCTAAGTACATGAAGGGGCTTCAACAGAGGAACATTGGGAGACACCACCTCGAAAGCCGTGGTTACGGAGGGAAGAGGTCCAAATGGGCCAAGGAGGACGCGAAGCCATGAGTCTGGGCATCCTGCACCTTGGCGGAGTTCACCCCCGCAGGAGCGTGACGTCCTCAGGGCTCGGCACCGTTGGGACCCAGTGAAGAAGGTTTTCGAGACGAACGCGGTCACGATGGAGTTCATCAGGCTGCTGGTAATTTTAGTTTTTGATCAATTCGACTGCACGTTAGTCATATTTGTAAACGATCCTTGTGCCTTTTGCAGAGAGAGGAGCACAGGATTGTGGCCAAAAGCGACTCGCCGTCTGAGGCGTTGGCGAGGCCCAAGTGGGACACTCCATTCAACCAGGCGTTGCACATATTGAAATGACTCCCGGTGGATACTCGACCGTCGTATGGACGCGTGCACGGTGTCGGAGATGGCGCCACGTGGAAGAAGTACTACAGTGAGACCAAGGAGGAGAGAAAGGAAAGACGAAGGTTAACCGAAGAAAACATCGACAAGAAAATTGAGATTGCGGTTGAGAAGAAATCATCTCAGACAGTCGCAACAGCGGTAGCTGCCGCAAAACAGATGGTTGTAGATATGTCCACTTCCTTGGTTCCGGCCGTTTTCAATTGGACCAGGCAAAATCCAGAAAAAAATGCAGCGGACTTTCCCCTTGCTGACTTCTTGGGGAGTAGCTCGACTAGCGTTGCACCAGCACCTGCAGCTGCACCTGCTCCCCTACCGGCTCCCGCACCTACTCCCGCACCGGACGTGCTCGGCGGTGCTTCTTCTTTGGCCGAGCTCGACGCCCTCATGGTATCTGTCACACCGGCCCCTTCAATAAATGTATAATCTCTCGTTTTCGTTGCCTTTCGGATGTCTCACGTCGCAGACTTTTCTTTGCAGGCTGACAAAACCCCGTGCACCATCTTGTACACCATCGGCAACCAGAAGGTGGACGTGGGGAAGGCGACGATAATGAAGCCGAAGGAACCATTGTTCCACAGCCGGCCGATCCCTTAACGCCTTCAAGGTTTTTGTGGCGGTGTCAAACCGCCACGCAGAATTTGCCTCCTCGGTACTAGGGGATGACGACGAGACCCCGCGGCGGCTTGGTGATTGTTGCAATGGGTGGGTCCTGTTGTGGCCAAAGAGTCTGCTTCGTCTGGAGGCGGCTGGGAGCACACCCACGAGGACGCATCCTCAGCAAGGTATGAACATCAACACCCCACCTACCCAATTAGCGTCGGGTGTCGGGTTGGGTGATAGCGGACGGAGTAAGGAAGAGGCTCCATTAGTCGCTTATGACGTCGCCATGGATGAGGATGAGGATGACGATGGCACTCAACAGTATGTCTATACTGGCGCCCACTCAGGGTTTGAGCGTCATGAGTCGGTGCCTGAATTGCCGCCTCCTGAGGCTCAACGTATTATAGACGACCTTCCGGCAAAGAAGCCTAGGAAGAGAGCGAGGAAAGGCAAGAAAGCTGATTCTATGATCCAGCCGCCTCAGCAGCCTCGGGTTCAAGACCGTATAGATATCACCGGTGCAGATAAATTGTATATCCCCGGTCAACCTATCCTACCTGCAGGAGCGCTAAAGGCCAGATTCGGCGATCTAAGGAGTCTTCATGACGATGTGCTGCGGATAGAGAAAGGCCTCATCGCCTTGAAAGATCCAGGATACCCACTCTACGTGGTTAACATTCCGCGGCAATTGTCGTACATCGACTTCTTCCCCGCGGATAAGTTCTTCCTTCGATTCGATTACATATTCGACATGTTTCACGTGAAGAAGCTAGATTTTACGTTTGTCCGCCTTTATGCCTTGTACATGAACTACATCATCGGGGTTGAGCAGATACCTCATATCTGTGTCGCTGACCCGTACTTCATGCATGAGAGCTTCTTGGGAGTCTGCGCAAAGCACCGTGAATACGCAAGGGACTACATAGTCAATTTCATGCTCGCCAATAAGAAAAAGGAGGCGATTCTCGTGCCTTATCATCCCCTGTAAGTCACTCGCGCAGATATCCTTCCTTTGATTTCAATCATTCATTTGCACGGTGGAGGCTAATTAATTTGAGGTGCACTTATTTTGTGCAGTGGCAGGCGCGCCGTCCTCATGATCCTCTACCCCCGATACTCACACGCTCTTTACTTGGACTCGTCGAAGAACATTAACAAAAAGGATTACACCCACATCAAGGATGTTCTCGACAGTGCTATCTATCACTATGGCGCACGGGGTGGAGAGGTCAAGGACAAGAAGAGAAGGGACGGCAGGCCCGCCTTCGGCCATAAGACCGACTTTTGCTGCATCTAACAACCGAGTGATTCTCTTAATGATGTATTCTATGTCCTACACCACATGCTGGATTACAGACGGGATTACCAGAACCTTCGCATGTCAGCTAAATCCGGCGATGCCCATATTCTGCAATGGGCAAAGAACGTAGGAGATATCGAGGATCATCGACTTCGAGCTGATTTCTATCACATCCAGCGCGAACTTGCCCAAATCATCATGAAGGAGGTCGTCGAAAAAACAGGGATGTTCTACGAAGATGGACAAATGTCGCGGGAAGACGTCCGAACACGGGTAGCCTCTCAGCGTCTCGACCTGGAGCCTTTCACTAGGCTCGGGGACTATCTCCCTGACTTGGATGGATGGCACGACATGTTGGAGTGATTGTCGATATATGACAATGTGTCCATTTAGTCCATACTTTCTGTATGATGGAACTTTGAGTTATGCAAGACGAAATTTATTTGTGATGTAATTAAACCGTCCTCCTCGACTAGCGACGATCACTCTAGTTAGGGCATTTTTGGTACGATCAATTTTTTTATTTATGCTTATGATATGTTGCTTCTATTTTTGCCAAGTCTGTCTCTTTCTGTTGCTCAACTATATATGTTGCATATCATCGACTCATGTGATGATGCAGGTGCATAGATCATCGATGGCGAAGAAGTGCTACGCCAGGAGTATATATACGACGAGTGGCCGGAGTGTCAGGCCCAGGTGTACCGGTTTCCGGTTTCCGAGCGACAGGCAGTAGTTAGTTTAGGTTCACGCTAATGCGAGAGAGGGATACGAACATATGTACTGCATAGTTCCGCTCTCACTCAAAGTGATAGCTCTTCTCGCGTATATCATTGTTCAGATCGATGACGATGTAGTTGCAAGTAATCGATACTTGTATCACTATTTTTGAGATGATGACGAGATACCACTTTGTGTTGGATGATGATTACGATGAGACTATTTGTATGTATATACTATGATTATATTTGTGGCCTCGCAGCCATTTGTATGTGTATCATGATGGCATTTGTATCTGCTAAAGATTCTTGTATAAAGCCTATTCAAATACAAAATAAATATGCAGAAAAAAACAAAAACTACTAAAATTAGCAGTAGCAAGTGAAGAAAGTTAGCAGCAACGTAACAGTAGCAGTAGCGCGTCCAGCCCAAGCACGCTAGAGCTATTAGCAGTAGCGAGCTTGCGCGAAGCACGCTGCTGCTACACTTGTATACCAGCAGCGCGGGCGCACACGCGCTGCTGCTAAGTGCTAGCTGTAGCGCCGGTCCCCGCGCTACTAATGTACCTAAAACCCGTGCTGCTGCTAGGCTTTTCCCTAGTAGTGATAGTTAGCATTTCGGAAACATATTGATTTATCATGTATGAAGTGAACCATGTATACTAGAAATTTAAGAAGATCGATTAAAGAAGAAGCTTGGCACATAAAAATGTTCTAGAAAAAAATCCTAGATTTTCTACAACTAGCTCGAGCTTTAAATGTTCACTAGATTATTGATGGCGCGCGTTGCCGCGCCCGTCAACTTTGGCAATAGAATTATAAGAATCTACAACGTGAAATTATTTTTTTCATAAAATCTAACCATACATTTCAAGGTAAAATGTAGATGCTCCTACTGAATGTTCCTTTTTGCACACGATAGCATGAGGTGTGTGTGGGGGAGGGGAGGGTGTTAGTTCAAGAGAATGATATTAGAGTACAAAGAACACATATATTTATGCATATCTTCTATATAATCTTGGATAGTCTACAAAAATTCTCAGTTAGCCAGTTTTGAAACTTGAGAGGGCTATGTAACAACATTCCAAAACTGTTAACTTGAAGCAAAAAATCAGGATTGGGACACTTTCTTCATAGCAGGTTGATGGAGAATGAGCAGCAAAGAAATAAGTATGACATATATAGACATGCAACTCTCAATCGATTAACTTTGATAAATAAAATATGAGGTTATGAAACTTAATAAAGGAAACAAAAAATACTAATTGTAACTGAGGCATCACAAATGGAGTTGATGCATGGCATCAAATTATCGGATACACATGTTCAAAGCTGTGAAATACATGTTGAAGCATAACAAAGAATTGCCTACATATATACCCAAACTTTACAAGTGAAGAAAGCACCAGCACCGATGGTGACAAGTAACTCGTGATACATCATGTTAACGGGTAATCCAACAAACAAGACATTTTTTTCTCTTTAGCTTAATACATGCCTATTTTTCAAATATTATGGTTGTCATTGATACAAATCTGTGTCGAGAAATAATTCCTTCTATTTGTTGTATTTCCACATGTACCATGTTTTGAAGAGGTGCCACTTTATTTCAGCAGAGATGCGTTTGAGTTCAGTGACGTCTCTTGGAAAAATTATCACAAAGCAGATTGTTAGGACATCGAAAATAGATATATGAATTGAACGCATAAATTATGGTACCAATTTTTTTATTCCATATACACTTACATGCCCTAAATCCATTGTAAAAAGGCCAGCAATGGAATCCAACCAAACTACATGAGCAAGCTTTGTACACCTGCAAGTATTTTCCCTGGTTTAATTTGTTGCTGGAATATGCTAGGTGTACAGGACTGAAACGATTTTGTAGTCTAAGCCTAAGCTCATGCATGATAGGATAGCGTCTGTTTTCTGTTTAAAATAAGTACATGCATGCGGTCGATGTGACGCGTCCATTCAGCTAGCTAGTGGGACGGTGTGGCATGTTTGCACACGATCCCCTTTCCTTTCTTTTCTCCTGGACGTGGTAGACGCTGTGTGACGCAACCATGGGATGGCGCGGTAACTGCGGATCATAGCGAGTCATCCGGGAGAATAGTTAGCCTCTGAGCTTTGTAATCGCACGTGATAAGGAATGAGAAAACAGAAAGCGCTGCGACAGTTTCGGCAGCAGAAAAACTTCCTCGTTCGTCTACCTCCGCCTTCTCGCTCGACCTCATCTGATCGCTCTCGCAAAGTCCGGCAACGACAATTGGCATCAGAGCCGTGGTGTTCGATCCACTCTCCGGTGGCCGGCGGTGTCCGATCCGCGGCGTACCATGTCGGATAGCGAGGAGGAGAAGACGAGCAAGTCCGGGACCAAGTCGCCGCCGAAGACGCCGACGTCCAAGGCGCCAATCGCGCGTCTCACCGGCAGCGGCAGCAGCAGTGGCGAGCTCCATGTGGTGGAGCGCGTGGTGCGCAAGGAGTCGGGGACGGCCATGATGCTCACCCGCACCAATTACCAGGAGTGGGCGCTTGTGATGCAGGTCAAGCTGCAAGTCGCCCGCGTCTGGACCGCGGTGGTCGAAGACGGCGCCAACGAGAACGACGATCGACGCGTGCTACAGATCATCCTCACCGGGGTCCCGCCGGAGTTGATGCGCGTATTGGCCGCGAAGGACTCGGCGAAGAAGGCGTGGGAGACAATCAAGACGCTCCGCATGGGGAGCGAAGGGCTCGCGAGGCCAAAGGCGCAGTGCGCCGCCGCGAAGTTCGAGGATCTGCGCTTCAAAGACGGGCGAGTCCGCCGAGGACTTCGGCTGCGACTTCGCCGCCTCGTCTCCGACCTGGAACCGTATGGCGATCCCGCCACGGAGCACAAGGCAGTCCAGAAGTTCCTCCGCGTGGTGCCGCGGAAATATCGCCGATGGCGATGGTAATCGAGAGCCTCATCGACCAAGACGGCGACCATCGAGGAACTCGTCGGGCGTTTTCGGCATGTGAAGATCATTATGATCTCGACGATTTGGGCAGTCCGTGCCGCCGCTTTTCACATCGTGAGGAGTGGTTTCGCCCATGAGCGACAGACTAGGTGTGGGCGGGTCATCGTCCGATGGCGGGGCGGCAAGAATAAGTCGCCGGCAAGCCCAAACCTCACGGGCGGCGGCGGTGGCGACTGCGCCGGCAACGGCGGCACGGGCGCATCCGGCAGCTCGGCGGCAAGAAAAAGGGCAAGTGCCACTACCGCAATAAACCAGGCATTGGAAAAAGGACTGCTGGAATCGGATCAAAGTCGAAGAGCAACAAGGAAGCAGAGAAGCCAATCTTGTCCGCGGCGAGGAGCATGATCAGGGCCTTCTCATGGCTTTGGTCACCGGGCCGGTCACCACGCAGATCGCCGCGCCACAGGCCGTGTTCCTGAATGAAGAAAAAGTGATCCCTGTCCCATCGCCCGACGGGGTTTGGTTCTTTGACACCGGTGCGAGCAGCCATATGGCTGGTGAGAGGGGCATGTTTGCAGCCCTGGACGAGGATGTGCACGGCACGGTCAGGTTCGGAGACGGTTCCAGGGTAGCCATCTGTGGGCGCGGATCCGTTGTCTTCCGGTGCAGGAACGGCGATCAGCGCGTGCTGACAGAGGTGTATTTCATACCTAGTCTCAAGAGCAACATTATATCTGTTGGTCAGTTGGATGAGGCTGGGTGTGCTATCAGCATCAGGGATGGGATCATGTCAGTTCAAGACCCATGGGGGCGTGTTCTAGCTCGGATCAAGCGCACTGAAAGCAGACTGTACACGGTCTCTTGTCTATAGACACACCAACGTGTTTGTTGACTCAAGGGGAGGAACAGACTTGGCGATGGCATGCCAGGATGGGTCATCTTCATTTCCGTGCACTCAAAGCCATGTCCAGCAAGCAGATGGTGAGGGGAATGCCCACTATTGATCACGTACAAGAATACTGTGACGGCTGCGCACTCGGCAAACAACACCGAGCTCCCTTTCCACAGACCACATCGTACAGAGCTGAGAAAGGGCTCGAGCTCGTCCACACGGATCTGTGTGGCCCGATCGCGCCAACGACACCAGGTGGCAGCAAGTATTTTCTTCTGGTTGTTGACGATTACAGTCGATACATGTGGCTCGAGCTCCTCAAGTCAAAAGACGAAGCGTCAGAGCGTTTCAGAAAAGTTCAGTTGATGGCCGAGGCAGAAGGAAAGTGCAAACTGCGAGCTTTCCGCTCAGACAGGGGTGGTGAATTCAACTCCGGCGAGTTCCGTGAGTACTGTGAAGAGCTCGGTGTCAAGCACTACACCACCGCACCTTATTCACCGCAGCAAAACGGGGTGGTGGAAAGAAGAAATCAGACGGTGGTAGAAATGGCTCGTTGCTTACTGAAGAGTATGGGTGTTCCATCATATTTCAGGCAGAGGCAGAAACAAAGGCTGTGTACTTATTGAATGTGGCTCCTACCAGAAGCTTGGAAGGTGTCACTCCATATGAGGCCTGGCATGGCCGGAAACCAAGCGTGCAGCACCTGCGTACTTTTGGATGTATGGCACATGTGAAGAGGACTGGACCAGGCATCACCAAACTATCAGATCGCTCCACTCCCATGATCTTTGTAGGGAATGAAGAAGGGTCCAAGGCATACCGTGTATATGACCCGGTGTCTGGGAAAGTTCAGGTAACCCGTGATGTAATTTTTGAAGAAAGCAGGGCATGGTCATGGGACACTCCGGACAAGGCGGCGTCAACTACAGAATTTGCCACGCCCTCGACCTTCACCGTGGTCTACACCATGGACCGCGGAGTGCATGAGTTGGACACCGGAGGGTGCACTCGACGTACCCCACGCAGCGGGGAGGACATGCCTGCTACACCAACACTGGGGACGCCGTCTCCGAACGCCGGGACGCCGCAGCCTGACTCGGCCTCGCCGGGGATCGCTGGAGCGATACGCTGGGCAACACCTCTCTCTGGTGATGAAGAGCGACGGGACACGGACTTTGGACCTCACTTTGGTCCTCTCCGCTACCGGCTCATCTCCGATGTCCTAGACGAGACGGAGGGAGAGGCAGTATGCGAGCAGATGGAACACTGCCTTCTCAGCGCGGAGGAACCTCGCAACGTGGATGAAGCCATGGATGACACAGCATGGAAGGCAGCCATGGATGAAGAAATGAAGTGCATAGCTGACAACCAAACATGGGAGATTGCTGCTCTTCCCCATGGACACAAGGCTATTGGCCTCAAGTGGGTCTACAAGGTGAAGAGAGATCCAGAGGGAAACATTGTCAAGTACAAGGCAACGACCAATTGTCGTTGCCGGACTTTGCGAGAGCGATCAGATGAGGTCGAGCGAGAAGGCGGAGGTAGAAGGAAAGTGCAAACTGCGAGCTTTCCGCTCAGACAGGGGTGGTGAATTCAACTCCGGCGAGTTCCATGAGTACTGTGAAGAGCTCGGTGTCAAGCACTACACCACCGCACCTTATTCACCGCAGCAAAACGGGGTGGTGGAAAGAAGAAATCAGACGGTGGTAGAAATGGCTCGTTGCTTACTGAAGAGTATGGGTGTTCCATCATATTTCTGGGCAGAGGCCGTAAAGACTGCTGTGTACTTACTGAACAGGGCTCCTACCAGAAGCTTGGAAGGTGTCACTCCATATGAGGTTCGGCATGGCGGAAACCAAGCTGCAAAGACTGCGTACTTTTGGATGTATGGCACATGTGAAGAGGACTGGACCAGGCATCACCAAACTATCAGATCGCTCCACTCCCATGATCTTTGTAGGGTATGAAGAAGGGTCCAAGGCATACCGTGTATATGACCCGGTGTCTGGGAAAGTTCAGGTAACCTGTGATGTAATTTTTGAAGAAAGCAGGGCATGGTCATGGGACACTCCGGACAAGGCGGCGTCAACTACAGAATTTGCCACGCCCTCGACCTTCACCGTGGTCTACACCACGGACCGCGGAGTGCATGAGTTGGACACCGGAGGGTGCACTCGACGTACCCCACGCAGCGGGGAGGACATTCCTGCTACACCAACACTGGGGACGCCGTCTCCGAACGCCGGGACGCCGCAGCCTGACTCGGCCTCGCCGGGGATCGCTGGAGCGATACGCTGGGCAACACCTCTCTCTGGTGATGAAGAGCGACGGGACACGGACTTTGGACCTCACTTTGGTCCTCTCCGCTACCGGCTCATCTCCGATGTCCTAGACGAGACGGAGGGAGAGGCAGTATGCGAGCAGATGGAACACTGCCTTCTCAGCGCGGAGGAACCTCGCAACGTGGATGAAGCCATGGATGACACAGCATGGAAGGCAGCCATGGATGAAGAAATGAAGTGCATAGCTGACAACCAAACATGGGAGATTGCTGCTCTTCCCCATGGACACAAGGCTATTGGCCTCAAGTGGGTCTACAAGGTGAAGAGAGATCCAGAGGGAAACATTGTCAAGTACAAGGCTCGCTTGGTTGCAAAGGGATATGCTCAGAGAGAGGGCATAGATTTTGAAGAGGTCTTTGCGCCGGTGGCGCGGATGGAAACTGTACGGCTCCTCCTAGCTCTTGCCGCTCACTCACGTTGGGAAGTGCATCATATGGATGTCAAATCTGCATTTCTCAACGGCGAGCTCGCGGAGGAGGTGTATGTGGTCCAGCCACCGATTCTGGCGTTCTTTGAAGCGAAGGCGCTGTTCTGAAACTCAAGAAGGCGTTGTATGGTCTTCGACAGGCCCCGCGAGCATGGTATGCCAAACTTGATGAGACTCTGCTTCAACTTGGTTTTGTTCGCAACCCACTTGAGCATGCAGTCTACCGACATGGGAACACCGAGTCATTCCTGCTAGTTGGAGTATATGTGGATGACCTCATCATCACTGGGACAGATTTGGCGTCAATCCAGGACTTCAAAGGTCAGATGCATCAACTCTTCAAGATGAGTGATCTTGGCTTACTGAGCTACTACTTGGGCATAGAGGTGATGCAGAAAGAGGGGGAGATCACGCTGAACCAAAGGAGCTATGCTGACAAAATCCTAGAGCAAGCGGGCATGAGTGAATGTAACAGTTCCAGTACGCCCATGGAGTGTAGGCTGAAACTGAAGAAGGAGGACGGGTCCAAGCCGTTTGATGCCACTCTGTACAGAAGCGTGATCGGGAGCTTGCGGTATTTGGTCCACACTCGGCCAGATATAGCCCACGCTGTTGGGATTGTCAGCCGCTTCATGGAGGCTCCAAGAACTAGCCATTGGGCTGCAGTGAAGCAAATACTGAGGTACGTTCAAGGCACTAAGCAGTATTGATGTCGCTACATAGCAGGAAATGGGAGTGCAACACTTCTTGGATACAGCGATAGTGATCATGCCGGGGATTTGGTTGACCGCAAGAGTACATCAGGGCAAGTTTTCTTCCTTGGGCAGAACCCTGTCAGTTGGACCTCCCAGAAGCAGAAGGTTGTGGCGATCAGCTCGTGTGAAGCAGAATATGTCGCGGCTGCAGCAGCTACTTGTCAGGGCATTTGGCTGAGCCGTCTTGTTGCTGAACTGCTGGGGACTAAGCCAGAAAAGTTCACTCTGATGGTGGACAATAAATCTGCAATAGCACTAGCAAAGAATCCCGTTTTTCATGATCGGAGCAAACACATCGACGTGAAGTTTCATTTCATTCGAGATTGCGTCGAGGAGAGGGTCCTGGAGATCGAGCATGTGGGAACCCAAAATCAGATGGCTGATATTCTAACTAAGGCACTGGGAAGAGTGCGCTTCTTTGAGATTCGTCAGAAGCTGGCGGTCATGGAGGGGAGCTGGAATACATGAGCTTAAGGGGGAGAAATGTAGTCTAAGCCTAAGCTCATGCATGATAGGATAGCGTTTGTTTTCTGTTTAAAATAAGTACATGCATGCGGTCGATGTGACGCGTCCATGCAGCTAGCTAGTGGGACGGTGTGGCATGTTTGCACACGATCCCCTTTCCTTTCTTTTCTCCCGGACGTGGTAGACGCTGTGTGACGCAACCGTGGGATGGCGCGGTAACTGCGGATCATAGCGAGTCATCCGGGAGAATAGTTAGCCTCTGAGCTTTGTAATCGCACGAGATAAGGAATGAGAAAACAGAAAGCGCTGCGACAGTTTCGGCAGCAGAAAAACTTCCTCGTTCGTCTACCTCCGCCTTCTCGCTCGACCTCATCTGATCGCTCTCGCAAAGTCCGGCAACGACAGATTTTGGTTTACTTCCCAAAATAGCTGATTCTGATTATTTCATTGGTAGGAAACTGACAATTAATGTGGCTCATTTGCTGCACCTCACATAATGAATTTACTTAGATATATTTTATTGAAGCTGCATATTGGGTCTGACCTGGACGTCTTCTCTATATATGTTGTGGAAGCTGCTTATTTAAATCTAACATGTTGTCGTCTCTAAATATGTTGGTGAACTGGAAGCAAGCCTGGAGTTTCTCGTTTAGTATTAAGCTTCCGGTGTCAGCTTGGCAAACACTTTCTAGTAAATGATTTGTTTCATCCCGAAGATATTCTGCATATTTGCCAAATATACTGGGCTAGAAATAAACAAATTATGGAGGTAAGAGCATATGATGTACCTGATGCATACATAAAAGGAAGGAGCACAATTAATCACCAGGAAACATGCTAATCTATCCCGGAGCCATGGGTGAACCTCGCATAGGGATGCTGCAGTCGAACTGAAGAGTGGTTGGCCTCCACTTTACCAGTTTTCCTGCGTGGAAGTGAAAGACATACAATCAGGGGAACCAAAATCTATACATTCTGAATAGAAAGATGGTTAGTGAGCTAACCTTGAGACGACCTTTGACAACGCAATCAGATCCTCCATCTCTTAATTCAAATCAAATGCCTCATGTATTCGTAAATTCAACGATCCAAATATTAAAACTGAACAGTCTACATGGATTTTAGATACAATCCATCATTTCTTTTCACTTTATTCAGGGAGAAATTTGGAATTGTCATTGTACAGATGTTATTATTCCATCTGTACATAATAGTTTCCACTTCATTCTTCCTAGATGCACAATACCTGCAGATTGTCATATCGGTACAAAAACTGGCATCAATAAATCAAGATATTGTAGCTAGCAAGAAAGAGAAGACATTGGAACGCCGTGGGAGAGCATTCATTAGACAAAGATAGGGGAGAGGGGTAGAAACGGATTACCTGCAAAACTGCACGGTTATTATAGACGTAGGATGGTGCCGGAGGTGTCCCCTCGCAACGCATCGGCTGAACTGTGCGCCGCTACTTGGGACTAAAAATGAAGACCACTCCATGGTCTGGACACCGCCATCCCACATGAGCACGCGCGACGCGGAAGGTGAAGGGGGAGCGCCGGGACCCATAAGGAAGAGGGAACACCGCTGTAGCATGAACCTGCGTCACCGTGGAGGAGGAAAGCTAGCCCGCTAAGATTGGATGTGACGAAGATGGTGGGTTCTTGGAGGGTTTGGGCATCCGCATCGCCCAGTCACCGCCAAGGGTTGAGGCAATAGGCAGAAGCCAACCAACTCAGGCAAGTAGTGGAATCAAGAGAAGGGTGACATCAATTTATACACTGGATTAAACATGCGTGTGGAGAGGTCGATAGATTAGTCTGCTCATCAAGAGCCACTATAATGCATCAACCCACCGAGATACTAAATATATTGGATCAAGCATGCGCGCGGTAAGATCGATAGACGATAGATTAGTCTGCTCTCATCAATGGACATTGTAATGTATTCACCCACGGAGATACTAAATGACGAGAAGGTGGTGATCTTGATGCAATCTACAAAAGGAAGCTGCACAAGTTATTAGATCAGAATGAAGCTAGATCGACTGGGCGCCGTGAGTACGCGGCGGCAGAAGTGGCGCCGGTTCATGGACTGGACTGGATCGGCCTAGCGCCATGGAAGAGCTAGGAACCTTGGGAGTTGGGAGCCGGAGGCGGCGGCGACATACCAGGGTTCCCGGTGGAGAGAGACGAGAGGTCAGGGACAGGGAGGGGAGCGCCGCCACCGGCCAGCTGATGAGTCGCGCCAGGCGCTGCCGCATGAGCTCGGGGTCGTAGGAGCGACTGTACCGCACGGGGCGAACTGACGGTCCGTGCCCCATCCGGCCGCCCCGCTCGCGTCGGCGCGCAGCCGCCAATGCACTCCGCCGCGCGCAGTCGGAACAGAGCAGGTCGCGAACGGGTGGTTTAGGGTTCGTCTCTGGCGTTTGACGCTGTGCGCTGTGTTGGATAGAAAAGCCCACGATGGTAGAAAAGGCCCAGTAGGCCACTAGGCCCAATTGAACGTGAGACATCCAAAAAAGCCACCGGAGCAGCGGCCCAAAAAGCCCAGTGCGGCCTGGCGCGCGAGTTAGCGCTTGTGTACGAGATTCAGGTGGGATTAGCAGCGATCAGACGGCCAAAAATGCACCAAACCAATGATCTAACGGCTAGAAATGCAAATGGCCTGAGAGGACTGGAAGGGTGCTCAGTTTTAATATATCTAAATTGTAACCATAGGTAGTTAGTAGCGGTATCATGAATATAGCCATGTCCGAATTGTTAGTTATGGCGTAGAGGAAGAGTAATGTATAATTAGTTTTCATCATGTATATACTCGATTGGTATTGTACTATTTCTCGTACTAGAAGTGAGTCATTAAGAACCTCAATACTAGCGCAGCTAGTACGGTAACAAATACGAGTCGAAAGAATACGAACAACCCTTAAGATGGATATCCTATATACCTAAATAGTTGATCTCCAATAACTCAAATGTCTTAATATGCAACTTTGCCAACTCACCATCTCACTATGAATACCCCACTAAATTTAATTCTCTCACCATGCGGCTATACTAACTCACCATGCCACTATCACTATGCATGACAAAAGTTACACCTTCACATGCACAATGAATGCATCTCATATTTGATAGATATTCTACAACTATATTTTTTTTGCATGGAAAGGGATTTTATTGATTAAGGAATAAGGTTACAATCGGCGTTCACAACGCTAGCAATTTCCTTGGGGGTACTACGCAGCCAACATGCAGTGCGTTGTTGCGATCGTCCCATGTAAGCGAGGCTATAACTAGCAACATTAACATCCCGCCTAACCTTAACAAGTTCTATCCTCCTTCCTCCAGAAATAAGATTTCTAATCTCATTCACACGATATGCATGTGGTGATCGATCCTTTCTTGGCGGCGATAACATTGTGATGGCTTCAAGTAGCGATCGGACTCGACAACAAAATCGAGATCCGTCCAACTCGAGCGAGATGAATTCCCTCTGGATTGCGGCAAGCTCGGCTTCAAGCGCCCGGGCAGGATGGCAGCGCACGGATCGCAGCAAAGATAACAGCCCCGAGTGGTCTCGAAGGATCATACCATGCTGCAGAACCATTCTCCGCACATACGCCCCATCAACGTTGAGCTTGGCGAGACCGGTTAGGAGGTCTCCACTTCTCTATATGCGGTATAGGCTCTTGATGGACATGTTTGACACCGCCTAGCTCAATCACACCTTTCCCTTGATCTGGTCGTCATGAGGGTGTTGTTGTAGTGCCGGAGGGAGGTGATATAGCTGGACAAAATCGCCTTGATTTTGCAATAGGGATAAACGGCTTCGATGGGTCACCTCATTGCGTACATGCCGGGCTCGCCACATGATCATGAGGCATATAAGTCATTGGGTATCGATAATTTCTCAAGCAACCTGAACAACCAATCGGGGCACCATCCTTGAGTTGGTCAGCTTTAGGAATGTCCCATTCCTCCGTGATAGCATTCCAAAGGCCAGCAGCATGTGGGCACCAAATCGAGCATGATGGTCATCTTCCATAGCATTACCAAGATCTTGTACAAATTCTTGGTCGAGAAATATGTAGGCGACATTGGTACTCCTCTGTAGCAAGTGCTTCTAAGGTTGCCTTCCGTGCAAAGATACGGACCTTCGGTGGGCCAGGTTCTTCCAAATAAGGTCCCAAGCCGTCCGGCGCCCGCCCGCCTAGAGCTCGAGGATCCCATGTTCGCATCATCGGCATCTCACGGAGACCCGGATAATAAGCGCTTTTAAGCGAAAAAATGCCACGTTTGTCCGGGTGCGGGCTACAAAGTCTTCCTCCATTCGACTCGACGCCTTTATTTTTGTGATCTCCATAATATCTGGTGGGTAAAAATGTTGGTGCAAGAGAGCCATGTTCCAAGATCCATCTATTTGCAACAGTTCCGACACCCATTTGAGACGACACCTCCGCTTTGGGGTGATGGGCCGACGTGTGTGATCGCGAGGGATCCAGGGATCGCGCCAAATCCGAACCTGCGATCCGTCGCCAATCCTCCATATATAGCCTTTTTTACCAGCTCCAGTCCAAACTCGATGGCTTGCCACGTTGAGGAAGCATTCCCAAGGAAAACTGTATCCACCAACAAGCCATTCGGGTAATACTTCGCTTTGAGTACTTGTGCACAAAGGCTATTAGGATTTTCAATGAGCCGCCAAGCTTGCTTGGCGAGCAAGGCCTGATTAAAAAGCTTCATATCACGAAACCCCATACCCCCTTGGGCCTTTGGACGAAGCATGCAGTCCCATGAGACCCAATGAGTGCGTCGATGCCCGGGACTTTCACCCCACCAGAATTGACGTATCATCTTTGTGAGATCCTCGCATAGGCCTGCCGGTAACTTAAACACACCCATCAGGAAGGTAGGAATTGATTGTGCCACTGCTTTGATAAGTATTTCTTTGCCTCCATCCGAATATTCTCCCCACTGAACTAGTCTCTTCAACATCTTTTCTTGGATACTTTGGAATTTACCTCGGTTCATGCGTCCCTCTGGGGTGGGTAAGCCGAGGTACTTGGGTTCAAATTCTGCTTGCGTCACTTGCAAAACAGCTTTAATAGCTTCTTGTGTCTCTACAGGACATGCCTTGCCGAACATTAGGGTACATTTATCATGATTGACTAATTGGCCGGTCCCTTGTACATACTTATTAATCACGTGTTGCACCGGGCCGCTTGTTCGCATCAGCTTTGAGAAACAAAAGTGTGTCGTCAAGAAAGAGCATGTGAGAAATACCGAGCACGACGACATACCTTTAACAGCTCGATCCGGTTGTCAGCAATTTCTTTCTCGAATCGGTCTTGAGAGGCCATCCGCCACAAAAAGAAACAAGAACGGAGATAAAGGATCTCCCCGACGAGCGTAGCCGCGAAGGGGAGAACGAATCCAACAAGGTTCCATTTAATTTAAGCGAGTAGCTCACCGTGGTCACACATGACATGATCCAACCTGATCCATCGGTGAGAGAAACCTAAGCCTTTCATCGCACTTTCGAAAACCCCAATCCACGCGGTCATAAGCCTTGGACAGATCAATTTTATAAGCACGAAGTTCTTCCTGGGTTCAGATTATGCTCAATAAAGTGAAAGCATTCAAACGCCACCAAAGCATTGTCGGTGATTAGTCTACCGGGTACAAATGCACTCTGGTTGTGGAGATGATTTCCCCTAGTAGGGGACATAATCTGTTTGCTAAACACTTTGCAATGACCTTGTAAAGCAATCGTACATAAACCGATGGGGTGAAACTCTTTCAAACTAGTTGGCTGATCCACCTTGGGAATGAGAACAAGAGCAGTATGGTTTATGCTAGGTGGCATTTGTCCTGTCGAGAAAAAGAGCTTCACAGCAGCAATAACATCACGATTCATTATGCCCCAATTTCTCTGATAGAACCTTGCTGGGAACCCATCTGAACCGGGTGCTTTTAGTGGCCCTATTTCAAATAGAGTATCCGGGATCTCTTTGTCTGTGAACTCCCTGCATAAGCTTGCATTCATGTCATCTGACACTTTTGGCTCAAAGAGTCGGACAATATCCTCCGGGTTTAGGTTGGGGTCATGGGAGAATAACTCCTGAAAATATGATGTTGCCATTGCTTCAAGTTCATCCGTTCTGGACACCCAGTTACCCTTCCCATCTTTTAGCTTGCTAATTTTATTCTTCTTAGCCCGCCACACTGCCTTCCCGTGGAAAAATTTCGTGTTACGATCCCCTTCTCGGAGCCAAGTCACTCTAGACCTTTGCAGCCACAACATTTCCTCCTTGTAGAGCAGCTCATCTAGTTTGTCTGAGGCTCGCCCGACTTCCATGGTGTCCGCACCACGATGAAGCAAGGTATCAAGCTCCTTGCGCACCGCTGCCAACTGTTTCAAGATATTCCCAAATTTCTTATTGCTCCACGTGTGCAAGGCTGACATCACCTTTCCGAGACACCCTTGTATCTCCCCAAGTCACCCTTTACTCCTGCTTCTTCCCATGCTTTCTCAATGGTGTGCGGAAGGTCGAGCTCGCTCCCGAAGAGCTCATATTGTCGGCATCGGCGCTTGTTCTGCACCAACTGTTACGCTCAGAATCGAATAGGAGCAACACATGATCAGAAAAAGAGGAAACAATATGTTCGATTGAAGCCTCTGGGAATAAGTCTCGCCATGATCCAGTGGCAACCGCGCGATCCAACCTCACTTTGACGTTGCTTCTTGATGATCTCTTATTGTCAAATGTAAATGGAACTCCTGCAAAGCCCAGATCTAACAGACCACAATCAGCAAGTACATCACGAAAAGCTTCCATTTGCCACTCAGGGCGTTTGGTGTGAGAGAAGTGTTCAAATTGCCAAAAGGCCTCATTAAAATCACCCACAACGGTCCATGGTAATTCTGATTTTGCTTTAAGCTCCCGCAGTTTATCCCACATGAGGTGCCTATTCTCCACCCTGGGTTCACCGTAGATACACGTTAATCTCCATGTCACAATGTCAGTAGCAGTACCAACATGTGCATCAATGTATCTGTCATTAGCCTCTTTTATCTCAACATACAGGTGCTCATCCCAGAAGAGTGCCAGACCTCCACTGAACCCATCACTGCTAACTCCGGCAAAGCCTCTCAGACCAAGGCGGTTGCATAGGCGTCGGACTTTGTCTTTATTTTGTCGTGTTTCACATAGGAAGATAAACCGAGGATGATGCACTTGGTTGAGGGTAACTAGATCGCGTACTGTCCGGGAGCCGCCGATCCCCCGGCAATTCCATACCAACCCATTCATTACTCCTGTTGGAGTCGGCACCAATGGCGGTAGCATAGTACTAGGGTTCCTAGAGGAACCACCAGGTCAAACTGTACGTTTGTTGGCTGGGACGTCTTGGTAACCCCTCCCAAAACTGCTTCTTCGCAAGGCCATCAACGTCTGCTTGCATATGACCCTCCGCTAGATGGTTCATCATACTCGGCGGCGGCGCCCTACCCCGCATCATCAAGTTCTTCCCAGATCGAAAAGCAGCGGTACCACTCACGGCCGCGCGAGCCCGAGTGGCGAAAAGAGGCGGACGAGGCATAACAGGTCCATCATGCGGTCGAGACACGCACACGGAGAGATCGCCGGTAATCACCACAGTCACGGCTTTGGCGGCGGCGGGCGTCAAGGCGTCGCCCAGAATCGCTGAGGCCATCAGCCCTAACGAAACGTTTTTTTAATTGGGGTGAATCCCCTATGCACTTGATATTCTACAACTATATAATGATCATATATATAGAAAAAAGTGTACTTTAGTTTCAACTCTCACATTGTTAATCCAAATATAAAGTTTCACACTGCCAAATCTCGTAGGAAAAATTGCATCGAACTCTCACAGCAACGTGCGGGGTGCCATCTCTAGTTTAGCTAATTAGCCTCTCATTAGAGAAAATTGACACAATAAGTATTACAAATTTGATATTATTTAGTTGTACAAGATATGTTAATGTAACGGCTCCCCCACTCGCCCGCTAGGGTTCCCACCCCCGCCGCCCGCCTCCTCTTTTGCCCCCGCCTGGTCAGGCTGGCTAAGCGCCTCAGCCCACCTCTCTCCCTCCTCTCTCCTTCCCCAATCCCCATGGCGCTCCAAGACACGGCGGGGGAGGGAACCCTAGCTGCTGCTGCCTCCGCGCTACCTTCTCCCCTCCCTCCCGCCGCCGCCGGCGAGCCCCGTCGGGCAAGCCAGTGGCGGCGGGCGGGGGCTTCTTCTTCCCTGCTCGTGGGACGCCGTGCTGGGCGGCCTCCTCGAAGGCGGCGCTGACTTCGCGGGGTTCAGCGGCTCGGCGGCGGCTCGCAAGGCGGCGGCTGGTGGCGGCTTGCCGACGCCCTAGGTCTCAAGGTGGCGGGCGGCCGCAGCGCTCCGTCTCGGGAGGTGGCGCGGTCGGCCTCGCTGGATCCGGCCGGATCTGGTGGTGGGGTCGTCGGCGGCGCGTGGCGGCGGTGGTGCGTGATCGGCGGCTCCGGCGCTATGAGCTCGCCGGGCAACGCGGGTAGGGCAGCGGCCCGGCGTGGCCGTTGCTCCGGCCGTGGGCGGCGATGTGTGGAGGTCCGGCGGTGGTGGACTCCCGGTGTCGTGACGGCTTCATGGTGGCTTGGCGGATCTGCCTGCTGCAGCGGCCGGCTTCTCCGACATCGGCTTGTCTGTGATCGGACCGTTTCGGCCTTCACCCCATCTCATCGGCGCCCGGTCGCTTCTCCCTTCGAAGGGCTGGCCCTTTCCCAGCTGCGGTCCATCGCTCGTCTCGCGCCCGGTGCAGCAGGACCGAGCTCGTCTCACTCACAGTGCCGCAGGACCGAGCTCGTCTCGCGCACGGTGCAGCAGGATTGACCTCGTCCCCGCCCCACGGTGCTGCAGGACCGATCTCGTCTCGCACTCCGGGCTGCAGGATGGGTCGATGGATGCCAACGTTGGTCGATCTATTGGGTCTCGACGCTGGGTGTGGGCCAGGGGTGCAAAGGCGGGTCCTTTTCTGCTCGTCTCTTTGGTTGGGGTAGCGGTGGGTCTCGGGTGCGGTGGTGTCAAGGTCTTGGATGCCGGGGCGACGGCCCTGGTGGCGGTGCACGGTGCTCTCGGGCAGAGCCCGAGTCTTGGCGCTGCCCGGTGACCATGGCCGTGTGGGCGGCGTGGTTGCCTGGGTGTAGCGTTCGGAGGCGGTGAGTGTTGGCCAGGGTGTAGCGTTCGGTGGCGGTGAGTGTTGGCCGGGGTGAAAACCTGCTCTATCTTCGGACGGACCGGCGACGGCGAAGCTCGCTCCCTTCTTGAAGGCGTCGTCGCGGCTCTCATCGCTCGTCGTGTGGCTCCGGGGGAAACTCTGATCCTCGGATCGGGCGGTGGCGGCGCTCTGGTGTCGTATCCTTCCTGAAGGCGCCGCCTTGGAGTCCACGGTTCGTTGTATGCGGCTTCATCTCTTCGTGGTAGTGTGCTAGGGGTGGTGTTGCTGCGCTCAGCGCTTTTGTATCTTGCCTTGGGTGTGTGTGGTGTTGGCGTGCGTTTGTTTCGGATGATATTGATCTTTGCTTTATATATAAAGCGGGGCGAAAGCCTTTTTGGTATGTTAATGTAACAGACACATATACCCTGCTTGAGAGGAATTGCTAGAAAAGTACTCACTTAGTCCCATAATATAAGAATGTTTTTCAAGCTAACAAAGTTTGGAAACCGTTCTTATATTATGGGATGGAGGGAGTACTTGATAGTAATTATTCTAAATCAAATGATGTAACATGATTATAATTTAACACTACAATATTTATAATAATTTAGGTAGACTTCACAGCTTGAATTTATTTGTCTATGTTATAATGGGTTCTCCGAGATTGGCTTGATTTCTTTATTGAGAGAGAAACACTATTGATTGCACTACTAATTATCTAATACATACTCTATTTATTCGAAATACATGCCATATTTTATATATGGACACAATCTCAAGCTATAAATGTTTGAAAAATATTTTTTTATTTCTATATTTGTAAAAATAAACTACTTTAGTGGAACATCTAACAGTACATTTTCAATACCGAATATAAATATTTTTTAATTTAATAATTGCCATACATAAAGTTCTTTTTTTTTGCCAGAACATAGTTCTTTTTCAATGTAACAGGCATGCGCTCTCTCGGTTTCATTAAGATATGGATAATAAAAAGAGTATAGAGTTATTTACAGAGAGGTGAGACAACACAACAGAAGGACTACATTGTAGCGGCCTTGACCCTCATCCACTAACAAAGATCCTCCTTCACCAGATAAGCCACATTCAAAGACATGAAGGTTTGATTATACACTTTCAAGTTAAAATCATGTATATTTTGTAATAGAGATGTCAACAATGGACAAGAAGCAAATACCTCAATGGCTTGCTAACATATGTAGTATTACTTCGTATAAGATTTTGAATGCAATTGTAAAATATAATAAAGACAATAAATAGAGCAGACTAGGTTTTCAAATCTGGCATGCTACGCCAATCATCAATCACGGCGACATTCCCGACCATTTGGTGGTGGCCAATTCACTTGTGCCTGCTCTTACACTATACTTCCTACACAATGTTTGTCGCGTTACACATATTCTTGATGTTGTGTAAGGATCTCAGAGCTCTATTGTACTACCGAGTATAGTGATGATGCATTCCCATTCCGCGACACCTCAGATTCCTACTCTATTAGAGCACGTGAAAGCACTATTTAGCAACACACACCTAGTTCTGTATGGCATTTCTGAAAGAAAAGAGATGGGATGGCCTAGATGCTACAACACCTTATCCATCGGCCTCCCTTCACGTGCCCTCCTTTGAGAAGAATTACTGCCCTTTTATGTTGAGGCTTTGCTTTTGTACACACTTCCTTTAATAGTTGTGTGGATCTTAATGGAACTTCTGCCCTTCATGATTATGAAACGCTACTTTGGATTTTCTAAATTTTTGTTACAAATTAGATTTTTGATCTAGTTTTAGGTCAAACTATGTCCGTACAGAAAAAAAATATGTCTGTCCTATAGAACTAACATTTGTTTGAATGGATGGAGGATGGTGGTCCGTATAGCTCACCACAAATCAAACCGCGGGTTTGATACATGTGTGTGTGTGTGTGTGTCTTATAAAGGCGGAATGTTCTTTCATAAATCTTAGTACCCGCCCACTCAGTCTTTTGGAAGTGCTCATTGATATAGTGTATAGATATGATGTATGTGTGCGTATTTGTGACGTACGGGTGAATGTATATGTGTGTGTGTGTGTGAGTATCTGTGTCTGTACAGTGCTTCTAAAAAATTGTCCGTCCAATTCCTCGAATCTCAACACCTTCTGGGTTTCTTTTTTGTTCAAGCCACACACATGTTTTGAGGACCTTCGGATTGCGGGTTTACTCCACCTAGTTTTGACCCAGTCTCCCCTTCGGGTTTCTATTGGAGGTAGGGGGACGTCTCCCTTCGTAGTACTTGTGTCACCGTAGGGGAGGGAGGGAGGTGTGGAAGTGGTGGAGGAAGGCTTCCTGCTGGTGAGCATCGGCATGCAATGAGAGGCTATTGAGGGGTCGAGCAGCTGCTGGTCAGCTGCGTGGGAGGGGCGGCGAATTAGCGAGGAGCAGCAGAAGAAAGGACAGTGTCGGGATGCAGAGGAAGCCGAAGGAATTCTCCCATCTCGCATGCCACGGATTTTTAGAGCTTAGGCTCATGGACACACTCTATCCATACCTCCAATATAGCTTTGAGATCCGTCCTAGACAACTAACTTACAGCGTATAAATTTCTTTTTTTTTTTTTGCTTCCAAATAAAACAACATATGAACTTCTAACTTTGCAAGATAGCAAAACATTCTTACAACAATGAGAGAAAAAACTTATAGATTTTTTTAACGGATATTAATATACAAAATGAGATTTTTTTTATTAAAAAATGTTATTTTTAATACTTATGATGGAGGAAAAAATCTGAAAGTTTTTTCTCTCATTGTAGTAAGAATGTTTTGCTATCTTGTAAAATTTTTAAGTTCATATGTTGTTTTATTTGGAAGAAACAAAAAAGAGAAAAGTTCCTGCACGAATCGTGATGCAGAGATGGATGGCTAGATAAGGAGGTGCACGTAAGCCTAAGCTTCATAGGATATTTTCCCGCATGCCACCAACTAGTGTCGTTCCACAGTGACAGAACAAGGGATCGTCGCGAGGCATGAGGGATGTACAACGAGCTTCCCCCCTTTTCCTCTCCCCATCTTTTATGCTCAGCGGCTTTTGTCTTCTCTGTCGACCGGGTTTCGTGTGGCCGCGCCCTCACACTTCTCTCTGCGTGTTCGCAGCTAATCAATTCTCAATTATCCTCGCCCAAATCATCAGTAGATTTGCTAAGCATTTAGTTTTCATTCGACAAAATTGATCGGGGAAACGACCCCCTCCTGCTCGGAGGAACTGGACTGTTGTATGTGATTCAGCTGTTGTCGGTTATTTTTTTATTCTCCATGGTTGTGTGAGTGTTGATTTGGGGGAGAAACAATATCAGTAGTATCTCTCGTACCGCCAATTAGCATGCAAAATTGAATTTGGAGGTCAATGCATTCAGATATTATGGAGACCATAATTGTTGGGGTTCAAATTGTCTTTTCCTCTGCATTGCTAATATTTACACGGAAGAACGACTAGCGCAGGAAGTCATATAAGACTGTAGCGATGCCTAGGTGTAAGAAAAACAAGAAAACGGAAACGATCAAAAGAACAATGCACAAACTACAACAACGACCATCAGCACCAATGAACAATGCACAAACTACAACACGGACCTTCAAAAGAACAATGCATAAAAGGTTCTCCAGTGGCAATGCCTCAAACAACGGAACAATGCTCAATGCCACATTGCATCCGGATGTAACCACCGAAGCCAATATTCTGTATTTTCACCCTGAAGATCAAGTCCGAGCAGCTCCGAGCAATCCCTTCATCAAGGTACCAAAATGAAGAAACGCCGACACTATACAATACCTAGGGTCCGAGATAGGAGTTTCACTAGGATCTCAAGATCGGGTACTCTGGAAGCACCACCTAATCGAAGGTATCATGTCCTTCCACCACAACTTTCTGCGATCTCAACAGCTATCTGCATGCACAGTCTTGATGTGAGAAACCACGCATGTGATGACAATGCCCGCACAAGTAGACAATCAAACTGTGATAAGAGACGGTTGTCACAAAAGGCTCTGGACATCAAAGGTCACTGTCACACATGTGACGAATATTGAACAAGGCCAACAACACCTCCAGAATCCTAATTCGGGATGCTTTGGTAGTCTCGCATTGTCCTCACGAGTGACAATCCTGGCAGATTTGCATCAGACGACATCGTCACACGCCACCTCTTGCTCAGACATCCTCGCTTGTGGCGGCATAATCTGTCAACTAACAATAAGGATGATCTCTGTTGCCGCCGGATTTGAAGGTCCACGACCCTCTGGCCCGTCGGAGCACCTTCCAGCCGCCACCACACCAAAGAGGGCAGATCCAGCGCGCTAGAGCAGCTGTCACCAGCACCAGGGGCGTGCTTGAGCGGAGGATCACCTCATGGGGACACAGATGGCCACTCATGTCGGTTCACCGCTGCCACCCGTGAACCTGCACACGAGATCGCGGTCGCGGCCTCAGTGTATAACCAAACTTCTGTAATGGCCAGGTACCTCACCACCAGTGGACGCTAGCCACTCCCGGCATGACACCGTCACAGCTATGCAGCCATACCCACTGTACGTTTCCGTCGATCGCAGATCACGTCTCGCTGTTGAAAACTAATGGAGTGGCCACTTCCATGTTGCCGTCTTAATCAACTAGTGTTGAGACTTTGTCTGATTCTTGTCTCTAGCAGCGGCGAGGACAAGGGAAGAAGGTGATCAGGGTGGCGGTCAATTTAGTTTTTGGGTGGCAGCGATGGTAAGGGAGGAAGGGGAAGAAACATTTCCTCCCAATTTTCATAGCCAGCTCGTCGAGAAGAGCATTTGCGGTACTTTTACAGTCGGTTCCACTTGTTATCCTCTTGTATTATCGGCATTAGTGACGAGTTTAGCTCGGTCGTCCACATAACGCAGATTATGATGACCTATTATGTAATTATAGTGTTCTGATTTGTGCTGATATTCACTCTATCTTCCACCTCGTGGGTGATTTTCTTTGTGGTTTGAGCATCTAGCTCCATTGCCAGGCTCCAACCCCACCAAAAAACAATGACTACCAGGCCTTGGCGCTACAATGCCTGCCAATTCATTGCGTTCTTACTCTCTTTCTACACAAAAATATAATAAGAGGCACCTGTGTTCGGTCCTACTGCCTAGTGCCTACACGTGCAGGTTGTTCTTCTGCGTTGGTATTGAAACGAAAACAAAAATATTAGAGCTTGGGCAGAGATTTAAAGACAGAGAGTAGTAGCATTATTTGAGAAAAAGGATTTTCCCCCGCTTTGTATTCCAAAGCAACCATCCGAACATCCAACGATAGGTGCTGGGGCGGAAGCAGCACAAGCACGCCCAAAAAAAAGGAAAAGAAACAAATGCCGATAACGGCGGATCGACAAAAACGACGAAGCCTCACGACCGCTGCGTCCACCGGAGATCGCCCACCAAGCTCCGAGACTCCGAAGCGCCGGTATCAATCAACACCTCCAAAAAGGAACGCGATGACGACGACGCTGCTGCCAAGGGTTTCCCTCGGTACGCGGCGAGGAGAGAGGAAGGGTAGCCCCGACGCCTCCAGGAAGGTCTGGCGGCACCCTCAAGCGCCAACGCGTCGGTGTCGGCCAAACCAACAGGGATTTCTCCCGATCCCATCCTCTACCTCAGGCACTTCGCCTGATCCGGGGGCGCCCGCCGACGGCGGCGGGGGGGAGGGACGAAGGAGGGCGGACGAGGAGGAGGCGCTGCTGCCGGCCGCCTCCCGGGAGACGGCGAGGCGGCTGGACGAGGAGGAGGAAAGGGTTGGGAGGCGGGGCGGCACCTGCGCTCATGTGAGCAGCGTCGGAAATGGGGAACGGGAGCGGGAAGCGGGGCTGGGAGCGGGAGGCCCGGGCGGGCGGGCGGAGGCGGGGGAGGCCTAGGGCCCGCCCGCCGGGGGACCTAGCGGGAGCGGGGCGAAGTCTTAGAGGTGTTTGGATCACTAGAGACTAGAGACTAGAGACTAGTAGTAGTCATCTTTAGTCAATAAACCTCCAAACATCCTCGACTAGTGGGTGACTAAAACTAGTTTAGTCCTAGTCACCCCACCCCAACTTTTACTTGACTAGAGACTAGTAGTAGTCACCTTTAGTCGATAAACCTCCAAACACCCCGACTTTTCTTGACTAAAGTCCCCTCTCTCCTCTAATTGATGTTGCATAAGGGACATTTAATATCGAGACGTTTAATCTTGTTAGTAGTAGTCACCTTCCAAACAAGGCCTGACTAAAAACTTCTAGTCTAACTACTACTAGTCACATAACTAGAGAGTATCCAAACACCCTCTTAGCTGTGCCGTTCGGCTCAGTAGCATTATTTGTGTCACTATGCATAGCTTTTCAATAGGATAAAAGAGCTAGTGAGAGTAGTAGCAAACGCCCATCAAGGCTTCACTTCCCGTGCCACATACTGACATATATACATAACTGATTTAAGCTATAAAAGTGCCTTTCTTTAGCTAGTAATCCGCTTGTTAGCTTTACCTTTCAGGGGCGGGGACCACACGTTACAGAATCTCATGGTCTATGCTACACTTGCAAGTGAGCCACACACGTTTTCAGAAAACACAGAGTTCATGCCAAGTGGGAGCGGCCCATTCCATAGAACCCACTTCCAGCTGAACTCCACGAGCAACAGTAGACTAACTTTCTTGCTCCAGTGGTGCTGTATGCTGCAGCTTTCTTCTCGATGCCTCCCCGTCCTATTCTTGCTGCAAGCACAAATGGTCTATTCGCCAATAGTAAAGCAAAGTCAACCGTTGGTAGATCATATGACATGCATGCCTCACTCTTGGTTTCTTTCCTAATCTCGAGCAAACAACTCTCGATCAAATCTCCTCAAGTGTCATATCTATTACAGAATGTGATACAGACGGATTGTTCAAACGATATGTTCTTCAAGATCAGCTCCCGCAAATTTATACAGATGAGGAGTTGTACTGGTAGCAGCCAGGCCGGCAGGACTAGATCATGAAGAAGAGACTCCAATACTACCTACTTCTGCTCAGGGCCTCTCTGCAGAATACCCAATTATTTTTCAAAAACAATAACATTTATTGTGTTGTCTAACGTACATAGTATAGCTGGATCATGAAACATTCAAGAAATGATGTCATATAGTAGTAGTTGGTTTTGATTCATGTTGGAAAACAAGATGTCTTGAGTTCAACTCCTCCTCACAGCTTTTCTTTCCTTTTATTCTGCTTTTAACCTTTCTGAGAAAAAGGGTTTCCCCCGCTTTATATTATAAAGCAAATCTCCGATACATCCAGCACGCTGGGGCCGCAGCACAACAAAGCCCAAAAGAAAACAAAAGAAAATGAAAGAGAAATGAATGCCGACACCGGCAGATCAACGACGAAAGGAAGACCGGCAACCGCTGCACCCTCCGACGAAGTGCCACCGCGCTCCCAGCATCTCGGCGCCGCACCAAGCAACACCTTCAAGAAGGAATGCGACGACGCCGCGCCATTGTTGCCGAACAAGTTCTAGGGTTTCCCCCGGGACGCGAGGAATGGTGGGGAAGAGATATATCCGACGCCCCTCGGGGAGGGTCCAATGGCGCCATAAGCGTCACAGCGTCGGTGCCGGACAAGCCGACAAGGATTTCTCCCGATCCACAACCACCATCATCACCCGAGGCACTTCGAGATGCACCACCACAACAGCCGCCCACCAGCCTGTGCCACCACGGTTACCGGACACCCCCGCCGCCTCTCTGGAGCTGCCAACACGAGGTCCAGCTCAGGCAAGGAGATCCCGGCCACGGGAGCGAGCACAACTCGGATGGGGGGAGGGGACAACCTCCACCGCCGCAGCGGAGCCGACCGGACGCGGCGACGAGGACTTGCCGGGCCTCGACGGCCCGGCCGGGTCCACTTGGACCCGGACAATCCTGTCGCCACGGTACAACTCGTCGATCGACGAAATCCTCACCACCCGAGACCGCCGCCACCAAACCATCACCAGGAAACGACGCCGCGGAACACCGAGCCACCGGCCCACCCAAACCAGATGGGGCCCAAAGGGCCCAGATCTGGCTGCGCGGCGCCGCCACCACCAGCGCGCACTGCGCCCCACGGCCAACGGCCGCACCGCCGCGTCGAGCACCACGTGGCACGCGGCATCGCCATAACGGGCCACACCGACGCCGCCGAGGAGCACCGCCGCCAGCCCCCACCGGTCGGGCATGGGGGCCGCGACGGGAAGGGCAGGTTCGACGGCGCCTGCTGGCGGCGGGAGGAAGGAGATGCGAGTAGAGAGCCCGGAGGGGAGCGGCGGAAGGCCCCGACCGCCTCGCCCGGGGAAGCGGCTGGGGGTCTGAGGAAGGGGAGGGGCGGGGAGAGAGAGGCGCTGCGGCGACGCTCGGGCTCGGCCATGCTCCAGGCTCACATTGAGCCGCGGTGGCGGCGCAAGAACCCTAGGCGGAGTAGGGAGCTCGGGGTCGAGCTTGGAAATTCTGAGCCTCGATCATCGCTTTTAACCTTTCTTGCTTGTATTTTTTTTTTTGTGTATTGTCTATAGATCCTCATTTCCTTTCTTCTATTTCCGTGATTGCATTATATATAGTTGAACCCTATTACATATCTTACATATTGTTGTTATTTTCATATGTCTCTCTACCTTGAGATATTTTGACATTATGAACTGCAAATATAAGTTACAATTATGTTTGTGTCAAATGCATTTATGACAAGGAGCATGTTTGCAATTATTCACCATGCTAAATATTTAGATGTATAATATTGTGTTTAATTAAAAATCAGAGAAGTTATTCGCAAACGCTACTTTTTGTAACAGATCCGAACGACCTATAACCAATCGATCCTAATCTGAGTTCAGCTTTCTGATCGAGCCGCCTATCCCGTAAGTGAAAAACACATGTGGGACCTCTCTTTTTTTGGATCCGTTTTTTCATACGTGAGAACGGCTGCTGCTCCTGAGTGATTATGTTACCTCTATTTTCTGAATATTACATGTATTTTGTTGGATTCAAACCTTACTGTTGGGGTTTCTAAAGTGGACCAATGACCTACTGAACTAGCATTTTTTTACTGTCTAATTGTTGAAAACTAATTATTTGACATGTTTTTTTCCTACAGTTCTTGTAAAAAATATGTATTTTATGGGTTTATTCATGGCTGGTAGAGGTTATCAGTTGGGGATAACCTATAACATGCAATCACAAGTCATAGTATCAGTTCCTTCACGATGTACTTAAAATTCTAGGCGTGTTTTGTTTGTAGCCACACTTTGCCAAACTAGAATCTGGCAAGTTTTAACTTTTCTAGCCACTCTTTGGTTAGTGCCTAGGGCCTAGGGCCATACTTGTGGGGCGTCACTCTTCTCTAGCACAATGCTTCATGCTGACATGTCATAGCACACGCCAAATTTTGCATATGTTGTGGCAGGCTGGCAGCAGATTCGGGCACAATAAAATGTGTGGCACCTATACTGTTATCTATCCATGCCTGGTTTACAATATTGCAGAGTCAATAAAATTGTTATTTCCTTATGTTTCTTGGTCAATTCTGGAATAAAATAGTATAACAATAAAATTTGGAATTTTCTAATAATCAATAGTTTTATTTTGATGTGAGCAGGCAGATAAGTCATCAATGCTCGATGATAATTGATTATGTGAAATTTCTTCAGCTTCAGGTGAGGTGCGTGCATAAACAAGTTCATGAGTAGTAAATTTCACTGATGGTTATCATTCTTCGTCATTTTATTTTCTCTGAAACAAATATTCCTGGTTTCCTGATTACAGGTCTTAAGCATGAGTAGGCTAGGAGCCCCTGAAGCAGTTCTTCCCCTCCTTGGAGAATCTCAAACTGAGGTACCAAACTTTCTTATTTGAATAAAGTGAATAGCTCCTTGTTGTGAGTCTATAGGCATCAAGAACATATGAAAGAAAACGACATGTTTTTTCACTTCTACTGTTGGTTGCACTACTTTATGGCCTTAATATTCAGTAGTCTTAGAGCTTGACTTCAATTGTAGTTAGAATTTATATTTAATTCTTTTGTGTTCTCCATGGCTTTCATTTGGTTGTGTGTTGTAAGTGCATCTAGTGCCACCACTAGTTTGGTTTTGGAGTATTGACGACAAACGTGGTTGCGGGACTAATGTGTTTGTGAGAATTGCAGGATAACACAGGTAGTAGTCCCTTCTTGATTCGGTTTACCTACCGGAGATGACCCCTAAAAATGTATGAAGACGTTGAAGACAATGGTGGTACGTGAAGATATTCACATTGAAGACTATGACATAAGAAGACATTGAGTGAAGACTATGGAGCGCGAAGACTTAGCTGTTTCGTCGTTTCTTTTCTTCTTTGTTGAGTCATAGGAACCACCACACTGTTAAGTGGGGTTCAAGTGATCAAAGTCAGAGTGACTGAAGTGATGCTCAACCAAAATCCTATGTCTTCGAGCGAAGACAATGAGAGCAAATCTTATCCAGAGTCGGATAAGTCAGCTTTACTTGTAGCCCAAGTCAAGCTGTCGCGTGTGTTTGAAATCTGACCGTTGTGACACATGTCAGTTCCTTAGTGACCCAGGGTCATTTCGGACAAATCAGGTCGGGTTGCCTAGTGGCTATAAATAGCCCACCCCCTACACCATAAATTGGTGGCTACTCAGAGTTAGTGCACGGCTTTTGTCGTTGAGAGCAACCTACTTCCGAAGAGTTTGAGAGAGAAATCCTTGTGAGGACAAAGCCCAAAACACCCAGAGCCCAAAGAGTGTTTGGCATCATCAAGTCTTTCGTCTGTGTGATCTCAAGACTTGTTACACTTGAGGACTATGAATCCTCCGGCCGGTTAGGCGTCGCGCTCGAGCATCCAAGAGTAATTGTGGATTGCCGTGAACGAAGTCTGTGAAGGTTTGGAAGTCTACCTTGAAGACTTACCAGATTGATTGGGCGAGGACTGTGTGTCCTTAGCTCAAGGGGAATAAGGTGAAGACACGGTCTTCTGAGTTCAATCTCAGCCTCCCTAACAGCACGTCACAGTTGTCACAAAGAATCGAACTGGTCGAACAAATTCTTGTCTTCACAACACACTGGTTCTATCTCTTACTCTCCTTATCTTTGTGAAGTCATTGCCTGATTGCTCTACCTGTTTGACTTCACTGTGTGACTACTTGTTCTGATTGGCTTCATACTATCTTCTATCCTGATCCTACTACCTAGCTGCTATCAGTCATCATGCTTTAGCTTCATACTTGTTTGTCTATGGCTTGTCTAGTGTAGTTCATCTTCCGCTCCATGTTTATAGGATTAGTTTTCATGTTTGTCTTTGAAACTTTCATGTTTTGAAGACTTTCATAAAAATCGCCTATTCACCCCCCCCCCTCTAGTCGATAACTAGCACTTTCAATTGGTATCAGAGCAAGGTACTCCTTGTTTCGTGTGATTAGGTTTAACCACCGGAGTTTTAGCTATGTCGATCGCAGGATAATCAAAGTCTCCGCTATGCGTCTCTGTCTTCGATGGCCTTGAATATCCCTCTTGGAAGAATAAGATGCGTATGCACCTTGAAGCCATTGATGTCGATCTGTGGTATGTCGTCAAGAACGGCGTTCCCAAGACTGGTGAAGCTGTCACTCCTACTGATGTCAAGAAGTTCATTCAACTCGATTCTACTACAAAGAACATCATTTGTGGTCATCTGACCAAAGGGCAGTATGGCCGCGTGAGTGCTTTGGAAACGTCAAAGCTAGTCTGGGACTGGCTCTCCAAGGTCAATGAAGGCGTTTCAACTCAGAGAGATCAAAGAATCAGTGTCCTACGCAACCTCTTCAACCGCTTCAAGAGAAATGACAATGGAAATGTCCAGTTCACGTTTGATCGTCTCACTGACATCACAAACGAGCTTCAAGCTCTCGGCGCCACTGATATTACCAAGCATGAAATCGTCAAGACGCTTCTGAGATCTCTTGACAGCTCATTTGACACTCTAGCTCTTATGATTCAAGAACGCCCTGACTTCAAGACACTCGATCCATCTGACATACTTGAGAGGCTTAACACACATGAGTTCCACAATCGAGAAAAGAGATATTTATGGTCCCAACTATGGCGAACTCGCTTTGAAGGCAAAGGCTGTTTCCTCATCTCAAGAAGAATCATTCGCCGTTCGGTGAAGTGAAGACCTTGGAAAGGAGCTCGCTATGCTTGTGAAGAAGTTCGAAGTTCACTAAGAAGAAAGGCTTGAAAGTCTTCACGATCCAGCTCAAGAAATGATGAAGCTTCTTCCCATGACCACAAGAAGAGAACCTGTCACAAGTGCAAGAAACCTGGTCACTACATCTCGAGTGTCCACAAGTGGGACAATGAGAAGAAAAGAAGAAGAGCGAGGAATATGATTCGATGACAAGAAGAAGAAGAAATACTCAAAATCTTCTTCCAAGTCCTCTTCAAGTCTTCATCACACAAGAAAAGTTAAATCCGCCAAGGATCGTGCTTTTGTTGGCAAGGAAATGGATTCAGAGGAGGAGTCCGCATCGAGGAGGCGAAGTGGTGGAGTCGAGGAGGAATCTGACTCTGGCGTTGCAAGTCTAGCTCTAGCTTCAGCCTACGTTGCCAAGTCCATCTTCAACACTAAAGACAATGTATCCATCACCAACGCTGATGCCAGTGACAAGGACGACTCCGCTCCCACTTACTGCTTCATGGCACGCGGTGCTAAGGTAAACTCACGCGATGCTTACTTTCAAACTTCAAGTGAAGATGACTCTGATTGTGAATCCAAACCCAGCTACAAAACACTTGCTAAAGTTGCAACTGAACAACAGAAAGCTATGGAACATATTCAAAAATTGTTAGACAAAAGCGATGATCTGTTGGACGCTGAAATGACCCGATCTCAGTCCTTAATTGAAGATATAAAAAATCTTCATGTTAAGTACCAAGAGCTTGAAGGCCGTCATGAATCACTCTCAACAACCCATGAAAAGCTTTCCTATGATTATCTTCAAAGGAAGCAAGAACTTAAGAAGTTGAGAGCGGCTCATGAAGATCTCCAAAAGGAAAACGAGTCACTTCGCGCTCAACAGATCAGTCCCGCTCAGGAAGGATTTGAACCACCATGTTTAAAATGTCTTGAGCATGATAACGCTAATTCTGTTGCTGAGTGTTCTACTGCTGCTACTGTTTCAATATCTTCAACCATCATGTTATAACTAACCCCTCTGCGGAGGATGCCATCTTTGTTGTTGATGAAAATGCTAGATTGAAGACATTGCTTGAAACAGAATGTACAAAAGCCTCAAGGGCATCGGACACTATGTGATGTCCTCAAAGCAGATCTGAACCGAAACCCTAGGAAAGAGGGTGTTGGGTTCGAGAGGAAAATGAATGTTGATGATTCTTACTGGAAGCCTGAGCAGTACCCCAAAACCACATTGGTTGCTGAAAAGGAACCTTCAATGGATCCATCCACCTTATCTAGATTTACTTGTGCTAACCCAATTGTTATTGATGAATCCTTTGATGCAAACTATAAACTGTTTAAGAATCAGAATGGTGAAGTGTTTGCCAGGTATATTGGTACTAACTGCTGGAATGGACCACCTATGAAGAAGATCTGGGTGCCTAAACATTGCATTGAGAATCTTCCTGTGAATGTCATCATGACACCACCAAGGAAGAAGACAAATCCCAGACCTATGGCTTCATATGGACCAAAGGCTTCATACAGATACAGGACTCATGAGAGTTGCCCTAACGCCAATGTTTTGCAGGAAAGACATACTCAGATGAATGAATATGAGCGTGTATCTTCAAACCGCTATGTTCACAAAACTAAGAATTTTTCTGCCTATTCATATGAATGTTATTCACCTCCTGCGAAGCTATTCGCTAGGGCTTCAAAGCTGAAGTTCTCAGATGCTGCACTTAGACTCATTGCTTCGAAGCCACCCCTAAAAATGTGGGTGGTTAAGAACACTTAACTCTCTTTTGCAGGGAAAGGTCTCCAGCCGGAAATCAAAGGCGTCCGATGCTATTGCTGGGGACCTAAAACACATTATGGGACGCAAGATAAAATGCCCAAATGGTCTTACTATGTATTTCGTTTCTGAATCGCTTGCCAGTCATACTATCAGTCCTAACCTTGATCTGAGCTTTGATAATCCTCTTCTGCGTCAAATGTTTATGCTTCACAATACTCTTTGTGAAGCCTATCCTCCTAACTGCACTGTAGGGGTCGAGACCTCGTGCTTCAGAATGGATTATGGACAGCGGATGCACTAACCACATGACTGGTGATCGAAGTCTTCTCATGGACTCAACCTTACGTCCATGTGATAAAAGTCACATCACATTCGCTGACACTGGTAAAAGCAAGGTATTGGGCCTAGGTAGAGTTGCAATTTCAAGGGACCAGCACATGTACAAAGTGATGCTTGTTGAATCCCTTGGGTTCAACTTAATGTCTGTCTCAATGCTTTGTGACTTAAACATGATTGTGCTATTTGGAAAATATCGTTGCCTTGTACTAATGGAATCTGACAAGTCTCTAGTCTTCGAAGGGTACAGGAAAGATGATCTGTACATGGTAGACTTCTCAGCAGGACCACAGATGGTCGTATGTCTTCTAGCAAAGGCTTCAGAGTGCTGGCTCTGGCATCAGAGGCTAGGGCATGCTGGCATGAGGAACCTACACACTCTCGCCAAGAAGAAGCATGTCATAGGCATCGAAGGCGTCAAGTTCAAGAAAGATCATCTATGTGGTGCTTGTGAAGCTGGGAAGATGACAAGGTCCAAGCATCCCTCGAAGACAATCATGACTACATCTCAACCTTTTGAGTTGCTCCACATGGACTTGTTTGGTCCCACTCACTACTCTACTCTCAATGCAACTACTTGTCTCTATGGTTTCGTTATTGTTGATGATTATTCAAGATACACTTGGGTGCACATAATTCTCTTCAAGACTGAAGTGCAGGATGTCTTCAGACGCTTCGCCAACCGCGCCATGAACAACTATGGCGTCAAGATCAAGTGCATTAGGAGTGACAACGGCACTGAATTCAAGAACACATGCCTCGACCTTTATCTTGACACCTTAGGCATCACTCATGAGTTTTCTGCTCCTTACACACCTCAGCAGAATGGCATCATGGAGCGCAAGAACAGAACCCTTATTGAGATGGCTCGGACGATGCTTGATGAATACAAGACTCCAAGGAAATTCTGGCCTGAAGCCATTGATACTGCATGCCATGTCATCAACCGTGTTTATCTTCACAAGTTTCTGAAGAAAACATCCTATGAGCTTCTAACTGGTAAGAAGCCAAACATAAGCTACTTCAGAGTATTTGGTGCCAAGTGCTGGATCAAGGATCCACACCACACTTCAAAATTTGCACCGAAAGCACATGAGGGTTTTATGCTTGGTTATGGAAAGGACTCGCACTCCTACAGATTCTTCAACCTCTTTCACTATAAAGTGGTTGAAACCGTGGATGTGCGGTTCGATGAAACTAACAGCTCGCAAAGAGAGCACCTGCCAAATGTGCTAGATGGAGTACCTGCCAGTGAATCAATCAAGCTAATGGGAACAGGAGAGATCATACCATCAGAGGCCCAGCCTGAAGAGGAACTTATCATCTCTACACCTGATCAACCTGAAGACATTGCTCAGCCTGAAGCTAATCCTCAATATGAAGACAATGATCAGCAAGAGCAAAGTCTTCCTCCGATTCATCCTCGGGTTGCTAATGAAGTTCAGATTGAGAAGATAATTGACAGCATCAATGCACCTGGTCCACTCACTCGTTCAAGAGCTACTCAAAGAGCAACACAGCTGACTAATTTCTATGGACATTTTGCATTTGTTTCAATCTGAGAACCTAAGAAAGTCGATGAAGCCTTCTTGGAACCTGAATAGATTAAAGCCATGCAAGAAGAGCTGCAACAGTTCAAGTTGAACAATGTATGGGAACTAGTCAAGCGTCCTGATCCTCGCAAGCACAACATAATAGGCACAAAATGGATATATCACAACAAACAAGACGAGCATGGTCAAGTTGTCAGAAACAAAGCATGGCTCGTTGCTCAAGGATATAGACAAGTTGAAGGAATTGACTTCGATGAAACATTTGCTCCAGTGGCTAGGCTTGAAGCCATTCGCATACTGCTAGCTTACGCAAATCATCATAACATCCTTCTATATCAAATGGATGTGAAGAGTGCCTTTCTCAATGGAAAGATTGAAGAAGAAGTATATGTAGCACAACCGCCTGGTTTTGAAGACCCAAAACATCCTGATATGGTATACAAGCTCAACAAGGCACTGTATGGCCTCAAACAAGCCCCTCGTGCTTGGTATGAGACACTCAAAGACTTCCTGAAGAGCAAAGGCTTCAAACCTGGTTCTCTAGATCCCACTCTCTTCACGAAGACATATGATGGTGAACTGTTTGTGTGCCAAATCTATGTGGATGACATTATCTTCGGCTGCCCCAACAAGAAGTACAGTGATGAATTTGGTCACATGATGCAAGAACAATATCAAATGTCCATGATGGGAGACATGAAGTTCTTTCTCGGTCTTCGAATCCGTTAGCAACGCAACGACATCTTCATATCTCAAGAAAAATATCTCAAAGATTGCCTGAAGAAGTTTGGAATGCAAGACTGCAAAGGATACACGACGCTAATTCCAACCAAAAGTCATCTAAGCCCCGACGCCAATGGTAAAGATTTCGATCAAAAGGTATACCGCTCCATGATTGGCTCTTTACTTTATTTATGTGCATCTAGGCCAGATGTCATGCTTAGTGTTTGCATGTGTGCCCGATTCCAAGCGGCACCAAAGGAGTCGCATCACTTAGCTCTGAAGCGAATTCTTCGATATTTGGCTTACACCCCAACACTAGGATTATGGTATCCAAAGGGCTCAGAGTTTGATCTGGTTGGATTTTCGGATGCTGATTATGCTGGTGACAAGGTGGATCACAAGTCTACATCAGGCACATGTCACTTTCTAGGTCGATCTCTTGTCTGTTGGTCTTCAAAGAAGCAGAACTGTGTATCACTCTCAACTGCTGAATCTGAATATATTGCTGCTGGATCTTGCTGCGCTCAACTTCTGTGGATGAAGCAAACTCTTAAGGACTATGGCATCCATCTGAAGCATGTGCCACTCTACTGCGATAATGAAAGCGCTATCAAGATTGCTAATAACCCAGTTCAGCACTCGAAGACAAAGCACATTGAAATTCGTCATCACTTCCTCAGAGATCATGTTATGAAAGAAGATATTGATATCATTCACGTCAAGACAGAAGAGCAGTTGGCTGATATCTTCGCTAAGCCCTTAGATGAGAAAAGGTTTTGCAAGTTGCGATGTGAGCTAAATATCTTGGAATCCTCGAATGTCCTGTGATTAGGCACACATCCTAACACTTATGCATTTTGATGACTTAGATGTGCAACACATTTAAGTAATGTATATCTTCAATCAATGAAGACATACACTCTAAGTGTGAATACATTAATGTGAAATTGACTTGAGCGCCACGATAATTGTGCGCCGTATGCAGGTCTAATACTTCCTATAGGGTGGGTAACGCCACCACCAAACTCTTATGAAGTGTTTCCTCATGGCGCCATATTTGCAAAGTCTTCGCAATTGATTTAACTTCAACGTTAATTTGACTGATTATATATATATATATATATATATATATATATATATATATATATATATATATATATATATATATATATATATATATATATATATATATATATATATATATATATATATATATATATATATCTGTCCTCTACAACATTCACTTATGGCTATGTCTTCTTGTTGAATCTTTTGAACTAAGTGAATGTGATGGGACCCTAACCTCTCTATGCTTTCTACCTCAAGCTCTATCTGTCCAAATCATATGCATTCTATTGAAGCTGTCGAATGTCTTCTCTGCGTCCTTGTCGCCAGAAGATCGAGAGACAAACATTTATATCTAGTTTTAATGACATATCCTTTTGCTGAAACCGGAGAATTGAACGACCACCCCGACAATCCAGCGCTGCGTGGGAACGTGGAACAACTCTCAATGTGTTGCATGTTCGCCACGTGTCCATCGATGTGAACCGCCAGAACACACTCGTAATTGCGCTGTGCTGTCTCTGTCCTTATAAATACATGTCTCGTCACGGTCAAAAATCCTTCTTCCTCCTTCGCCATCTCTCACAAACCCTAGCACCTCCACTAGCTCTCGACGACGCCGACAACGAAGCGCTTAGCTGCCGCGACTTCCTCAACGCCGTCCTCACACCGGCCGCGGACCTCGTCTTCTCCGCCGTCGCCGTAGGTGTCTTCCGTTGCCAAGTTAGGGCACGGAAGATCGAACTGCTCGGCATCCATCTTTGCTCCATCTAGCAGTTCTTCGTGTGGTAATAAAAGTTTACTTTTTACCGTCTTTTTGATCTAATAGATTCATCCTTTCCTACTAAAATTGGTTTCTAGACCTTCAAACTTGAATCTATCTCTTTCTGCATCTCATATTCTGCCTAGTATATTCACTTATGCTTCTTCACAAGTTAGATTCCTCACTTGTACTTATTCTTGGATTTGTACAACTCTGGAACCAACTCTCATCATATAAGTGAATGTCTTCTCGTTATGAGGTCAATGTCTTCAAACTGATTTATCTTCAAAATATTCTGAGAATGCATATGACCTCTTCCCCTTCCCTCGCACCTCTAATGTTGTCACAGGTACATGTCCGTGGGAGAATCCCTTGGTTCTCATAGTCTGCATTCGTTTGCAGAATTCTTGCAGAGTCACATCAACTCACCTGAAGCGAGTTCCTGTCAGACCAGCCATTTGAAGCCATTGTACGTACTGAAGCCCTTCAGTTTACACTTCATGGCAACTGAAATGTCAGCAAGAAAGGGAGGCAGACATCGTCGTGGTAACACTTCCAAGGACTTACCTCCAGATTTGCACGAGATGTACAAAACTGACCCCGAAGAAACCTATACCGAACGCAAGAATCGAATCCAATGGATTCGAAGATATTGGGCAGAAGAATGGTTTAAATATCGCTTCATCGCTAAAGAATATGCAGAGAAGAATGCCATCAAGGCACCCTGGGGTGATATTTTGTACAAAAATCTTCCACCCAGGACTCAAGCTGAAGCTATGGAGCAAGGCTTCTATCCTTGCATGGTGCGCGGACCACAGCCTGAGAATGCTGACCTTCTTCACTGCTCTGTGTCGTGAAGACAATCTGTTCAAGCGCAACTACCAGTTCGCCAAAGACTCAGCTGCAAAGAACAAGAAGGATCTAGGGCTTGACTTCAACCCTGGTCCTTCCTCACCTCGGGACAATGGCACCCGTGAAGCCAATGAGAACAGGATCGGCCCCTTCTACGACCTTGCTGACCTCATCACTCATATTGTTGTTCAAGGTGCCAAAGTGGATCATTCTTATGATGATGCTGACACCGATGAAGCTCAAGCTCCTGCCCCAAAGCCGCAGAAGCAAAAGAAGACTAAAGCTTCAAAGTCATCTGCTGCTCCAAAAGCTTCGAGAGTGAAGCCATTAGCAACTGCCCCTTCTGCTCCCAGTAATAACTCTGAAGATCTCTCTCGCATCTCCATGAGGCGTGAGAAGCCACAGAAGACACCAGTTCAGCAACTGAGTCATGCACTGACACCTGCTGCCATTCTAAGGAACGAATCCGAAACCATTGACTTGTCTTCAGATGAAGAATTTGGTGAAGATGCTCTGGAGCAGCTGATCAAGAGCAAGCAAGAGGCGGAGATCTTCAACGATCTTACCCTCTTTGATGTAAACATTCTGAAGAACTTCATTGATGAGTGGTTTGATAATTAAGATCTCAGCTTTGATGACCTTCAGCTTCCCATTGGCGTCAGTGTTGCTTTCCAAGGCGCCATTGCTCCTGAGCTTGCTCTGGCTCAGCGCATAGTTGAACTGAAGCAAAAGATAGACTTCGAGAAGGAACGGTTCAAGAAGCATGTAGCCAAGCTGAATGTGGCTGATGTGCGAAAATTTAAGGTAATGCTTAATGACCTCAAGGAGTCATTTCGGAAGAAACGCGAGGAAGCCAAAGGATCAAGAGAGCGCATGAAAGCACTCGCAGACAAATGCGTTCAAGCCTACAATGAAGCTGAAAAGCTCAAGGCACTTGGCCGCCCTGGCATTGACCCCTCAATGGCTGCCAAGAAAAAGAAGAAGTCAACTAAAGCACCACGGCAGGAAGAACCCCACATTGTCTTCCCTGCCAGCATGCGTGGCTCGAATCCTAAGGCTCCTTCAGTGGCTTCTGAACAGAAGAAAACCAAGGCTGCTGAAGCCGAAGCCAGGAAGCAGAAAACCAAGTGCACCACTGATGAAGCACCACCCCCCAAGAAGAGAAAAACCAAGAAGAGAGATCGGGCTGCTCCCACAGAGCCCCTTGTTGTTGAACCCCTTGCTTTTGTTGCCCCTCCGTCTACAAACCAAGAGCGTCAAATGATTGTTCATGAGCCTGCTTCCACAGAGGCTCCTGAACCTCAAGAAGTTCCAGTCGTCGACCCCATCGCGACTGAAGACATTGGTAAAAATGATTCAGTTCTTTCTCTGATCGAGCGCCCAACGGTATCATCGCCTATTCAAACAAACAGTGAGCTTATTCGTATTGGTCGTCCTTTGACGTTAATCTCACAAGATGCATCGTGGGCTGATCGACCCCAGCAAGCAACCCCAAATCAAGACTCACCAAGTACACCCCAACCGTCACCTGTGCCAGTCATCAGCCCCATGTCCAATGATGACAACTACATGGATACCTCACCGTAACCGAAGGCGTCGCCCATATTCCAACGGCTTCGCAGAGGACAGAGGCCATCCGTCTCTATGACCACCATCACAGAAGAAGCCTCCAACTTGTCAAGTTTGGTGGCACGTCAAGTGTTCCTTGAAGACAATCCTTCTGTGACGGTCCCTGTGTCTGAAGCCAATGCTGCTGAAGACCCTCCGGCTGCATCAGCCGGAGCAACACAAGAAGAAGAGCATGTCTGTAACGCCCCGGATTCGATGCGCCAGGTGTCCGTCAGTTATTCGCCGTCTTTGCCATGTCATGTGCTTGCGTGTCTCTCTTTGCCATGTCATCATCTGCATTTCATATCATTTTATCATGTGCATTTCATTTTGCATACGTGTTCGTCTCATGCATCCGAGCATTTTTCCCGTTGTCCGTTTTGCAATCCGGCACTCCTATGTCTCCCGGCGCCCCCTTTTACCTCTTTTCATGTGTGGGTGTTAAACGGTCTCGGAATGGGCCGAGGTTTGTCAAGCGGCCTTGGTATAGCACCGGTAGACCGCCTGTCAAGTTTCGGATCATTTGGAGGTCGTTTGGTACTCCAACGGTTAACCGGGTAACCGCAGAGCCTCTTTTGTTGCAGCCCAACACCCCTTTCAAAGTGGCCCAAAACCCATCTAACTCCCCTCCATGCTCTTGGTCATTCGATCACGATTGCGTGGCCGAAAACCGCACCTCATTTGGACTCTCCTAGCTCCCTCTACCTATAAAACTAGACCCCCCCACCCCCCGAAAATTCGCGGATCATTTCGCAGACGAAACCCTAGCCATCTTCCTCCTCCCGCAGTCGGACGTGTCCGTTCCGCCGCCGGACGTGTCCACCACCCTTGATCACCTCCTCCGACCAATGAGAGGTCGCCACATCAGCCGCCGCTTCGCGCCCCCTCCCCGCGCGCCACGTGGCCCTCCGCCACCGCAGCGCCGCCCGCCCCGCCCGGCCCGAGGCGGCCCAGCGCCCGCGCCTCCCGAACCCGCGCCGCCGTCGCCTCCGCCGCCGCCCGTGAGGCCGACCCTCGCCCGCCGCCTGGAGCTCCTCCGCCTGGGCCGCGATCACCGCCGTCCCTCGGCCTCCTGCCGCTGCCTCCGCCAGCCTCGGCGCGGCCCCGCCTTGGCGCCATCTTCGCTCGCCGCCCGGCGGTCGCCCGCGCCTCCCTGCTTCCCGGCCGCGGCCGCCCCGCCGCGCCTCGCCGGAGGTCAGCGACCCGCCCCGTCGTCCGGCTCCTCGCGTGCCCGCCGGCCGCCCGTTGTCTCCTCCGTCTCCCTCGCGGGATCCGGCGGATCCGGGAGATCCGCCCGATCCGCCCGTCTCCAGCGACCCCGCCATCTCCGGCGAGTGTCCCGGCGAGAATCCCGGCCTTCCTCGTAAACCGTGCCAAGCAACCCCGTTGTCATTTTTGCCATGATTGATGTGTGCATCCTATGGACTTGAGTCCTACATGTGTTTTGTAATATGCCATGCCATCTTTACAGTGGTGCTTACTATGTATTTTTGTGATCTATGTGGTGACTAGCACAAGCATGCAAACTAGGTGTCTTGTTGTTGCTGATTTCAGCCATGTTTTGCTGATATTTTGATGCCATGTTAATTTGATGCTACCAAGAGATCCATGCTTATTTTGAGATACTTCAGTAAGTATGTTTTGTTAAAAATGTCTTGCTCTATCCATCCATGCCTTTGTTTGCAATTATGGAGTGCCATAGCTTGAGTCAATCGAGCTCTACTTTTGCTATCAAATGTTCCTGGCAGATTGTTTACATGTTATTCAATTTTGCCAAGGTTGTTGTGGTTGATCCTTGCATACTATGTTGTTGTTCTTGCCATGTATAGCTTCTATGCCATGTCTTCTTACTGTTGGGTGCCTTGCCGTGCCATGTATTGCTCTGTGGTGAGTGGTTCAAGCTCACCAACATGCCTACTCATTGTTGTTCCTGCCATGTTTAAATCTGTAATATAACTTGCCATGTTTACATGGGTGCCATCATATTTTCTGATCCTTTTTGGCTTATGGTCACTAAAGGACTTTTGTTCTATGCAATTAGTAGATTCATGCCATGCCTTTGTTTGCCATGATAAGTCCCTGTAGCATGCTGTTTGATAGCTCTAAACATTGCAACCTGATGTTAATTTCTGTAATGCCTGAAACTGTTATAAGTTGCAATCTTGCCATGTCATTTTGAGCATGTTCTAGTGATTTCTGGAGATAGCTCAGTGTTCATGTTTTGTAATGCTTTACCTGTACATCATGCCCATGCCTTTTGTTTTCATATTGAGGTGCTGTAGCATATTGTTTTGATGCTTGCAATATGCCTAGTTGCTGTTTTGGACAGCTTGTCCTTTAAACTTGTATAGGGTGTATGTGTTGAACCGTTGCTCCGATTTGAGTGTGCTCTATATGAAACTTGCTTCATTTTGCATGTAGCTTCATATTATCATGTTGAATCCATGATTTGAGGTGTTTGCTTGATGTTTGTATGCATTTTGCATCTATGCCATGTTTATCTTGTTTTGCTCATATCTTCTAGACCGTAGCTCCGAATCTAATGAACTTCATATGTAACTTGACTAGAATTTCGTGTAGATCTTCGTGGTGCATTTTAAATTGCTGTTTAACAACTTGAACATAAGGTTTATTCAGATCTGGACCAATTTCGAAATTTGCATATGAGGACTTACCGGAATTGTTATATGTTGTTTCCGGCCTCATTTAAACTTGCTTTGACGTGGTGTTCTTGTTTGCATCATCCCTTGCGATGAGTAGCCTCATCCTAGCTTTGTCATGCATCATGCTTGTTGTGCATCATGTCTTGTTCATGTGTGGTGTGTTTACTATGTTGTGTGCTTCTTCTTGTTAGTTCCTGTTTCGTTGCGATCGTGAGGATTCGTTCGTCTTCGCTTGGTTCGGCTTCATCCGTTCGTCTTCTTCATGGACTCGTTCTTCTTCCTTGCGGGATTTCAGGCAAGATGACCGCTACCCTGGATCTCACTACTATCATTGCTATGCTAGTTGCTTCGTTCTATCGCTATGCTGCGCTACCTATTACCTGTTTATCAAGCCATCCCAAATTGCCATGTCAGCCTCTAACCCTTTTGCTCCCTTCCTAGAAAACCGTTGTTTGGCTATGTTACCGCTTTGCTCAGCCCCTCTTATAGCGTTGTTAGTTGCAGGTGAAGATGAAGTTTGTTCCTTGTTGGAACATGGAGATGTTGTTCCTTGTTGGAACATGTTTACTTGTTGGGATATCACAATATATCTTATTTAATTAATGCATCTATATACTTGGTAAAGGGTGGAAGGCTTGGCCTTATGCCTGGTGTTTTGTCCACTCTTGCCGCCCTAGTTTCCGTCATATCGGTATTATGTTCCCGGATTTTGCGTCCCTAACGGTCGGGTGATTTATGGGACCCCTTGACAGTTCGCTTTGAATAAGACTCTTCCAAAGAAGGCCCAACATTGGTTTTACCATTTGCCTCACCACCACCTACTTTTCCCTTGGGAGTCGCTCTCTCGAGGGTCATCATTATTAGCCCCCGGACGATTGCTTCTCTAAGTGCTGGCCCGAACCGAGCTTGCTCATGGGCCACCTTGGGGCAACTTGAGGGTTGGTTTTACTCGTAGCCTGTCTCATCCGGTGTTGCCCTGAGAACGAGATATGGGCAGCTCCTATCAGGATTGTCGGCGCATCGGGCGGTCTTGCTGGACTTGTTTTATTGCTGTCGAAATGTCCTGTAGCCGGGATTCCGAGACTGATCGGGTCTTCCCGGGGAGAAGGAATATCCTTCGTTGATCGCGAGAGCTTATCATGGGCTAAGTTGGGACACCCCTGCAGGGTTTGAACTTTCGAAAGCCGTGCCCGCGGTTATGTGGCAGATGGGAATTTGTTGATATCCGGTTGTAGAAAACCCGAAGTTGATCTTAACTAAAATACACCAACCGTGTGTGTAACCGTGAGTGTCTCTTTTCGGGGTTGATCGAGAGGAGAACACGGTTTCTGGGTTATGTCTGACGTAAGTAGGAGTTCAGGATCACTTCTTGATCATTACTAGCTGACGACCGTTCCTTTGTTTCTCTACTCGCTCTCATTTGCGTATGTTAGCCACCATATATGCTTAGTCGCTGCTGCAACCTCACTACTTTACCCCTTCCTTTCCCATTAAGCTTTGCTAGTCTTGATACCCATGGTAATGGGATTCTTTGAGTCCTCGTGGCTCTGATTACTACACCACCAGTTGCAGGTACAGGTTTGCGATGATCATGGCGTGAGAGCGATGTTTGCTTGTTTTGGAGTTCTTCTTCGCTTCTTCTTGATCGGGGATAGGTTCCAGTCGGCAGCCTGGGCTAGCAGGTGGATATTGTTTGGGTTTCTGTTTATGTTTCATCCGTTGTCGGATGTTGATCTTGTATATGATGTTGATGTATTATTGTGGCATTTGTGCCTTATGTATGTATCCCCATCTATTATGTAATGTTGATGTAATGATATCCACCTTGCAAAAGCGTTTCAATATGCGGGTCTATCCTTGGTGGGACCGTCGAGTTCCTTTTGGATAGGGTCGCATATTGGGCGTGACAATGTCGCTACTCCCCCTACAACTCACGAAGAAGTTCATGAAGAGAACCAGTCTATGCCAAAACCTCTAGTGGAGGTTGAGAATCTTGAGGCTGCCACAAATGACATTCCTGAAGCCAATGACATTGTCATGGCCGAAGCAAATGTGGAGCCTACAGTGGCCAATGTACCAGTGGCCAATGAAGGCAATGAAACCCATGAAGCAGATGAAGTCAATGCCGCACCTGACACAAATCTGCAGCCTGAAGTCAATGCCACTGCTCCTGTTCCACCTCCAAGGCCACATACTATCGAGCAAGCATACAACTATGACCAGCTTGTCACTGTCAGATGGCCTATTCTGATTCCTCCACCTGCTGATGGTCCTCAATTTGATTACCATGTCGAGCACAGGCCTCAGGTTCAGAAGCCAAAGCCAAGACTGCCCAGATTTCAGTCATCGCCACTTCGCCAGGATCTTTCAATGTCAACGGCTTCACTGCACACAACACCTTCTTCAATAGCACAAAGAACCCCTACACCAAGCCCAAGATTTCATCTGATCGGTTCTGGAGTTATCAACAGCGCAACTATTATTCATGCATTCTGTACAACCAAGGCCGCATATTTCCGCATATGCGACTTGATACTGAAGCCATAGCTGGCCTGCCCTGCTTAGAAGAAGCTCTCGATTGCTTCAGAGAGGCTGGCTTGATACATTTTGTCACTGATAAGGAGCACTGGAATGAAGAGTTGCTGCTTCAATTCTACGCCACTCTTCATATCAGAGGCTACAACAGGGATCCAAAGACTTGGATCCTTGAGTGGATGACAGGAAATGTCCATCATGAAGCCAAAGCATTTGATGTCATTGAGCTTACTGGCCTTCCAACTCCAGGTGATCTCTATGAGCCTGGTTGTCAGCTTCACACTGCAGCTTTGGAGAGCATCTTTCACAAGTCAGAACCCGACATGAGCCATATGCTAAGCATGATGAAGCCATTGCCTCCAGATGCAGAATATCCTAAGGAGTTCTTTGTTGAAGACCTTGAGTATCTGCCACGCACGATCTATCACATCATTAGGCGAACTCTCTGGCCCATCAAAGGACATTCTCCATAGGCTAAGCTGGAAGGTGCAATGAAGACATTGGTCTTCCATATTCTTCATGGCAAATGCTTCAATGCACAAGATTTCTTCATCCGCCAACTAGCTGCATCAGGATCTGACATTTTTGGCTTGAAGTTCTATGCTCCATGGATCATGCGTCTGATCAAGCTTCACACTGGTTTCAACTATCAGCCATCTGCACGCAACCACATTGTCTTCTTGCCAGATGTCGATATGTCTGTTGAAGCCATCTATCCAGAGTCTGACAAGGAGCCACTTTATCTTCATAATGTTGATCGTCAGAGCTTCACTTAGCCCACTGAAGGTGTGCTGGCTGCCACTCGAGTCTATCCGTTGGCCGGTACTACACGTGCACCTCACCGTGCCCAAACCGAAGCCACTGACAGCACAACTGCTCAATGGCCTCGAAAGCGATCTCGTGTTCTCAATGACCGAGAGCTTCTCGTTGGCCTGCATCAGAAACATGATAGGCATCATGATTGGCTTAAGCGCCAGATGCAGAGCCTCATGACTGACGTCAATCGCATTCGCAACCTTGCCACCAAAAATGCCTTTGTCGCGCATGAAACCTGTCGACGCACATGGAAAGGGTGGCGCTTATGTGTCTTTGAGGAAGATCTTCGTGGCGATGGCTTCTCGAAAGATTCAAGTTTGATTCCACTCCGCCCAGAAAGGCTGTTCTGCGGCGCACTCCATCTCTTGAAGACTCAGAGTACTCCTCTTCTGCTGCAACCGTGAATGCTCGTGTGATCGATGATAAAGATGATGCTACTTCGCCACCTCCAACACGTATCGACACTGCTCCAAGTTCGTCTGCACCGCCAAACCTCGACACCAACCCTGCATCTTCTCCTACTCCTGCTGGGAACGAGTAGAGGCTCAATGTCTTCAACCCTTTTTGGTCCTTACTGACCAAAGGGGGAGAAGCTATGAGTTGATAGTCTTCAAGTGGGTTCATATGGGCGGTTGCTTTATATTTTGCCGAGTGTTTACAACTCTTGCTCTTGATACATTTGGTTCTCTGAGTTGTCTGCTACTTACTTGCTATTTTGTGATGCGATGATAAATTCCGCATGTGCGATGATAATTTCCGCACTTAACTCATTTAGCAGACGTCCATTTTCCATTATGCATGTCATTATCTTTGTTACATCGAATCATGCATGATGAATTATCTTCATAAATTGAAGAGGATCTCCATAAGTAGAACCTACCATGTGCATTTGCATTCCAAAAGCAAATTACTTATATGCACATCTTCAGGGGGAGCCTTTTGCTACTTATGAAGACAATACCTCATCCTTTACAATTTCACATATTTATATTCCCGTTGAAAACTTCAACCAGTTTGTCATCAATCACCAAAAAGGGGGAGATTGTAAGTGCATCTAGTGCCACCCCTAGTTTGATTTTGGAGTATTGACGACAAACGTGGTTGAGGGACTAATGTGTTTGTGAGAATTGCAGGATAACATAGGTAGTAGTCCCTTCTTGATTCGGTTTACCTACCGGAGATGACCCCTAAAAATGTATGAAGACATTGAAGACAATGGTGGTGCGTGAAGATATTCACATTGAAGACTATGATGAGAAGAAAACATTGAGTGAAGACTATGGGAGCGAAGACTTAGCTGTTTCGTTGTTTCTTTTCTTCTTTGTTGAGTCATCTGAACCACCGCTTGATGTTAAGTGGGGTCCAAGTGATCAAAGTCGAGTGACCAAGTGATGCTCAGCAAAATACTATGTCTTCGGCGAAGACAATGAGAGCAAATCTTATCCAGTCGGATAAGTCAGCTTTACTTGTAGCCCAAGTCAAGCTGTTGCGTGTGTTTGAAATCTGACCGTTGTCACACGTGTCAGTTCCTTAGTGACTGATACGTCTCTGTCGTATCTACTTTTCCAAACACTTTTGCCCTTGTTTTGGACTCTAACTTGTATGATTTTAATGGAACTAACCTGATCGACGCTGTTTTCAGCAGAATTGCCATGATGTTGTTTTATGTGCAGAAAACAAAAGTTCTGGAATGACCGAAACTCCACGGAATATCTTAGAATAAATAATAAAAAATCCTCGCCAAAGATGAAGACCAGGGGGCCCACACCATGTCCACGAGGGTGGGGGCGCGCCCCTCCCCCTGGGCGCGCCCCCCTACCTCGTGGGCCCCCTGGATGCCCTCCGACGCCAACTCCAACTCCATATATTGGCTTTCGGGGAGAAAAAAATCAGAAAGAAAGTTTCAGCACGTTTTACGATACGGAGCCGCCGCCAAGCCCTAATCTCTCTCGGGAGGGCTGATCTGGAGTCCGTTCGGGGCTCCGGAGAGGGGGATTCATCGCCGTCGTCATCATCAACCATCCTACATCACCAATTTCATGATGCTCACCGCCGTGCGTGAGTAATTGCATCGTAGGCTTGCTGGACGGTGATGGGTTGGATGAGATTTATCATGTAATCGAGTTAGTTTTGTTAGGGTTTGATCCCTAGTATCCATTATGTTCTGAGATTGATGTTGCTATGACTTTGCTATGCTTAATGCTTGTCACTAGGGCCCGAGTGACATGATTTCAGATCTGAACCTATTATGTTTTCATGAATATATGTGTGTTCTTGATCCTATCTTGCAAGTCTATAGTCACCTACTATGTGTTATGATCCGCAACCCAAGTGACAATAATCGGGACCACTCCGGTGATGACCATAGTTTGAGGAGTTCATGTATTCACTATGTGCTAATGCTTTGTTCGGTTCTCTATTAAAAGGAGGCCTTAATATCCCTTAGTTTCCAATAGGACCCCGCTGCCACGGGAGGGTAGGACAAAAGATGTCATGCAAGTTCTTTTCCATAAGCACGTTTGACTATTTACGGAATACACGCCTACATTACATTGATGAACTGGAGCTAGTTCTGTGTCACCCTATGTTATGACTGTTACATGATGAACCACATCCGGCATAATTATCCATCACTGATCCGGTGCCTACGAGTTTTCTATATACTGGTTTACGCTTATTTACTTTTCCGTTGCTACTGTTATCATCACTACAAAAATACCAAAAACATTACTTTTGCTGTCTTTACTTTGTTACCGTTACCACCACTATCATATTACTTTGCTACTAAACACTTTGCTGCAGATACTAAGTTTCCAGGTGCGGTTGAATTGACAACTCAGCTGCTAATACTCGAGAATATTCTTTGGCTCCCCTTGTGTCGAATCAATAAATTTGGGTTGAATACTCTACCCTCGAAAACTGTTGCGATCCCCTATACTTGTGGGTTATCAAGACCTTTTTTAAGGCGCCGTTGCGGGAGCATAGCTCTATTCTTTGAGTCACTTGGGATTTATATCTGCTGGACACTATGAAGAATTTGAAAGACGCTAAGACAACAATTTATCCCTCAACTACGAGGGGAGGTAAGGAACTGCCATCTAGCTCTGCACTTGATTGACCTTACATTATGAGTAAGCTAGCGACACCTAAACCTGCTTACGCTATGAATTCGATATGTCGAATGTTATTGATGATGCCACTTCGCTATGCATGATACTTATGATGAAACTACTTCTATGCTTGATACTCATGTGCCTCTTGGTGAATTTCTAGATGAACAAATTTCTAGGTCTAGAGAAAGAGAAATTATTGAAACTGAACACGATGATGTTAGTAATGATGAAAATAGGCCTGCTATTCCTGAGGGTTACCTTTTTAATGCTGAATCTACTGAAGCTATTCTTGCTTGCCAGGATAGTCTTGGACGTGATAGGTTGCTAGTTAAATGGAGTAAAGAATCTTTTAGAGGTAGGATGAGACCCGACCCTGCTTTTGCTACTTCACCTATCTGTGTTCCTGATCAGGATTATTATGATTTTTCTGTTGATCCAGATATAATTACAACGAATCAAATCAGATGGTTCTATTTCTCAATCTTTCTATCCTTTTTATGGCTATGAATCTGAAACTGTTGTGGCACATCTTCGTAAGTTAGATGATATAGCTGCCCTGTTTACTAATAATGATAGATCGCGCTACCTTTATTTACTCAAAATATTTCCGTTCTCATTAAAGGGTGATGCTAAGATATGGTTTAATTATCTTGATCCTGGTTGTGTGCAAAGTCCCCAGAATATGGTTTATTACTTCTCTGCTAAATATTTCCCTGCTCATAAGAAACAAGCTGCTTTGAGGGATATATATATATATATAATTTTGTGCAAATTGAAGAAGAGAGTCTCCCACAAGCTTGGGGGAGGCTTCTCAAGTTACTTAATGCTTTGCCTGATCATCCTCTTAAGAAACCTAAAATACTTGATATCTTTTATAATGGACTAACCGATGCTTCCAGAGATTACCTGGATAGTTGTGTTGGTTCTCTTTTCAGGGAAAGAACACCAGATGAAGCTGAAATTTTATTGAATAATATGTTGACAAATGAAAATAATTGGGCACCTCCTGAGCCAACTCCCGAGCCAGCTCCTGAGCCAATTACTAAGCCTATTCTTAAACCAACTCCGAAGAAGAGAGGTGTTCTATTTCTCAGTCCCGAAGATTTGCAAGAGGCAAAGAAATCTATGAAAGAAAAAGGTATTAAAGCTGAAGATGTTAAGAATTTACCTCCTATTGAAGAAATACATGGTATTAATTCACCGCCTATTGAATAAGTATATGATCTCAATTACTTATTTACTGAAGAACCTCCCGATATCCCGACACAGGTAGTAAAGGTAAATTCTCTCTATAGATATGATAAAGCTAAAGTCCCTCCTACTAAAATTGCTAGTCAGTGCTTGGACGAGTTTGATGACTCTATGTTTAAGCAAGATGACTTTAATGCTTATTTTGGTAGACAACTAAAACAGAATACCTTTATGATTAAACGCTTGAGTGATTATATGGCTGATATTAGAGGTGAACTTAAACTTGTTAGCAAACATGCTTCTATGGTTACCACTCAAGTAGAACAAGTACTTAAAGCTCAAAAAGAAGTACTTGATGAAATGAATAGTAAGAAAAATGATTATGCTGTTAGAGTGGCTACTAGAACTGGTAGAATGACTCAGGAACCTTTGTATCCTGAAGGCCACCCTAAGAGAATCGAGCAAGATTCTCAGAGAAATAATATTGATATGCCTAGTTCTTCTAAAAGGAAGAAAAAGAAAAATGATAGAAATGTGCAAACTTCTAGTGAACCTATTGCTGAACCACCTGATAATCCAAATGATATCTCTATGTCTGATGTTGAAACACAATCTGGTAATGAACATGAAGCTAGTGAAAATGTTAATGATGATGTTCATGATGATGCTCAACCTAGTAATGATAATGATGTAGAAGTTGAACCTGCTGTTGATCTTGATAAGCCACAATCAAAGAATCAACGTTATGATAAAAGAGACTTCGTTGCTTGGAAACATGGTAAAGAAAGAGAACCATGGGTTCAGAAACCCATGCCTTTTCCTCCCAAACCATCCAAGAAAAAGGATGATGAGGATTTTGAGCCCTTTGCTGAAATGATTAGACCTATCTTTTTGTGTATGCGATTAACTGATGTGCTCAAAACAAATCCTTATGCTAAGTATATGAAGGATATCATTACTAATAAAAGAAAGATACCAGAAGCTGAAATTTCCACCATGCTTGCTAATTATACTTTTAAGGGTGGAATGCCAAAGAAACTTGGAGATCCAGGAGTACCTACTATACCATGCCCCATTAAAAGAAATTATGTTAAAACTGCTTTATGTGATCTTGGAGCCAGTGTTAGTGTTATGCCTCTCTCTTTATATCGTAGACTTGACTTGAATAAGTTGACACCTACTGAAATATCTTTGCAAATGGCTGATAAATCAACTGCTATACCTGTCGGTATTTGTGAGGATGTGCCTATTGTGGTTGCAAAAGTTACTATTTTAACGGACTTTGTTATTCTTGATATTCCCGAGGATGATAGTATGTCTATTATTCTTGGAAGACCTTTCCTTAATATTGCAGGGGCTGTTATCGATTGCAACAAAGACAATGTCACTTTTCATGGTAATGGTAATGAGCATACGGTACACTTTCCGAGGAAACAACCTCAAGTTTATACTATCAACTCTATTGGAAAAATTCCATCGATTATATTTGGAGGTTTTGAATTTCCTCTCCCTACTATCAAGAAGAAATATGATGTACTTATTATTGGGGATGTCCATATCCCCGTTGAGGTAACATAGTGTTATTCGAAATTTCTCCGGTTCCATGTTAATCAGAATGAGTTTGTTAACAAGACTTGATCAACCTTGTTAGTGGATTCCTTTTGATGAGCATGAGATGGATGAAACTAGAAGCACAACCTTCTGTACCCTCTTTATATTCTCTGTTCTTTAGTAGGAATAAAGTAAAATAGTATTTTTCATACGTCTGCCTCCCGACTTATCAGTGCAATATAAAAATATCCCAAAATAAAAGTCCTCATAATGCCATGCCAATTTAATATGATTTTTTCGGGAATATTTGAGGATTTTATGCAAAAATTACATGCTGGGAGCTGCCACCTAGCCACGAGGGTGGAGGGAGCGCCCTACCCCCTGGGAGCGCCCCCTGCCTCGTGGGACCACGGTGGCCCTCCTCCACTTATCCCTGCACCCATCTTCTTCCTGTGTCTCACACAAACCCGAAAAACCAACTCAAGCTCGTGTTCCAGCCACTTTTGCTGCGATTTTCGATCTCCTTGCTCAAAGCACCTCTCACAAAACTGCTTGGGGAGATTGTTCCTTGGTATGTGACTCCTTCATTGTTCCAATTAGTTTTTGTTCTAGTGCTTTATTCATTGCAAATTTGTGCTGCATAGGTGACCATGTTCTTGAGCTTGCATGTCAAATTTATATGGTTCCAAGTAGTTCTAATGCTTGATATATGCTCTAGGCACTTGTATGAGTAGTTGCTATCAGTTTTATTGAAGTTGGTGCACTTTTGTTTGAAGTTACTAAAAATTTCAGATTGTTTCAGAAATAATGAAGAAATTTTTGAGGGGCTCGTCGAGCTGAAGCTCTAAGGAGAAACAAAAGGAAGAAGAACAGAAGCCCAAATTTAATTTGCCTCGTATCACGGAGGTCGGCCGTGTGAATGGCCTTCCGATGACTTCTTGAGGAGAGCCGGGATTTATGAGGATTTCTATCTATTGATTGAGAATGCCGGCCTCACCAACTTCCTCCGCGACCAACGTCATCAGTATCTCTTACTCACAAATACTTTTGTGCAAAACTTCTACTTTTTCCCTAAGAAATCACCTCCAGCAGTAGAGTTCCATTTATATGATGTTGTTAAGGAAATGCCATTAGCTGAATTTTGCGAGGTTTGCAAAATACCCTTTGAGGGCAACTTAGATGAACCACACCGTAATGAAGTAGAAGCTTTCATTGACACTATCACTGTGGGAGAAGCCAGGAAGGTTTCTGATGCAAGAATCACTAGCATACATTTTCCTGTCTTACGTTATTTTGCCTTATTTGCTAGTCGTTGCTTGATTGGATGCGGGAACTGTGGGAACCTTAGCATTCCTGATATTATAATTTTGTTCCATGGTTTATACCGCAATAACTCTGTTAGTATGGGTGGAATTGTTGCTAGACGGTTAAGTCTGAACCGTACTAAGGGCCCCATCTTTGGGGGCATTTATGCTTCACGCCTAGCTGAATATTTTGAGATACCTATTAGGCATGAGGAGAAAGAAGAAACAGCGCTGCCCCGTGCTTATTTAGATTATAAGAGTATGCTAGCGCATGATTTTCTTGTTAAGAGTCGCGAAGGGGAGCTTAAATATAAATTGTACTTTGATAAACATCACCCTGAGACTATTACTTTGCCTGCTCCATCTTTGTTTAACTTGTCTACAGGTTCTTACATTGTTCCGTGTATGGCTGTTCAAGCCTATCGGAATCCTGCACCAACCCGGAACGGAGCCACAAGATGAGCCTCCACGAATGTCTGTTTATTCTTGGGATCCTGAGGCGGTTGCCAGCCAGTGGCAGTCAGAGTCCTCTTCATCACATTATGATCCCAACTATTCTTCATCGCAGTACGACCCCAGCTACACCTACGGGTATCAGCCAGGTTATCCCTGGCAATAGACCAACTTAGGCCAAAAGCCGAAGCTTGGGGGAGTATGTATTTCCCATCGACATTACATTTATGCTCACACACACTCATTGCGAGATGTCGGTGCTCATACTCTTTCACTGTAATATCCATGCTAGTTTATTTTCTTTTTCTTGCTTTCTTCTTGTGTGTTTAATAAACCTTAGAAAAAACAAAAAAAATTAGCAGTAGTTTATTTCCTGCTGTAGTAGTAATAGTTAAAAAGAAAACCCAAAAATATTTCCCGTTCTTCTTTTGCTTGTTGGGAGCTTTCCCGTGTAAATAGTTTTTATTTCCTTTCTTTTCTTTGGGGGTCAGTAGGAGAAGACCATATTGAAAATGCTTAGTGGCTCTCATATGCATTATTGTTTATCTAACTTAGAGTCCATATTACTTGTCTTCTCTCTTGAATTGAATGCTTGCAGATTCCAGCTTAGTCCAATGCACGTGCACTCTTATTATTATTTACACCGTTCGGTCGTGCAAGTGAAAGGCAATAATGATGATATATGATGGACTTATTGGGATGAGAAAAGCTGGTATGAACTCGACCTCTCTTGCTTTTGTAAATATGATGATTCATCATTCCTGATTCAGCTATTATGAAGTAAACATATTTGCAATGACATTTAGAGATTATAGTTGCTTGTGCCATGCTTGATTAGCTATGAGTTATAATTGTTTACCTTGCGTGCCAACATGCTATTAGAATGATTATGATATGGTATTATGGATGGTATCCTCCTTTAAATGAATTGAGTGACTCGACTTGGCACATGCTCACGCATGTAGTCGAATCAAATCAACATAGCCTTCATCATATTTATGTTCATGGTGGATTATATCCTACTCATGCTTATATTCGGTGTAAATTAATTTTAGTGCATGTTTACGACTGTTGTCGCTCTCTCGCTTGGTCGCTTCCGGTCTTTTGCTAGCCTTCACTGCATTTAAGCGTGAATACTGCTTGTGCATCCAAACTCCTTAAACCCCAAAGTGGTTCGACATGAGTCCACTATACCTTCCTATATGTGGTATCTACCTACCGTTCCAAGTAAATTTGTATGTGCCAAACTCCAAACCTTCAAATGAAATTCTGTTTTGTATGCTCGAGCAGCTGATGTGCAACTAGGGCTGCCTATTTCTTCCATGCTAGGTGGGTTATTCTCAAGAGGAGTGGACTCCGCTCCTCATTCACGAGAAAGGGCCAGTAACCGGGATGCCCAGTCCCATGATCCAAAAAGATCAAAGCAAATCAAAATAATTAAACAAAACTCCCCTTGGGACCCGTTGAATGTTGGAGGCACTCGTTGTTTCGAGCAAGCCATGGATTGATGCTCGTAGAGGAGGGGGAGTATAAACCTTTACCATTATGTTTGGGAACTGCCTATAATGCATGTAGTATGGAAGATACAACCATCTCATAGTTGTTGCGTTGACAGTGAAAGTATGCCGCTCAAAATATAATTTATCTCTATTTCAAAATCGAGCTATGGCACCTCTACAAATCCCTGCTCCCCTCTGCGAAGGGCCTATCTATTTACTTTTATGTTGAGTCATCACCCTTCTTATTAAAAAGCACCCGCTGGAGAGCACGCTTTCGTTTGCATTCATTATAATTGGTTTATTTTGGGTATGACTTGACTGGATCTCTTTTACCATGAATTACAATGTTTAGTCAGTCCTTGATCTTTAAAGGTGCTCTGCATTTATGTTTTGCGGTCTCAGAAAGGGCTAGTGAGATACCATTTCGTTATATCATGTTATGATTATTTTGAGAAAGTGTTGTCATCCGAGTTTTATTATTATGGCTCGCTAGCTGATTATATTATTAATATGAGTAATTCTGAGACCTACGTGTTATTGTGAGTATGGTTAGTTCATAATAATTGCTGAAACTTGAATGCTGGCTTTTCATGTTTACAACAACAAGAGCAAACAGAGTTTGTAAAAGTTTTTCTTTTTCTCTTTCAGTTTGTTAACTGAATTGCTTGAGGACAAGCAAGGGTTTAAGCTTGGGGGAGTTGATACATCTCCGTCGTATCTACTTTTCCAAACACTTTTGCCCTTGGTTTTGGACTCTAACTTGTATGATTTGAATGGAACTAACCGGATCGACGTTGTTTTCAAAGAGAATTGCCATGATGTTTTTTTATGCAGAAAACAAAAGTTCTCGGAATGACCTGAAACTCCACGAAATATCTTAGAATAAATAATAAAAAATCCTCGCCAAAGATGAAGACCAGGGGGCCCACACCCTGTCCACGAACACACCCTTGAAATCGAAGGGCTGTCCTACAACGAGACCTATCCGACGCAGGACTTATTTGTCGTTCTTAAAGCCTATAGTAACGAATTTCACTCTTTTGTCCTTGAGGAAGTTCTTAAAATACTGGCACTCAATGTTGGCATGGCATATGTGGTAGACCAAGCAAACGTTATGTACGCAAACCTGGATCACAGCGGGCTTCTTCCTCTCTTCGTCCTTTAGATCCTTCTCTCGTCCCAGGACTGTGGTGTACTCAACATCTAGCCCAGCGACCCACTCATCTGTTGAACTGTTGAACATGCGTATGAAGCGAGCAAGCCATGCTTTCACCGTCGCAGATCCACGTGTGTAGATGATGATGAACTGATCGCCGGTGATGGCTCTAACCTGGTACTCAGCGGCAACCATGGAGATTTGGGAGGCCATGGATTTTGGAGGAGGGTTAGGAGAAGTTGAACTGTTGTACCCCGCAAAAACTGGGAGCGAACTAATGTGAAAGGACTGGACGACTGGGAGTGAACTGTTGTGAGGTAGAAGACGGGGACGAGTAGGGCGTGCGAATGGCGTGGGGTTGCTGGCTTGCCCGGTGGATAAACGGCTGCAAGCCCCGAAAGAGTTCTCGAGAACTATGCGGGACCCACTAGATGTCATGTCTACTAGACCCATATCGTAGGCCTAACGGTATAGCTTCTGCCTGTTCGCACGCCATGCCGGCGCGTGGATGTAACTTCACTTAATTCTGTCAACCGTCGCGCCTCCCACGACCTTTGCCTCCCTCGCGCGGTCACGCCCTTTGAGACTTCGACCGGCTAAAAATGAGAAATTTTTTTTGCCTACTCCGCATGCATGATACTCCCTCTGGTCATTTTTACTCCCGTCAACCGTTTGCAAAGTGTTTGACCAAATATATACTTTTTTTAAACACCACCTTATATTAATTAACCAGCCACACTAGTACACTAATTTGGTACAATATTCACCACACAGGGCGGTATGTTATTTACAAGAATACCATCTAATCTATTGTCAAAGCTATACTTAGCGATTAAGTGTGCCACCTTATTGGCCGAACGGCTAATCTTTGACAATTGAAGATTGTTGATCAACTTCGAGATGCTCAACGCTTTCATCTTCAGGACATGCATAGTAGACCTGTCATAGTCCCCCGATGCAAGAGACGCTACCACAAAAGCACAATCAGTCTCTAAAATTAGAGGATAATTTAGTGCACCTTGAAATATGAACCTGTGTGGGGCGTGTATGTTTTTAATGACTTGAGACTATACCTAGCCCGACATGCAAGATGACTTATTATGCACCATTCCCCATACCTGCAGGAAGCCCGTTCCTCTCCAAATCTTTTCCTCTCCATGTGTGGAAAAAATATGCCTACCAAACTCTCCTTCTCCCTCCGGCGGTCCCACCACTCCACCCTGTGTGAAAAAATCTGCATGCATGACTCTCCTCCCCACGCCGTCCAATCCGCAGACCAGCAATATTTCCACCCCTTCGCTCCCCGTAATTTACTCCAACAAATATGCCCACGTAGCTTTTACTTAACTTCAGGTGCATTGGGTCACTGACATACGGGCCCAGCAGTGTACTGGCCCACATGTCAGTGACACAACTGGACCTGCAGTTAAGTCAGTGCAGCTCAGTCCATATCTTACGCAGGTGTGCCATTGCTCGCTATAAATAATGCGCCTCCCATGACATCGCTATCTCCTCCCCCTCATGTTCACGTTCATCGCTATCTCCTCCCCCTCCCTCTCACGTCGACCACCATGGCATCTCCCCTCCCAAGCCCTAGGAGCCCCTCGCTGCACCGCGCGGATGGTCACGCGTCGCCTTTCTGTTCCTCACCACCACTAGTCGAGGAGGACGCGCCGGTGTTCTGCTCCTCGCTGCGACGCGACGCGTCGCCGTTCCGTTCCTCGCTGCCACTAGTCGAGGAGGACGCGTCGGTGTTCCGCTCCTCGCCGCGACGCGTCGAGGTGGACGCGTCGGCATTCTCAATCTCGCCGGCATGCGCGTCGGAGGACGCGTCGGCTCCCCGCTACGAGGAGAACGCCGCGCCGCCCGTCGAGCCCTCCAGCCTTGAGGAGCTTTGGAAAGAAATGGATGTCGCCTTGTGGGAGGCTTTGCCTCCAGCAGAGCACGCCAAAATAGAGGCGGAGAAGAAGGCCGAGGAAGAGAAGCGCACCGCGCAACAAGCTTTCTGGGAGATCTATGTCGCGTCCGAGAGAGTCAAGCAATTGGTTCTTTGGCAGAAGGCTCGTGCGAGGGCCGTGAGGGTGGCGGAGGACGCCCGTGCCGACGCCCTGAGTGCAGTCGGGCCCAAGCGCCTCATCTACGCTTGGCGGTATGTGGACCGGGTGCACGCTTCCAGCCAAGAGGAGTACCTGTTGGCGCCGGATCACCACACCGGTGAGATCGCTCTCGCCCGCCGGCAAGCCGCCAATCATCACCTCGCGAGTTGCGAGGCTGAGGAAGAGGCGTTGTGTGTCGGCTGGCTGGGAAACGGCCGCGCACTAGGGCACTCGTGGCGGCGCGCAAGCGCTCTGAAAGCGCCGTGGATTTTAGGAGGAGTATAATTTTTTTCGTAAGGCGATCTCATTAGTTTTGGGAAAATGATAAATCCCGAACGTTCAGGAATTTTTAGCGTCCTTAATTAAGTATGTAAAAGGGAAAGTTTGGAAACATTGTGTATTATTACGCATTTTGCAAGTACGTGCATATAGCACAAACTTTACTATATACTATCGGACTACACGTCTCTCTCGATATATGCTTGCAGACTGTGCTACTCCCTCCGTACAGGTCAATAAGTCATCTTTGGTTGTGCACGGTGACCAAGAAGGAGGGAAGACTTGTACACCTACACGGAGGTAGTACTACTATTACTTATGTACGTGCAAATGCACGTTTGAACATTACGATGCGGTTTTTGTAAAAGTGGAAAAACAACACTAGTCAAGCTTGTGAAACGATTCAATGCAAAACAAATGCAAAAATGCTCTTTTGATTGTTTACTTTTAGCTTCCTTCTCTGTGGTTATTTCTCTGTGCACCGTGACCAAGGAAGAGGAGAAAACGAGAAACGTTAATGTTTATTTGCTAATTAATAGTATTGCATGCAATGAACTAACCACTGCATGTCGTGTTTGATATCTCAGGTCATTAAAAGCATGCACACTCTTTATCTCTTATTGGTTGATATGTCAAGAAACAAGAAACGAGGTAGAAGTTAATGCACCGCCCCTAAGTGTTTTCGGATTATTTGGTTTTCATAAGATGACTTACACACCTAGATGCACCGCGCCTAAGTGTTTTGAGTAACATTTTATCAGTTAAATCTTTGGTCAAAATTTAGCACAAATTACAATGGTGAGTAATAAACCAGGACGGAGTAGTAGTTTAGAAGCCCAAATAAATGAGTGAGGCGCCTTATTGTTACTCTCCATTGTGACTAGTCTTGTGGGAAAAGCCGGGGAAGCCGCCAAAAGAACTGGCCCTAGGAGTAGTAGCTAGGGATCGAGCGTCGGAGATGAACCGGAGAAAGTAAATGCACAGAGATGAAATGCAAAAAAGACGGAAGGATGTGATGGTTGCTTGTCCGTTTATTTTACCAGGCCATTTATTACTGGGAGTGGTTGGGTTTTGTGATATGACGGCTTTACTGCCGCGCCACGAGCGGGGTGAGAGGTGAGACTCCCGTGCAACGCCACCCTCTACACTTGTACTACATCGGTCGTGGTTTATTAGTCCCCCATTGAATTTGACTGAAGATTTAACTAATGTTAGTGCATGTCAACAAAAACTATATCGTTGGATTCGTATTTGAACATAGTTTTGAATGATATAATTTTAGGTGACATGCATCAATATTTATCGTACTATATATAATGTTAGTTCAATTTTTGGTCGTACTAATCTATAGTAGTAAGGTGCTCGTATGCGTTGCAATCAAGAGTGAAATGCATTGATCGGGAGTTGTTTAGTTTGACAAAGGATGTGGGGTCATCTCATGTGTAACGGTATCGATAGGTTTCTTGGATATTATCTCATCTCTAGAGCTCACAAACATCCGGGTGAAATAGATAAAAAGGTACCTTTTGCAAACAAAAGCGTTCAACTGTTCAACATGCATCCAAAACTTGTGAAGAAATAACACTTATTGTGCTTTGCAAGAAATGATCTTTAAGAATTAGTTTTTGAGTATCGATTGTTATACATGTTGGCTACAGATGACATGGCACTTTCTTATAGTCAACAGTTGGCTATACTATTAAGTAATATTAACCATGCCCTTATACACCTAGACGGAGGGATTAAATCAGGATGACTTGCAAGGGGGCAGAGGAGATGTAAGAAATGGTTCATCGTAAGTCTTTCACCAGTACTATAGTAAAAATTCATACATGGAAGATTCTAGACTAAACCATAAACGGATACACTTTTATTCATGCGCGATACTCCAATAGAGCAAGATCCTGCATGGAAGTCTCCACATGCTTAGACAACGGATTACATTGAGCGAAGACTAATGATCAACATTTAACTTGATAATGCGTATTTTTTAGAAGAACAGGGAGGCTCCTCCCTGATTCCATTATCAAATGAAACCCAAAGTGTCCTACATCAACTCACTGAGAGGAGCAGTTCAAAGGAAGGACTGCGGCGAAAGCCACTCAAGTTTAACGACAAGCTTACAGAATCAAAAGCGGCAAAGACACGGGCCATAAGCGCCACACACACACTACATGTTTTCTAAGTGCACTTGATAATGCGTATGTCGGTGAACCTCCTTGAGTCCCGTGCACCGAGTCGGCGGGCAAAGGATAGAACGGATGCCATGGGTTTTCCAAGTCCACATTGGCGGATAGTCCCAGCTCCTCGATTCCAAGTCTGTCCGATGAGGCCGGTTTCACGCCCACGTGACCCGGAGTGGTAGTAACATTGACCTCGCACCCGTACATCTGCCTCGTGTCGTTGTCGGCGTCGTGACCGACGACGCCCCGACGACGCGCTACAAAGACGGGGCGGCGGCCTGCGCGGGCCTCGTCGGTGCCCACGATCAAGAGGAAGACGCTGTCGTCCTCCTCCGAGACTAGCAGGCGGCGGTGATCCTCCAGCGACTCCGACATGGTGAACCGGTAGTAGCACGGTCGTACTTGATGTTCTCCGCCAAGGGCCAGCAGTGACCGCTGCACGCATCCGTGAGGTGATGCACCATGTCCGCGGCGAGCCACACAAACGGCATCGGCACTCATAGAAGTGGACGAAGGGCTCCTTGGAGGCATCGACCAGGCCGCCCATGAAACGGGAGTGGCTGTAGGGATGTTGCGCCGATTGAATATGTGAGCAAGTTACTACGAGATTTAATCCGAATAAGCACAAAATAAATCATGACGGCTATAACAGGGATGAAACTAATCATGTGGACTAGCATAGTAGTAGGATACAGAGTAGAAACATGAATTCTACCACGATTTCGAACAGGAAGGACAGAAACACATACGGTGCAACGGGAGCAACACTGTTGGCGTTGAGGTTCTCGCCCATGTCGTTGAGGAAGAGGTTGCGGAGGTTGGGGAAGAAGTCATCGTCGGTGAAGTCGTGGCTGCCAGCAGTCGCGAGAGTGCACTCCCCAGATTTCAACAGCGCCCGCCGAATGGAGCGCAGGAGGGAGTGGCTGTAGGGGACGTTGCGGCCGCCGAATGGAGCGCAGGAGTAGCACACGAAGCAGTAGATGGTGTCCTTACTAGTACTCCCTAGTCTCTATCTATCTATATCTATATATATCTACTCTTATAGAAAATCGAGTTGGTGATGATGTTTTGCCTGCCATCTTGTAATATAGACCGTCCGATCTATATCTGACGGATATAAAGCCAACTATGACAATTTTACAAAAGATACCCGCACCTCTCTCCACATTTACAGATAATGCCTTACCTCATGCTCCTCCCTATGTCTCTATCTCTACAAGTACTTTTTTATAACAAATCGAATAGTGTTGCGCCGTCCGCTGCACAACCGGCTGAACACGCCTCCTCGCCTCCATCATCACCAACTAAGTCTTTTATAGGAGTAGGAGTAGAGAAAAAACCGAGTTGGTGATGATGGTGTGTCGTGCAATGCACGGGAATCTTGCTATTTTTTGCATATAAGTCCAAACACCACGTAGACACGGTCTTTGAGCATGGTTCGTAGTCGTTCCATGATCGGGCATCGAAGTTTGTAAATATTTTAGATTAGAATATACTACTCCTCCGGTGCTAGTAGTAGAGTAGAGTCCTACTCTTCTACTCTACTCTAGCAACCTAGGGCATAGTACTGTAGTAGGTACTATAGGGAGTACCAGTACTGTGATCACTCAAGCAAGTTGTCTGGCATCGATATGACCCTACGCTGTTGGTATGTGTCTCGTAAGTTAAGCGGCGTGCTGTAGTCATCATCACCTGTCCACTTCCCGCAGCACATATTCGCTTCTCCATCTTTGTCCGCACATAATCTCGTCCAAGCTTCCATCCCCGCTAAGGCGCCTCCCCCCTCGTCCGAAGCCCAAGCACTAACAATGGCAGAACCGAGCATCGTGCGCTGAAAGAATGGCTGGAATTCGCTCCCCACAGAGGTAATCAAGCTCATTGTTTCGCGTGTGGATAATCTCAGTACCATGCCGCTTGCTGCGTGCTCGTCGGGGCTGTACCGTTTACTCAAAGCCCTCAGGCCGGAGCTTTTTAAGCCAGCTCCTTGCTTGCTGATGCCGCCTGATCTTCAGAAATGGCGTGTCACGCAGCATAACGATCATAGGGTGGCGAGCATCAACCCCCTTCAGTGCGATCCGATCCCCGTCAGCCTCGGCTACATTAACGGTATGTACTGGGTCGGCATGAACACGTCTTGCATGGTGCTCGTCGACGGTCGCGGCAGCTGGATGCTCGTGAAGGTCTACACCCGTCGATTGATCCCCCTTCCTTCGATTAACACTGCACTGCTTTGGCACCATGCCCGAATACTCGGAATCTTACAAAGTAGCCAACATGATACCAAGTTTGATTTTCTCAAGGTTGTAATCTGCCAAGTGCCCACAAGATCTGGGAATTATAAAGATTTCAGGCTAATTGCGTTCTTCAACTGCGGTCTCGCCTATCTGACAGGTCACTGCGGTAAGTGGATAAATCTGCATGTCCATCGCAGGATCGTACATCCTCCATGGTTCTCTAATGCCATTGAACACAAGGGCTTCATTTATGTTGTCGACTCCTTCTATGGCTAGACGTATTGCTGGCTACTCCAGTCATCGCTACAAACGGCTGTTACAGCAGTATGTTACTTTCCTATGATATCATGATGGCTTGCTTATATTACTGTCAACATTTACTAAAAAAATATTCATGCTCATAACATGATGTTCTTAAGATTGACTAAATCAAGAGCCCTTTTTTATTTGACTCAACTTGATATGATGTTGTAGGCGCCTGGTGTCCCTACCCTTCCTAATCCCGAACCTTTCAAAGAAAAGCGGCATGGCAGTTGCAGGTGGTTCTGGCTCGATCGATGACAACGAAGATTGATGATCGTTCGACGCATCGGACGTGTTGTTTCGTGGAATACAATCACAGCCATCCTTTGCAAGGTCTTTGAGCAGGATCCCAGCTTCTCTGGGCCTTCAGGAATTTTTGACTGGAGGCTGGTAAGTAGCCTTGGCACACGCTCTCTATTTGTCGGACTGAATTATCCGATTAACTAGGAGATAACCAACGGCAAGGATCATGATGGCAGCACGGTTTCGTTCATCAGGCAAAACTGTGTGTACACAGCGTACCATGCGTCTATGCATGCATCATACCCTGATATGTGCCGCCACGCTCTGCAGCCCAAAGTAGGAGAGAGGGTCGCAAGTATCAGACTTCGACCTGCTAGCTGGAGTTTCCCCCGTCAGGAACCCATCTGGTTCAAGCCGTCAGCCAATCTCCACAGCTTAATAAATAGTAACGTCTAACTGAGCCAGTTAGTTTGATGCCTACACTTGGTGTAGTAGGATCTTTATTTAGTTTGATGCATACACTTTTTATTTTTTGGTAGCCCTTTTGTAATGATGGCTGATGTTTGGTTTGGAAGAGAGAGCTGCGTCTTCACTCTTACATCCCGCTTATCGCTTCGCTGCACCCCCAGCCCTGGTTCTTTGTTGCTGCTGTTTTCAATTTACAATCGTAGTATATTTAAATCTGTTGGTTGAATATAAATGTGTTGTTAGAACGACAAACACAATGTTTTGGAAGTCGTTGCACGGTTCGATCCTTTAGTGCCCCGTACCATACGTAGCTCATACTATTTTTCGTACGGAACACATTTTCCACTTGTTGATAACATGCAGCCCACTGATGAAGGCCCAATAGAGAAGCCCATAATTAACTGGAAGGGACGCTCTCACATGAATCCGGCCTGTACATGCTCATGGTCCCCTAAACATAAATAAGTAAATAATTAAATAAAGCTAAATGCTCATGCACCAGTTCTTTGGGAAAATAGGTAGCCCAGTATTTCTTTTTGAAGAATACCCAAGCTAGGCCTATTTGTTTTCTCCGAATTACTGGGCTGCAAATCTTTCAAGACGATTAAATGGGATATTAGTTTTTTTTTTGAATTTTGTTCTTCACTGATATCTTATACGTATTTCATTGGATTTAACATGACATAGTACTAACTTATTTTTAAATTTGTTTTAGTATAGCTATTAATTTTTGGATTAAGAATATTTCGTTCCGCAACAAAAAATTCCCACATATTTAGTTAATTTTTTGACCCTGGTACTGACCAGAACATGGCCGGAATTCTAAAAATGGAAAACGGGCTGCAATAAATTCCACATGAATTAGAAAATGAGTAAAAATTATAAAAATAATAGCAAATGGGCTGTACACGCCACAGATTTCGAGGCTGACTTGTTTACGCAAGGCTTTGTCGGTGAACACACGATTCTAGCCGCCGTGCTTCTTCAATCTCTCGATCTTCCTGCTCCCGCTGCCTAAACTAGCGCCGGTGGACTGCTCTCTTCCCTCCTCTTGTGGCCGGCTGTGATGCTTGGGCAGGCTTCCCTGCCCACCTCCTCCCTCCGCTGGCCTGGCCGCACGCAATCAACTGCCTCCTTATTACGCGAAAAAAATGATTCCTCCCACTGACATCTGGGGCACACCGGTTGGGAGGCTGACCTGTGGGCCTACTACATTGACGCAGCGTACAGTGGCTTGTCAACTTAGTCAACAACGATTCTAGCAGCAAGAATCGCTGGATTTGAATCGAACGGTCCTACTGCTTCTTCAATCACTGCTCTTCTTGCACCAGCCGCCCAAACCAGCGCCGGGGAGACCGCCTGCTCCTGCCTCCAGTGGTCGGCTGTGCTGCCGTTGAGGCCTCATCGCCCCCTACTACTCCCACCGCTAGCCAGGCCCTGCGGCGACGGCAGCCTCACACCGCAGCCGAACCAGTGAACCCTGGTACTCCTCTCCGCGTGGGCATCCACTGCCGCGTCTTCCCCGGCTCCGCGTCGTCCCCTTCCTAGGCCTCGCCGTCGTCCACCGCCTTGGTGCTCTCGGCGCGGCGTGGTCAATGTGGTCAACGACATTCCATCGGGAGAGTATCTATGACGTGTAGAGTCTCGATACTGGGTCCACGCCACAGCCCAGTTTTTTGTGATTTGCCAAGTAAGTCGCTTTGTCGGGCCTGTTGGGCTGCAAATCTTTCAAGACGAGGAGAGATTTCATTCGGCTGGCCAAGAAAATGGCCCATCAGTAATGAGAAATGGGCTGTACATTTTTAAACACATCAAACCGCAGTTAGTTTCAAATATCTTTTTTTCATTTCGAGATTTTAAATTACATTAATTTTTTATGCTGGAGAATTTGTTGGATTTTATATTGATATACATTTATTTTAAAATCAGTTTGAATGTGAGTCGAAATTTGGGATTAAAAACAGTTCGGACCCTTTTGAAATATGCAAAATTTCGTATAAGTTTTTAACCGTGGCCACGATATGGGCTGTAATGCTAACAAAAAGAATATGGGCTCCAAAAAAAACCTTAAGAATTAGCAAATGGGCTGTAAATTATTAAAAATAATGGCAGATGGGATGTATGCTGTTTTCCACAGATTTGAGGCTTTCCTAAAAAAAAGGTTGACGCACAAGCAGTGACTGTTGGATGGCCATCCAACGACCGTCGTGCTTCTTCAATCTCTGCTCTTCCTGCTCCAGCCGCTCAAACAAGCGCCGGCGGGACTGCCTGCTCCCTCCTCCCCGCGGCCGGCTCTGACAGCTCGGACCCACCAGTTATATCTTCGTACGCAAGGAAGTGCCTCCTTATTACGCACAAAAAATGAATACTCCCCCTGTTAGCTGGGACCCAGTATAGTGGCACGCTGACTTGTGGGCCTACTAAGTTGACGGGGACGGAGGGCTTTGTCAACATAGTCAATATGCACGATTCTAGCTCCAGTGACCGTACGATGTCCATCCAACGGCCGTAGTGCTTCTTCAACCTCTGGTCTTCTTGCTCCAGCCGCCCAAACCAGCGTCGGTCGTGCCTCGTGCTCCTGCCTCCCGTGGCCGGCTGCGATGCGGCGGAGGCCTCACCGCCCACTACTACTCCCACCGCTAGCCAGGCCATCCCTCTACTCACCCACACCCCTTGTTATTCTGCAGCGACGACAACCTCACACCGCAGCGAACCAGTGAACCCTCGTACTCCTCTACGCGTGGGCATCCACTGCCGCGTCTTCCCCGGCTCCGCGTCGTCCCTTCCTAGGCCTCGTCGTCGACCACCGCCCTGGTGCTCTCGGCGCGGCGTGGTCAATGTGGTCAAGGAACGGCTTCCATCGGACGTGGACTGTACGTGCAGAGGCTGACAGCTGGGTCCACGGCCGTAGCAAGGAAGTGTCTCCTTATTACGCGCAAAATAATTATTCCTCCACCTGACAGCGGGGACCCACCGGACGGGCCACCATGTTTAGCGAAAAAAATGTTCCCCCCTGACTGCTGGGACCCACCAGCTACACCTTCGCACGCAAGGAAGTGCGTCGGGGCAAAAAAAAACAAAACGATTCGCCCCCTGACTGCTGGGACCCACCACCTACATCTTCGCACGCAAGGAAGTGCGTCCGGGCAAAAAAAACGATTCCCCCCTGACTGCTAGGACCCACCTGCTACATCTTCGCACGCAAAGGAAGTGCATCCGGTCAAAAAAAAACGATTTGCCCCTCTGACTGCTGGGACCCACCAGCTACATTTTTGCACGCAAGGAACTGCCTGACAGTCGGGACCCACCTGGTCGAAGCGTACGTAGCATTGTCATTCTGGTCGGGAACTTGTACGTACATATATACTGGTCGATGTAGAGGCGCGCACCTATCGTAGTAGAGGCGCGCACGTAGCATGTACATGTACGTACAGCGGCCAGGGTGCAAGAAAGAAAATACGGCCACGTATGTGTACATACGGGCGGGGTCTCGAACGCCTAGTCGCGCATACGTACGGCGAGGGCTCGTGTTCATGGGGAGGCAACGGAATGTGTCGTGTTCATGGGGAGGCAACGGAATGCGTCGTGTTCATGGGGAGGCAACGGAATGGGTCGTGTTCATCGGGAGGCAACGGAACACGTGGGAGCCAACCGGCTTAGACGGAACAGGCGATGGAAACGAGGCCTGGCGTACCGCAGAACGGAGGAAACAAACCTCCTACGTGAAGGAAATATGCCCTAGAGGCAATAATAAAGTTATTATTTATTTCCTTATTTCATGATAAAAGTTTATTATTCATGTTAGAATTGTATTAACCGGAAACATAATACATGTGTGAATACATAGACAAACATAGTGTCACTAGTGTGCCTCTACTTGACTAGCTCGTTGAATCAAAGATGGTTAAGTTTCCTAGCCATAGACATGACTTGTCATTTGATTAACGGGATCACATCATTAGGAGAATGATGTGATTGACATGACCCATTCTGTTAGCCTAGCACTTGATCGTTTAGTATGCTGCTATTGCTTTCTTCATGACTTATACATGTTCCTCGTAACTATGAGATTATGCAACTCCGTTTATCGGAGGAACACTTTGGTGCTACCAAACGTCACAACGAATCTGGGTGATTATAAAGGAGTACTACAGGTGTCTCCAAAGGTACATGTTGGGTTGGCGATTTGAGATTAGGTTTTGTCACTCCGATTGTCGGAGAGGTATCTCTGGGCCCTCTCGGTAATGCACATCACTATAAGCCTTGCGAGCAATGTAGCTAATGAGTTAGTTATGGAATGATGCATTATGTAACGAGTAAAGAGACTTGCCGGTAACGAGATTGAACTAGGTATTGGATACCGACGATCGAATCTCGGGCAAGTAACTGAAGGAAATATGCCCTAGAGGCAATAATAATGTTATTATTTATTTCCTTATATCATGATAAATGTTTATTATTCATGCTAGAATTGTATTAACCGGAAACATAATACATGTGTGAATACATAAACCTACAGAGTGTCACTAGTATGCCTCTACTTGACTAGCTCGTTAATCAAAGATGGTTATGTTTCCTAACCATGAACAAGGAGTTGTTATTTGATTAACGGGATCACATCATTGGTTGAATGATCTGATTGACATGACCCATTCCATTAGCATAGCACCTGATCGTATAGTTTGTTGCTAGTGCTTTTCTTCATGACTTATACATGTTCCTATGACTATGAGATTATGCAACTCCCGCTTGCCCGAGGAACACTTTGGGTGCTACCAAACGTCACAACGAATCGGGTGATTATAAAGGTACATTACAGGTGTCTCCGAAGGTACATGTTGGGTTGGCATATTTCGAGATTAGGATTTGTCACTCCGATTGTCGGAGAGGTATCTCTGGGCCCTCTCGGTAATGCACATCACATAAGCCTTGCAAGCATTGCAACTAAATGTGTTAGTTGTGAGATGATGTATTACGGAACGAGAAAAGAGACTTGCCAAGAAACGAGATTGAACTAGGTATTGGATACCGACGATCGAATCTCGGGCAAGTAACATACCGATGACAAAGGAACAACGATGTTGTTATGCGGTCGACCGATAAAGATCTTCGTAGAATATGTAGGAACCAATATGGGCATCCAGGTCCCGCTATTGGTTATTGACCGAGAAGTGTCTCGGTCATGTCTACATAGTTCTCGAACCCGTAGGGTCCGCACGCTTAACGTTCGATGGCGGTTATTATGAGTTTTATGATGTTGATGTACGAAGGTTGTTCGAGTCCCGGATGAGATCACGGACATGACGAGGAGTCTCGAAATGGTCGAGACATAAAGATTGATATATTGGAAGCCTATGTTTGACTCGGAATCACTCCGGGTGAAATTGGGAATTTTACCGAGTACCGGGGTTACGGAACCTCCCGGGAGTCAATGGGCCTTGATGGGCCTTAAGGGAAAGAGAAAGGGGCCCTATAGCTGGCGCAGCCTTCCCCCTTCCCTAGTCCTATTAGGATTAGGAGAAGGGGTGGCCTCTCTCTCCCTCTCCCCTTGGTCAAACCCTAGTTGGACTAGGATTTGGGGGAATCCTACCCTAGTAGGAGTAGGACACCCTGGTGCGCTCCCTCTTGGCCGCCAGCCCCTCCCTTCCTCCTTTATATCTGAGGGCAGGGGCACCCCATGACACACAAGTTGATCGATTAGATCGTTCCTTAGCCGTGTGCGGTGCCCCTTCCACCAGATTACACCTCGATCATATCAGAGCGGAGCTTAGGCGAAGCCCTGCGTCGGTGGAACATCATCATCGCCACCACGCCATCGTCTTGACGAAACTCTCCTCAACACTCGGCTGGATCGGAGTTCGAGGGACGCCATCGAGCTGAACGTGTGCAGAACTCGGAGGTGCCGACGCTCGGTACTTGGATCGGTTGGATCGGGAAGAAGTACGACTACTTCCTTTACGCTGCGTCAACGCTTCCGTTCTGGTCTCACGAGGGTACGAGACAACACTCTCATCTCGTTGCTATGCATCACCATGGTCTTGCGTGATCGTAGGAAAATTTTGAAATTACTACGCTCCCCAACAGTGGTATCGAGCCTGGTTTTATGCGTTGATGTCATATGCACGAGTAGAACACAAGTGAGTTGTGGGCGATACAAGTCATACTACCTACCAGCATGTCATACTTTGGTTCAGCGGTATTGTGAGATGAAGCGCCCGGACCGACATTACGCCAGACGCTTACGCGAGACTGGTTTCACCGCTGTGAGCACTCGTTGCTTAAAGGTGACCGGCGGGTGTCTGTCTCTCTCACTTTAGTTGAACCGAGTGTGGCTACGCCCGGTCCTTGAGAAGGTTAAACGGAGTCTATTTGATGAAGTATCGTTGTGGTTTTGATGCGAGGTAAGAACGGTTCTTGCTCAGCCCGTAGCAGCCACGTAAAATTTGCAACAACAAAGTAGAGGACGCCTAACTTGTTTTTGCAGGGCATGTTGTGATGTGATATGGTCAAGACGTGATGCTATATTTTATTGTATGAGATGATCATGTTTTGTAACCGAAGTTATCGGCAATCGGCAGGAGCCATATGGTTGTCGCTTATTGTATGAAATGCAACGCCATGTAATTGCTTTACTTTATCACTAAGCAGTAGCGATAGTCGAGAAGCAATAGTTGGCGAGACGACAACGATGCTACGATGGAGATCAAGGTGTCGCTACCGGTGACGATGGTGATCATGACGCGGTGCTTGGAGATGGAGATCACAAGCACAAGATGATGATGACCATATCATATCACTTATATTGATTGCATGTGATGTTTATCCTTTATGCATCTTATCTTGCTTTGATTGACGGTAGCATTATAAGATGATCTCTCACTAAAATTATCAAGAAGTGTTCTCCCGAGTATGCACCGCTGCGAAAGTTCTTCGTCTTTGAGACACCACGTGATGATCGGGTGTGATAGGCTCTACGCTCAAATACAACGGGTGCAAAACAGTTGCGCACGCGAATACTCAGGTTATACTTGACGAGCTATGCATATAAGATATGACCTCGAACACGGAGACCGAAAGGTCGAGCGTGAATCATATAGTAGATATGATCAACATATTGATGTTCACCATTGAAACTACTCCATCTCACGTGATGATCGGACATGGTTTAGTTGATTTGGATCACGTAATCACTTAGATGACTAGAGAGATGTCTATCTAAGTGGGAGTTCTTAAGTAATATGATTAATTGAACTTTAATTTATCATGAACTTAGTCTGGTAGTATTTTGCAAATTATGTTGTAGATCAATAGCTCGCGTTGTTGCTTCCCTATGTTTTCATATGTGTTCCTAGAGAAAATTGTATTGAAAGATGTTAGTAGCAATGATGCGGATTGGATCCGTGATCCGAGGTTTATCCTCATTGCTGCGCAGAAGAATTATGTCCTTAATGCACCGCTAGGTGACAGACCTATTGCAGGAGCAGATGCGACGTTATGAACGTTTATTAGCTCAATATGAGCGATCTGACGTTATGAACGTTTGGCCAGCTCAATATGATGACTACTTGATAGTTTAGTGCACCATGCTTAACGGCTTAGAATCGGGACTTCAAAGACGTTTTGAACGTCATGGACCATATGAGATGTTCCAGAATTGAAGTTAATATTTCAAGCAAATACCGAGTTGAGAGATATGAAGTCTCCAACAAGTTCTATAGCTAAAAGATGGAGGAGAATCGCTCAACTAGTGAGCATGTGCTCAGATTGTCCGAGTACTTCAATCACTTGAATCAAGTGGGAGTTAATCTTCCGAGATAAGATAGTGATTGACAGAATTCTCTAGTCACCATCACTAAGTTAGTAGAACTTCGTGATGAACTATAGTATGCAAGGGATGACGAAAAAGATTCTCGAGCTCTTCGCGATGCTAAAATCGCGAAGGTAGAAATCAAGAAAACATCAAGTGTTGATGGTTGACAAGACCACTAGTCTCAAGGAAAATGGCAAAGGGAAGAAGGGAACTTCAAAAGGAACGGCAAGCAAGTTGCTGCTCGAGTGAAGAAGCCCAAGTCTAGACCTAAGCACGAGACCGAGTACTTTTACTGCATGGAAATGGTCCTTTGGAAGCGGAACTACCCCTGAATATTTGGTGGATAAGAAGGATGGCAAAGTGAACAAGGTTATATTTGATATACAGGTTATTGATGTGTGCCTTACTAGTGTTTATAGTAGCCCCGAGTATTTGATACTGTTAGGTTGCTAAGATTAGTAACTCAAACAGGAGTTGAGAATAAACAGAGACTAGTTGAAGGGAAGTGACGATGAGTGTTGGAAGTAGTTCCAAGATTGATATGATCATCATCGCACACTCCCTATACTTTCGGGATTAGTGTGGAACCTAAATAAGTGTTATTTGGTGTTGAGCATAAATATGATTTGATCATGTTTATTGCAATACGGTTATTCATTTAAGTAAGAGAATAAATTGTTGTTCTGCTTACATGAATAAAACCTTATATGGTTACACACCCAATGAAAATGGTTCATTGGATCTCGATCATAGTGATACACATATTCATAATATTGAAACCAAAAGATGCAAAGTTAATAATGATAGTGCAACTTATTTGTGGCACTCGCCGTTTAGGTCATATTGGTGTAAAGCGCATGAAGAAAACTCCATCTGATGGACTTTGGAATCACTTGATTATGAATCATTTGATGCTTGCGAACCGTGCCTTTTGGGCAAGATGACTAAAACTCCGTTCTCCGAACAATGGAACAAGCTACTGACTTATTGGGAATAATACATACCGATGTATGCGATCCAATGAGTGTTGATGCTCGTGGCAAGTATCGTTATTTTCGACCTTCACAAGATGATTTGAGCAGATATGGGTATATCTACTTGATGAAACATAAGTCTGAAATAGTTGAAAGGTTCAAAGAATTTCAGAGTGAAGTGGAAAATCATCGCAACAAGAAAATAAAGTTTCGTGATCTGATCGTGGAGATGAATATTTGAGTTACGAGTTTGGTCTTCAATGAAAACAATGTGGAATAGTTTCACAGCTCACGCCACATAGAACACCACAACGTTATGGTGTGTCCGAACGTCAGAATCGCAGTACTTTATTTTGATATGGTGCGATCTATGATGTATCTTACCGATTTACCACTATCGTTTTGGGGTTATGCATTAGAGACAGCTGCATTCACGTTTAATAGGGCACCATCTAAATCCGCTGAGATGACACCGTATGAACTATGGTTTAGCAATAAACCTAAGCTGTCGTTTCTTAAAGTTTGAGTTGTGATGCTTATGTGAAAAGTTTTCACCTGATAAGCTCGAACCCAAATCGGAGAAATGCGTCTTCATAGAATACCCAAAGGCAACTATTGGGTACACCTTCTGTCACAGATCCGAAGGCAAGTGTTTCGTTGCTAAGATGGATCCTTTCTAGAGAAGAAGTTTCTCTCGAAAGAAGTGAGTGGGAGGAAAGTAGAACTTGATGAGGTAATTGTACCTTCTCCCTTATTGGAAAGTAGTTCATCACAGAAATCAGTTCCAGTGATTCCTACACCAATTAGTGAGGAAGTTAATGATGATGATCATGAAACTTCAGATCAAGTTGCTACCAAACCTTGTAGGTCTTCCAGAGTAAGATCCGCACCAGAGTGGTACGGTAATCATGTTCTGGAAGTCATGTTACTAGACCATGATGAACCTACGAACTATGAGGAAGCGATGATGAGCCCAGATTCCGCGAAATGGTTTGAGACCATGAAATCTGAGATGGGATCCATATATGAGAACAAAGTGTGGACTTTGATGGAGTTGCCCGATGATCGGCAAGCCATATTATATAAATGGATCTTCAAGAGGAAGACGGACACTGATAGTAGTGTTACTATCTACAAAGCTCGACTTGTCGCAAAAAGGTTTTTTGACAAGTTCAAGGTGTTGACTACAATGAGATTTTCTCAATTGTAGCGATGCTTAAGTCTGTCTGAATCATGTTAGCAATTGCCACATTTTATGAAATCTGGCAAATGGATGTCAAAACTACATTCTTTAATGGATTTATTAAAGAAGAGTTGTATATGATGCAACAGAAGGTTTTGTCAATCCTAAAGGAGCTAACAAAATGTGCAAGCTCCAGCGATCCATCTATGGACTGGTGCAAGCATCTCGGAGTTGGAATAAACGCTTTGATAGTGTGATCAAAGCATATGGTTTTATCTGACTTTTGGAGAAGCTGTATTTACAAGAAAGTGAGTGGGAGCACTACAAGCATTTCGATAAGTATATGTGAATGACATATTGTTGATCGAAATAATGTAGAATTATTCGCAAAGCATAAAGGAGTATTTGAAAGGAGTTTTTCAAAGAAGGACCTCGGTGAAGCTGCTTACATATTGAGCATCAAGATCTATAGAGATAGATCAAGACGCTTGATAAGTTTTTCAATGAATACATACCTTGACAAGATTTTGAAGTAGTTCAAAATGGAACAGTCAAAGAAAGAGTTCTTGCCTGTGTTACAAGGTGTGAGATTGAGTAAGACTCAAAACCCGACCACGGCAGAAGATAGAAAGAGAATGAAAGTCATTCCCTATGCATCAGCCATAGGTTCTATAAAGTATGTCATCTTGTGTACTGATCTATTGCATACCCTACCACTAAGATTGGCAAGGGAGTGCAATAGAGATCTAGGAGTAGATCAATGGACATCGGTCAAAATTATCCTTAGTAGAATAAGGATATGTTTCTCGATTATGGAAGTGAAAAAGGTTCGTCGTAAAAGGTTACGTCGATGCAAGTTTTAAACACTAATCTAGATGACTCTGAGTCTCAATCTAGATACATATTGAAAGTGGGAGCAATTAGCTAGAGTAGCTCCGTGCAGAGCATTGTAGACATAGAAATTTGCAAAATACTTACGGCTCTGAATGTGACAGATCCGCTGACTAAAATTATCTCACAAGCAAAACATGATCACACCTTAGTACTCTTTGGGTGTTAATCACATAGCGATGTGAACTAGATTACTGACTCTAGTAAACCCTTTGGGTGTTGGTCACATGTCGATGTGAACTATGGGTGTTAACCACATATAGATGTGAACTATTGATGTTAAATCACATGGCGATGTGAACTAGATTATTGACTCTAGTGCAAGTGGGAGATCAAGGAAATATGCCCTAGAGGCAATAATAATGTTATTATTTATTTCCTTATATCATGATAAATGTTTATTATTCATGCTAGAATTGTATTAACCGGAAACATAATACATGTGTGAATACATAAACCTACAGAGTGTCACTAGTATGCCTCTACTTGACTAGCTCGTTAATCAAAGATGGTTATGTTTCCTAACCATGAACAAGGAGTTGTTATTTGATTAACGGGATCACATCATTGGTTGAATGATCTGATTGACATGACCCATTCCATTAGCATAGCACCTGATCGTATAGTTTGTTGCTAGTGCTTTTCTTCATGACTTATACATGTTCCTATGACTATGAGATTATGCAACTCCCGTTTGCCGAGGAACACTTTGGGTGCTACCAAACGTCACAACGAATCGGGTGATTATAAAGGTACATTACAGGTGTCTCCGAAGGTACATGTTGGGTTGGCATATTTGAGATTAGGATTTGTCACTCCGATTGTCGGAGAGGTATCTCTGGGCCCTCTCGGTAATGCACATCACATAAGCCTTGCAAGCATTGCAACTAAATGTGTTAGTTGTGAGATGATGTATTACGGAACGAGAAAAGAGACTTGCCAAGAAACGAGATTGAACTAGGTATTGGATACCGACGATCGAATCTCGGGCAAGTAACATACCGATGACAAAGGAACAACGTATGTTGTTATGCGGTCCGACCGATAAAGATCTTCGTAGAATATGTAGGAACCAATATGGGCATCCAGGTCCGCTATTGGTTATTGACCGAGAAGTGTCTCGGTCATGTCTACATAGTTCTCGAACCCGTAGGGTCCGCACGCTTAACGCTTGATGGCAGTTATTATGAGTTTTATGATGTTGATGTACCGAAGGTTGTTCGAGTCCCGGATGAGATCACGGACATGACGAGGAGTCTCGAAATGGTCGAGACATAAAGATTGATATATTGGAAGCCTATGTTTGACTCGGAATCACTCGGGTGAAATTGGGAATTTTACCGAGTACCGGGGTTACCGGAACCTCCCGGGAGTCAATGGGCCTTGATGGGCCTTAAGGGAAAGAGAAAGGGGCCCTATAGCTGGCGCAGCCTTCCCCTTCCCTAGTCCTATTAGGATTAGGAGAAGGGGTGGCCTCTCTCCCTCTCCCTTGGTCAAACCCTAGTTGGACTAGGATTTGGGGGAATCCTACCCTAGTAGGAGTAGGACACCCTGATGCGCCTCCCTCTTGGCCGGCCAGCCCTCCCTTCCCTCCTTTATATACAGGGGCAGGGGCACCCCATGACACACAAGTTGATCGATTAGATCGTTCCTTAGCCGTGTGCGGTGCCCCTTCCACCAGATTACACCTCGATCATATCAGGCGGAGCTTAGGCGAAGCCCCTGCGTCGGTGGAACATCATCATCGCCACCACGCCATCGTGTTGACGAAACTCTCCCTCAACACTCGGCTGGATCGGAGTTCGAGGGACGTCATCGAGCTGAACGTGTGCAGAACTCGGAGGTGCCGTACGTTCGGTACTTGGATCGGTTGGATCGGGAAGAAGTACGACTACTTCCTTTACGTTGCGTCAACGCTTCCGTTGCTGGTCTACGAGGGTACGTAGACAACACTCACATCTCGTTGCTATGCATCACCATGGTCTTGCGTGATCGTAGGAAAATTTTTGAAATTACTACGTTCCCCAACAGTAACATACCGATGACAAAAGGAACAACGTATGTTGTTATGCGGTTTGACCGATAAAGATCTTCGTATAATATGTAGGAGCCAATATGGGCATCCAGGTTCCGCTATTGGTTATTGACCAAGAATAGTTCTAGGTCATGTCTACATAGTTCTCGAACCCGTAGGGTCCGCACGCTTAAGGTTTCGATGACAGTTATATTATGAGTTTATGAGTTTTGATGTACCGAAGGAGTTCGGAGTCCCGGATGAGATCGGGGACATGACGAGGAGTCTCGAAATGGTCGAGACGTAAAGATCGATATATTGGACGACTATATTCGGAGTTCGGAAAGGTTCCGAATGATTCGGTATTTTTCGAGTACCTGGGAGAGTTACGGAATTCGCCGGGAGAAGTATTGGGCCTTATTGGGCCCTGCGGGAAAGAGAGAGGGGCTGCCTAGGGCAGGCCGCGCGCCCCCCCAAGGCCTAGTCCGAATTGGACTAGGGGGAGGGGCCGCACCCCTTCTTCCCTTCCCCTTCCTTCTCTCCTACTCCTACTAGGAAAGGAGGAGTCCTACTCCCGGTGGGAGTAGGACTCCCCCCTTGGTGCGCCCCCTCCTAGGCCGGCCACCTCCTCCCTTGCTCCTTTATATCTGGGGCGGTGGGGCACGCCATGACACACAAGTTGATCTACGGATCGTTCCTTAGCGTGTGCGGTGCCCCCTCCACCATATTCCACTTGGTCATATCGTCGCGGAGCTTAGGCGAAGCCCTGCGCCGGTGAAGTCATATCGTCATGAGCTTAAGCGAAGCCCTGCGTCGGTGGAGCATCATCATCGTACCACGCCGTCAGGTTGTGGAACTCATCCCCGACGCTTTGCTGGATCGGAGCCCGGGATCGTCATCGAGCTGAACGTGTGCTGAACACGGAGGTGCCGTGACGCTCGGTACTTGGATCGGTCGGATCGTGAAGACGCACGACTACATCAACGCGTTGTTATAACGCTTCGCTTTCGATCTCACGAGTGTACGTGGGACGACACTCTCCCTCTCGTTGCTATGCCATCACCATGATCTTGCGTGCGCGCAGAGGAAATTTTTTGAAATTACACGTTCCCCAACACTACGGATCAAACGGGGTCCTGTTGATCGGGAGGGTGTGGCGATCGCAAAACGGATTTAAACGGACTTGTGTTGGAGCGTTACGGTCAAACGGGGTCCTGTTGATCGGGAGGGTGTGGCGTGCCGCAAAACGGACGGAACGGACTTGTGTTGGGCGCCACGGTCGAAATGGGGGAGGGTTGTGGCGCATCGCAAAACGGACTCCACGGATCTGTTCATCTCCACCGTCGACCTCCTCCGGCCTCCACGGGCTACCGTCGGCGCCCTCCAGCCTCCACGGGCTCCTGCTCATCCAGCCTCCACCGCGGCGCTTACTCCACGGCCTCGCTCAACCACCCCTCCACGGGCGCCTCCATCAGATAATCTGCTCATCCAGCCCTCCACACCACGGGTCTGTTCAACCACCCCTCCACGGCCACCCCTCCACCATCTACTGTTCATCCAGCCCTCCACACCACGGGTTCCTGTTCATCCAGAGGCAACGCCACCGCTAATTGTTCATCCAACCTCCCCCCCCCAACGCTCACTGTTCATCCCAGAGGCAGCATCGATCGGCTTCAGTTAGCAGCAGTAGTGAAGGAATCGCTCCATCGGGTTCAGATTAACAGCCATCGATCGATCGCCGGGTTCGAAGAACGCGAGTTCTGCAGTCAATCGCCGGGTTGATTAGAGCCCAATGACTCGCTTCGGCTTGATTAGAGCTAACGCCTCGCACACATGTGCGTACGTACGAGAGAAATGCGCATCGCTCCGCCCCAGACCTCCCACCGTAACCGGCAACTCCCCAAAATTTTCCTCCCACTCGCTTCTACCACAGTTTTTTCCGTCATGGACGGCCCAAAGAATGTCATGCAGCTGCGTCTCCGGCCCGCCCAGGATGAAAAGCCCATTTTCTATCATGATTTTTTGTCATAGAAGTAGGAGCCCACCACATCTATGATGATACCGGGTTTTGTCACAATTATCATCATAGAAGTGTCATATGTATAACAGAAAAAAAAATTCGTTCGGCCCAAAATGTCACGGATGTGTCTTTTTTTTGTAGTGACAATCCACAGTCTTTGGTCCAAGCTTCCGCTTCTTTGGAATTGGAACATTGACTTTCGCCAAACAACCCCATGTTCGTAGATAAGAGAGTTTTAACCTTTTCTTCTCCCATTCCTCGAATGGAGTTATTTCTTTGTTCTTTATGATAACTCGGTTTAGGACATGACATGCTGTCAATATCGCCTCCCCCCCCCATCATGCCTTGGAGAGACCCGATGTGTCTAACATGGCGTTAACCAAATTAGTTAGAGTACGGTTCTTTCTTTCGGCCACCCCATTTGATTGAGGTGAGTAGGGAGGCGCCCTCTCATGGACTATACCATGTTCCGCACAAAAAACATCTAATTCATTGGAAAAATACTCTCCACCACGGTCGGACCTAAGCCTCTTGATTTTTCGATCAAGTTGGTTTTCCACTTCAGCTTTATAGATCTTGAAAAAGTTTAAAGCCTCATCCTTAGATTTCAAAAGATACACACGGCAGTATCTAGTGGAGTCGTCAATTAACGTCATGAACTGTTTCTTTCCACCTTTTGTCAAAACACCATTCATTTCACATAGATCTGAATGTAGGAGCTCAAGTGGTGCAAGATTTCTCATTTCTGCAGTCGTGTGAGACTTACGAGGTTGCTTAGCTTGCACACGAACTTGACACTTATATCCCTTGACAGTGGTGAAACTACGGATTAAGTTCAACTTCGCTAGTCGCGACATGCAACCAAAGTTAACATGACAAAGACGTGAATGCCACACATATGATTCACTATTGTTGCAAACATGATTAACAACTTTATTGCAAATGTCTGATAAAGATAAATGAAACAGGCCTCCTGACTCATAGCCTTTACCAAAAAAGGTTCCATACTTGGATATTACAAATTTATTTGACTCAATGACAAGCTTATAACCATCTCTACACATAAGAGATCCGCTAACAAGATTTTTATTGACAGAGGGGACATAATGCACGTTCTTCAGCCGCACGATCTTCCCCGAAGTAAACTTCAGATCGACCATGCCAACACCACGAACAGAAGCACTTGAACCGTTGCCCATCAGCACGGTTCAAGTCCCTACGGTCTGATAAGAAGAAAACATGGAAATATCACCGCATACATGCACATTAGCACCCGTGTCAATCAACCAATCGGAGAATGACATACTGAAAGAATAGTGGAAATATACCATTCCCAAAGATCCTTCATGTCAGTGTCTCCAATGACAACATTAGCGGTCTTGCCGCCTTTCCCAGGATGACGCTTGTCATAGCGATTAGGGAAACTAGGAGCCCAATGATCAGGATCCCCACACACATGACAAACACCTTTCTTCTTGAAGTTCATGTGTTGCACAGCCTTGTTCTTCCCATCAAACTTTGCATTACCATCAAACTTGCCCTTGTTCTTGAACTTTTGGGGCTGGAAGTTCTTCTTCTGTACCAGATTAGCACTAGACCCTCCCTCAATACCTCGAGCACGTGTGTCCTTTGCTCTTGCCTTTTCTTCCACATCAAGAGTGCCAATGAGATCCGGGACGGAAAACTCCTGTCTCTTATGTTTCAGTAACGTAGCAAAGTTCCTCCACGAAGGAGGAAGCTTAGTGATGATACCTCCGGCAACAAACTTGTCCGGTAGCATACAACTGAAGTGCACAAGTTCTCTAGCAAATGACTGTATCTCATGAGCTTGCTCAATCACGGAGCGCTCTTCAGTCATCCTATAATCATATAATTGCTCCATGATGTACAGCTCAGTGCCAGCATCCGAGACCCCAAAATTGGCCTCGAGTGCATCCCACATATCTTTTCCATTATCAATTGACGCATAAGCATCAACTATGTTCTCACCAAGAACACTCAAGAGAGCAGCCTTAAACAGAGTATCCATTTTCTGAAAGGCTTGTGCCTGTTGAGCATCAAGCTCCCCTTCAGGTTTGCCAAGAGTGGCGTCATAGCAGCTCATGGTTTGAAACCATAAGACTTCTCTCACGCGCCACCTCTTATAGTGGATACCCTCAAACATAGGAGGTCTCATGGAAGCAGCAAAACCACTTGGGGTAAATTGCCTATAATAAGGTTTTTGGATTGTTGGAAATATGAGCAATTTACCAAATAATTTTGCTAACGGAAATACAAGATAAAGCATGACTAATATAGCAGAGATAAAGCAAGTCATGCAATCTGACAGAGTGAAGGTAAATAGCATCTGCATATATGAACTTGAACTAAACACATCTAGAACAGATACTAGATGAAGTTGCATACATGAAGTAGAACCTATCATATGTAGGGCGGAAACTAGAGCAAAGAACTGTGTCACGACATCTAACAGAAAGAGCAAGAACACGTACGGGACAGCAGCAGCAGAAGCACTGGACTTGGGGTCAACATCCTCTCCAGCCATGTCGTTGCTGAGGTAGTTGACATCGGGGAAGAAGTCGTCGTCGGGAAAGTAGTTGTCGGAGTCCGTGATGAAGAAGCCAGTAGTCACGCGGAGCGCTCCCCAAAAACCTTATCACCCTTCTCCCGTACAGGACTCAAAAGGTGCGGTTTCGGAGGCCTACTGTCCCGACCTGCGGTGCACGCCGCAAGCCGGGATGAGGAAGATCGTGGCAGTAGCTTAGTGGTCAGGAACTTGGAGGCGAGAGGTTTGCGTTGTTCTGGTGTGTTTCTCTGGGAGGAGCTACCTCCCTTTTATAGGCACAAGAGAGGGACGCGAACAGGCTGCGACGCCGTTCGAATTCAGTGTCCATTGCGACCTCCCTTTTATAGGCAAAGGAGAGGGACGCGAACAGGCTGCGACGCCGTTCGAATTCAGTGTCCACTACAGAAAATGTTTCAGCTCCCGCGTGACCTTTCGTATACCCATCGTGCGTGGCAAAAACTTAGACATCGGCTCGGCTCATTCCCGCAACCCACGGCGTGTCGTATCGTGACGAGGCGTGGCGTGGCGAGGCGGGCGGCGGAGGAGGAGCGCGTGTGGATGTCCCTCTTGTTCTCATCCTCATACATGTGGAGAGAGAGCCTCCCTTATAAAGAGGTCCAACTCCCTCTAAACTAGCAATGTGGGACTACACTTTTGTTCCACCTCTTACCTTGCACGAATGGGCTGCGTGGGCCTCTAGGATTTATTCGGAATTTCTGAAACTGCTATTGGGCTAGGCCCAAAATAGAAAAAATTCCAGCTGCCACCAGATCAGACACCGTATCATCAGCGATGTTCGTGATGCCGAAGAATAGAGGTTTGCTGCCGTACAGAACCTCGAAGGGAGAGGACTTGACTACTGAGTGGTATGATGTGTTGTACAAGAACTCCACCAGCGCCAACCAGTACCTTTCTGTGGTTCCGTCGGTCTGCGGGTGCCGCGCTGATGATATGTTCAGTGTGGTCGGTGTCAGTTTGGCCAGCTCTTGCCATACCCGACTAGTGAAGATCCGGTCTCGATCAGAAACCATCTTGTCTGGGGGTCCGTGGAGCTTGAAAACGTTCTACATGTATGCTTTAGCCACTTGTAGGGCAGAGAACGGGTGTCGGAGAGGAATGAAATGGGTGTACCGTGGTCATCTTATCCATGACCATGAGGATTGAGTTGTAGCCCTTTGATCTTGGCAGCCCTTCTACAAAGTCCAAGGTTACCATTTCCTAAGCTTGTTCTGGAATTGGCAGTGGTTGGAGGAGTCCGGGGTACTTGACATGCTCTGGCTTGGCTTGTTTGCAAATTGCACAGTTTCCCACGAACATCTTCACAGCTTGTTTTAGCTTGGGCCATGCAAACAGTCTGATGATGCGGTTATATGTCGCCTGAACCCCTGAGTGGCCACCTATCGCCCCTGAGTGCATTTCATGAAGAACTTTGTCTTGTGCTTCCTTGTTTTGACCGAGCCACACACGTCCTTTATACCTGATGAGTCCGTCTGTCACTTGGAAGGGTCCCTTGAGGGCGATCCCTTGTTTTGCCTTGGTCAGCATATCACTACAGCTTGGGTCCATCCCATATCCTTGCTTGACTTGTGTTAACCACGTTGGAACGCAAACCGTGATGGAGCAGTTGGACCCCGCTGGTCTGCGTGACAAGGCGTCCGCAGCCAAGTTTGTTGCTCCTTTGTGATATTCAATTTTGTATTGTAGCCCCAACAGCTTTGACAGCGCCTTGTGTTGCCAGGGCATGGTCAGTCGCTGCTCATCCAAACAAGCCAGGCTGCGATGGTCGGTGCGAATGGTGAACTCGGACTACAGCAGGTATGGTCTCAATCGCTCCACCGCCATGAGGATGGCCAGACACTCTTTCTCATAGGTAGATAACATCCGATGTCAAGGGCCAAGCGCTTGGCTCAGGAAGGCAATCGGGTGGTGTCGTTGCATCAGAACAGCACCAATACCAACGTCTGAGGCATCGGTCTCCACTATGAACAGCTGCTTGAAATCCGGCAATGCCAGCACTGGGGCTGAAGTCAGTGCTCATTTTAGGGTCTGGAAAGCTTGCTCGCACGTGTCTATCCACTGATATGGCATGCCCTTCTTGAGAAGATCTGTAAGTGTACGGCTGATCACCCCATAGTGCTTGATGAACCGGCGGTAATATCCGGCTAGTCTCAAAAACTGACGCAACTCCATCACCAAGGTGGCTGGATTCCATGCTTGAAATTTCTCAATATTCTCGGGGTCAATGTGTACCCCATCCGTAGTGACCACGTGTCCCAAATATCTTTGATGTGGCTATGCAAAGACACACTTCTTGATCTTGTGCTTGAGAGAGTACTTTTCCAGCCGCTGAAAGACCTGACGCAACAGCTTCACATGTTCCCGAAGGGTTTTGTTGAAAACCAGGATGTCATCGATGAACACTAACACTCCATGGCGAAGCAGAGGTCCTAGAACAATGTGCATGCCGTGCTGAAAAGTGAATGGCCCTCCGGTCACTCCATATGGCATAACCTTATACTTGAAGTGCCTGTGGTGGGTTTGGAAAGCTGTCTTCGGCTAATCTCCTGGACGCATCCGAATCTAGTGATTCCCGATCTCAAATCGAGACTAGTGAACACCATTGCTCCATGCAGTTCGTCCAAAAGTTTCTCGATGATTGGAATTGGGTATATGTGCTTGCTGGTGATTGCATTCAAAAGAAGGTAGTTGACACAGAATCTCCATTCTCTGTCCTTTTTCTGTACCAATAGAACATGCGAAGAAAAGGGGCTGCGGCTGCACTGAATGATTCCTTGCCGCAGCATCTCTCTGACCTGTGCCTCAATTTCGTCTTTCTGAACAGGATTGTATCTGTACGGCCGCACGTTCACCGGTTGAGCTCCTGGGATAAGATATATGGAATGATCGAACTCCCGCGATGGTGGCAGCCCTTGGGGTTCTGTGAACAAACTGTTGAACTCGTCAAGTAAGGCTTGCACTTCAGGTGGCACCGGGGCTGTTTCCATGTCTGCTTTGACCTCTGCTACCAACAACACATGCGCGATGGCTGTCCTTGCTTGCAACAGGTTCAGTTGAGTGGATGAAATAGGTTCGCAAATGATATCCGACTTGTCTATCCCTTTGACTTTCACCGCTTGCCACACGAGTGGATGAAATAGGTTCGCACATAACTAGTTGAACTAGTTTATTTTTAGAAAGAACTAGTTTATTTCTATTTATAGTAAGTTTATATTTAGTAAGACCTAGTTGAATTAATAGAACTAGTTGAACATGACACATTTGTTGTCGTTTTTTTAGTTTAAGCAATTATTCCCGCATCGATGATGACGATGCCTATCCCGCATCCTCGCCGTCGATACCCGTCGTTCGCTAGGGTTTTAGTTGTATTAGTGATGTTATCTGTATGATACTATTCGGGATGTATTAGTGATAACTTATAGGGTTTTTCTTTTTGCAGAAATCATGGAGCCCCTCCATCATCCCCGCCGTCGTCCCCATCACCGACCCCCTCCGACCTCGAGGTGAGACCAGCCAAATCTCCATGTCAATATGAGTCCAATAAGATATGATGTAGATAAAAACATGTATATCTTGTGTTTCTCAAATAGGATATGTGGTTGACCAAGTGGCCGGTCATGTTCAGGTTACACCTCCGAGTGGCCTATGTTTTGCCGAGTGTTGATTAATTTCCATTCCGACAAATTTCAGGCGCTCGATATGTCCTGTTTTAGCAAAGGTCATGCCGGAATTTTCCGTGAATTTTGGCATGACTTGTGCTAGAATATGTAGGAAATATCGAGTGGCCTGGATTTTCTAGAAAGATAATTAAACGATATTCCGGGATGACTTTAAGTCTGTCGAGGCCGAAGAATCCTGACTGTTGTCATGGGGGTCGTTTCTCCTTCTTCTTCGGGTGGTAGACCTTTGTTATGCACTAGGGGAAGGAGGAATAACGACCATCACTATGACGCCCGGATAGTTAAGCTACAGTGAACCTCCGCTAATGATGCCACGTCACCTCGGTTACTGTTGATAAACTCGCGTCAGTTTGAAACCCAGTTCAAATTTCAAATTTTAAAGTAAAACCAAACAATAAAAGTTTTCACACAATAAAACAAAAATGTTCGGGTTGTGGCAAATATTCCATACTAAATATTGGTGAAGAAAACCACACTTCTCTAAAGTATATAAGTGCACTATATTCAGTAAAACAGTAGCAAAAATAATTATTTAAATTCCTTTTATAATTAATAAAATGTCAAACTAAGTTATTTGGGGTCTAGACTTTTTGTGACTGTAGACTAAGTTGAAATACTAATTTTGATACTAAGTGTATATTTTACTAAAATAAAATGCAACTAAAATAAAACAGAAAGGATAAATAAAAATAGAAGAAGAAATAAAACAAAGCAAAACAAAGGGACCCCCCTTGTTGTGGGCCTTTAGCCCAATCGCCATCCAACCAGACCGCCCACCTTGGCCAATATGCCCCTCACCCGTGACCTAACCAAACCCCTCCCCACGATTCCCACCCCCCGATGATCTGGATCGGGCGCTCAACGACGCCGTCCCCGAGCCCGACATCGGCGCCCAACCCGACGCCGCCCCGACGTCGTCAGACTGCCCCGCCCCACTGCTCCTTCGCTGCACGCCATCGGCCTCGCCTGCCGTCACCATGCTGCCGCCCGAGGACCTCATCACCGTCACCCTCCCGCCTCGCCGCCACGCCTGAACGCCAATCCAGATCACCGCGTCGCCACCTCGTCGGACCGCCACCCTGTCGTCGCCCCGCTGCCTTCATCCCTGTGCCCCATTGCCCCGTGCCCTATAACCTCCCGTGAGCCCCCTCCTTCTCCTCTTCCCCGCGCTCCGGCCGCACACCTGCACGCCCGCGCCGTCTGCGCCCGACGCATGGCCGTGCCCCTGTTTTCCCTCACTCTGCTCCGCCTCCGGCCGCGACCAAACCCGCATCCGCTTGGCCCCGCTTGACCCCGCTTGACCCGCCTCCCCTGATCCTTTGGACGTCGAGCCTCCCCACCGGCCCCGGCGCGAGCCCTCGCTATCGCTGCACCACCACAACCGCCGTGCACACGCACACCCACACTTCGCCACCCACCGCTGCCTTCCCCCTACCGCGTCACGCTCGTCACCGTCCCTAGTGTTGGCGCCGTCGTCCCGTGCCCCGCCTCTGGCCCCGCAGGCCACGCCACGCCGGCGGCCAGATCCGGCACCCCGCGGCGCCCCGGGTCTGCCCTTCGGGTGCAAACGCCCGGGTGCCCGCTGCCCGTTTCGCCCGCTAGGCCCCCAGGAGCCTATGACAAAGGGGCCCCATGCCCCCAGAACGTTAAAAAAGAAAGAATCAAAGTATATAATAAAAATATAAATACTAATTAATTAATTAGTTAGTTAACTTAATTAATCTGCTTAGTTAAATGATTTTGTTTAACTAAGCTAAGTGAAATTAGATAACCTAATCATTTAGTTAAAGCTAATTAACACTGTTTCATTCCTATGAGACAATGACGAACGGGGCCCACGTGTCAGTTGACCCAGTCAATGGTCAATGTTGACCGCTGATGTCATACTGACGTCATGCTACTGCAATAGGTATATTTTTGAATTAAATAAACCTGATAATTCCAAAAATGATTTAAAACTTTAAAAATTAATATAAAATAAACCGTACCTCGGATGAAAATACTTTATATATGAAACTTTCTCAGAACGGCGAGACGAATCCGAATACGCAGTTCATTCGTCCGCCACACGTCCTTAGCATAGCGAACATGCAACAATCCACCTCTGTTTAATCTTCCCGAAAATGCCAAACACCGAGAACACTTTACCGGATGTCCCCCCCCCCTCCTTCGCCTGTAGCACCTAGTATTTCGTTAGGTCACTCCTAGCATCGTGTATTGCTATGTTATGCTTTGTGATGCTTTGATTGCTCTGTTATTTATTGTGTGACCCTCCGTTACTTCTTTCCGGTAGACCCTGAGACCGCTGCCGGTACCGCTGTGATCGACTACATCGATGATGAACCCTTCTTGCCAGAGCAACCAGGCAAGCCCCCCCCCCCTGATCACCAGATATCGCCTATTCCTTCTCTCTACTGCTTGCATTAGAGTAGTGTAGCATGCTACTGCTTTCGGTTAATCCTATTCTGATGCATAGCCTGTCATTGTTGCTACAGTTTTTACCCTTACCTGCAATCCTAAATGCTTAGTATAGGATGCTAGTATTCCATCAGTGGCCCTTACACTCTTGTCCGTCTGCCATGCTATACTACTTGGCCGTTGATACGTCTCCAACATATCTATAAATTTGTATTGCTCCATGCTATATTATCTTCTGTTTTGGACATTATTGGGCTTTATTATTCACTTTTATATTATTTTGGGACTAACCTATTAACCGGAGGCCCAGCCCTTAATTGCTGTTTTTTGCCTATTTCGAGTTCCTGAGAAAAAGAATATCAAACGGAGTCCAAACGGAATGAAACCTTCGGGAACGTGATTTTCAGAACGAACATGATCCAGGAGACTTGGACCCTACGTCAAGCAAGCAATAGGGAAGCCACGAGGTAGGGGCGCGCCTACCCCCCCAGGCGCGCCCTCCACCCTCGTGGGCCCCCTGTTGCTCCACCGACGTACTCCTTCCTCCTATATATACCTATGTACCCCCAAACGATCAGATACGGAGCCAAAAAACCTAATTCCACCGCTGCAACCTTCTGTATCCACGAGATCCCATCTTGGGGCCTGTTCCGGAGCTCCGTCGGAGGGGGCATCAATCACGGAGGGCTTGTACATCAACACCATAGCCCCTCCGATGAAGTGTGAGTAGTTTACCTTAGACCTTCGGGTCCATAGTTAGTAGCTAGATGGCTTCTTCTCTCTTTTTGGATCTCAATACAATGTTCTCCCCCTCTCTCGTGGAGATCTATTCGATGTAATCTTCGTTTTGCGGTGTGTTTGTTGAGACCGATGAATTGTGGGTTTATGATCAAGTTTATCTATGAACAATATTTGAATCTTCTGAATTCTTTCATGTATGATTGGTTATCTTTGCAAGTCTCTTCGAATTATCAGTTTCGTTTGGCCTACTAGATTGATCTTTCTTGCAGTGGGAGAAGTGCTTAGCTTTGGGTTCAATCTTGTGGTGTCCTTTCCTAGTGACAGTAGGGGCAGCAAGGCACGTATTGTATTGTTTCCATCGAGGATAACAAGATGGGTTTTTTATCATATTGCATGAATTTATCCCTCTACATCATGTCAACTTGCTTAAGGTGTTACTCTGTTCTTATGAACTTAATACTCTAGATGCATGCTGGATAGCGGTCGATGTGTGGATTAATAGTAGTAGACGCAGGCAGGAGTCGGTCTGCTTTTCTCGGACGTGATGCCTATATACATGATCATACCTAGATATTCTCATAACTATGCTCAATTCTATCAATTGCTCAACAGTAATTTGTTCACCGACCATAAAATACTTATGCTCTTGAGAGAAGCCACTAGTGAAACCTATGGCCCCCGGGTCTATCTTCATCATATTAATCTTCCAACACTTAGTTATTTAAGTTGCTTTTTATTTTACTTTGCATCTTTATCATAAAAATACCAAAAATATTATCCTATCATATCTATCAGATCTCACTCTCGTAAGTGACCGTGTAGGGATTAACAACCCCTTATCGTGTTGGTTGCGAGGATTTATTTGTTTTGTGTAGGTGCGAGGGACTCGCGCGTACCCTCCTACTGGATTGATACCTTCGTTCTCAAAAACTGAGGGAAATACTTACGCTACTTTGCAGCATCACCCTTTCCTCTTCAAGGGAAAACGAACGCAGTGCTCAAGAGGTAGCAAGAAGGATTTCTGGCGCCGTTGCCGGGGAGGTCTACGCAAAAATCAACATACCAAGTACCCATCACTACCCTTATCTCCCGCGTTACATTATTTTCCATTTGCCTCTCGTTTTCCTCTCCCCCACTTCACCCTTGCCGTTTTATTCACCCTCTCTTTTCTGTTCGCCTCTTTTTCGCTTGTTTCTCGTTTGCTCGTGTGTTGGATTGCTTGTTTGTCATGATGGCCCTACCTAGATTTGGTGATCTTCACCTTAAAAGGTTAGAAGAGATCGAAAAAGCAACGTCAAGAGTTTTATGGTTTTGCAATTTGAGCATAATAATTTCTTCAGAAACGAGCTTAAGGAACAAAAAAGTTTTATGAGTTATATGAACCAACAGCTTGTCTTCCACATCTAATTCACGGGATCTCCGATCACAAAGAATAGGTTACCACTGTGAAAAACTTATATTGTGGGTCTCATACCCATCTCCCTCGATGCATTATCTATCACATTACATGATAGACCCTTAGTAAAAGGATATGCCAGGTTCTTAGACATTTGGATATAATCCAATGCAATAACTCTGGAGTTTTTCATTTTCCTGACAGACTTTAACCTTCTCTGAACGTGTCTTGATGACTTCATGTTATCCTTTGAGCTTCTCACTTTCGTGATCACAGTTTGATTGTCACAGTTCATAAGGATACCCGGTACAAGTTTCTCAACAACCGACAAGTCATTCAAGAGCCGACGAGGCCAATCTGCTTCGACCGTAGCTGTATCTAGTGTTGTGAGTTCTGCTTTTATTGTTTACCTCGTTAAGATGGTCTGCTTGCAAGACTTCCAAGAAACAGCGCCACCTCCATGAGTGAATACATAACCGCTCATGGCCTTTATCTCATCAGCATCTGAGATCCAGTTTGAGTCACTATACCCTTCAAGCACCTTTGGGTGCCCAGTGTAGTGAATTCCATAATTCGCAGTGCCTTTCAAATAACACAGAACACTCTCTAGTGCTTTCCAATGCACATCTCCTGGTTTTGAAACAAACCGACTTAGTTTGCTAACAGCAAAAGAGATGTCAGGTCTTGTAGCACTGGCTATGTACATAAGCGAGCCAATAATCTGAGAATACTTCAATTGATCTCTAGCAATTCTTTGATTCTTTCGAAGCAGCACGCTAGCATCATATGGTGTTGGAGAGGGCTTGCAGTCACTATAGTCAAAGCGCTCAAGATCTTTTCCACATAGTGAGATTGAAGCAATGTAATCCCACCATCATCGTCTCTCAACAACTTGATGTTCAAAATGACATCAGCCACTCCTAAATCTTTCATCTCAAAACAGCGAGATAGGAAGTCCTTAACCTCCTTAATAACATTCATATTTGTTTCAAAAATCGTTATGTTGTCAACATACAAGCAAAGGATAACTCCCTCGCCCCCACCATGGCGATAGTACACACATGTGTCAGCTTCGTTTACAACAAAGCCTGCAGTTGTTAAAGTTCTTTCAAACTTCTCATGCCACTGTTTGGGTGCTTGCTTGAGTCCATACAAAGACTTCAGCAACTTGCACACTTTTCTTTCCTGACCATCTAGTACAAACCCATCTGGTTGTTCCAACTCTGCATTTAGGAAAGCAGTCTTAACATCCATTTGATGAACGAGAAGACCATGCGAGGTAGCTAGTGAAAGTAGATCTCGAATAGTGGTCAGTCGAGCCACAAGTGAGTAAGTATCGAAGAAGTTTTCACCTTCCTTTTGGGTATAACCCTTAGCCAAGAGCCGAGCCTTGTACTTTTCAATAGTAGCATCAGGCCTAAGCTTCTTCTTGAATACCCATTTGCATCCTATAGGTTTGCACCCATAAGGACGATCAGTTATCTCCCAATTTTCATTCGCCAAGATGGAATCCATCTCGCTACGAACCGCTTCCTTCCAGTAGTCAGCATCTTCAGATGCATAGGCCTCTGAAATAGAACTGGGAGTGTCATCTATGAGATACACAAGAAAATCATCACCAAAGGACTTTGCAGTCCTCTGTCTCTTGCTCCTAGTAGGAACTTCATTGTTCTCCTCCACATAACTTTCAAAGTGTTCCATCGAAATGGCAGGTTTGGTAATTGTAATTGGTTCCTGATTCGATCAACTAGGCATCTCCTGATTAGATGAGGTAGCCATATCCTTCATGGTAAGGATATCTTCAAAGAAAGTCGCATCATTCGACTCCATGACATGCATGTCAGGTATGTCAGATTTTACAACCAAGAATCTATAGCCAATGCTATGAAAAGCATATCCCAGGAAAACACACATAGTCTTTGATCCAAGCTTCCGCTTCTTTGGAATTGGAACATTGACTTTTGCCAAACAACCCCATGTTCGCAGATAAGAGAGTTTTAACCTTTACTTCTCCCATTCCTCGAATGGAGTTATCTCTTTGTTCTTTGTGGGAACTCGGTTTAGGACATGACATGCAGTCAATATCGCCTCCCCCCACCATGCCTTGGAGAGACCCGATGTGTCTAACATGGCGTTAACCAAATCTGTTAGAGTACGGTTCTTTCTTTCGCCACCCCATTTGGTGAGGTGAGTAGGGAGGCGTCCTCTCATGGATTATACCATGTTCCGCATAAAAAGCATCAAATTCATTGGAAAAATACTCTCCACCACGGTCGGACCTAAGCCTCTTGATTTTTCGATCAAGTTGGTTTTCCACTTCAGCTTTATAGATCTTGAAAAATTTCAAAGGCTCATCCTTAGATTTCAGAAGATACACACGGCAGTATCTAGTGGAGTCGTCAATTAACGTCATGAAATATTTCTTTCCACCTTTTGTCAAAACACCATTCATTTCACATAGATCTGAATGTATGAGTTCTAGTGGTGCAAGATTTCTCGTTTTCGCAGTCACATGATACTTACGAGGTTGCTTAGCTTGGACACACACTTGACACTTGGATCCCTTGACAGTGGTGAAACTAGGGATTAAGTTCAACTTCGCTAGTCGCGACATGCGACCAAAGTTAACATGGCAAAGACGTGAATGCCACACATTTGATTCACTATTGTTGCAAATATGATTAACAACTTTATTGCAAAAGTCTGATAAGGATAAACGAAACAGGCCTCCTGACTCATAGCCTTTACCAACAAAGGTTCCATACTTGGATATTACAAATTTATTCGACTCAAAGACAAGCTTGTAGCCATCTCTACACAGAAGAGATCCGCTAACAAGATTTTTATTGACGGAGGGGACAAAATGCACGTTCTTCAGCCGCACGATCTTCCCCGAAGTAAACTTTAGATCGACCGTGCCAACACCACGAACAGAAGCACTTGAACCGTTGCCCATGAGTGATAATCCCCAAGTGCAAGGAATCATCGTAGCACTTTCTAAAGGTGGAAGTGATAAGTATGGAGTGTCGAACCCACAAGGAGCTAAAGGTAAGATCAATATTCTCTCAAGTCCTATCGCCATCGACACGACTCTCGTGCGCTAACGTTTACTTCCAACTAGAAACGAGAAATAAAACTACGTTGTGGGTATGAAAAGGATAACTTTGTATGATATCGGAGAGCTAAAATATGAAAGTAGGTGCTGTTATCATAAAGTTAGAATATATTACTAAATATTATAAATAGCGAGTGTGGAATAATGGTGGATCGGTGTGCGGAATTGTCCTAGGCAATTGTTAGCAAGACCGGTAATCACTATTGCAGTTTCATATGAGGGAGAAGCATAAGCTAACATACTTTCTCTACTTGGATCATATGCACTTATGATTGGAACTCTAGCAAGCATCCACAACTACTAAAGATCATTAAGGTAAAACCCAACCATAGCATTAAAGCATCAAGTCCTCTTTATTCCCATACACAACAATCCCTCTTACTCAGGTTTGTGCTTCTGTTCACTCACCAACCCACTATAAGTGAATCATGAACGTATTGCAACACCCTACAGTGGGAATCCCTCACGCTTGCGCGAAATGGAGGGCACCATAGGACAGCACCAAAGTAAAACATACAACTCATACCAATCTAGATCATCAATCAACCCAAAGACAAAAGATATCTACTGAAAACATCATTGGATGGCAACACATCATTGGATCATAATATGTGGCATAAAGCACCATGTTCAAGTAGGGATTACAGCGGGGTGCGGGAGAGTGGACCGCGTAAAAGAGATGAGGATGGTGATGATGATGGTGATGTTGATGAAGACGATCACCGCGGCGATGATTCCCCTCCCGATGGCACTACGGTGCCACCAAGAGAGAGGAGGAGAGGTTCTCTCCCTTGTGCTTCCTCCTCCATGGCCTCCACCCTCTGATCCTTGGCCTTTATGATGATGATGGCCCCTCCGAGATACTCCTCCATGGCCACCGGTGATGACGGCCCCCTCCGGCAGGGTGCCAGAGAGGGCCTAGATTGATTTCTCGTGGCTACAGAGGCTTCCGGCGGCGGAACTCCCGATCTAGGTTAATTTCTCGAGGTTTCTGTATTTATAGGAATTTTTGGCATCCGTCTCACGTCAAGGAGGTGCCCGAGATGTCCACGAGGCAGGCCCACGCGCCTGGGGGGGGGGGGCGCCCCGCACCCTCGTGGGCACCTTGAGACTCTCCTGGCCCAACTCTTTTACTCCGAGGTCTTCTTTTGGTCCATAAAAGATCATCAAAAATTGGCTCGTCAATTGGACTCCGTTTGGTATTCCTTTCCTGCAACAGAAACTAACACTGGGCTCTAGGTTAATAGGTTAGTCCCAAAAATCATATAAAAGTGTATAATAAAGCCCATTAAACATCCAAGATAGATAATATAACAGCATGAATACTTCATAAATTATAGATACGTTGGAGACGTATCAATCAGCACGGTTGAAGTCCCTACGGTCTAATAAGACGAAAATATGGAAATATCACCGCATACATGCACATTAACACCGTGTCAATCAACCAATCGGAGAATGACATCTTGAAAGAATAGTGGGGAATATACCATACCCAAAGCATCCTTCATGTCGGTGTCTCCAATGGCAACATTAAGCGGTCTTGCCGCCTTTCCTGTGGTGGCGCTTGTCATAGCGATTAGGGCAACTAGGAGCCCAATGATCAGGATCCCCACACATGACAAGCACCTTTCTTCTTGTCATTCTTCTTCTTGAAGTTCGTGTGTTGCACAGCCTTGTTCTTCCCATCAAACTTTGCTTTACCATAAAACTGGCCCTTGTTCTTGAACTTGTGGGGCTGGAAGTTCTTCTTCTATACCTGATTGGCACTAGATCCTCCCTCAATACCTCGAGCATGTGTGTCCTTTTCTCTCGCCTTTTCTTCCACATCAAGAGCACCAATGAGATCCGGAACGGAAAACTCCTGTCTCTTATGCTTCAGTAAGGTAGCAAAGTTCCTCCACGAAGGAGGAAGCTTAGTGATGATACCTCCAGCAACAAACTTGTCCGGTAGCATACAACTGAAGTGCTCCTGAAGTGCTCAAGTTCTCTAGCAAATGACTGTATCTCATGAGCTTGCTCAACGACGGAGCGCTCTTCAGTCATCCTGTAATCATAGAATTGCTCCATGATGTACATCTCAGTGCCAGCATCCGAGACCACAAACTTGGCCTCGAGTGCATCCCACATATCTTTTCCATTACAAATTGACGCATAAGCATCAACTATGTTCTCACCAAGAACACTCAAGAGAGCAGCCTTAAACAGATTATCCATTTTTTGAAAGGCTTGTGCCTGTTGAGCATCAAGCTCCCCTTCAGGTTTCCCAAGAGTGGCGTCATTGCAACTCATGGTTTGAAACCATAAGACTGCTCTCGCGCGCCACCTCTTATAGTGGATACCCTCAAACATAGGAGGTCTCATGCAAGCAGCAAAACCACTTGGGGTAAATTGCCCATAATAAGGTTTTTGGATTGTTGGAAATATGAGCAATTTACCAAATAATTTTGCTAACGGAAATACAAGATAAAGCATGACTAATATAGCAGAGATAAAGCAAGTCATGCAATCTGACAGAGTGAAGGTAAATAGCATCTGCATATATGAACTTGAACTAAACACATCTAGAACAGATACTAGATGAAGTTGCATATATGAAGTAGAACCTATCATATGTAGGGCGGAAACTAGAGCAAAGAACTGTGTCACGACATCTAACAGAAAGAGCAAGAACACGTACGGGACAGCAGCAGCAGAAGCACTGGACTTGGGGTCGACATCCTCTCCAGCCATGTCGTTGCTGAGGTAGTTGACATCGGGGAAGAAGTCGTCATCGGGGAAGTAGTTGTCGGAGTCCGTGCTGAAGAAGCCAGTAGTCGTGCGGAGCGCTCCCCAAAAACCTTATCACCCTTCTCCCGTACAGGACTCAAAAGGTGCGGTTCCGGAGGCCTACTGTCCCGACCTGCGGTGCACGCCGCAAGCCGGGATGAGGAAGATCGTGGCAGTAGCTCAGTGGTCAGGAACTTGGAGGCGAGAGGGTTGCGTTGTTCTGGTGTGTCTCTCTGGGAGGAGCGACCTCCCTTTTATAGGCATAGGATAGGGACGCGAACAAGCTGCGCCGGGAGGTGAAGCAACGGAGGGAGACGAAGCGAACAGGCAGCGGCCGAAGAGGCGCGCCGTTCGAATTCAGTGTCCACTACAGAAAACGTTTCAGCTCCCGTGTGACCTTTCGTATACCCGTCATGCGTGGCAAAAACTTAGACATCGGCTCGGCTCATTCCTGCAACCCACTTCGCGTCGCGTCGTGACGAGGCATGGTGTGGCGAGGCGAGCGGCGAAGGAGGAGCGCGCGTGGATGTCCCTCTTGTTCTCATCCTCATACATGTGGAGAAAGAGCCTCCCTTATAAAGAGGTCCAACTCCCTCTAAACTAGCAATGTGGAACTAAACTTTTGTTCTACCTCTTACCTTGCACGAATGGGCTGCGTGGGCCTCTAGGATTTATTAGGAATTTCTGAAACTGCTATTGGACTAGGCCCAAAATAGACAAAATTCCAGCAGCCACCAGATCAGACACCGTATCATCAGCGATGTTCGTGATGCCAAAGAATCGAGGTTTGCGGCCATACAGAACCTCGAAGGGAGACGACTTGAGTACTGAGTGGTATGATGTGTTGTACCATAACTCCACCAGCGCCAACCAGTCAGCCCATTTGCTCGGACAATTGTGGACGAAGCATCTCAAGTACAGCTCCATGCACTGGTTAACCCTTTCTGTGGTTTCGTCGATCTGCGGGTGCCGCGCTGATGATATGTTCAGTGTGGTCCGTGTCAGTTTGGCCAGTTCTTGCCATACCCGACTAGTGAAGATCCAGTCTCGATCAGAAACCATCTTGTCTGGGGGTCCGTGGAGCTTGAAAACGTTCTCCATGTATGCTTTAGCCACTTGTAGTGCAGAGAACGGGTGTCGGAGAGGAATGAAATGGGCATACCGTGTCAACATATCCACGACCATGAGGATTGAGTTGTAGCCCTTTGATCTTGGCAGCCCTTCTATAAAGTCCAAGGTTACCATTTCCTAAGCATGTTCTGGAATTTGCAGTGGTTGGAGGAGTCCGGGGTACTTGACATGCTCTGGCTTGGTTTGTTTGCAAATTGCACAGTTTCCCACGAACATCTTCACAGCTTGTTTCAGGTTGGGCCATGCAAACAGTCTGATGATGCGGTTGTATGTCGCCTGAACCCCTGAGTGGCCACCTATCGCCCCTGAGTGCATTTCATGAAGAACTTTGTCTTGTGCTTCCTTGTTTTGAACTAGCCACACACGTCCTTTATACCTGATGAGTCTGTCTGTCACTTGGAAGGGTCCCTTGAGGGCGATCCCTTGTTTTACCTTGGTCAGCATATCACTGTAGCTTGGGTCCATCCCATACCCTTGCTTGACTTGTGTTAACCACGTTGGAACGCAAAACATGATGGAGCAGTTGGACCCCGCTGGTCTGCGTGACAAGGCATCAGCAGCCAAGTTTGTTGCTCCTTTGCGATACTCAATTTTGTATTGTAGCCCCAACAGCTTCGACAGCGCCTTGTGTTGCCAAGGCGTGGTCAGTCGCTGCTCATCCAAACAAGCCTGGATGCAATGGTCGGTGCGAATGGTGAACTCGGATTGCAGCAGGTATGGTCTCCATCGCTCCACCGCCATGAGGATGGCCAGGCACTCTTTCTCATAGGTAGGTAACATCCGATGTCAAGGGCTGAAAGTGCGTTATATCGACTAGAGGGGTGGGGGTGAACAGGAGATTTTTATGAATTCTTCAATGAGGAATTTGCCGGTGAGGAAATTCCTAAGTGAAGAACTACTTGCAGCGGAATAAGTACTCAGAAGTAAGCATAACAGAATGCAGGCATGGTCATCATGATGAAATGAAGACAATCACAGAGTACAGAAAGCGTAAACACAGGATAACACAAGATGAAGACAAACAGACTGAAGAAATTGAACTGAGGAAATTGAGAAAGTCTTCAGTCAAAGTCTTCAAACACAGATATGAACGAACACTCAACACAGTAATGAGGAAATGAAGGGGTTGAGGAAATAGAACCAGTTAGGTTGGTGAAGACAATGATTTGGTAGACCAGTTCCAACTACTGTCTCAGTTGTACATCTGGTTGGAGTGGATGAGTATTTAAACTCGAGGACACACAGTCCCGGACACCCAGTCGCTGAGCACGCAGCTCAGGACACCAAGTCCTCACCGTATTCTCCTTGAACTAAGGTCACACAGACCTCGTCCAATCACTCGTGGTAAGTCTTCAGCGACTTCCAAACCTTCATGAGGCGTGGTCACTCGGCGATCCACAATTCCTCTTGGATGCTCTAGACCATGACGCCTAACCGTCTGGAAGAAGCACAGTCTTCAAAGGTAACAAGCGTCGGATCCACGCAGAATCAATCTCCTCAGTGATGCTCAATCACTTTGGGTTTGTAGGGGTTTGGTTTTTGGGTTTTTCCTCACTTGATGATTTTCGCTCAAAGTCCTCGAAGGATGGGTTGCTCTCAAATGACAAGTGTCAAGTTTCTCTCGGAGCAGCCAACCAGCTAGTGGTTGTAGGGGGCGGCTATTTATAGCCTAGGGAGCAGCCCGACATGATAAGACATAAATGCCCTTCAATGATATGACCGTTAGGTGGATAAGATATTTTGGGACAGGTGGGCGCAAGAAGACAAGAACGGTCGGAAATTTGAATCTCAAATTCCTCGGGGCTATCATAATCCTCACTGTAGGCAATCTGCCTTTGGCGAATTCCTAACTCCTCGGTCGAACAAATTCCTCGCGACGGAAGAACTTCGTCTCACTTTGAAGAAATTGACTGAACTGTATGAGATTTCCAAAGGCTTCATCGAAGGGATTGGTAGGTGTAGGATTTTGAGTTGAGCATCACATGGAAATTTTTCCTTAGTATTTCCTCGACCCCTTTAACGATGCGGTGTTTCCTATGACTCAAGAAAGAGAAAGCGAAACTACGAAGACAAAAGTCTTCACGCTTCATGTTCCTCAAATGAATACCAAGTCTTCAAGGTCACACCAATTTCTTCACTTTCAAAGTCTTGTAAAGTCTTGAATACCAAAGTCTTGATCAAAGAACTTCATTTTTAGGGTCGACTTTCTCAGTAAATATCAAACTCCTCATAGACTTATAGACCTGTGTACACTCATAAACACATTATTCCCATAACCTATAAGTCTTCAATACACCAAAATCACTAAGGGCACTAGATGCACTTACAATCTCCCCTTTTGGTGATTGATGACAATATAGGTTAAGTTTTCAACGGGATAAACATATGAAGTGTAAATACTGATATTGAGGAATTTGATTGCAAGATATAGAAGAACTCCCCACGAAGATGTGCATAGTGAGGAATTTGCTTTTGAGGCAATGCACATTTGAAGAGTTGAATCATGGAGATCTCCCCTATATCTTGTAATTCATACGCATTTGACATATAATATGAAGAATTTGAAATGCATGATGAAATATGGTGCTTGATGAAATTCAGCATGCGTGCAATAACATTAATGAGGAACAAGCATGCAAAATAACGCATCAAGAGTATCAGAGCACAGTGCATCAAAAGTATCAGAGCACCATCGGGTTTAAGATTACAACTCGATCCAATAAAAGTTTCAGAAGAACGAGAGTTGTAACTTAGCAAAAAAACGCCCATATAATAGACCCGCTTGAAGACTAACTCAAATTTCTCCCCCTTTGTCATCGAATGACCAAAAGGATCGAAACTAAGGACTAACGCCCCTGAAGAATTTCAAGTTAATGAAGGGCGCCGGCGTTGTTGGGGTCGGTTGTCGTAGTAGCGCCGCCGCAGTGATGTCGCCCAAGTCTTCATTTTCATCAGTGTCTCGCGATGAAGAATAGGAGCTGACCACCAAGGAAGGAACTTTGACCTTCTTGTATTTCTTCGGTGGAGGTGCAGACCAGTCAAAGTCTTCCTTGAGACCCATTGTCTTCAGTTCTTCCACATGTAGACATTAGAAAGAACAGCCAGTGCGTTTGAAGGTTTCATGGAGGTAGTAGTGGTTTTCTTCCTTGCATTGTGTGTAGAGGTCATGTTGTGAAGAATTGAACCAAACCGACGCTGACCCATTTATGATTGCGATCAACCTTCCGATGAAGACCGAGGAGTAACTCACGATCAGTCATCACCACAGGTCTTTGTGGCTTGAGGATTTTGCTTGGCCGAGGTATTGGCGGCAGAGTCATGTGTGGCGAGTCATCATTGGTGGAGTAGGATGCAGCTTTGCGAAACTGACCATCCAATGGACGAATGCCTTCATCTATCACAGCAGTAGCCTTGCCCTTGTCATCAGCTGAGGAAAATGTCCGTTTGAGGACTTCAATCGGGGGCAAGTAGCTGCAGTGGTTCAGAGTATCAGCCTTGTAATTGAGTGAAGACCTTGTCTTGATGAATCTCATAATCCAAGGTGCATAAGGCTTTAGCTCAAAAGGTGACATTGCAATGTTTGCCAGAGTCCTCATGAAGAAATCATGGAAGTTGACGGGAACGCCATGAATGATATTGAAAAGCATATTCTTCATGATGCCAACGACTTCTTCATCATTTGAGTCGTGGCCTTTGATAGGACTCATTGTCTTCGTCAGAATCCGGTAGACAGTCCGAGGCACATATAGTAATTCCTTGACGAGGAATTTGGTTCGAGGTGCCTGTCCTGGCTTCAAAGGCTTCATCAGCACTTGCATGTAGTGATTTGAAAGCTCAAGTTCATTGTAGATACAACGAGCGCAATCAAGGGGAGGACTGAGTGGTAGGGCACGAAGCAATTCAGTTGCCGGTGCCTTGTAGTGAGTGTTTTCAGACATCCAGTCTAACACCCATCAGTTCACATCTTCAGCGTCTCCGGTGATGTGCAGCGTCGCATAGAATTGAAGAATGAGTTCTTCATTCCAATCACAGATATCAGTGCAGAAATTCAGAAGTCCTGCATCCTGAAGAACACTGAGGACTGGCTCGAAGCCTGGCAGAGATTCCATGTCCACATGAGGAATATGTGCATGATCGAAGTTTTTGTCTTTGTTGAAGAGCACTGAGGAATAGAAATTGGCTTGACTAGCAGTCCAGAAACGCCTCTTCCTTATGCGAGCAGAATCATATAGATTGTAATCAGTGAAGAATACGTGCTCGCCGAAGAAATCTTCAGCCTTGAACTTTTGCTTTGTTGAGAAGGGATTCTTTGGCTTTGGCAATGGAGTGTCAGTGAGTTGCATCACGACCTCTGGAATCGCAATCTCAGGTTCTTGGTGAGGAATTTCTGGTTCCTCTACATGTGCTTGATCGAGGATCAGCAAGGCAGCAGTTCATCGGCGCTAGTGGCTGGAATCTCTACATGTACAGATGAAGTGGGATGAGTTTCTTCAGAGCCCATTTGAACTGTTGGAGTAGGGGACTGAGGAATCTGTTGGATTGGTGTGAAGAGTGGAGAATTTAGATGCTGACTTTCCCAAAAGTCATCGTTCATCACTGGCGTTGTGCTTCCTATATCCACATCTTCTTCAATTTCCTCATCACCAGCCTCTTCAGCTGTGAACTGAGGCATAGGCGAGGAAATGATTGGGGTTGAAGGGATTGCTTCCACTTCAATTTCTTCATCAATCTGCTCTGACGAAGCAGCAGACTGATTTTCTTCATCAGATCCGCTTGGGATCTCATAATCTTCACCAAAATGAACAAGGTCCTTTGATGGAATATAGGAAATTGGAATAGCATCAATAGGATTTTCAAAAGAGTTGTTCATTGGCTTCAGTTTCTTCGCAGCTGAAGAATTTGATGCAGATGGAAGAATTGGAGTTGGTGTAGGCGCAGGAGGAGCTGAGGAATCTGGTTGATTTTCCTCAGGCGTAACTGATGCAGTTGCCCTAACTTGTTCAGTTTCTTCAGGCGCACCACTAGTGGATGCCCTGGCAATTTCTTCAGCGGCTGGAATGGGATCATCAGCCCTGGAACTGGCATTGTCTTCAGCAGCCTGAACTTCATCAGCGGTGCTGGCATGTTCTTCAGTCGGCTGAGCTGAGGCTCCAGCCTGAGGAATTTCTTGTTGCGTTGGGGCTGCAACATTTGAGAATTTCTTCGTCAGATTGACAAATCTGACTTTGGCTCCTTGCCAATCAGCATAATATGAGTCAAATTTGTCGCTGAGGGCTTTGATGTCAGCTTGCATCTTGATAAGTTTTTCAGTTGTCATCTTGACAAAAATTTTCTTCAGCAGTTTCTCTTTTCTGTACTGCGATTTCTTGATCTCTCTGGCAGTATCAAATTTCCATTTCTCCTCTTGGATGAAATGAGTCAGCATGTGACTTTGGCCAGGTGTCAACTTGAAGTCAGGCATAGGAGTGTTTCGGTCCTTGTGCCAGAGATCAATGTAGTCTAGGATCGCTCTTGGATCCAATAACAGTGGCACGGGTGTGACTTTGGCTCTAGCGGCCCTTTCTTGGCGGTCTCTGATGATTTCCGCAAGTTCATCATCATCAGCCTCATCATCTTCAGGTGGCTCTTGGAAGGCGACCTGTTTCTTCTTGGGACTTGGCCGAGGACCTCGCCGATTGTGGCCTTAGTCTTCAGCAGAGTTGGGCGGATGAAGAATTTGATGCAGGTGAGGAACTTCTTTGAAACACCAGAGGCAATTGAGATGCCTGCAGTCCTTTGCACGTGGCGGATGCAGTCTTGAGGACTTTGTCGGAACTGCTGAGGACATTGAAGGAGCTGAGGATTTTGGAGGAGCAGGAGCAGCATGAGGAATTTGCCGCGAGGGCACAGCTGAGGAACTTGGCCGTGAGGGCACTGTTGGTGAAGCACTTGGCTTGTGTGCGGGCTTCTTTGCCATAGATTTTCTTGGCTTGACAGAGGCCTCAGGGGCAGCAGCAGTAGCAGAGTCCTCATTAAATTTCCTCACTGCCTCGTTGGCTTGTCTTGCCAATTTGGCTTGGCGCTTGGCCCATTCTTCAGGAAAGTCCTCACCACGCTTGATGTTGGTGGGGTCAGCTTCTTGACCAGGTGCCAATGGAGCTCTAGGGCATGGAGGATTCAGTGCGAATTTCTTCATGTACTTTGGAGTAACATATCTGTACTCCCTCCATTCCCTTGCCCATCTCCGTTCAATGCGTTGAATGCGCACCTTGCGCTGATTTTTTTTTTCTTTGCCGAACTCGGCTTCATCAGGTGTGCAATAATCAGCATATATTTCCTCAGGAATCTCAAACGCAGTCATGACCTCAGGCCTCTTTCCTCCTTTCCATGGCTTCTTTCCTTCTGCCATATTCTTCTGCTGAGGAATTTGAACAATCGAATTCTCTGAAGAAGTATGCAACTTTTCTTTGAGGAACGCTGCAAATGAGTTAAGTTGATGAGAACCTAGCTAGTGATTCAGCAGCGGACATGAGTACCTGTGAACAGAGTATAGTTGCGAGGAATTTGGAGAGGTCATATGCGTTCTCAGAAGGTTTTTCAAAAAGAACTAGTTTGAGGAATTTAACCAGATGATCCTTGAAGAATTTCACTAAGCGATCTTTGTCTTAGGTTCCAGAGTTGTATAGATCGAGGATCCACACAATTGAGGAATCTTGAAGAAAAATCATTGCTTAGAGAAATGAATCAAGAGCATATTTCGTTTGAGGTGTTCATATGTGTGAAGATTTGAAGAATAAACACCTTTGAAGATTTTCAGGAAGGTTTGAGAATCAAAGTGAGTAATAAAAGTAACTTTTAATTACCCGAATGAAGAACACGATTTAACCTGAGAAGAACAGTTGGGAAGTTAAATCGAGTTAGATCTTCCACGCCCTAATTTGGCGGAGGAAGACAGCTACTGACAGCGGCGGAGTGAGGATTTCCACGGTCGGTGGCGTGGTACGACGGGCGACGAGGTTGAGGCAGTGAAGCTCTTCCTCACCGGCGACGATGGAGAAGCGGCGGCGCTTAGGGTTTGAGAAGCTCGGCGAGAGAGAGAGAGCGGTCGAGCGGAGTAAAGGAAGTGAGGAAGGGGAGAGGGGGTATATATAGCCATGGTGAAAAACTGTTCGCCCGAAGATTTTGGACGAACGTGCCCCTGACCCTTCTCATTCGCTTGACATGTGTCACCCACGTACTGAAAAGTGGAGATCGTGTTAGATCGTTGGTGAGTAGATAAGTCAATCGTGGGATGCGGAACGGTTTGAGCGGCAAAACCGAAAGTTTGGATAAGATCAGTTTTAAAGTTCCGTTCGCAATTTCTTCAGCTGACAAGGATACAGTGAAGATTTTGAACGTGTCACATCCCAGATAGACCATGCATTAGGGTGTGCATCATGTTTAAATTTCATCTGAATTTGAAATGGGAAGGCGAAACCCCGAACACCCCCTTTAAAATAACTAGGGTTTACTAAAATTTAATTCAATGAATCAAATGCCCTTCAAAATGCTCATCCTCTTTGTTTGGGTTTAAGATCCATGTCAAAGAAGGTGGGACATTTTCTAGGTCACCTAAGGGTTCTAAATCTAATTCACAAATTTTTGAAATAGGCATTTTAAATTATGAAAAATATTTTAAGTGTTCAAAAATTGTTAAACTAAAATGTTTCATGTTGGGAATATTCCAACTAGTGACCAGGAGCATTTTGGTAATTTTTGAAAAGGTTTTGGTATTTTTAAAAACCCTAAACAGAATGGCAGAAAATAGAAAAAGATAAAAGGAAAAAACACTGTCGCCATGCTCTCGGCCCACCTGCTGCCCAGCCAGCAAAGCCAGCAATGCCAGCAGCTGCTTGCTCGGCCAGCAGCAGGCTGGTGCCGGCCGGCGTCTTGGCAGTAGCGCCACGCAGCTGGCCGCCGCCGCTTCGCCCTCGCCGCCTCGCCGACCAGGGCGACCCACGCGTCGTCCCCGAACCCCCAGACACCGCACTTTCCCCCGCTCTCTCTCTCGCTCGCTCTCGACACGGCCGACGCCATCGCCGACACGCCATCGTCGCCGCCCGTGCTCCCGCCGCCCACGCACCTCACCGCCATGTCGGCGCTCCGCCGCACCCGTTACCCCTAGCCAGCCAGTCCCCTCGCTCCAAGACCCTCGAGGCCACTACTCCGACCTCGACCGAGTCCAAGGTCGCGGAGATCCCCATCGTCGCCGCCGTCGCATCAGTCCACCCGACCCGACGAAGCTTCCTGCAGGTTCACTACGAACCTAGCTACCCCCTATCCTCTCCGTTCTCTCCTTCTTGCACCACAGCGAGCACCCGGCGATCGCTGAACCCACCGCCCATGGCGCTCGTCGCCGACGAGCCTCCGGTCACCTTTGGCCGCACCACTATGTCCATCACACTCACCACTCTCCAACGAGGCTAACCGTGCACTCCCCGTGCCTCGCCGAGGCCGCTAACTCCTAACCCGTCGGTGGCCGAGCCTCGGTCGCCGCCCGACTCGTCGCCGGCGCCCACTCCGCCACCCTCACCCAACCGACCCCACCAAACCCCGCGGCTCACCTCTAGCTACCAGATGCTCCCGCGCCCATTTGGAGCCGGAAAGTGCAAATGCACTTGCTCCGCCGCGTCTGGCCTCGCCGGCGGCTAGACGCCGGTGAGTTGACCTCACCCGTGGGCCCTGTTGACCCTCTGGGTCAATGACAGGTGGACCCCTCCAGCTAATCTAATTAGGATTAGTTTTATTTAAAACCAATTAGTTAAACTAACCTGACATGCGGGTCCCACTGGTCAGTTTGACCTGGACGACCCCCGTTGACCCTCTGACGTCATGCTGACCTCATGCTGACGCATTAATTCAAATTCTGGAATTATTTTTATATACTAAAATCCAGAATATAATTCAAATTTCAAATGCTTATAACTTTTATTCTATAACTCCAAATGCAAAGATTTATATATGAAAATTTATCAGAAAAATACACTCTATCCATTGGTACAGGTTTCATGCATGTTAAAACAAGTTAACTATGCTGAATAACCAGAATAAGATTTTGCACCATTAGGACTAACTCACATGATCTATCATTTGAACCTTTGGTTCAAATGAGATCATCCCCTATCCCTTCAACTTGCATTAGGCCAACACACATTCATCTTGCCATGTCATAGCATGCATCATATTGTTGCATATTGGTTGTATGTTTATTTTGGTGTGTTCTCATGATAGGTTCTGCCCGAAGATAACCTCGATAACCCATCGAAGGGCGTTCTCTACCCCAGTTCCATCAGGCAAGCAATTCATTGAACATTCCGATACAAACCCATGTTCTCGCTTCTGCTCTCATTTTACTGCATTAAGACAACGCGATTCAACTGTTGTGTGCTGCGGTAGTTGAACCCACTTCCTTTGCATGACCTGTCATTGCCACAGTAACTAGATGAAACCCACTAGTATGTGTAGGAGTTGATTGAGCCATGTTTGTGATTCCTACCATGCTATGCTTGCTATGCTTAGAGTTGTGTCAGGTCTGGCTCATCGGGATGATGAACTGGAGTGAAAGGTTGTGTTGGTTCGAGAGTGTAAGTGTTGAACACGATTTGGTAAAGGTATCGATGAGAGGCCATGTAGGAGTACATGGTGGGTTGTTTCATTGAAGCCGAACTTAAGAACTGAGATCTGTGTTTGTGATCCATGAGCTAGCTACTACCACACATTGGGATCCTTAATTGACCCTCTCAGCTTCTTAACCACCCCTGTTCATAGTCCGGGAGTTGCAAGTAGTTCCTGGTGTTTGTAGCATGCTGGGGGCCGCACGCAACGCTGACCTTAGGGGTGGGTTGTGTTGCGGTAGGCACCGTGGCCCGGTGTACCGAGTGCCCGTTTGGTATCTCGGGAACCCTGCACACATCGTTCGGGCTGTATGGGAAACCTCGGCGGACTCCTGCGGATGGAACCCGAATAGGCGATAACTGGACTAGGGACTTGAGTGTTTAGGTAGGCTGTGGCCGACACCCACGTTGGGCTTCCGCTTGAAGGATGCGAGTACATGTCGTGTAAACGCGGCGATAAGTGGTGAGAGCGTGTGAAGAAGTATACCCTGCAGGGTTAAATATGATCTATTCGAATAGCCGTGTCCACGGAGAAGGACTTCTGGGTTACCTATATCAGTTCATAGACAAGTAAATGGATACTACTAAAAGACTCAAGATAAGTGTGAGTATCGTGGATGGCCCTCTCGGGGATGACGAGAGAGGATCCACGGTGGAGTATTGTGATGGTGGATAGTGGACTGGTATGCGACAAAATGCTTTACAAAGTGTGTCACGAGGATAGCTTAGCCAAGAGTCAAAGCTGGCTTGCTGCATTTAACTCCACTACCTTCCTTGAGAATGTGCATGTATGATAGGGTTCTGTGGTAAGACTTGCTGAGTACTTTTGTACTCATGTTTGCTTAATCGATATTTTTCAGAGGACTATACCACCCCCTCCGACGGATTCTATGTAGATGTTGACTTCGACGAGTAAGCTAGCCACCCAGGTGGCGATCTAAGACTTGTGAAGGGCCATGTAGATAGAAAGGCTCCAACAAGCTTTCTTTCTTTCTAGAGTCTGTACCCAGACTACTTTGCTTCCGCATGTGCTTGTATGGTTGTATGATTTGAGTGTTGGGCCATGTGACCCCTACCTGTATGACTATGTTATGTATGGCTCCTCGGAGCCTTTTAAATAAAGTACTTGAGTTATAGAGTTTTGTTGTGATGCCTTGTTGTATTTACTCATATCGGGCATAATGTGTGTATGATTGAAATGCTTGGTATGAGTGGGATCCGACAATCTAGTTGTTTATCCTTGGCAGCCTCTCATATGGGGAAATGTAAGTCTTGTGCTTCGGCGATAGTAGTCCGCTACAGCCCGGTTCACTGAGTCCTGCTAGCCCAAAGACTACTGCTTGGACACTTGGTGGCGGCATGTGATTCATTTCGTTCCTATGTACGTCCCGGGAAATGTCACGCGGTGATACTTGGAGTCCTGCCTAGCTGCTACAGCCGGGATACCGGAGTCCTGTTAGCCAGTGCTACAGCCCAAGTTCATACGTTGATGACCGACATGCTCGAGGTGTTTCATGTATGCTGTCCCCATAGGTTTGTGCCGCTTTGGATTCACGACTAGCCATGTCGGCCGGGTTCTTTGTCATGTGGATGCTAGCGACACTATCATATACGTGAGCCAAAAGACGCAAACGGTCCCGGGCCATGGTAAGGCGACACCCGTGGGAATACCGTGCGTGAGGCCGCAAAGTGATATGAGGTGTTACCAGCTAGGTCGATGTGACTTGGAATCGGGGTCCTGACAGCGTTGGCATCAGAGCAGGGCTGCCTGTAGGTCCGCTAAGCCAAACTGGTCGAAGTTGAGTCTAGAAATGCTTTAGTTATATGTAGGGGAATTGATTGTGGGAGGGAACGTAAGGCTCTTTTTACTCCTTTACCTTATGCCCTCTGATCTGAGTCATCCTCTTCTCATTCAACGTGGGTATAGGACTAGGCTCTCTTTCTCTATCAGGTTCACGTGTTACTATCCGTAGTACCTTGTAGGATTGTTGGTTACATCCTCAGTTCAGTGTTACTAAATTTTAGTGTGCTATTACTTGAACCAGAACCTTGATATGATGTTGTTGAGTGGTTTTGCAAATCTGATTTTGAATGTCTCAAATTTGATTTGAGCATTTACAGATGTTATGCTGCCCGATTTTCCCTAGAAATTCTAATGCCTTTGCATTATGGCTGTGCTTTCAGATGGCCACCGTTCCCGAACCAAGTGGTTCGCTTTGACTCGCTGCATCGATGTGTGCGGTCACACGCCATGTTGGTTAGGGTGATGATTGAGGCTGGTTATCGATGGTATCCCGAGTATACCGTCGAGGAGCAGTTCAGGATTTCAATCAAAGCCAATACCTATGCACGGTCCGGATTTATCCATCCTATCCCGGACTCTTGAGCCACTTCACTTTGTTCCTATGGGCTCGGAATCACTATTGGAATGTCTGTACAAGATGCAGCCTATTCCATGATGACTATTATTCGAGCAGGACTGCTTTCTTTGAGCAACACCGACTTCCGCTATATGCGGCATCCCTTCCGGGCGCATGGCTACCTTGTGGCTTGTACAAAGTGATGCATCCCATGAGGACTCACTCCTCCGTACCACTCTTGAGTTCTTTGGAGGACAAGGACCGTGAGAACCGGCCTTGCGTATGGAGCTGTATAATGCCCGTTCCGACCACCGGGCCACTCGACTAGGTTTGCACCGCCGTGCAAGCGGATGTATGGACATGAGAGATCTGTACCCTGTGCGGGCGAGTCTGCCGGACTTCATGGAGTGGCGTGAGGTTGGAGGCATCACTCCTCCTCGTGGGCCTCTTCTGCCACCCTTTGTGGGTCCACGACCACATCCGAGTCCTTATGGTCCACAGGCCCCACAGATTGTCATTCCCAGCACGACCATGTTCCACTTCAGTGCAGGTGGTGATTTCTATGAGGACTACTATGGAGCTGCCTGAGATAGTAGTAGTATTGCTAGTATGGTACTAGTGGTGTTTCCACCCTCCTGCGTGACTCGTGGAATACGACTTAGTGTGTATCATTCCGGAAGTGTAGAAAAATAATGTATAGAAGTTGGAATGCTTCCGATGAGATGTAACGCCTTTCTTTATAGTTGTACTCCGTCAGGCTTGTACTAAACTATGAATGGTGTGTATGACCGTTGGTATACATATATATGGCAGTTTATATTACCATGTCATACGGATGAACATCTTTGCATTCCATACTGTCCATTACCTTCCGCACTTCCTTGCTAAATTCTGCCATCCTGGTTTAAACCTTTGCTTTGTCTCCCAGGATGGTCAACACTCGAAATTCTCCTGCCGTTCCAGAGCAGGGAGAGGCGGTGCAGCCAGAAATGTGAATCTGCCGCAACCGCCATCTTTGGCTGAGGTGATCTTTGAAGCGAACATAATAAGCGCTGAAACTAACCGCTTATTGGGCGCATTGAACAAAACACAGCCCGCCAGCCAAGAAGCGATGGGGTTTCACTCAATGACTTCGTCAAGCTTTATCCTCCAAAATTCAAATGCTCCGTCGAGCCACTCGGCGCCGATGATTAGCTCCGCGATATCCATCACAAGCTGCGTTCCGCCATCGTGTGCGAGGTGACAAAGTTACCTTTGCCGCCTATCATCTGGAAGGCTGCCGATCTACGGTGGGAAAACTATGAGGCTATCGTCCGGCTGGACAAGTTACAACTTGGGATGAATTCAGTGCCGCTTTCGCGAGCACCATATTCCGAAGGACTTATGGACCATAAGCGTGAGGAATTCTGCAGTTTCACCCAAGGCGGCTGAGCGTGGATGCCTCTGACCCCGAATCGGGAGGCTAGCACGTTATGCTCGAAGAAGTTTCTACCGATGCTAAGAAGCGGCGAGGTTCCGTAAGGGACTTAGCCCGAGCTACGCCGAGATCTCCGTCGCATGAATGCACCTCTTTCTCAAAGCTAGTCAATAAGGCTATCGGCGCCGAGGCCCAGGCAGATCTGACTTGAGGCTTCACGCAAGCACATCCGTGATTCGGATCGTCATCCGGCTCTGGTTCCCGAAGCGCGGGTTTGGGTCCCAATCGGCTCTACCACCCAGTACACCCCGAGGCCATCCTTCGAGGCGCCTCGCCCCAATCAACCGTATTTTCCACCCAAGACATATGGAGGTCCAATCGCTAATGTGGCCCCACGGCCAAATGTGATCACTTGCTTCAAATGTGGAGAGGCGGGCCACTATATTCGAGAGTGTCCCCAAAACAACCCCAATCAAGCCTGGAAAATCTGTTGGCGCGGCAAGCCAGCGGAAAGGTTCCCTATGCCAAGCCCGTTGCCACCGCCGTGGCCATGTCAACTATGTCTCTCGCTGAAGAAACCTATGAGGATCCCAACGTCGTCCTCGATGCGCTTCTTGTTAATTGCCATCCGCAACTGTTCTTTTTGATCTTGGAGCATCTCATTCATTTATTTCTGAGAGCTATGCTCGATTGCACAACACCACATTCTGCGACATGCCTACCTCCATGGAAATTCAAACTCCTGGCCCTAGATGGCAAACCTCTAGAATAAGTCATGGGAATGAAATTCTTGTCGACAGATTAGTCTTTCTCGCATCCCTAATAGCTCTCAAGTCCTCGGACATAAACATCATCTTGGGTATGGGTGGATGTCAGCCCATTATGCCAAGATTGATTGCTCGACTAGAACCGTTCAACTTACCCATCCTTGGGCAAAACAGTGGATGTTTTAACCCGGGTGTCCAAGCGCCACTTTACTCCTTAAATGCCAACCCTCTTCCGGATCTGAAGATATTCCGGTAGTCCGTGATTTCCGGATGTCTTCCGGAAGAACTGCCGGTGTTCCACCGCGGGGATGTCGAGTTCGTGATAGATCTTGTTCCCGAACCGTCCCAATCTCTAGAAGACCTTATAAGATGGCACCCTAGAACTAGCTGAACTTAAGAAACAACTCGATGAGTCCTTGCAAAGGGTTTCATCCGTCCTAGTTCATCTCCGTGGGCTTGCCCGTCCTCTTCGTCAAGAAGAAGGATGGTACGGATCGGATGGTTGTAGATTACCGACCTGTTAATTTGGTCACTATCAAGAACAAGTATCCGCTCCCGGGATCAACGACTGTATGATCAGCTCGCTGGATCCTCGATCTTCTCAAGATGGATTTGAGGTTGGGCTACCATCAAATCAAAATCAGAACGGGACATACCTAAACGGCCTTTGTCACTCGTTATGGCCAATCTGAGTACACCGTCATGTCTTCGGTTTAACCAATGCTCCAGCCACTTTCTCTCGGTTAATGAACTCAATCTTCATGGAGTACTTGGATAAATTAGTCGTGGTATACCTCGATGATATACTCATCTACTCCAAGAATGAGGAAGAACATGCGAACATCTAAGGCTAGTATTGATGAAACTTGAGAGCACCGCCTTTATGCCAAATTCTCTAAATGTGAATTTTGGTTACCGAAGTGACCTATCTAGGACATGTAATCTCGGTAAGGGTATTGCTGTCAATCCCGGCGAGTTCAAGCCGTCCTTGATGGACTCCACCTGAATCGGTAAAGCAAGTTCGAGTTTCCTCGGGTTAGCGAGCTATTGCCGCCGCTTCACGAGAATTTCTCTAAAGTTGCTAAACCTCTAACGAACTCCTCAAGAAAGATAAGAAGTTCGAGTGGGCGCCACGATGCGAGATCAGCTTTCGAGGAACTGAAAAGGCGCGACATCTGCTCCGTACTTATTCCACCAGATTTTTCTAAGGACTTTATTATCTATTGCGACGCCTCGCGACAAGGACTAGGTTGCATACTCATGCAAGATCGTCATGTGATTGCCACGCATCTCGACGATTCGTCCACATGAGGATAACTATCCACACACGATCTAGAGCTTGCAGCGATGGTTCATGCACTCAAAACCTGGCGACATTACCTTACGGGTAATCGTTGCGAAATCTACAGATCACCAAAGTCTAAAATATATCTTCACCCAACCGGATTTGAACCTCGAGGCAAAGGCGTTGGGTCGAGTTGATACAGATTTCGACTTAGGAATATCCTACACCCCGTGCAAAGCCAATGTCATGGCTGGCGACTAAGTCATAAATCTTCTTGTAACAATTTGATGTTACAACAAGGTCAACCAATTCTCCACGAGGAATTTCGTAAGCTTAATCTTCACATTGTTCCTCGAGGATTTCTTTCCACCCGGTGGCGAAACCTGACCTCACGGATCGAATCATAGCTGCTCGGCGGTATGATAGAGGATATCTCGGATCAAGGAGAACATTGCTAGCGGAGCTGCTAAATGTTTCTCCGTAGATGAACAGTGTTGTCTTCTTCGAAACCGCTTAGTGGTTCCCAAGAAACAACAGCTACGGCAATTGATCCTTAAAGAAGCTCATGACTCTCCTCTCACCATTCATCCTGGTAGTACTAAAATGTATCAAGATCTACGCCAGAGGTTTTGGTGGACTAGGATGAAGAGGGAAATCGCTCAATACATCGCTAACTGCGACGTCTGCCGTCGAGTTAAAGCGGAGCACCAACGGCCTGCTGGTACCCTTCAACCTTTGGAAATTCCTGAATGGAAATGGGATAAAATCGGTATGGATTTCATTACCGGATTTCCCAGGACCAAGAGAGGGAATAACGCTATCTTCGTCGTTGTTGATCGTCTTTCCAAAGTAGCCCACTTCCTACCTGTTCGTGAGAGTATAACCGCTAGCCAGCTAGCTGATTTGTACATCTCCCGAATAGTGTCTCTTCATGGTGTTCCATCAGAGATTAACTCCGACCGTGGAAGTCTCTTCACCTCTCGATTTTGGGAAAGCTTCCAAAACGCTATGGGAACTTGTCTCTCTTTTAGCACCGCTTTCCATCCCCAATCAAGTGGTCAAGTGGAACGAGTCAATCAAATCTTAGAGGATATGCTTCGAGCTTCTGTCATCTCTTTCGGCATGAATTGGGAGAAATGCCTTCCATTCGCCGAGTTCGCTTATAACAACAGTTATCAAGCGATCGGGCAAAGCCCTTTCGAAGTTCTTTATGGACGAAAATGTCGAACGCCTCTTAAGCGGTCGAAACCGGGAGAGACAACTCTTTGGCCCGGATATGATCCAGAAGCGAAGAGCAAGTTCGCGTTGTTCGTGAGAATTTGAAAACAGCCCAATCTCGTCGAAGAGCCAATATGACCGCAAACATAAGCCCATGGCTTATGAGATTAGCGAAGGCTTACCCGGGTTTCTCCTTTAAAGGGAACCCATCGATTCGGTATCAAGGGCAAGTTGGCTCCTCGTTACATCGGACCCTTTCGCATTCTCGCCAAACGAGGGGAAGTTGCCTACCAATTGGAACTACCTCCGCATCTTTCCAAGGTCCATGATGTCTTCCACGTTTCCCAACTCAGGCATTGCTTCTCGGATCCTATCCGTGGAGTGGACCACGAAACGCTTGATCTCCAAGATAACCTCACCTATCGAGAGTACCCCATTCGTATCCTCGATCAAACCGAGCGTACCACTCGACGTCGGAATATCAAGTTTCTAAAGGTTCAATGGTCAAACCATTCCGAGCAAGAAGCAACTTGGGAAAGGGAGGATCGCTTCGACTTGAGTACCCCACCTTTTTCAAGAACAGATTCTAAATCTCGGGACGAGATTCTTTTGAGTGGGGGTGAGTTGTCACATCCCAGATAGACCATGCATTAGGGTGTGCATCATGTTTAAATTTCATCTGAATTTGAAATGGGGAAGGCAGGAAACCCCAGAACACCCCCCCTTTAAAATAACTAGGGTTTACTAAAATTTAATTCAATGAATCCGAAATGCCCTTCAAAATGCTCATCCTCTTTGTTTGGGTTTAAGATCCATGTCAAAGAAGGTGGGACATTTTCTAGGTCACCTAAGGGTTCTAAATCTAATTCACAAATTTTTGAAATAGGCATTTTAAATTATGAAAAATATTTTAAGTGTTCAAAAATTGTTAAACTAAAATGTTTCATGTTGGGAATATTCCAACTAGTGACCAGGAGCATTTTGGTAATTTTTGAAAAGGTTTTGGTATTTTTAAAAACCCTAAACAGAATGGCAGAAAATAGAAAAAGATAAAAAGGGAAAAAACCTTACCTGTCGCCAGCTCCCGGCCCACCTGCCGGCCCAGCCCAGCAAGCCGCTGGCCAATGTAGCTGCTTGGCTCGGCCAGCGAGCAGGCTAATGCCGGCGGCGTCTTGAGCGCGCCACGCGCTGGCCGCCGCCCTGCTTCGCCCTCGCCGCCTCGCCGACCCGGGACGACCCACGCGTCGTCCCCCGAACCCCCCAGACACCGCACTTTCCCCCCTGCCTCTCTCTCTCGCTCGCTCTCGACCTGGCCGACGCCATCGCCGACACGCCATCGTCGCCGCCGTGCTCCCCGCCGTCCACGCACCTCACCGCCATGTCTGGCCGCTCCGCCGCACCCCGTTACCCCTAGCCAGCCAGTCCCCCTCGCTCCAAGACCCCTCGAGGCCACTACTCCGACCTCGACCGAGTCCAAGGCCGCCGGAGATCCCCATCGTCGCCGCCGTCGCATCAGTCCACCCCGACCCCGACGAAGCTTCCTGCAGGTTCACTACGAACCTAGCTACCCCCCTATCCTCTCCGTTCTCTCCTTCTTGCACCACAGCGAGCACCCGACGATCGCTGAACCCACGCCCTTGGCGCTCGTCGCCGACGAGCCTCCAGTCACCTTTGGCCGCACCACTATGTCCATCACACTCACCACTCTCCAACGAGGCTAACGTGCACTCCCGTGCCTCGCCGAGGCCGCTAACTCCTAACCCGTCGGTGGCGAGCCTCGGTCGCCGCCCGACTCGTCGCCGGCCCACTCCGCCACCCTCACCCAACCGACCCCACCAAACCCAGCGGCTCACCTCTAGCTACTCAGATGCTCCCAGCGCTCCATTTGGAGCCGGAAAGTGCAAATGCACTTGCTCCGCCGCGTCTGGCCTCGCCGGCGGCTAGACGCGGTGAGTTGACCTCACCGTGGGCCTGTTGACCCTCGGGTCAATGGCAGTGGACCCCTCCACTAATCTAATTAGGATTAGTTTTATTTAAAACCAATTAGTTAAACTAATTCGACATGCGGGTCCCACTGGTCAGTTTGACCTGGACGACCCCGTTGACCCTCTGACGTCATGTTGACCTCATCTTGGCGCATTAATTCAAATTCTGGAATTATTTTATATACTAAAATCCGAATATAATTCAAATTTCAAATGCTTATAACTTTTATTCTATAACTCCAAATGCAAAGATTTATATATGAAAATTTATCAGAAAAATACACTCTATCCATTGGTACAGGTTTCATGCATGTTAAAACAAGTTAACTATGCTGAATAACCAGAATAAGATTTTGCACCATTAGGACTAACTCACATGATCTATCATTTGAACCTTTGGTTCAAATGAGATCATCCCCTGTCCCTTCAACTTGCATTAGGCCAACACACATTCATCTTGCCATGTCATAGCATGCATCATATTGTTGCATATTGGTTGTATGTTTATTTTGGTGTGTTCTCATGATAGGTTCTGCCCCCGAAGATAACCTCGATAACCCATCTGAAGGGCAGTTCTCTACCCCAGTTCCATCAGGCAAGCAATTCATTGAACATTCCGATACAAACCCATGTTCTCGCTTCTGCTCTCATTTTACTGCATTAAGACAACGCGATTCAACTGTTGTGTGCTGCGGTAGTTGAACCCACTTCCTTTGCATGACTGTCATTGCCACGATAACTAGATGAAACCCACTAGTATGTGTAGGAGTTGATTGAGCCATGTTTGTGATTCCTACCATGCTATGCTTGCTATGCTTAGAGTTGTGTCAGTCGGCTCATCGGGATGATGAACTGGAGTGAAAGGTTGTGTTGGTTCGAGAGTGTAAGTGTTGAACACGATTTGGTAAAGGTATCGATGAGAGGCCATGTAGGAGTACATGGTGGGTTGTTTCATTGAAGCCGAACTTAAGAACTGAGATCTGTGTTTGTGATCCATGAGCTAGCTACTACCACACATTGGGATCCTTAATTGACCCTCTCGACTTCTTAACCACCCCTGTTCATAGTCCGGGAGTTGCAAGTAGTTCACGGTGTTTGTAGCATCTTTGGGGCCGCATAGCGCTGACCTTAGGGGTGGGTTGTGTTGCGGTAGGCACCGTGGTTCGTGTACCGAAAGTGCCCGTTTGGTATCTCGGGAACCCTGCACACATCGTTCGGGGCTGTATGGGAAACCTCGGCGGACTCCTGCGGATGGAACCCGAATAGGCGATAACTGGACTAGGGACTTGAGTGTTTAGGTAGGCTGTGGCCGACACCCACGTTGGGCTTCCGCTTGAAGGATGCAGTACATGTCGTGTAAACGGACGATAAGTGGTGAGCGTGTGTGAAGAAGTATACCCTGCAGGTTAAATATGATCTATTGAATAGCCGTGTCCACGGAGAAGGACTTCGGGTTACCTATATCAGTTCATAGACAAGTAAATGGATACTACTAAAAGACTCAAGATAAGTGTGAGTATCGTGGATGGCCCTCTCGGGGATGACGAGAGAGGATCCACGGTGGAGTATTGTGATGGTGGATAGTGGACTCGTGTACGACAAAATGCTTTACAAAGTGTGTCACGTAGGATAGCTTAGCCAAGAGTCAAAGCTGGCTTGCTGCATTTAACTCCACTACCTTCCTTGAGAATGTGCATGTATGATAGGGTTCTGTGGTAAGACTTGCTGAGTACTTTTGTACTCATGTTTGCTTAATCGATATTTTTCAGAGGACTATACCACCCCCTCCGACGGATTCTATGTAGATGTTGACTTCGACGAGTAAGCTAGCCACCCAGGTGGCGATCTAAGACTTGTGAAGGGCCATGTAGATAGAAAGGCTCCAACAAGCTTTCTTTCTTTCTAGAGTCTGTACCCAGACTACTTTGCTTCCGCATGTGCTTGTATGATTGTATGATTTGAGTGTTGGGCCATGTGACCCCTACCTGTATGACTATGTTATGTATGGCTCCTCGGAGCCTTTTAAATAAAGTACTTGAGTTATAGAGTTTTGTTGTGATGCCTTGTTGTATTTACTCATATCGGGCATAATGTGTGTATGATTGAAATGCTTGGTATGAGTGGGATCCGACAATCTAGTTGTTTATCCTTGGCAGCCTCTCATATGGGGAAATGTAAGTCTTGTGCTTCTGAGCGATAGTAGTCCGCTACAGCCCGGTTCACGGAGTCCTGCTAGCCCAAAGACTACTGCTTGGACACTTGACTGGCCGGCATGTGATTCATTTCGTTCTTATGTCTGTCCTTCGGGAAATGTCACGCGGTGATACTTGGAGTCCTGCCTAGCCTGCTACAGCCCGGGATACCGGAGTCCTGTTAGCCCAGTGCTACAGCCCAAGTTCATACGTTGATGACCGACATGCTCGAGGTGTTTCATGTATGCCTGTCCCCATAGGTTTGTGCCGCTTTGGATTCACGACTAGCCATGTCGGCCCGGGTTCTTTGTCATGTGGATGCTAGCGACACTATCATATACGTGAGCCAAAAGACGCAAACGGTCCCGGGCCATGGTAAGGCGACACCCGTGGGAATACCGTGCGTGAGGCCGCAAAGTGATATGAGGTGTTACCAGCTAGGTCGATGTGACTTGGAATCGGGGTCCTGACAGAACGAGTTTCAAATAGAACGCACATGAAGAATTTGTGAATAGACTGGGTTGAGTATAGCATAGAGGGGGAAGGGTCCGATCACATTCACTTAGCAGAGAAAGCAACTTGAAGAAATAGCCATAAGTGAATGTTGTAGAGGACATAAATCATATATATATATATATATATATATATATATATATATATATATATATATATATATATATATATATATATATATATATATATATATATATATATATATATATATATATATATATATATATATAGTCAATGAAGAAAGACATCGGAAATAGTGAAGATTTTGCAAAGTTGAAGAATTTGAAAAACTGAAGAATTTCAAAAACTGAGGAAAAACTCAAATTTGAAGATTTTCAACTTTGGTGGTGGCGTGTCCCACCGTATAAGAATGATGATTTCAGACACCGCGTACAACTGTCATAGGGTTCTGAGAATCAAATTCTTCATTAATTTCTTCACACTTAGAGTGTTATTCTTCATTGATTGAAGAAAAACGTTTCTTCATGTGTTGCACATCTAAGTCATCAATTTTGCATAAGTGTCAGGATGTGTGTCCTTTTCAAAGAACATTCGAAGACTCTAAGATATTTAGCTCACACCGCAACTTGCTAAATCTCTTCTCATCCAAGGGCTTTGTGAAGATATCGGCTAGCTGTTCTTCATTCTTCACATGCTCGATAGCGATGTCGCCCTTCAACACATGATCGCGAAGAAAATGATGACGAATTTGAATGTGCTTTCTCTCCGAGTGCTGAATTGGGTTGTGAGCAATCTTGATGGCACTCTCATTGTCACAGTAGAGAGGCACATTCTTCACGTTGATGCCGTAGTCCTTGAGAGTTTGCTTCATCCACAGCAATTGAGCACAACAAGAGCCAGCAACAATGTATTCAGCTTCCCGATGAGCGGTGATACAGTTCTGTTTCTTCGAGGACCAACAGACCAAAGATCGTCCGAGGAAATGACAAGTACCAGATGTTGACTTGCGGTCCACACGATCACCAGCATAGTCAGAGTCAGAATATCCAATGAGATCAAAAGTAGAGCCCTTGGGGTACCATAATCCTAGTGTAGGTGTGTGAGCTAGATATCGAAGAATATGCTTCACAGCCTTATGGTGTGATTCCTTCGGTGTAGCTTGAAATCGGGCACACATGCAAACACTAAGCATTATATCTGGCCTAGATGCACATAAGTACAATAAAGAACCAATCATGGAGCGGTATACCTTGTGATCGAAGTCAATACCATTTTCATCAGTGCATAGATGGCCATTTGTGGGCATAGGAATTTTACGCCTTTACAATCTTGCATGCGAATTTCTTGAGGACATCTTTGAGGTATTTCTCTGAGATATGAATATGCCATTGTGTTGTTGATTGAATTTGAAGACCTAAGAAGAATTTCAACTCTCCCATCATAGACATTTGATATTCTTCACTCATCATATAGGCAAATTCATCACTATAACGTTGGTCAGTGCAGCCAAAGATAATATCATCAACATATATTTGGCACACAAGCAGTTCACCATCATATGATTTAGTAAAGAGAGTAGGGTCGAGTGAACCGGGTGTGAAGCCATTCTTCACGAAGAATTCCTTCAATGTATCATACCACGCCCGTGGGGCCTGTTTGAGACCATAGAGGGCCTTGTTGAGTCTGAAGACTTTGTCGGGATTCTTTGGATCTTCAAAACCTGGGGGTTGAGCAACATATACTTCTTCCTCAAGCTTACCATTGAGGAATGCAATTTTCACATCCATTTGATATAAAGTGATATTCTGATGATTAGCATAAGCAAGTAATATGTGAATAGCCTCAAGTCTAGCAACAGGTGCAAAAGTTTCATCGAAATCAATTCCTTCAACCTGTGTGTAGCCTTGAGCTACAAGTCGTGCCTTATTCCTTACCACAAGGCCATTTTCATCTTGCTTGTTGCGGTAGATCCACTTTGTGTCAATGATATTATGCTTGCGAGGATCTGGACGTTTGACCAGTTCCCAGACATTGTTGAGCTCGAACTGATGTAATTCTTCTTGCATGGCCTGAATCCACTCAGGCTCCAGAAATGCTTCATCTACCTTAGTGGGCTCTATGATAGAGACAAAAGCATAGTGCCCACAAAAGTTATATAAATGTGAAGCTTTTGAGCGTGTGAGAGGACCTGGCGTTTCAATGTCATCGATGATCTTGTCAACTTGCACTTGTTTTGCAACGCGAGGATGAGCTGGTAGTCGTCGAGGAATTTGATCAGCATTTTCTTTAGCACCATTGTCTTCAGCGGATTCTTCAGGTGCATCAGCTCGACGTTCTTCGTGTACAGGAATGAATTCTTCAGCAGATTCTTCAGTAGGAATGACATCCTCAGTTGCCTTGAATTTCATCAGGGAGTATAACAGATAAGCAGTATGAGGACGTGTGAAATGAAAGTTCATTTCTTCATGATTAGCCTGTGTCCTTTCAGGAAATGTTGTCAGGTCCCCAGCAAATTCTTCAGACGTTAAAGCACGTCTGGAGACCTGACCCTGCAGAGGAAATTAGTTCTTTTTCTTCACCACCCACATCTGAAGGGGTGGCAAAGAGTTCATCACTCTACGAGCTCCATATGAGAATGGTGGCATAGAAGCCAATCCATTTCGTTTCACATAAGAGAGGTTAGGGTAAGCATATGAATAAGCAGAGAAATTCTTCGAGGACTTATGAACATATTGGTTTGAAGAATAATGCACATATTCATAGCCCTTAGCTCTACCCTGCGAAACAGAGTTGTGAGCACGATGATAATCATATGAGGACTTTGATCCTTTTGAGGAATTTGATCCACGTGAGGAATTTGGTCCCTTTGAGGACTTGGATCCATATGAAGAATTTGGTCCATATGAAGAGTTTGATCTGGGGTTCCTTTTCTTCACAGGTGGTGTCATGAGGACATTCACCGAAGACTTTCAAGGCACTTCTTGGGAACCCAGATTTTCTTCATAGGGAACCGTTCTGCAGTTAGTGCCAACATATCTAGCAAATACTTCACCATTCTGATTTTTGAACAGTTTATAGTTGGAGTCAAATGACTCGTCAGAAGAATGAGGAGATTCACATGTAAAGCCAGATAAGTTAGATGGATCAACTGGAGGTCCCTTTGCAGCAACCCATGAGGTTTTGGGGTACTGCTCAGGCTTCCAATATGTTCCATCAGCATTGAGTTTCCTCTCAAAGGCAATACCCTCTTTCCTAGGGTTCCTGTTGAGGATCTGCTTTTTAAGCACATCACAAAGAGTCTGATGCCCTTTGAGGCTTTTGTACATGCCTGTCATGTACAATTCCTTCAGCCCTGCATCGTCAGCGAGACTAGCAATGTCCTCAGATGAGGAATTTGGGATAGCAGAGGCAGGTGAAGAATTTGTAACATTTGAAGCATTTGAACATTCAGGTGAAGAATTAGCAGATTCACGTTCAATGCACTTTAAGCATGGAGGATGTAGCGACCCGACCTCAGACGGTCAAGCCTCTGTGTCACTGTGCCATCCCTGGATCAGTATGCTGGCACACACAGTACATCAATGTATATATCAAAGTGCAATCACATGTATAATTAACGTAAAATTGATATATACCTCATAAGTCACAGCGGAAACATATAGTCGGGTGTGGAGTCCCATCAACGCCATCGGCAGGTTGAGTGTAGACCGTAACCCTGTATCGTAACTCTTACTCGTCGGAAGAAAGTATCTGCAACATGATACTTTGCAGCCATGTAGGTCAGTACATTGAATGTACCGGCAAGATCACAACATGCGAAAATAGATGATAAAACTATACTATATGCAATATGGCTTTGTGGCTCTGTGTCTGAGTTTTGTTTGCGTAAAAGCTGATTTATTTTCCCTACATCAAAGGAATAAATGAAGTCTGTACTATGGAGTTTTCTATCATGCCATTGTTCCGCCAACCGATGTCTCATAGCCCAAAATCATCATAAGTTGCCCACAATTAAGTTATCAATCCGGTGTTGAGAGTTCCGAGATAGATCCAAGTCCAGATGCTCAAATTGTCCGTGAATCGGGACACGGCTAATCGATTAGGTTTAAACCTCTGCAGAGGTTTGTACACTTTACCCGCAAGATTCGATTCCTCTTTTACGTTCTCGCACTTCGTGGTGTTTGAGAACAAGACGATCAAACATGGTCTTCGAAGAGTTCCTCGACCACCGTCCGTACTCATCCCATCCTACCGTAGTTCTACATCTGCTAGCACCGCCCCAGCCAGAGTCACAACTAAGGTCAACCAAGCGAGCCCATAATGACTTGCGGTTGCACAGGTAAGCTTCGGGCGTGAAGTATTCTTCGTCTCTTTGAGTCTGGGTGAAGCTTTCCGCAAGATGTCATGGCGCTTCTCCATGCATCCCGCCAACCACTGGTTTCTCCAGGTGCCCGTCAACCGTCCTTCACCCAGTGAGTGTGTATTGGATTCTGTCTCGAGTCTTGAAGTCTTGAGGCCTTGAAGATGCAGTCCTTGCAGATTCCATCATGGAGTTGTCGTCCTTGACGAGATCCTCCATTCTCACACCACTCCAGTACTCATACCAACCCGTCTACTATAGCGTAGCATTTAAATAAATAACGTCCCGGGCTTGGTAACAGGGTGATGGGTTCCTACCTCATGCATACTACTCAACTACAAGGATTCAATAACACTACTGAGGGGTGGTTGCAAAGATGCCACTAAATGCAATAAAACATAGGTATGAAAGCATGGTCAAAGTGAACTTGCCTTGCTGACGATCTTCGCAAACTAGGGACTCATGGTAGCAAACTTCGCACTCCGGAAATTCTACCGAGGCAAACAATAACTATAGTAAGCACATAGCATATGATCACTTAACACAATAGCATAGTAACATAACACACCAAAACAAACGAATCAAAACCCAAAGGGAAATTCAAAGAAATCCAACTCAAAGTTTTCCTACTTCAAGCAACAACTAAAATAGTTTTATATAACAAAAAAATTTTCTCAACATAACCTAACCATGGGTTTATGTTAACTTAACAGAAAGAATGCATTATGCAACTAGGAGCAAAAAGAATCAATTTAAAAGCTATTATAAAACTCTTATTAGGCCTAATTCAAATTCTATTAAGAAAAATAAAACAAAAGTTTTATTTATTATAAATAAAAGTTCATCCCATAAAGTGACAGAAACTATCCTAGAATAATCAATCACATGTGAAAATAAATTATTTTGCTAATTAAAATAATAAGAAAACAGTAGCTAGTTAATTAATTAAGAATAACAAGATTCTGCTTAAAACTAATTTTTTATTAATCCTAAAATACCCAAATTAATTCCTACGGTTAGACAATGTCAAAATAAAGTTGGGACAAAAAGAATCATATAAAAATAATTTTCCTAACTCATGTTATAACAGATTTACTATTCTGACTAAAACTAAATTAAAGCAATTATAAATAATTTTAACATAGCTAAATATATTTTCAACAGAAACTATAGAAAGTTTGCAAACCAACAAAAAAGAATCACTCAAAAATATTGAGTAGAATAAAAGATATGAATTTTTCAAATCTGGAACTATTCTGCTAAAACAAAAAAACGAAAATAAAGAAAAAAAGGCTAAATGGGCCTAACTAACGCACTGCGCGTAATATAACTAAAATGGGCCTAGGGTTAAACGAATCGGGCGGTACTAAAATAAAACCCTAACTAAAATTTAAACTGAACTAAACCGCCGAACTGGTTTTTATTAAAGAACTTATTCTTGGGGTGTTCTAATCCTAGCCGTGGATGTGAGATCGGACGGCGGGGTGGAGTCCGTGGCTTACGGAGCTCGACGGCGGCGGCGGCGGCGGCGGCGAGTGTGTTAGCGCCACCGGTGGTCGGGAGGTCGGCGGGTGCTCCGCGGTGCGGACGGGCTCGGGAAGGCGTCTGGTGGAGTCCGCGAGCTCGGGAGGGCTAGGGCGACGGCGGCGAGGCAAATGGCGGCGGTGGCGTTCGGGCTAGTCCGCGAGCTCGTGAGGAGGAGGAGGGTTCAGCGAGGGGCAAGGGGGGAATGGGGTGCGGGGAGGGCTTATAGGCGGGGCCTCACCTTGGCGGGGTGAATCGGGAGGATCGGATCCGGATCCGTCGGGATCCGTGGAAGAAATGGCGCGGCATGAAAGCGGCATGGGGTTGAAGGAGGTGGTGGCCCACTACGAGAGAGAGGAGCGCAGTGCGGTCGGTCGGCCGAGCCAAGAGGTTTCAGGCGAGGGTGCGTCGGTTGGCGTTAGGCGGCTTGGCTGGCTCTGGGCTGGGCTGGCTCGGTGGGCCGCTGGGCTGGCTGGGCGATGCTTGGCTGGCGCTGGGGGTTTTTTAAAATTTATTTTTTAATAAAAACAAAACAGAGATAACTTATAAAATATAAATATTTTATATAGGACATATATATACCAAAATGATTAGGGGAATATTCCCTATCATTTGAACATTTTTCCAAAGGCAAAATCCAAACTTTATAAAAATTCATTTTTTTTTCAAATTCAAATAAAACTCAAGTTTGAATTCAAAACTTTTGGCAATGTTTTCCTCTGATATTTTTGGAGTGTCATGTTTACTCCTCTCATACTTTTGCTCAAGTATTTATCAGGCATAGTTTTTGAAATGATTCCCACTTGCCAAAGTTTGAATTCAACTTCAAAACTCAACATCTTCAAATGGCACTCAATTTCAAACAGAATGCATAGATGCTTAGCTATAATTGTAAAACATTCCAAATAGGAAATTTGGGATGTTACAGAGGAACAAATTCTTCCTGAGAAGCGCTGATTTGTTGAGCAAGTAATGAATCGCGCTCCTTCTAAAGATCTTCATAACTCACTCTTAGCTTCTCAAGATCTTGCTTTCTTTAAAGAAATTCATAAGAAAGTTTCTCATGATCAAATAAGAGAGTGTTATGATGACCTTGAAGGTTGTCAAACCTAGACTGAAGTCTCTGAAGATTTTCAGTCAGGGCTTTAGTGCGATCCATTTCTTCACCTAACATATCATCACTTTTATCTAGCATGTTTTGAACCTTTTCAAAAGCCCTTTGTTGTTTTACGGCAATCTTAGCAAGTTTTGAGTAGCTGGGCTTTAGATCTTCATCAGATTCATTTTCACTAGATTCAGAGGAGGTATATTTGAGTACCTTGGCACCCTTTGCCATGAAGCAATAGGTGGGAGCGTAGTCATCACTATCTTCATCAGCTTTGTTGGTGAGGTCATTTTGTTCAGAGTTGAAGATGGACTTGCTGACAAAAGCAGTAGCGAGAGCTAGACTCGCCACACCAGACTCAGATTCTTCTGATGCCTCCTCTTCCTCATGTTCCTCAGATTCAACTTCAGAGTCCATTTCCTTGCCAAAGAATGCCCGAGCCTTTTTGGAGCTGCTCTTCTTGTGAGAAGAAGGCTTTGAGGATTTTGATGATGAAGATTTTGATGATTTCTTCTTCTTCTTAGCGTCATCAGAACTGTAATCCTTGTATTTCTTCTTCTTCAATTCCTTTTCCCACTGAGGACAATCTTGAATGTAGTGACCAGGTTTCTTGCATTTGTGGCAAAGTCTTCTCTTATAGTCACTGGATGAGGAATCACTTCTCCTTGAGGATTTTCCAAAGCGACCACGTCTTGAGAACTTCTGGAATTTCTTCACGAGCAGTGCTAGCTCCTGACTCAATTCTTCAGGATCTCCAAGGCTACTACTAGAGTCTTCACACTCAGATTCAGACACAGCCTTGGCCTTCAGGGCACGTGATTTTCCATAGCTCGAACCATAGAGATCTCTCTTTTCAGCAGGCTGGAACTCATGAGTATTTAGCCTCTCGAGGATATCAGCTGGATCAAGTGACTTGTAGTCGACGCTCTTGTATCATCGTGCGAGTATCAAATGAGGAATCAAGCGATCTCAACAATTTCTTCACCACCTCATGGTCGGTGATGTCAGTGGCACCAAGTGCTTGAAGCTCATTTGGGATGTCAGTGAGGCGATCGAAGGTTTGTTGAACATTTTCATTGTCGAGTCTTTTGAAGCGGTTGAAGAGATTCCGAAGAACATCAACTCGGGAGTCACGCTGAGTTGAGACTCCTTCATTTACTTTGGACAGCCTATCCCAGATAAGCTTAGCAGTTTCCAAAGCACTCACTCTTCCATACTGTCCTTTACTCAGATGGCCACATATGATATTCTTCGCTTGAGAATCGAGTTGTTTGAATCTCTTCACATCAGCAGCATTCAGAGAAGGTGTGACTGAGGGAACACCATTATCCACAACATACCAGAGATCGTTGTCAATTGCCTCAAGATGCATTCACATCTTGTTCTTCCAATAGGGGTAGTCCGTCCCATCAAAGGTAGGGCACCCAGCTGATACTTTGATCATACCTGCGGTCGACATAACTAAAACTCCAAGTGGTTAAACCAAAATCACACAAAACAAGGGAGTACCTTGCTCTGATACCAATTGAAAGTGCGTTATATCGACTAGAGGGGGGGTGAATAGGCGATTTTTATGAATTCTTCAATGAGGAATTTGCCGGTGAGGAAATTTCTAAGTGAAGAACTACTTGCAGCAGAATAAGTACTCAGAAGTAAGCATAACAGAATGCGGGCATGGTCATCATGATGAAATGAAGACAATCACAGAGTCGTAAAGCGTAAACACAGGATAACACAAGATGAAGACAAACAGATCAAGAAATTGGGCGAGGAAATTGAGAAAGTCTATAGTCAAAGTCTTCAAACACAGATATGAACGAACACTCAACACAGTAATGAGGAAATGAAGGGGTTGAGGAAATAGAACCAGTTAGGTTGGTGAAGACAATGATTTGGTAGACCAGTTCCAACTGCTGTCTCGGTTATGCGTCTGGTTGGAGCGGCTGAGTATTTAAACTCGAGGACACACAGTCCGGACACCCAATCGGCCGAGCACGTAGTTCAGGACACCAAGTCCTCACCGTATTCTCCTTCAACTAAGGTCACACAGACCTCGTCCAATCACTCGTGGTAAGTCTTCAGGCGACTTCCAAACCTTCACAGACTTGGTCACTCGGCGATCCACAATTCCTCTTGGATGCTCTAAACCATGACGCCTAACCGTCTGGAAGAAGCACAGTCTTCAAAGGTAACAAGCATCGGATCCACGCAGGATCAATCTCTTCAGTGATGCTCAATCACTTTGGGTTTGTAGGGGTTTGGTTTTGGGTTTTCCTCACTTGATGATTTTCGCTCAAAGTCCTCGGAGGATGGGTTGCTCTCAAATGACAAGTGTCAAGTTTATCTCGGAGCAGCCAACCAGCTAGTGGTTGTAGGGCGGCTATTTATAGCCTAGGGAGCAGCCCGACATGATAAGACATAAATGCCCTTCAATGATATGACCGTTAGGTGGATAAGATATTTTGGGACAGTGGCAGAGTACAAGAACGGTCGGAAATTTGAATCTCAAATTCCTCGGGCTATCATGATCCTCACTGTAGGCAATCCGCCTGGCGAATTCCTAACTCCTCGGTCGAACAAATTCTCGTGACCGTAAGAACTTCGTCTCACATCAAGAAATTGACTGAACTGTATGAGATTTCAAAGGCTTCATCGAAGGGATTGGTAGGTGTAGGATTTTGAGTTGAGCATCTAATGGAAATTTTTCCTTAGTATTTCCTCGACCCCTTTAACAAAGACGGTGTTTCCTATGACTCAAGAAAGAGAAAACGAAACTACGAAAACAAAAGTCTTCACGCTTCATGTTCCTCAAATGAATACCAAGTCTTCAAGGTCACACCAATTTCTTCACTTTCAAAGTCTTCTAAAGTCTTCGAATACCAAAGTCTTGATCGAAGAACTTCATTTTAGGGTCGACTTTCTCTGTAAATATCAAACTCCTCATAGACTTATAGACCTGTGTACACTCATAAACACATTAGTCCCTTAACCTATTTGTCTTCAATACACCAAAATCACTAAGGGGCACTAGATGCACTTACAAGGGCAAAGCGCTTGGCTCAGGAAGGCGACCGGGTGGTGTCGTTGCATCAGAACAGCACCGATACCTACGTCCGAGGCATCGGTCTCCATTGTGAACAATTGCTTGAAATCCGGCAATGCCAGCACTGGGGTTGAAGTCAGCGCTCATTTCAGGGTCTGGAAAGCTTGCTCGCACGTGTCTGTCCACTGATATGGCACGCCCTTCTTGAGAAGATCTGTAAGAGTATGGCTGATCACCCCATAGTGCTTGATGAACCAGTGGTAATATCCGGCCAGTCTCAAAAACTGACGCAACTCCTTCACCGAGGTGGGTTGATTCGATGCTTGAAATTTCTCAATATTCTTGGGGTCAATGTGTACCCCATCCGCAGTGACCACGTGTCCCAAATATCTTAGTTGTGGCTGTGCAAAAACACACTTCTTGATCTTGAGCTTGAGAGAGTACTTTTCCAGCTGCTGAAACACCTGACGCAACAGCTGCACATGTTCCAGAAGGGTTTTGTTAAAAACCAGGATGTCGTCGATGAACACTAACACTCCATGGCGAAGCACAGGTCCTAGAACAATGTGCATGCCGTGCTGAAAAGTGAATGGCCCTCCGGTCACTCCATATGGCATAACCTTAAACTCGAAGTGCCCGTGGTGGGTTTGGAAAGCTGTCTTCGGCTAATCTCCTGGACGCATCCGAATCTAGTGATATCCCGATCTCAAATCGAGACTAGTGAATACCATTGCTCCATGCAGTTCGTCCAAAAGTTTCTCGATGATTGGAATTGGGTATCTGTGCTTGCTGGTGATTGCATTCAAAAGACGGTAGTTGACACAGAATCTCCATTCTCCGTCCTTTTTCTGCACCAATAGAACATGCGAAGAAAAGGGGTTGCGGCTGCACTGAATGATTCCTTGCCACAGCATCTCTCTGGCATGTGCCTCAATTTCATCTTTCTGAATAGGATTGTATCTGTACGGACGCACGTTCACCGGTTGAGCTCCTAGAATAAGATCAATGGAATGATCGAACTCCCGCGATGGTGGCAGCCCTTTGGGTTCTGTGAACAAACTGATGAACTCGTCAAGTAAGTCTTGCACTGCAGGTGGCACCGGGGCTGTTTCCGTGTCTGCTTTGACCTCTGCTACCAACAACACATGCGCGATGGATGTCCTTGCTTGCAACAGGTTCAGTTGTGTGGATGAAATAGGTTCGCAAATGATATCCGAGCTATCTATCCCTTTGAGTTGCACCTGCTTGCCACACGAGTGGATGAAATAGGTTCGCACATAACTAGTTGAACTAGTTTATTTTTAGAAAGAACTAGTTTATTCTATTTATAGTAAGTTTATAGTATTTAGTAAGAACTAGTTGAATTAATAGAACTAGTTGAACATGTCACATTTGTTGTTGCTTTTTTAGTTTAAGCAATTATTCCCGCATCGACGACGACGATGCCTATCCTGCATCCTCGTCATCGATCCTTGCAGAAATCAAGGAGCCCCTCCATCATCACCGCCGTCGTCCCCATCACCGACCCCCTCCAACCTCGAGGAGAGACCAGCCAAATCTCCATGTCAATATGAGTCCTATAAGATATGATGTAGATAAAAACATGTATATCTTGTGTTGCTCAAATAGGATATGTGGTTGCCCAAGTGGCCGGTCATGTTTAGGTTACACCTCCGAGTGGCCTATGTTTTGCCGAGTGTTGATTAATTTCCGTTCCGGCAAATTTCAGGCGCTCGATATGTCCTGTTTTAGCAAAGGTCATGCCGGAATTTTCCGTGAATTTTGGCATGACTTGTGCTAGAATATGTAGGAAATATCGAGTGGCCTGGATTTTCTAGAAAGATAATTAAACGATATTCTGGGTTGACTTTAAGTCTGTCGAGGCCGAAGAATCCCGACTGTTGTCGTGGGGGTCGTTTCTCCTTCTTCTTCGGGTGCTAGACCTTTGTTATGCACTAGGGGAAGGAGGAATAACGACCATCACTGTGACGCCCGGATAGTTAAGCTATAGTGAACCTCCGCTAATGATGCCACGTCACCTCGGTTACTGTTGATAAACTCGCGTCAGTTCGATACCCAGTTCAAATTTCAAATTTTAAAGTAAAACCAAACAATAAAAGTTTTCAGACAATAAAACAAAAATGTTCGGGTTGTGGCAAATATTCCATACTAAATATTGGTGAAGAAAACCACACTTCTGTAAAGTATATAAGTGCACTATATTCAGTAAAACAGTAGCAAAAATGATTATTTAAATACCTTTTATAATTATAAAATGTCAAACTAAGTTATTTGGGGTCTAGACTTTTTGTGACTGTGGACTAAGTTGAAATACTAATTTTGATACTAAGTGTATATTTTACTAAAATAAAATGCAACTAAAATAAAACAGGAAAGGATAAATAAAAATAGAAGAAGAAATAAAACAAAGCAAAACAAAGGACCACCCCAGCGTCGGGCCTTTAGCCCAGCTGGCCATCCAACCAGACCGGCCCAGCCTTGGCCTAGTGTTGCCCCGGGCCCCTGAAATCTCAGGACCGGGCCTGAGCTTGGGTGAGATGAGATAGCAGAACTAGAGGATCGATGGACTACGTTGATTGTGGCGTTTGGGCCGGCCTTTAAGATTTTTAGAAAACATCATATGCATGTAGATGAATTCTACTGTGTAGACCACGGACCCTTCAATATACCCCTAAAAAATCTTTATAATTTTTTTCAAATAAACAAGTAAATGCATTAAAATGATAATCTTGCCAAGTAATTCATAAATATTATCTGAAAAAAATCTAACTTCTTAGATGCAAAGTAATAATGTTGTTATCCATGGAAAGTGCAAAGAGAATAATAGACATACTTTATGTAAATTTTGGAGGTCACGATGACTAGTAGGCACGGTGTGACTCAGCCTCTCGACTTGACCGTGTGAGGGTGATGATGGGGCATCAGGAGATCAAGTATTAGTCGTACTAGATCAAACATTGGTCGTTGGAGGTCATATATCAAATCAAGCCAAATTTTGGATGTCATCTTATAAGCCAAATTAAGCTCGTGCTGTTGAAGGATGAACTGAACTTTTGGTACGGTGAAACCGATAGCCAAGAAAATTCTACAACTTAAAATATATAATCAACCAGATAATAAAAACTACAGTGGGCCTATATGAACATATTCAGGGAAAGGTTAGACATAACACGTACCTGACTTAATAAAGTTGTTAGAATAATCGTCCATCATTTTTAACATGAAAAATCAACTAGTTAAATTATATGAATTAGTATAAATCTTTTTTGGATCAATCGATCACTAATTCCATCTTCCAGAAAAAGGGAAATGCTCCAACTCAAAAAAGGGAGATTGCTAATTCTGTTGAACCAATATTTTGAATTGGAGCTCACTGTGTGTCCCACCGTCATTTTTGAATTGGGGCTGACCGTGTGACCCACATCCATTTTTGTAACTAAAAGAAAAAGGGGATTCTAGCCTTGTGTGACCCACCACAATGTTTTTTTCTTGACAATCAATACCATGATATATTTATAGTAGCGAACTGTACATGTTAGAGATACATAAGCTGACTACAGCGATTACAAAATAAATTCTAAAAGAAACAAGCAAATCTTCGAGATCTTCAAATTCTTTCTTCTTCCATGACAGGATCTTATACTTTTCTAAAGGTAGCCCCAGGAGAATAACAAAGGTATCAATCAACAAACATGTAAATACCAACGAGGGTTCTCCCATAGTTTTGATTTGAGCCGCAATGCCAAGGCTGCGATGCACGCATGCAACCATTAAAATAATCAACCAACATCGGCAGAGGCACTAACACCGGTATTCCGGGGACAAAAAACCGAACAGCTAGGCCGACGTCGTTGGGAGGCGAGAGTACGAATCACCATTGTCGACAACGTAGCAGCCGGGACTGATATTGCGAGAACAATCATCCTCGCGGCAACCATGACAAAAAAAACAAAAGCGATCTGGCGAAATAAGATCCGAAAGACCATACCTACACAAATTTAATCTTTCAACACCACCATTGACGCCGGGAAGGATATCTCGCCGTCAAAGGAAGGGACGAAGATTACTTATTGTAGACGGTGTCATCTCCAAAGAAGAAAACGACTACAAAGACTCTAAACCAATATAAAGAAAACACTAATAATATGATGAACTCCACTCATAGGTTGGGTCCCCACCCCTCCCGGCACCAGTGACCCACCACAATGTTATTAGAGCTTTTTTTAGCGCAATTTTTTTAGAGCTGACCCAACAGGCTACCACAAGGCATACACAGCTAAATGGAAAAGGCCCAAGGCCAAGCTCAATACCATATGCCGATTCCAGCGCTGCAACTCTTGCGCTGGAGGACGCTGGTTTGTGTCCGGCTAGTAGGAGCGATGTCCATGTGAGTTGGGGGCATCGTCGTTCGTGAGCCAATTTGTATTCATGAATCTCCTGTATTTGTTTTTGATTTGGATCTACCGTATTTTAAGATGAGCCTACTATACCAAAGTAAGAGAGTAGTACGTGTACCCCTTTTGGGTTTACACAGTCCTAGCAAACAATATTGTGAGGAATTCAAAATCTTCAGTTTGACAAACGATCAACTATAGTACTACACAGAAAAAGCATCCGTAATTGTGTTCAATACTATGTTTTCTTACCAATCCGTTAAATGCATAAGTCTTGTTTTCTACCCCTATTTAATCCACACAAAAAACACGCTTGGCAGTGTCGTGCAGGTTCTTCTTCTCCCTTAGTTGTGAAAGCAACGAAATTTTTTCCACCTGGGTTAGAGATGCTAAGACAGAGTAGTAGCATTATTGTGTCACAACACGCACTCTTTATTTTGTAAGATAAAGAGCTACCGAAGTACTTCGAGTCAGAGCAACCAATTCCACATAACTAACTTCCAACTGACGACTACGAGCAGGATATGAAGATGTCCTTGCTTGAGTGGTGGTGTATACTGCACGATTTCTTCCGGATGCCTCCCAGTTCTATCCTTCTTGCACGCGCATGGTAGTGGTATCTTCTCCTCATTGACAGTAGTAAAGCAACTTCAGCTCTTGGTAGATTAGTGAAGACTATTTCTAGATATATTTCACTCTCATTTTGATTCTTTCCTAATTTTGAGCAAGTAGGTGTCCACAAAATTTCGTGAACATATACAGTACCACATGATGCAGATGGATGGCTTGAATGATATGGTCTCAAGGATGAGCTCCTGCAGATTTATACATACGAGGAGTTGTACTGACAACAACAAGGCCGCAAGGAGGACTAAATACCATCTACTTCCACATCAGGAGCGGGCCCAGTAGTAATATGCAAGATCAACTGTTTTTTTTCTTGACAAAAAGATTGTAAGGAAGGCCCTTACACTATAATTGGTGCAACAACCTTAAATTGCAAGTACCATGCCTTGAACTTGGGTGGGTGGGAAGGCATCAGCCCCTTTCCACCACTAGGTTATGCCTTAGTCTGATCAGTTGTTTGTTATATGCATGGCAGTTGTGGGTATGTTACATTGACGATTTTATTTCGCATCATTCTTTATTTCATCAGGGGTTAATCTGATGCAGGCTAGCGTTGCTCGCCCGTCCTATTTTCCGGTCCCCCCTCTCTCTGATCCCTCTCGTGTTGTGCTACGGTTACATCAGCCACAACGGTGCCACCCCCATCCCCGTGGACTGTGCTGAGACAACTCTGTCTCGTTCCACCATTTTCCTCCCCCCAATGCCAATGACAATGACTATGATGTATCGTTATCCTCCTCCATCTCCCTCTTGTCCTCTTTGTACCCGATCTTCCGAACGACCATCTCACTTCTGCCCATGTCAGGCTCGCCCCTTTATGCAAAGGGTAACAATGACCCCACCCCTACTTCCGTTTTCTACTTAGTTTATGGCATCTCCAATGTAAATCACCAAAATTCCCGCAAATGCCCAGACTGGGCCGTCATGACACTTTTATCCATCCAACATGGATAATCAAATGGGGTGGACCAGTACAGACGTCTGGGGGAGTCTGGACGTTCAGCGTGTCAGACTTCGACACCTCAGACCCACCCCAAAACACGACTTGAATCCCTTGTATTTCACCAATCTTGCTCTCCTCATCCGCTTTTGAATACCGATATCGTCCCCCGTACCCCCTCAAATGCTGACTAAGCCTTGTCGGACCTCTGCGGCTCCACGACGCACCTACCCACTTAGGTCTACACCGGTGTCGCACTAAACGGATCTGGGCGCAGCCCAGGTATGCTCCGCCCCTATTGACGCCATCCATGGCGGACACCGAAAACAACAACTGGTGGGTCGAATGCCATAGTGAAATTTCTTGACGTTCTCTTTTTTCTTCTTTGAAGCAAACATGATGGATTAGGAAGAGGAGTACTTGTGAGCTGAGTTTATGGATTCTTCTACTTTGGATGAGGAAGTTGATGACGATGATTCTTGAGGAAATGGAGCGTTGCTCTATAGAAGGGGCGTATTCTAAACCTCAAGGGTTCAACGGCGAGACATTGAGTGTTGAATAGGTGGCAGACACAGGGGCATGTTGCTCTCTAAGAGGACTACTTTGCCTTCGATGCGCTATTCGGACCCTATTTCTGGCATGGATTCCGGATGCAGCGACCATTGTTCTTGGGCATCATGCAAGGTTTCAGGTCCTATGACATTTACTTCAAGCTGAAGAAGGATGCCATTGGCCACCATGAGTTATCTGATCTAGAGAAGTGCACGGCTGCATGATTATGCAACATGACTGTGGAGGATCGGGAGAGGCAGTTCACCAAGATTTGGATTAATTATCAATAGATGGGTTATCCTATGCAGCTTCAGAGAAGAATCCGGCAATGTTTGAGCAGTTTCTTGAAATGCATCACCAGGATCGAAATCGAGGAACTCATACATAGCTATAGAATGATCTGACTGAGGATTTGTCGGTGATTCTTATGACAATTAGAAACATGTCCGAATAAATTGAATTCAAATTTGAACTATTTTATTTCATATTTATGTATGGATTGCAATGTTTTTATTTGAATTATTGTTGCATTGGAATATTTATCTTTGAGTTATTGATGGAATTTATCTTTGATTATTTTGAATATTTCGAGTATAAAAAAAGAAGGGGCGAACATTTGGTGATGACGACTAGATGGCCAATTCCTGGTTGGATGTCCGCGGATAATTATTTTCTTCCTCTTCATGCCATGAGTACATTAGAGTTTAGTGTTTTTTTTAAAGGTGGAGACATATTAGGCTCTACAAAACATGTGGCAAACTGATTAGGCATCATGCATTGTTCTGCTTCACAGGTTATTCTTGCTTCGCATACATCTTGTGCGACATATTTTAAAATCATAATATGGAGTGTTCTCCGCTTGCAAAGCCGCACACGTTTCTAGAACACATTAAACTCCAATCAAAAGAGAGCAGCATGTTCCGAATAACCGACATTTAGTTCGATACATTGAGCGGTATTGATCCAGACTTGCTGCTCCAGTGGTTATGTATGCTGCATGTTTCTTCTCCATGCCTCCCCGTCCTAGTCTTGTCCTCGCTGTACTCACAGACGAAGACAATGGTCAATTTGCCTTGCTGACATTACTAATGCAACTTCAACTGTTAGTAGTTTAGTTAAGACTATTGGTACATATGTCTCTCTCTCTCCCTTAGTTTCTTCCTTATCTCGAGCAAATAGGCTTCATAAAATCTAAGTGTTGTATATATTAACCCGCGATGCAGAGATGGATGGCTTGAACAGGTATGATCTTCAAGATGAGCTCCTACAAATTTAAACAGATGAGGAGTTCTACCGGCAGCAAGGACAATGATCACATAGAGAGACTCCAATAAGCCACCTACTTCCACATCAGGTGTGGGTCCATCCTAATTCATGGGTATTCACTCGAATACCCATTAATTTTGGTAAAATAAATAATATATATTGTGTAGTCTAACATACATGGTATACAAACATAGAAGATGAAGGATGTAGGGGAAGTAAATTTCTTCACATACGGTCCGCCAACAAACATTATTGCATGTTGTTCCCATAGCCGAAGAAGGTTCACCACATCCAACTTAATTACCCTCCGAGCTTTAGAGGTTCATGGATTGAGATTCAATGTGGCCATTCGTCCAGTTGCATCAGTGACACTAACAGCGGATGTATCACATAGTAACAGGACGTGAGAGTGTTGCTAGGATGACAAATGGTGGGAGAGGAGTAGGAGGGAGAAGGAGAGGACCTTGGAGAGGAAGAAGAATAGGGAGAGGGGGAGATGCTACTGTACCAGCTCTCCCCACTTGTGAGATCCCATCAGTGGCGGGGGTCGCATAGGACCCGCCACTACTAAGTGTTGTCGATGGCTTCCTGGTGGGGGAATGCCCTTCGGCGGGAGGAAACAAATACCCGCCAGTACTGTTTGTCCTACCAGTGGCGGTCGCATAATACTACCCGCCATAATGTTGTGCCAACTTTGCCCCACGCGGAAGGACATCTTGTGGCGGGTGACTAAAACCACCTTTCACTTCTAGGCTAGGCATCTATGGCGGATGACTATTTGCGCCTGGCACTGAATAGTTTTGCCCACGACTCCAACCTAGAAGAATCTATGAGCGGCGGGTGACGACTTCCGCCCGCCACTGCAGATCATGTAGCTAAGGCGGGCAGACTATTTTACCCGTCACTGAAACTTCTCCAAAATAGTTGTGACGGGTTGCTGACCGCGGTCGCCACTTATTTGAGCTCACCTATACACATTTTCCCAGTAGTGTGATTGGCGACTTAATAATGTAAATAAGTAATCTCGGTTTTTTGTGTGTAGAGATGGCATTTGCAGCATGCATAATCCTTATGAACAAACATGATTGCGACCACCACATCAATTAGGATTGTTTTCGAGATGGGGGATTTGGAACATCATTGGTAACCTTTTCTAGACGGAGGATTTTAACTATATGAGCACTTAGATTATTCTCGAGTTTAATCTTCTCAATTTTCTGAGTATTCATCAAACATTAAAATTCAATCAGTTATGTTCCTTCTTCATAATCCATGCTTTAGTATGACCATATTTTGTTCACTTTTTCTTTAGTATGCATTGGTCATTCCTCCCTCAGTGTTCGTTTATGGTTATATCTACAAATTGAACTACTCTGCAGTTCTTTTGATCATTCTTTTGTTGTTAGATAACTAATCTCTTTTGATGCAACCCCTTCAGTTCTCGTTTAAGTCGCTATTTTTTTCTCTTCTTGCTGAATGTGTAAATATATATCATGCTCATGCTTAGTTTCCGGAAAGGAATAGTGAGTTAGATTATTCTCTTCTCTTCTGTGTTTTACATGTTTAATAGTTGGTGATTTTTTTCAGTTTAACCATTTGTTGTGTGCTATATGCTTAGCTATAAGTAGCTCTAGTAGTAGAATATTATTTTGGTCAGTTCACTTTTTTTTTTTGTATTATAATGACATACCAACAACTGACGTTGACGCTTAAACACAACCTTGCATTTATCTCAGTTTTTCTGCTTTTTTCTGTTATTTCATAATCGGGTCCTAACACACTTTTTTCGTTGTATCCCCTTGATGTTTCATTTTAAGCAAATACCCCCCTTATCGGAAAACAGACTTTTTGTTTGTGTAAACTGTGATCATCCAGAAAATACGTAATAATAGGGTAGCTTCTCGTCTGGACATCCCCAAGCACTTGCTGGTGGGACACCAGTTGGGCAAACAGTGCTTCACTTGGACCGAGTATGACACTTCATCTGATCTTCACGTCTTGTTCAAGCAAGGATAGAAGAATTTTCTTTTGATAAAAGAACTCGAGGTTGTACATTATCATTGTTACAAGCAAGACCAACGTTGCAGACGATACAGAGATGGTAGCTATTCTCCATGCCCTTTTAAGAGGTTCATACGGTCATCATTGCTGGGGTCATGAGTTCAATAGTTTTTTAGTACTTTGTTAGCGCTCCCCCATGTCTTGTTGGTCCAAAACTACGTGAATCTCTGTGTCCAATTGGCTGCTCTGTATCTGTCAATTATATTTTGGTGGATTTCAGTTTTATTCTGTGTCTAATTGCAGCTATGTATCTGACACTTGTATTTCGTGGATCTTAGTTTTATTTTTATTTTTCCAATTGGCAGCTCTGTGTCTGTCAATTGTATTCTCCGGTGGCCTATCTAGTGAAAAATAATCATCTACGAAAAGTTTATTTGCAATTTGGGGATATCAATTATGATCATGCATGTAACGCGGTCTTTAGTTTGTTTAGTATTTTTCATTGTTCTTCTTATGTTACAAAACAGTGTAGCTTTGTTCTCTTTTTCATTATTCAGTTATCAGTTCTACAAATCAGATGAGGTTTGTCCCCTATATCTTCACTCCTATTCTCCTATTACAAATCAGATGAAATTTCATTGCTGAGTTTCCAGCCCTCCTGGCCGGTTGGCCTTCCGTTGCAACCATAGTTTTAAATAGCCGGCTATAGGCCCGCTATAGCTGTTTGAGGGTGTTGTCGTTAAATGATTTCATGCACAATTTGCTGCTATAGCCTAGTTATAGCTGTTTTTAAAGGTCGCCGCTAAATGCCATAGCCCGTTATTTAAAACATTGGTTGCAACACCCAGGCGTACCGCGTGAGTGAAACAGGCCGGCGCTCGTGCCTACTCGTCTCAGGCGAGCGAGACTCCGGCACGCGCGCCTGCCCAGCCGACGCTGACATGCGGACCTAGGTGGGCTAGCTGTAGCGCGCCGGGTTTGTGGGCGCGACTGAGTTCAGTTCAAGGGCAGCTATTCCAACAGCGAAAACGCTAGAAGTTCACGGGGTGGGCCCCTGAGCTTTCATTCTTCACCCACCAAATCATGCCAAGTCAACTCAGCTGTAAGTTACGTTGGAATATCCCCTTAGGTGTAGTATAAAGCTCTTCCCACGAACTGCTCAAGGAGGTCACTCCCTATGTACGTGCCGCCGGCTAACGGAGAAATCACCAAAAAAAAATGTTAGTGCATGTGCTCATCCACTGGCTCAGTCACCGCACGATGATCGACACACAGAACCAAGATCATACCAACAACGATACATAGTCGGCATAGTACATTTATTTATTTAGTACACTAAAAACGATGAAAAAATCGCAAAATCCTAAAAACGATCAAAACAACGGAAAAGGCAATGAGAACAAAATAGGTATTGGTTAAGTCAAGTGGGATGCGAGTGTACAAAATTAGGAGAGGCGATTGCTGCAAAGAACCCGAAAATAAATCTAAGATCCTCGCTCACACCTCCCAGTCAAAGGCGGTGTACAGCCCAGACACGGAAGCATATGGTGGTGGTTGTGGCACAAAGGTCGGCATGACTCCGAAGGCTACTACCAATGCAAAGGTGCTTACATGAGGTGCTAAGTATATTAAATATCTTAGCAACTAGTCTTCCCAATACATAGTTGCTTAGCTTTTGTAGCTAAGCTCCTCTCATTGAATTGTTTAATAATTAAACTCCTTCGTCTATTGGTTGCTAGTCATTTTGCATAGGTCCACGTGCTTAGCACTGTTTCCTCTTGGGGTCACCATAATGTTCTCTCTCCTCTTTAATTTCTTTGCCACATCACATTTCTGCCTATGTAGCATCCTTAGCACCTGTACACCATGGAGCATTGGGAGGGGCCGAATATGCACTCTCATCTAGCACGCTGAATCGATTTCGAAGATCTTGCCACATACGCCGACCGAAGGATCACTCCCCGACACGCAGGCCACAGCGACTGGATACAGAGCTGGTCCTCCTCCTTGGCTTCGAAGAAGATCCGCGCTCCACATTCTCCATCTCGACGTATCTTCTCTCCTCTAACATGGCAAACTCCATGTCCAACGAATCTCTTAGGTTCGGCTGGTCGCGGGCAAGGGCACGGGCGTTCCGTAGGTCCTATGTCACCTACCTCTAGACGAACACATTATCACGGATGCGTGTCGCCCTCTCACTCCACAACTTCGGCAGTAGACCCTCTCGCCTGTTGTATAGATGTCGGGTCGTGCCACGCCTCTCGGCATCGCGACCCGTGGTTGAATGTCATGTTTTAGAATCTCTGCCCTGCTCTTGTGCACCATGGCCTCGCCAGCCAGCATGTCTTATGCACGCGTGCACTACACATGCCCTCTCCTTGCACCTTTCACCGGCTCCTGAATCGGCTGGCCGGCTTGCTTGGTTTACTTTTGCTCTTGTGGCTCCGGATGGGAGCATATGCATCGTTTGTGGTGTTTCCATGGCCAGAAGCCTTCCACCGCTCCTTCAGTTGCTTGTCGAGCAGGCCACTTGTAGCTCCATGCCCTTGCTTGCAAAAGAGTTGTCATCATCTCAGCAGCCTTGGCCGACACTCGCAATAGTGCTTCGCCGACTTTGCAACATCGGTGTTGCCTGTTGCAGCATTGTGGCAGTCCTTTGAAGCGTTGTCGCAGCCCCCTTTCACTAGCTCAACCGGGCTTGCAACATAGGTAGCTAGCGATGGGCCGGTGGCCAGCCTTGCAACAGCGAGCAACAGCCTAGGCGGCTGACAGCTCCACGATGAATGGCAGCAAAAACTTGCATGTGCACTTGTGGCCTCTGATTTTCTTGGGTTTTTCTTCATCGGGAAGCTCTGGGTGGAGAGAGGCGAGATAGAGAAAGGCTACTGCGAGGCGAAGCGCCGATTTTTCACGGGGAAAAAGAAAGGGGAACAGTGTGATGTTTTCGGAGAACAATAATACAACAAGGGGCTGTCTACTGACATTTGAGTGAAAATCAGCATCTGTAAAAACTTTTCCCAATAATAACATGAAAGATGTAATCCAACAATATTACAAAGTAAATGAAAACAAAAGTAAAAAATCACAATTGGTTCATGTAAAGAACAGAACTCAAGGAAGGCATACCCACAATTACAACAGAACTTTTACTAATAATACAACTAATGAACATTGTAACACGTGTACACTTGAACATAAACAATCGTAATTAAAAATAGTAGTTTAGAGAAAATGAAAACAAATCATCAATATAATCAATGTACTTTCACTATTAGCTTTAAATATAAACTGATATATAACAAATAATTATTTTGAACTAGGTCAAGGTCAGTACTATTAGGCTAATCATAATGAAGAGTAATTTAGACTAGTAATATACATATGTTACTAGTCTATGTTACTACCTTCATAGTGGGTAGTGTCATATATGTGGTAACATAGATATGTTCATTTATTACTTTGTAGACTCATTTTGCATTAGGAAGCGCTATGTGATGGTACTCTATTTGCCTCTCTCCTCATTGACTGTTTGCCACCTCATCATTTTTGCTTATGTGGCATATATGTTATTCTCTATGTTACCCCCACTATGACCAGCCTTAGTAGCAAAAACCCAGATGTTACAATTGGCGGCCAACCAAAATACATGCATTTATAGTACTCAAAAAAACAAGTACATGCATTTAATATACACTATATTTATATAATTATAAAATGTAAAAGAATCATGGGGGCATTGTAGGAAAACAAACAAAACGTCAAAATAGCAATTACACTAAAAATATTAAAGATATTACAAATTAAACTCACATAATATTTGCAAAGAACCAATATAATTATTTGACTTTTTCTCCAAGTGTTATTCTTCACTTCCCTTTTGTGGCTAGGGCAAATTCTCCCCTCCGGACTTCGCCAACGAGCCCGTGGATTTGCCTTCCTTCTGTCTGCCGCTCCAGTGGCTAGTGGCGGACAGGGAATCATAGTTCCTTCACTCCTGCTGGTGGTGTATGTTAGGATTTTCTTTTTGTCCTCGCAGGTGCGACGCTCAAGCGGATGGCGGTGCTTCTTCTTGAAGTTTGTCTTTCGGGCTCCGATCCTCCATGAGTTCGTGCATATACACGTAGTGGATGGAGCTCCGGTGTAGATTCATGTCATTTACTTGGGGCGGCGAGGTTAGGATTTCTCGTCATGCGTACGCGACGGCAAGATTTGTTCTCAGTTGCTTCAGAACTATTCAGGGGTTCAACGACGATGACTACGGCTCCAGGGCAACCAGTCCTTCCGGGAACGTGCACAAAGACTTCCGGCTTTCATCGATAAGTTCAATCCGTCTGCGATAGGGTAGGTGCGACCTTGGCGGGTCAGTGCGGGTAGTGGTTATTCAATGGTCTAGAGACCTCGATATAATTCTTATTATGTTCGTCATGCTTTGTACTTATGAACTTTTATAATAGATCCGGATCTTTTTCAAAAAAAATTACCCAACGTACAAAAATACTAAATCTAATTTAGTAAAGAATATAATTGGTTTGATGCCAAAAATTGGCATGCTAAAAATTGGCATACCAAATTTTGGCAACTGCCAAATATTGGCTAGAGATTGGTTGATTGCCAATTTTCATAGCTAATCTCAGAAAAAGTTGCTAAATGTTGGCAACTTCTGGTTTTGCCAAATGTTGGCTTGCCAAATATTGGCAATGCCAAATGTTGGTAGCAAACCAATTATGCTAAAAGATCACTCAAACGGAACTACATCATACCTGATTGGAACGGGCATTATCTTACAAAATAAATGCACAAGAAAAACTACATGACAACACCAACACCATGACTACATTGTACGTGATCAAAGTGGCCGGTGATTAGAGTTGGAGTGGTACCAGGTTTAGCCCGTGATTAGAGTGGGAGTACTACTAGGAGTTCGATATTGGAGTTAGCTTGCGCGCTGTTTGTAGCAAGTTGAGTGCTGTTTTGAATTCTCTCAGCGCAAAAATCAAAGCACTCGATCGGACAGGCTATAAAATTTAGATGAAGCCGAATTAAAACCAGTTAACTGAAAATTAGCGATTCTATATGTATGCACAATATATACCGTCAACAAAAAATCATGTGAGGAGACATTGTGTGGGGCCTGCAGAAACATGTTTCATGTAACCGACGCGGCGGACAGATTGGGTTCGTTTCTCATAGCTGAACTGATGCACAAAACATTCAAAGACACACCGTGTGCTCTGCATGAGCCACACACGTTTACAGAACACACGAAGCTCGTGCCAAGTGGAAGCGCTCCATTCCATAGAACCTACCTCGATCCATAGTGGCTGTGCTATACTGGTCTGGGACTGTTGCTCTAGTAATGCTCGATGCTGCACATTTCTTCTCGATGCCTCCCAGTCCTATCCTTGTTGCGCATACAAGATAGTGGTCTACTTGACTCATTGACATTAGTAAAACCTACTTCAGCTGTTGGTAGATTAGTGAAGATCACTGATGTGCATGTCCCGCTATCCCTTGGTTTCTTTCCAAATCTCTAGCAAGCAGGTCCCCAAAAAATCTCCTAAAGTATATATTACCACGTGGTGCAGATGGATGGCTAGAACCGTATGTGGTGTCGAGGATGAGCTCGTGTGGATTTATATAGACGCGGAGTTTTACTAGCTGCATCAAGGCCGCCAAGACTAGATCATAAAAGCGATTTCAATACTGCCTACTTCAGCCGAACACTCATTTATTTTAGCAAATGAATATTTGTATCATATTTTCTAACATATATAGTATAAATGGTCCATCAAACATTGGATACTATGCATGACGCTATATAGTAGTAGTTGGTTGTGACTAGGTTGGGAAGAAGATGACTTAAGTTCAACTCCTCTTTGTAGTTAGTACAGTAACTTTTTATTTACTCTGTTCTTAACAGGTCCTACTTTTTCCCTCCTTATCTCATATATTGACCATCATTTGTTTCCTTTCATCTAGGTAATTGATTTATAAGTGAACACAGCTACACATCTAGTTTTTCTTTTTCATGTTTCTCTAGCTTGACATTTTTTAGATTATGAATTGCACATATATGTGTTGAAATTGCATTTTTGTGAATATCCGGACATGGCACAAGTATGCAACTATTTAGTGTGCTACAATATTAGTTGTTTATTTTTATTGAATTTAATCTTTTATTTAGAAAAACGCAAGGCTCACATCTTATGGTCTCAAAATGCAACATTTATTGATCTCTTCATTTATAAACATTATATTATCTTCATGCTTTTTAAATAACCATCTCTAAAATCCTGGGCATGCATGCCACCGTTCCACATCATCGGTAATGGCAGAGGACATAAGTGCTCCATCCCGTTCCTGTGGGATGGTAATAGGTTGAGAGCGGAGATATGTGTCCATATTTACGAGTTCTATAAAGATCTCTTCTTGGTAGAATCTCATACAGGAGTGGTCCTCGCCAATAACATCTGATGCGAAGAATAATTAGTGCCCAGCAAACGACGATATCTCCCTTGCGGCCCCCTTCCTTGTTGGGGAGGTAGAGGGAACGATCTCCTGATCAAATCCAACTCTGCCCCTAGGTCTGATGGTTTGCCATCGGTCTTCTCAAATCACTTTTGGGTTCAGCCAAATCAGTAGTCTTCTACATGTTCAAAGACTTCTTGTATGGACAATACCTAAACACGAGACACTGATTATTTTATGAGGTTCTTGTACTTTATGAGGTTATCAACGAGCTTAAAGTCAGACACCAAGGGTGGATATTTCCTGAACTATACTTCCAAAAGAAAATATTATGACTGCCTGAATTGGTCCTTTGAAAACTCAGCAGAGGAACGTACGGGGCATGTAGTTGGTCACAATTGGTCACACAACTATCAGTGTGAACGGGGATAATGGTCCTACTTTACCTTTTTTCTAAAAAAATACACACTACTTCATTCATTTGAAACAATAGTAACATCGTTTATGAGAAAGGTTCAATTGGAGGCTCCTCAAGCCAGTCATACATCAAAGAAAATCTAGCCAATAGTAACATCGTTTATGAGAAAGGTTCAATTGGAGCAACTTTATTTGCTTCCCTATTACAATGTTTAACCCTACAAATAGTAAAATCACCAACAGCATGATAACAGTCGTTGAAAACTGCCGCCGCTGGCCCCGAAGAATGACCACCCGTCTTCATAGTGTCAATGACCTCGAGATTGTCAGAATTAATAACGAGTCGGTTGCATCCTACCCTGTGCGCAAGGGCAAGACTGAACCTGAGCGCCAAAGCATCCGCCGTCAGAACATTTGCCCGCCTGTCGATTTTCCGGTTCCCGCCAGCAATGAAGTTTCCTTTATCATCCCTACAAATGGCTCCTGTTGTACCCCCTAAGCCAGTCTTGATCAAAAGAAGCATCGGCGATAAGCTTGACAAACTCCACTGGGGACGGATCCACCCCTTTTTTCTCATGATAGCATTTGGAGAGGAAGATGTAAAGAAAATAGCAGTAATAGCATGAATCCCCATAGTAACCTGATAAGCATCTTGAACTACCCCTTCATGAACCAGTTTATGCCTTACCCACCACAAATACCTGGCAGTAACGCCGATCATCTTCTGAGCATTCAGAAGACCCAGATTGGGTAGGTCCCGATTTGGCAATTGAAGTAAGAATTCTAACACCGCCTCTCCAGTGCGGTCAACTTCACAGGCTCTATTTTTTTTTCGAAAAGGGGTAATAGCCCCGGCCTCTGCATCAGAAAGATGCATGCGGCCATCTCATAAAATAAAAACGTAGTACAAAGTCTCGAGTCTGTCACAAAACAAAACAGGCTCACCGAGCCCTCGACACTAAAACAAGCCGAAAGCCAAATGCCACAACCGGCTGGAAGGTAAAAGGTAGGAAACTAATTGCCTATCCTATTACATGACCGCCAACCAAACCGTTGAAGATATCCCGCTACCGTCTCCCACCGGCAGATCCAATAACCAACGCTCCTGGACTCCATCGGAGTGAGTAAGGACCACATACGGATCAGCGCCGTAGCACGGAAAATAACCTGCAAAACATGGATAGTAGTCATTCTGTTAAAAACTAGATCATTTCTGCAGTTCCAGATTGCCCATAACAACGCATACACTCCGACACGAATATGTCTAGCTGTATCGGACTCTATCCCATCCAGCCACGCTCCAAATAACGACCGACCGTATTCGGAGGAGTAATGTTAAAGGCAATGTGCACCGAAGCGCCACAGAATCTTCGCCAAAGGACAATCAAAGAATAGATGCTTAATGGTCTCATTCTGATCACGAAACTACATCTAGTAGATCCAGTCCAGTTTGCGCTTGACCAAATTATCCTTTGTTAAAATAACTTGTTTATGCACAAACCACATAAACACTTTAATTTTCAGAGGCACCTTGACTTTCCAAACATGGTTGGTTGTAGGAAGGGCAATAGAGTTAATGACATCATTGTACATCGACTTTACAGAGAATTGTCCATTCCTAGAGAGCTTCCAGCAAAGCTGGTCAGGCTGTTGCGTAAGCTGTACATCCATCAGTCTCCGCACCAGATGGAGCCATGCTTCCCATCTCTCACCAGCAAGCACCCGCCGGAACCGAATATTAAGTGGGTTAGACTGCAGAATGGAGGCAACTAACGCATCTCGTCGCTGGACAATACGGTATAAGGTTGGGTACTGAATTGCTAGTGGTGTATCTCCCAACCAATTGTCCTCCCGTAAACGAAGTGCTAGTTCCATCACCGACTTTGAACCATGTTCTATTAAAGAAGGATGTCTTTACTCTCATAAGACCTTTCCAAAATGGTGAATCAGTTGGCCTTATGTCACCTGAGATAACGTTTTGGACTACAGATACTTGTTACGAAGAATCTGCACCCAAATTGCGTCTACCGGTCCCGCCAGCTTAAACAGCCACTTACTAAGAAGACATTTGTTCTTGACCTCGAGGTTTTCGATACCCAGCCCCCTTGGTCCTTGGGCCGACAAATGACATCCCATTTGGCTAGCCTATACTTTCGCTTGAGTTCGTCACCCTGCCAAAAGAATCTAGATCGATAAAAGTCTAGTCTTTACGAACCCCAACTGGGACCTCAAAGAAAGATAGGAGGAACATCGGCATACTTGTCGCATCGAGTTAATAAGAATTAACCGCCTCCATAAGACATGAGTTTGCCCTTCCAACAGCTAAGTTTCTTTTCAAAACGGTCCTCAATGCACTTCCATTCTCGATTAGTAAGCTTACGGTGGTGTATGGGTATGCCTAGGTACGTAAAAGGTAGAACCCCTAGTTCGCAGCCAAACAACTGCCTGTAAGCCTCCTGTTCCTCCTTAGCTCTACCAAAGCAGAACAGTTCACTTTTATGGAAGTTGATCTTTCCCTAGCCTTCTCCAAACATCCCTAGTTGTATTGCATAACAACAACAAGTGCTTTGTATCTTATAGACCAGCAAAGAAAGAGGGACGAAGGGGTGACACTTTCATATATCTATTAGCAAGCGTAACACGGCATGGGAGGGTACCATGTAACATACGCCAAATTAAAAATTAACCTTTGCCGAGCAAGCTAGCTTCCAAATATTACACCAAATAGGATTAAGTGTGGATTGTCACATACCATTGGTGTGATGTAGTTTGTTCTCACATTGCCGATTCCATTCCACGAAGTAAGCTGACCGAACAGAAAACACCTCATTCTTAGTGAAGCTCCAAGCGACAAAATCTGACATATCATGTTGAGGGGCAGGAATAGTGAGGACCCGTTGTGCATCGGCTGGCCACAAAGAATGTTTTACCAAGCCTTCATCCCAACTATTAGAAACAGGATCAATAAGGTTCACCACCTTCGAAAGTAATTGAACCCCTTTTAGAGAAATTATAACCTTCATATCAGCATAAGTAGTTATCCATGCATCACTCCAAATATTAATGTTCTGTCCATTCCCTACTCGCCATATATAACCATGTTTCAGAGTATTAACACCCGCCATAATACTTTGACAGGTGAAAGAAGATGATTTTTTACTTTGAGTTAAGCAAATCACCATCAGGAAACTATTTCGCTCTCAAAATAGTGGCACATAGAGATCAGGGTTCTCAAGAAGGCGCCACGCCTGCTTTGCCAACATCGCTGAATTGAAATAGTGAATATCGCGAAAACTCAGCCCTCCTTTTTTTTTGGGAAAACTCAGCCCTCCTTGATTCTTTAGGAGACACATTTTCCACCAAGTCATCCAATGCATCCTCTTTTGGTTGTCCTTGTCACTCCACCAAAAATATGGCATCGCATTGATAATTCCTTTACAAATTTTTGTGGTCCCTACTTTACTTCATCTCTGGTGGGTGAGACAAGGGGACTATCGGTGGTCCCTCCTACTTAACCTAGATATTGGTGGCCTTGAGGCCATGGGCCACATAAACATGCCATTTCACATCTATTTTTAGACTAAAAGAATTTAGAATTCATTAGAACAGAAATTAGGAAAAATGATAATAAAAGAAATATGGGTGAGCTTGTTCGAAGGACGTGGTGATCGGCTGTTCGTGGGAGATCGAAGATGTCGGTGGGAAACGACACCTATGGGATCACAAGAATGTCTAGTATGGTTGCCGGGGCGTGGGGTTGTGAGAAGAGCAGGATTAATAGTCAGCACACGGATCATTTACCCAGGTTCAGGCCGCGAGGATGCGTAAAACCCTAGTCCTGCTTTGGTGGATGTGTTGAGTGTTCTTGAGCTCTCGAACTAGCTATGGTGGCTGTGTAATTCCAAAGAGCCAAATCCTCTTCTAGTACGCCATGGGCCTCCTTTTATAGTCGAAAGGGGCTGCCACAATGGCACACAGGAGGTGGAAAGGCCTACAGTACTATGAGCTTATCGCCCGTATTACAGGACAAGACGCATTTAATGCATCACTTAGGTGTCCCCTAGCTTTATCGGGGATGGGAGCGAGGCCCGTCCCGTCCGTCCCGCTCCTCTTCGCTTCGACACGCGCCCTGGCCAGCGATGCATGCGACGCCATGTAGGCAGGCAGGCAGCTGAGGTGGCGCGGTGGTAGGGTCTTCACGAAGATCTGCATGGCACCACGCAGGTGCTTGTTGAGTTGGCGTAGAGGCCGCCCGTCGCCACGCAGGTGCCTGCCCAGCTGGTTGAGCTACAGCTGCTTGGGGACGGCGGTGGAGTTTTGGTCGACGCGGGCACTACTAGGGAAAAGGCTAGCAGCAGCGCGGGTTTTAGGTGTATCAAGAGGCGGGAGTGGCGCCACAGCTAACACATAGCAGAGCAGCGTGCTCACCAGCGCCATGCTACACAAGTGTAGCAGCAGCGCGCTTAGTGGAAGCTCGCTACTGCTAGTAGCTCTAGCGCGCTTTGCCTGGACGCGCTACTGCTATCGCGGCCTTGTTGCTAACTTTTATACACTCGCTACTGTTAATTTTAGTAGTTTTTTTGTTTTTTTCAGCATATTTGTTTTGTATTTGAACAGGCTTTATAGAAGAATCTTTAGCACATACAAATGTCATCATGATACACATACAAATGCCTGCGAGACCACAAATGTAATCATAGCATATACATACAAATAGTCTCATCATAATCATCATCCAACACAAAGTGGTATCTTGTCATCATCTCGAAAATAGCGATACATGCAAGTCTCGAATACTTGCAACTACAACAATGTCATCCATATAAACAAAGGTATGCGCAAGAAGAGCTATCACTATGAGTGAGAGCGGAACTATGCAGTACATGAGGTGGCGGTTACGAGTCCTCTCTCGCGCTAGCGTGAACCTCAAGTAACTAGCTTCTCCTTCTTGTCCGCTTTTGAAGTTTTATGGCTGGCGCCCGTGAACCCATTCACTTGCGCCGACACTCATGCCACTAGTTGTACACCCCCGGAACCTTCCCTTTGTACACGACATAGCAATTCCATCTCGCCATCAAGAAACTAGGTACATGTTAGAGATGCATGTTCATGAAGAGGATGTACAATCATATATATGCAACAAAATATACTAGAGCAACACCGAAAAAGAAAGGGTTAGCAACTAGATGCAACATACAGTACGCAAATTAATTAACTAGAGGTACGCAGGTCATCGTACGCAAACTAACAAAGTAGTGTTACGCAAGCTCGGCAGGGACCGTGGACATCACAAAGTTTCATTGCTACAAAAATTATACAAGTTCAACCGACACATATCATCATCATCGGCATCATAAATCACTAGAAGTTCCATCCTTCCATATCATCGAGGATGGACCCTAGCTTCTTGAACGGCGTGAGGTCTAGACGTTGCATGCCTATGCGAGTTCGGACGTCAGCTCGCGATATAGCAGGGCCGTGGTGGAACATCCTTCTTCATCGACGACTTCTTTCATGATGATCGCCGCAATGTCGCTTTGGATGCGAAAGAAGTCATCTCTAAGTTTATAATCCGCTTCTCCATGAGATTCTAGCCACTTGTGGATATGATCATCATTTCGCTTCTCATGCTGAAGCTTTGGTGATCCGTGTTGAACTGAATCATGAGATGGATGATGTAGAATCCATCCTTCTTGCTTGGTTTTGGGACATGGATGCAGGAGAAGTTAGTTTGTGCGTGAAACCCATCTTCTTGTTCCTTTGTTTCTGATCTGCACGTACACCTCTAAAGCTGAAGCCTTGAGAGCATCATCTAGAATATTCATTATGTGGGTGTAGTCTTTTTTCTCGTAGTCTCTGGAAGGGTCAAAATACACGGCGTGGGAGACTTGCGGGTAAAGAACGATAAGGACTGCGCGCCCGTTGCTGCGGGAAAAGGACACCTCAAATTATTCCCCATATGAGAGAGAAGGAATGATTAAAATGTACGAAAGGGTTGTCCGGAACTGACTTACTTTGGATGATAAGGCACGAGGACAATTTCCCGGTCCTTATTCTGTACCATGAAGTTTTGGAGGTACTCCCTAGCAGTTTCACGCTCAAAGTCGCCAAGACTCAAGAAAGACTCGTGCATGTAGTATAGATCCGCCACACAGATTTGTGAGACTTCTTCACTCTTCATGACGGAGCTCATATGTAGCGCAAAAAGGCGGACGATTGTAAAATCAAGCCACCTTGTCAGAAACATCTCAAAGATATGGTCAAACCGCAGGAAGAACACCTCCGCGGGCCGTGTCTCGACGTAGCACTTCCCCTCAGCCACACGAGCCGCGTATGTCGAATATCCTGGATCCTTTGAGGCTAGTAGGCTTTTCTCAGTCGACAGCACATGGTTGTGCAGTCTCCTGAGATCCCCTGATAGTGCCTCCAGGTGCCATCTTTGTGATCACAAGTCGTCCAATCCCTAGTTTGTTAGGTTTTCGTATCCTCTGCTTCTTATGCTTCCTCTTTTCGGTAGCGGCATCGGGGCAGGTACCTTCCCCGCCGGTATCTTCCCTGCCGGTACCTTCCCCACAGGTCTCGGCGCCGCCATCGGTGCCAGCGCCGTCGGTGTCGATGTCGGCGTCAGTACCATCATCGAGGCCGACCTGCAAACCTTGCTTAGCAGTCAAATAGTCGAGGTACTCTTGTTCACCCTCATAATCCATCTAAATCGCATCTTGGTCAAGGCCCAGCTTAGTTGTTTGACATGTTTCCTATGATTAAGTGTCCTCATTTATTTCTAAAAGTATGAATAAATGAGAAATGACATAAAAAGAAATCTATGTGTCAAGACTGATATGCCAACTATGTAGCACAAATCATGCCTTTATTCACGGGAAATTTCGCATGACCTTTGCTAAAAATGGACATATCGAGCGCTCGAGATTCACCGAACGGAAATGAATCAACATTCCGGCGAACATAGGCCACTCGGATCATTTTCCAAACATGACATGTCCAAAACATGACATATCCACATATCACATGTCCAGTTCAAATTTGCATATAAATTCAGCTAATTTTGAAACCTATCTAAATTCATAACTAAATAGATAACCTAATTAACATACTGCCCTAACTAAAACCTAAGTAAATTAACCAAGAACCCTAGCAGAGAGAGGGGGTTTACAGAGGTGCAGGGCGAGGAGGCAGGCCCGACGACGGCCGAGGTTGGGAGGAGGAAGCAGAGGAGGAGGCGAGGCCATGGTCGGGGCGAGCGAGTCGGGTCGGGGCGAGCGCCTGGTCGGGGCGCAGCACCGCGCCGTGTCGGGGGCAGGGTCGGGTCGGGGGCGCGCGGGGTCGGGTCGGGGCGAGGGCTGGTCGGGGCGATCGTCGGGCTGGTCGGGCGGCAAAGCGACGGGGAAGAGAGTGGGGATTTGGGGGGAAAAGGCTGGATGAAGCAGGGAGAGTGAGAATTTTGGGTTAAGTGGACGTAGCAGTAGCGCGTTTGGACAAAACGCGCTGCTACTACCTCGGTAGCGGTAGCGGTTTATACAAAATGCGCTACTACTACCTTCAGTAGCTGTAGCGGTTTAGACAAAACGCGCTGCTACTACCTTCGCTACTGCCAGTTTTCCTTTTTGTTTTCCTTTATTTTCTCCCACTTTTATTTCCCGAGAGCAGTGAACGAAGGGAGGGCGATATATATTGCATCATTTGACGGTTAAATATGTATGAAAAATAGGAACATATATATTACATCATTGGACCCATGCATAATAATGGCTAAGTGTGTATACAAAATAGGAATATATATATATATATATATATATATATATATATATATATATATATATATATATATATATATATATATATATATATATATATATATATATATATTACATCATTTGACCGATAACATACGGTTCCTCGGCTACTGACGTTTTCGCTTTTTGAGTCAGCTTCTTTCCTTCTTGTTCGTCAAGAATAGTTGAGCCCCTCATTGTGACTTTGCCTTTTCCATGGAGTACGATTTTTCTTAGGTAATGTAGTATTAATTCTTCTTTTGACGTATACTTCATCATCTTCGTCATCTTCCCTCATTGGGTTGTCGTACTGATCATAGTCTTCCTCGTTAGCGACTCCATCCATTCCAATGATGTTCCTTTTGCCTCTCCTCACGACAACACGACTGGGATTGCATGGGTCGGTTATGAAGAAGCATTGTGTCACGTGCTTAGCGTGTACCCATGGCTCTTTTTTTGCGATAGCATTCACGGTAGCGCTCTTGGCGCCGGGTATAGTCATGGTAGTAAAATCCGGTTTTCTTTCGACATTCTTAGCCCATCCGACACGGAACATCGCCGTGTTGCGCAGTCCGAGTAGTCAAGCTCCCAGATCTCCTCGACCCTTCCATAAAATCGCTCAGATTGCGCCGTTGTCGCTGCGGTCATGCATTCCATCGCCCACCCCGAGTTCTCGATCATCACCGCCCATATCTTTGGCCTCCGTAGAACGTGTATCCGTTGATAGCATATGCATGATAGGTTACAAGGTTGGACGAGGGCCCTGTGCTAAGGCGATATGAGCAATCCGTCCTTAGAGCCCTCCTCCGGGATTAGCAATAATATGCTCTTTGAACCAATGCAGGAAAGTGGAGTTGTGCTCTAGTAACCCGGCGTCATTCCGCATACCCCCGTCACGATACTTATTTGCGATAATTTCTTTGTGAAGTGCCACGAAAGGATCTACCTCGCCTAGGTGTTGTAGCACTACCAAGTTTGCTCACAAAGTCGTAGCGCCGATCTGAGTATGCCACGTGCAGTTCCTCGCGATCGCTTGTGTTGATCGAGGGAGTCTTGGATTAGGGGTGTCCGGATAGCGAACTATCACCGCTGGCGGACTCTGGATTATGAAGATACAAGATTGAAGACTTCGTCCCGTGTCCGGATGGGACTTTCCTTGGCGTGGAAGGCAAGCTTGGCGATACGGATATGTAGATCTCCTACCATTGTAACCGACTCGTGTAACCCTAACCCTATCCGGTGTCTATATAAACCGGACGGTTTTAGTCCGTAGGACGAACAACAATCATACCATAGGCTAGCTTCTAGGGTTTAGCCTCTCTGATCTTGTGGTAGATCTACTCTTGTACTACCCATATCATCAATATTAATCAAGCAGGAGTAGGGTATTACCTCCATCGAGAGGGCCCAACCTGGGTAAAACATCGTGTCCCTTGTCTCCGTTACCATCCGCCTAGACGCACAGTTCGGGATTCCCTACCCGAGATCCGCCGGTTTTGACACCGACATTGGTGCTTTCATTGAGAGTTCCTCTGTGTCGTCACCTATAGGCCTGATGGCTCCTTCAATCATCAGCAACGACACAGTCCAGGGTGAGACTTTTCTCCCCGGACAGATCTTCGTATTCGGTGGCTTTGCACCGCGGGCCAATTCGCTAGGCCATCTGGAGCAGATCGAAAGCTACGCCCCTGGCCATCAGGTCAGATTTGGAAGCCTGAACTATATGGCCGATGTTCGCGGAGATTTGATCTTCGACGGATTCGAACCACAGCCGAGCGCGCCACACTGTCTCGATGGGTACGATCTAGCTCTGCTGCCGAACAGCGTCCTGGAGGCCGCACCAGTATCCGCTCCGACCCTTAATCCGGAGCCGGTTTCGCCGATCGAGGACGGTTGGTTGGACACCGCCTCGGGGGCTGAAATCTCCACGGCGATTGAGCAACACCATCCATGTCCTTTGCGGCTCGTGACTCTGTGTGCCGGACTCCTTTCGACTCAACCTCCGCGCCTCCACCACCGAATCCGATCGGGCGCCGTTATGGAGTTCACCGCCACGGACATCTTTCAAGACTCGCCTTTGGTGATATCCTGAACTCATTAAATTCTCTCTTTGTCGGGAGCCTGGCCGAACTATGGTCAGGAAGGTTGGGATTCGGACGACGAAGAAATTCAACGCCCACCCACCACCCACTTTGTAGCCACTATCGATGATTTAACCGACATGCTCGACTTCGACTCCGAAGACATCAACGGTATGGACGACGGTGCCGGAGACGATCAAGAGCCAGCGCCCATGGGGCACTGGAAGGCCACCTCGTCATATGACATATACATGGTGGACATCCCAAAAGATGGGAATGACGATGGAACGGCGGAGGATGACCCCTCCAAGAAACAACCCAAACGCCAACGTCAGTGGCGCCGCTCTAAATCCCGCCACAGCAAAAACGGCGTTTCCGGCACGGGAGACAATAATACCCCGGACAGTGCCGAAGATGACCCCATCCAGCAGGACTCAGCGGGGAGGAGGAGAAGAAGTCCGCACGACAAGGCGGGCAGAAAGAGAGGTAGAGGACGATAATTATGCGCCCCCCTCCGAAGACGAGGCAAGCCTCGACGATGAAGAATTCGTCGTGCCAGAGGATCCCGTCGAACAAGAGCGTTTTAAACGCAGGCTCATGGCCACGGCAAGCAGCCTCAAGAAAAAGCAGCAACAGCTTAGAGCTAACCAAGACCTGCTAGCTAACAGATGGACTGAAGTCCTTGCAGCCGAAGAGTATGAACTCGAACGCCCTCCAAAAGCTACCCCAAACGCAGGCCGTTGCCTCGATCGAGGAGGAAGCACCCACGCCACCAAAGACACGACATGGCAGATCGGCCACCCGTGGTACACGACAGAGAAGCCTCTCGCCCTCCGCCAAGCCACGCCCGACACCGCCAAAAAGTACCAAGGCACGGAAAACGCGCTGGACTTATTTAGATATATTGAGGATAAGGCAAAGCATACAAGATCGATCTACAGATCACGTGGCGCCTAACGACTGGATGATTACCGCCACGCCGGATACAAAGAAACCCGGCCGGGCGAACACGATGAGACAAAGCTCATATGAGCTACGCCGTGATATAGCCCAATACAAAGGCGCCAAGACACCCACTATGCTTCATGATGAAGTAATGGATCATCAAATCCTCGAGGGCTTCAAACCCGTAAACATCGAATCATACGATGGTACCACAGATCCTGCGGTCCGGATCGAGGACTATCTCCTCCATATCCACATGGCCCGCGGTGATGACCTACATGCCAACAAATACCTCCCACTCAAGCTTAAAGGACCAGCTCGGCATTGGCTCAACAGCTTGCCAGCCAGAGTCAATCGGTTGTTGGGAGGACCCGAAGCCGCATTCCTTGATAACTTCCAGGCACATATGTGCGACCACCGCACGCCGATGACCATAGCCATATAATTCAGCAGCCGTAAGAATCGCCGACAATTCGGGACGCGGTTCCTAACAAAGAAAAATCAAATCGCCGATCGCTCGGATGCGAGGCGCTAACAGCCTTCAAACACAACATCCGCGACGAGTGGCTAGCCCGGCACCTAGGACAGAAAAGCCAAATCCATGGCAGCCCTCACCACACTCATGACCCGCTTATGCGAGAGAGGACAGCTGGCTAGCTCAAGCAACAACTTGGCCAAACACCGGTAGTTCGGACACCAAGGACAGCAATGACAGATCGCGTCGCAAGAAAGCATAAACGCCGACACAAAGTGATAATGCTGAAGATACAACAGTAAATGCCGGATTCAGAGGCTCTAAACCCGTCAGCGGAAGAAGCCATTCAAAGAAATGCCCAGGGTCCGTCCAACTTGGACCGAATACTCGATCGCCAGCGATACATGGCACCTGAAAACCAGCCAACCACACCAACAGGATTGTTGGGTGTTCAAGCAAGCAGGCAAGCTAAGCATCAAAACAACGATAAGGGGCTGCATAGCGATGACGAGGAAGAGCCCAGGCGCCAACAATAGAGGATGAAGGGCTTTCCCACACAAGTGCGGACGGTGAACATGATATACGCAACCCACATACCCAAAAGGGAGCGGAAGCGTGCACTAAGGGACGTATACGCGATGGAGCCAGTCTCCCCGAAGTTCAACCCAAGGTCTTCCTGCCCTATCACCTTTGATCAAAGGGACCACCCCACTAGCATCCGTCACGGCGGATTCGCCGCATTGGTTCTTGACCCAATCATCGACGGATTTCACCTCACTAGAGTCCTGATGGACGGTGGTAGCAGCCTGAACCTGCTTTATCAGGATACAGTGCGCAAAATGGGCATAGACCCCTCAAGGATTAAACCCACAAAGACGACCTTTAAAGGCGTAATACCAGGTGTAAAGCCCAATTGTACAGGCTCAATTACACTCGAAGTGGTCTTGGATCCCGGATAACTTCCAAAGCGAAGAGTTAATCTTCGACATAGTCCCGCTCCGCAGCGGTTATCACGCGATCGCTTGGACGAACCGCACGGTAAAGTTCAATGCGGTGCCGCACCACGCATACCTCAAGCTCAAGATGCCAGGCCCTCGAGGAGTAATCACGGTCAATGGAAACACCGAACGCCTCTCTCGAACGGAGGAGCACACGGCGCCCTCGCGGCGGAGGTGCAAAGCAGCCTCTCACAGTAATTTCGAGCCCGGCTATTAAACGTCCGCCACCGTCAAGCGCGCCGAGTAACCTACAACAAGACCGCCGCACGATTCGAGCACGCTTAGCAATCCGCCCCAACCCCAGCCCTCGCGAAACTGCGCGAGCAGCAGACAACGCGTACATAACTACGCCCGGAGATACCACGGGCATAAGGGAGGGCACGACCACGGCACGCCTGCACGCGCTCAACCGCACTGTGGAGTTCTGGATTAGGGGTGTCCGGATAGTCGAACTATCACCGCTGGTCGGACTCGGACTATGAAGATACAAGATTGAAGACTTCGCCCGTGTCCGGATGGGACTTTCCTTGGCGTGGAAGGCAAGCTTGGCGATACGGATATGTAGATCTCCTACCATTGTAACCGACTCAGGTAACGCTAACCCTATCCGTGTCTATATAAACCGGAGGGTTTTAGTCCGTGAGGACTAACAACAATCATACCATAGGCTAGCTTCTAGGGTTTAGCCTCTCGATCTCGTGGTAGATCTACTCTTGTACTACCCATATCATCAATATTAATCAAGCAGGAGTAGGGTATTACCTCCATCGAGAGGGCCCGAACCTGGGTAAAAACATCATGTCCCTTGTCTCCTGTTACCATCCACCTAGACGTACAGTTCGGGACCCCCTACACGAGGTCCGCCGGTTTTGACACCGACAGTGACCATCTCCTTCGAGCCTCCCATCGTGCTTGTTAACGGGCAAACCAACACTAACACCAGGCGGATGGTCTGCGCCATATAGAAAATTCTCACAGAAAGAGATGCACTCTTGTGTCAAATAGCCTTAGACGATGCTTCCATCCGGACGGGACATGTTACGAACAAATCCTTTGATGATCCCATTCATCCTCCCAAACGGCATCATGCTGTGCAGGAATGACGGCCCCAGATCTATTATGTCATCCACAATATGGACACACAGATGCACCATCACGTCAAAGAACGCGGGCGGGAAGTACATCTCAAGCTCATTCAGTATCACAACGATCTCTTCCTGTAGCCTTCGGAGCTGCTTCACATCGATCGACTTTTGAGAGATGACGCCAAAAAGTTGCAGAGACCAATAAGCGGTCACGGACGTGCTTGTCCATTATCCCTCTAAGGGCAACAGTAGTATCTGGCCATCATCACATGACAGTCATGAGACTTCATCCCGCTGAACCTTTTCTTCTCCGTGTCTAGATATCTGCTTATCTTGCCACAAAGAATCGAACTAACTTTGACTCCGTAAGGCACTTAAAGAATTGATTGATCTCAGCCTGACTTAAGGTGAAGCAAGAAGGGGGCAATAATCCTCTTTCTTTATTTTCTTGCCCTTCTTCTCCCGTGCCTCTGCTCTCCGCCTCTGTCTCGTCGACATTTTACGGGCGGCATGTGCAGATCTTCCCTGTTTTTCAAATCTTGCAAGTCTTTTCTTGCCTTGGACCATCCTTGGTCTTATCCGCATGTTCATCGTGTTGCGAGCAAGCTCTCAAGGACATTCTTACAGATATGCATTTGATCAAGGCAATGAGGTGTATCGAGTTTGTGCCAGTACTCCAAGTCCCGAACATAGACCTCGCCTTCCATACCTTCAGCAGCGGCTCCGGCGCCTTTCTCATCGCTTTTTCCGGCGGGCACTCCTTCCAGTTTTCAACAGCTCATCGATTTCGGCACCGCTCCGCTTACGTGGAGGTCCTCGATGCTCAGCGTGACCATTCAATAGATCTCCACGGTTTCTCCACGGTCGCGTCTGTTCAAGCCATCTTCGATGCCCCATGTACACGATTTTCCTGCACCCGCCATCTTTCCTTGATGTTAGCTGCCGAGACGTCAGATCATCCATGCACCGCGTGCATCCGCAATATCTATGGCACACCTGGCCTGCCACATATCCGAATCGAGATAGTCGCATCGTCGTGATCAGCGCTGCTCTCATGTTGAAATACTCGCTTTGTCAAGCGCCCCATGTCTTGGCCGGTGTTTTCCATAACGTGTCTAACTCCTCTTGAAGTAGCCCCAGATACAAATTAATATTATTTCCTGGTTGTTTCGCCCTTGAATAAGCATGCTCATGTGAATGTATTTGGTTTCATGCACAACCAGGGGAGGTTGTACATCCATACAAACACGGGCCATGTGCTATGGTTGGTGTTCGTTGCTAAACGGATTCATGCCATCGGTACACGCCACGAGCACGATGTTCCTTGCATCACATTCAAAATACCGATAGAAGCTATTCAACGCCTCCTCCGGCTTCCATCCTTCACGTGTCTCAGCTTGGATCATCTCCATCGTCAGCTTCTTCCTCTCCGCGTGCAGCAAGATTAGCTTTGCTTCCTTGGGATCTACAAAATACCTCTCGAGACGGGAGTGATCGGTAAGTACCATACAACTTTCGGGGACATTTCTTCCCGCCTTCTTGTATCGAGAAGCATTGCACACGGACAGCTTGTTTTTTCCGCGTGCTCCTTCCGATAAATTATGCAATCATTGATGCATGCATGGTATCTAACGTGTAGCAGATCAAGAGGGCACACGATCTTCTTGGCCTCATCAACACTAGTAGGACATAGATTACCCGCGGGAAGAACATCCTTTAGGTACTTGAGATGCTCATCGAGGCTAGTGTCGGTCCATTTGTTTTTAGCCTTCGTCTTCAGGAGTTGGAGCGTGAAAATCAAGCGGGTCACCTCAGGATTGCAACCATCATACAATGGAGTGTTCGAGTCTACCACCAATTGCTCCAGCTTAGCCTCCTCTCTAGAAGCAGCTCTCTCAGTACTTGTCTCCTTGCGAAGCAATGCTTGAACATGAGGGTCCCACACGATTGAACTTAGTATTGACGAACTCTGCTGCGTGGAGTCCATGTCGTTCTCTCCGCCGCCATGTCCGGCCCCTTCTCCTCTGCCATGTCCGGCCCCTTCTCCGACGCCATGTCCGGCCTCTTCCCCGCCCCCATTATCAATCATCTCTTCGTCTTGCCCCGTGTCATCATTGCCTACCCCGTCGGCATCCTCAACATCGTCATCCTCATCTTCAGTTATCCACCGAGTATAGCCATCCATGAAACCAGTCATGAGCAGGTGCGCTTCAACACGACCATCGTCATAGGGGTCGAGCCAAACTATTCCTTTGCATTTTCGACACGGACATAAAACCTCTGTCAGGTTATTTTCTTTCATGTCCTGCACCGCCGACCGCAACCACCTGTCCACCATCGTTCCACTGACCATCATGAACGTCTGCACGGTAAAAATAAAACAAATTGATTATAAAAATGCGTGCATGCATCAAAGTCATACAGAAATTCGGCATGACCTTCCCTAAAAATAGGGCATATATGGATCTAGAGTTTGCCCGGAATTCGCTGAAACGGAAATAAATCAACATTTCGGCAAAACATAGGCAACTCAAAAGCACAATTTGGCGTCAACTCATTCCACACACACAATTTCCATAAACATATCACACACACATAAACATATTTCCATTTTGCAAAAGCATGAAATTTTAATCACCTCTATCTCGAGATCGAGCACACGGTGGAGATGATGTTGTAGGGAGATCAAAAGTGCATAAAGCTCTTCTTGACAAAGATAGATCTAGTTAGGGGGAAAATAGGTCACTTAACTAAATCCTACATCTACCTAGCTACCTAATTTGGGAGGAGACAACTTCAACTAGTGGAGGGGGAACGAAAAATAGAAAGGAGATGCATTAATGGAGGTGGTGTAGTTAGGTAGGAGTAATGAAGAGAGAGAGAGAAAGGTAGATAGAAGAGGGAGAGTAATGGGGGAGAAGTATTGAGGAAGAAGAAGAGTGAGAGTGGGAGCAAGTGGGAGGTAGGGAAAGGGAAGAGAGGAGGGGAGGGGAGGACGGGTGGGGAAAAGGTGGTGGGTTGGTGCGGATTAGCAGTAGCGCGGGAGTTAAAACGTGCTGCTGCTAAGGAAGTAGCAGCAGCACGCTTTGGGCAACGGAGCTATTGCTAACCGGGACCAAAAAGTGCGCCAATTTGAAATTTACCAGCAGTGACCTCAGAAAAAGCACGCTACTACTACATTCATAGCAGTAGCGCGGCTCGCGGCACCGCGCTGCTGCTAAATGGAGTTTGGTGGACACCGACGGTCGATGTTTGTAGTAGCGCGGTTTACACCGAGCGCGCTACTGCTAAAAACTTGTCAGTAGCGAGTTTCCCGCACACGCACTACTACTAATTAGCAGCAACGCTCCTTTTTGAGCCGCGCTGCTGCTAAGATTCTGTGTATAGGCTTTTCCCTAGTAGTGGGGCCTGGCTGTGGCCCCGCTGACGCCCTTGGCAAGGGCCTTGCCGGGGGCCCGGCAAGGGTCTTGCCGTGGTGCTGCAGTCGTCCCCGGCAAGGCGCTTGCTGTGGGTCTTGTGGATCTCCTCGGCAAGGATCCCGCCGAGGGTCGCCGTCTTCTGGTCCTCATCTGATCTCATTTATCTATGGTCTTGACAAAGATCTGCATGCCACCACAGAGGTGCCTCCCGAGCCCTGGTCCAACCGTAGTCGGTTGGGTTGGAACCCATGGGCTCAAGGGCGGCTTGCTCTGTTGGTGTTTGGGCAAGTTGCCCCAGCAAGGTTCTTTGCCGGGGCCGCGGAGGCCTGCCCCGGCAAGGATCTTGCCGGGCGGTTCCACCTCGCCCTCTCGCTCTTTGGTATCTTTGGTCTTGGCGTTGCCTTGGCCATCTTGTGCTTTGGCTTCTCTCCGGCTTCCGTCCCCTGCTCTACTTAGTGCGGCCGTGGGCGCGGCTCCGACTGTCCGTGCACAAGTAAAGGGGTCAAAAGGAGCGCCCCTACTTTTGTACACCGACAGGAGACCCTGGGCCTGGGCCACACATAAGCACGACACGTTGTTGGTCCAGGCCCAAAATGGTGCACGGGCAGGAGGGGCGGATTCTACCGCAGTAATTTTCCGTCTGCTGTGCTTCCCCACGACCTGCGCGCGATGTGGAGGGTGTTCGCACACGAACACGTCACTGTGTACCCTCGACGCCGGGGGTGATGCACCGCAGCTCACGTCAAAGGAACCCGCTGGAAGCACGGCACACAAGACAATCTGGCGGGCGCTTTTGTGGACCCGAAACTCCACACGCCCGGGAGGGACCCCGTCAGGGCGCACGGCGGCTATGGGCTGCCCTAGGTCGACCTGATCACCCCTAGGGCCTCGAGGTTCGCCGCCCTGCAATGAAGAAGAATGAACCAAGAACGAGGAAGAAGAAGAACAAAGGAGAAGGAAAAGTAAAGGTAAAAGATGTAGATAGATTTGTTCGATTGTGTGTTGTTCAATCGGCCGTCACCCCTTAGATATATAAGAGGCGGCTGGACTTCCCGTGCAAGGAAAAGGCTTGGATTCACGTCCAAAACCCTAGTCAAATTCGGATTGGTTTTGTCTGAACTTTCCAAAACTGTTCGGTTTAAACTGGTTGCACCTTGCGGGTCTTTTTTGTGGTCGTAAACGATCTCGAATGGAAACGAGCCCAAAAGAAATCTTGACCATTTCGACGAGGCGAACAACTTTCATGTTGAACGTTTTTTGATCAGAGGTCATCTTGATGGATTTTTCGGCTGTTTTCCAAAGCCCGTGGCAGAAAAATCCAAAACCCGGACAAACATCCCCGGAGTGTCCAGCCATCCTCGGAGAAATCCAAAACCCGGATGATCATTCCCGGAGTGTCCGGCCATCCTGATGCAGCCACGCATTTTCGGCCGTAACTTTTGCATATGAACTCCGATTGAGACATTTCTTATATCAGAATCGATCGTTTCAACGAGGCGAAGACAATCCGTGTAGATCACTTTTCCATACGAGGCAGTCTTGGGGTTGTAATCAGCCGAATAGTGTTCTGAATACAAATCTCGGTATTTCGAACACAACTTCGGCCTTTGAGATGAGATCGGACGGCGATGGCCCAAACTTTAAAGATGTTCATATCAGCAATAGGGAACTCTTTCATGTAGATCACTTCTCCATTTGAGGCCATCTTAAATAAGTTCTTGACCGTGCCAAAATCTGGTGTCAACAGAGGGTCGTGCGTGACGGGGGGGGGGGGGGGTCATGCGTGGGGAAGTTCCTGCACGCATGCGTCACATCACAGTTAATGGGAAAGGAGGCAGCCCATGCCTTCCCCGTAAAAAGGAATAACCGCGGGCGCGCTGCTCACTTTGCCCCCCTCCCTGCGTCTTCTCCAATCTCAGAGCCGCCGCCCCCTTTCTTCCTCCTTCTCGGGTTCTTGCATTCGCTCGCCGCCGCTGTGTCTCCGCCGTCCTCTGTTTCTTGCTCCCCCCCAGCCGCCATGGCGCCCAAATCCACCAAGGGAAAGGGAGTGGCCAAGGACGCCGGAGCGACGGAGCCGCCGGAGAGTGCGCTGGCGGCTCAGCAGACGCAGCTCGCCTACTTCCCCTAGACGGTCGAGGCGATCGAACTGCGGGATTACTTCAAGCCTCTGTGGGGGGTGAAGATGGGGGGAGAGACGACAGGGCATCCAGCCACGCGCGTCATTCCCGCCAACTGCGCCTAGGCCGCCCCAAATCGGTACCCTTTCTTTGTCGACTACTTCTCCTGCGGGCTCTGTCCCCCCTTCTCTGATTTCTTCAGCGACGTCATGCACACCTACGGCTTCCACCTTTTGGATTTTACTTCAAATGTCGTGGCGTGCATGGCTCTTTTCGCGCACCTCTGCGAGGGCTTTGAAGGGGTGCATCCCAACACGGCGCTCTTCCGCCACTACTTCTCCCCTCGGATCCAACCGGGGGGCGCCATTTCCGGTTGTGTCACCTGGATCCCAAGGTCCAAGGGGGCGTACCCGGAGGGTTCCATGAAGGAGAGCTAGGAAGAATAGTGGGGCCAGTGGTGCTAGATTGAGGAGAAGGACCCGTCGGACTTTTGCCGGGTCCGCAAGGTGCCGCCGGTCCGCAGAAACGATTGAAGCGATGTCGATGTTGACGACGCGAAGCTTACGGTCGCCACCACTAGGATTCTCCGCCTCACTGATGTCTACTACGCAACATTCTTCTTGTAGACTTTGTTGGGCCTCCAAGTGCAGAGGTTTGTAGGACAGTAGCAAATTTCCTCAAGTGGATGACCTAAGGTTTATCAATCCGTGGGAGGCGAGGATGAAGATGGTCTCTCTCAAACAACCCGCAACCAAATAACAAAGAGTCTCTTGTGTCCCCAACACACCCAATACAATGGTAAATTGTATAGGTGCACTAGTTAATGAAGAGATGGTGATACAAGTGCAATATGGATGGTAGATATAGGTTTTGTAATCTGAAAATATAAAAACAGCAAGGTAACTAATGATAAAAGTGAGCGTAAACGGTATTGCAATGCTAGGAAACAAGGCCTAGGGTTCATACTTTCACTAGTGCAAGTTCTCTCAACAATAATAACATAATAGGATCATATAACTATCCCTCAACATGCAACAAAGAGTCACTCCAAAGTCTCTAATAGCGGAGAACAACGAAGAGATTATGGTAGGGTACGAAAACACCTCTTCTTTCCAATCAATCCATTGGGCTATTCCTATAAGTGTCACAAATAGCCCTAGAGTTCGTACTAGAATAACACCTTAAGACACAAATCAACCAAAACCCTAATGTCACCTAGATACTCCAATGTCACCTCAAGTATCCGTGGGTATGATTATACGATATGCATCACACAATCTCAGATTCATCTATTCAACCAACACATGGAACCTCAAAGAGTGCCCCAAAGTTTCTACCGGAGAATCAAGACGAAAATGTGTGCCAACCCCTATGCATAGGTTCATGGGCGGAACCCGCAAGTTGATCACCAAAACATACATCAAGTGAATCACGTGATATCCCATTGTCACCACAGATACGCACGGCAAGACATACATCAAGTGTTCTCAAATCCTTCAAGACTCAATCCGATAGGATTAATTTAAAGGGAAAACTCAATCCATTACAAGAGAGTAGAGGTGGAGAAGAAACATAAGATCCAACTATAATAGCAAAGCTCGCGATACATCAAGATCATGCCAAATCAAGAACACGGGAGAGAGAGAGAGAGAGAGAGATCAAACACATAGCTACTGGTACATACCCTCAGCCCCGAGGGTGAACTACTCCCTCCTCGTCATGGAGAGCGTCGGGATGATGAAGATGGCCACGGTGAGGGTTCCCCTTCGCAGTGGTGCGGAACAGGGTCCCGATTGTTTTTTGGTGGCTACAGAGGCTTGCGGCGGCGGAACTCCCGATCTATTCTGTTCCCCGAAGTTTTTAGGGTATATGGATATATATAGGCGGAAGAAGTACGTCAGGGGAGCCACGAGGGGCCCACGAGGGTGGAGGGAGCGCCCCCTGCCTCGTGCCTTCCTCGTTGCTTTCTTGATGTGGACTCCAAGTCTCCCAGGTTGATTTCCTTCTAAAAATAACTTCTCCAGAAGGTTTCATTCCGTTTCGACTCCGTTTGATATTCATTTTCTTCAAAACATCAAACAAGGGAAAAACAGAACTGCTTGGGCTCGGGTCAATAGGTTAGTCCCAAAATAGTATAAAAGTGTTTAATAAAGCCCATAAACATCCAAAACAGATAATATAATAGCATGGAACAATCAAAAATTATAGATACGTTGGAGACGTATCAGCATCCCCAAGCTTAGTTCCTGCTCGTCCTCGAGTAGGTAAATGATAAAAACAGAATTTTTGATGTGGAATGCTACTAGGCATAATTTCAATGTAATTCGTCTTAATTGTGGTATGAATTTTCAAATCCAAAAGATTCAAGACAAAAGTTCATATTGACATAAAAATAATAATACTTCAAGCATACTAACTAAGCAATTATGTCTTTTCAAAATAACATGGCCAAAGAAAGTTCATCCCTACAAAATCATATAGTTTAGTCATGCTTCATTTTCGTCACACAAGAATGCTCTCATCATGCACAACCCCGATGACAAGCCAAGCAATTGTTTCATACTTTAATAATCTCAAACCTATAAACTTTCACGCAATATATGAGCGCGAGCCATGGACATAGCACTATGGGTGGAATAGAATATGATGATGGTGGTTATGTGGAGAAGACAAAAAAGGAGAAGGTCTCACATCAATGAGGCAAATCAACGGGCTATGGAAATGCCCATCGATTGATGTTAATGCAAGGAGTAGGGATTGCCATGCAACGGATGCACTAGAGCTATAAATGTATGAAAGCTCAACAAAAGAAAACTAAGTGGGGGTGCATCCAACTTGCTTGCTTACGAAGACCTAGGGCACTTGAGGAGGCCATTGTTGGAATATACAAGCCAAGTTCTATAATGAAAAATTCCCACTAGTATATGAAAGTGACAAAACAAGAGACTCTCTATCATGAAGATTATGGTGCTACTTTGAAGCACAAATGTGGCAAAGGATAGTAACATTGTCCCTTCTCTCTTTTTCTCTCATTTTTTTAGCCTTCTCTTTTTTTATGACCTTTCTCTTTTTTTTTATTCCTCACTTGGGACAATGCTCTAGAGAATGATGATCATCACACTTCTATTTATTTACAACTCAATGATTACAACTCGATACTAGAACAAAGTATGACTCTATATGAATGCCTCCGCCGGTGTACCGGGATATGCAATGAACCAAGAGTGACATGTATGAAAGAATTATGAATGGTGGCTTTGCCACAAATACTATGTCAACTACATGATCATGCTAAGCATTATGACAATGATGAATGTGTTATGATAAACAGAATGGTGGAAAGTTGCATGGCAATATATCTCGGAATGGCTATGGAAATGCCATAATAGGTAGGTATGGTGGCTGTTTTGAGGAAGATATAAGGAGGTTTATGTGTGAAAGAGTGTATCATATCACGGGTTTGATGCACCGTGAAGTTTGCACCAACTCTCAAGGTGAGAAAGGGCAATGCACGGTACCGAAGAGGCTAGCAATGATGGAAAGGTGAGAGTGCGTATAATCCATGGACTCAATATTAGTCATAAAGAACTCACATACTTATTGCAAAAATCTACAAGTCGTCAAAAACCAAGCACTACGCGCATGCTCCTAGGGATTGATTGGTAGGAAAAGACCATCGCTCGTCCCCGACCGCCACTCATAAGGAAGACACTCAAAGAACACCTCATGTTTCAAATTTGTTACATAACGTTTACCATACGTGCATGCTACGGGACTTGCAAACTTCAACACAAGTATTTCTCAAATTCACAACTACTCAACTAGCACAACTTTAATATCACTACCTCCATATCTCAAAACAATCATCAAGCATCAAACTTCTCTTAGTATTCAACACACTCATGAGAAAGTTTTTTACTAGTTTAAGCAAATTACCATGCTGTTTAAGACTCTAAAAATAATATAAGTGAAGCATGAGAGTTCATATATTTCTTCAAAATAAAACCATCGCCGTGCTCTAAAAAGATATAAGTGAAGCACTAGAGCAAATGACAAACTACTCCGAAAGATATAAGTGAAGATCAATGAGTAGTTGTATAATTATGTAACTATGTGAAGACTCTCTAACATTTAAGAATTTCAGATCTTGGTACTTTATTCCAACAGAAAGCAAAGCTAAAGAAAATAAAATTACGCTCCAAGCAAAACACATATCATGTGGTGAATAAAAATATAGCTCCAAGTAAAGTTACCGATGAATGAAGACGAAAGAGGGGATGCCATCCGGGGCATCCCCAAGCTTAGGCTTTTGGTTGTCCTTGAATATTACCTTGGGGTTCCTTGGTCGTCCCCAAGATTAGGCTCTTGCCACTCCTTATTCCATTGTCCATCGAATCTTTACCCAAAACTTGAAAACTTCACAACACAAAACTTAACAGAAAACTCGTAAGCTCCGTTAGTATAAAAAAATAAATCACCACTTAGGTACTGTAATATACTCATTATTTATTTATGTTGGTGTTAAACCTACTGTATTCCAACTTCTCTATGGCTTATAAACTATTTTACTAGCCATAGATTCATCAAAATAAGCAAGCAACACAATGAAAACAGAATCTGTCAAAACCAGAACAGTCTGTAGTAATCTGTATCAAACGTATACTTCTGGAACTCCAAAAATTCTAAAATAAATTGGTGGACCTGTGGAATTTGTCTAGTAATCATCTTCAAAAAGAATCAACTAAATATCACTCTCAAGTAAAAAAGTTGAAGCTAATCTCGTGAGCGCTAAAGTTTCTGTTTTTTACAGCATGATCATAAAGACTTCACCCAAGTCTTCCCAAAGGTTCTACTTGGCACAAACACTAATAAAAACAAAAAACCACATCTAACCAGAGTCTAGATAGATTATTTATTACTAAACAGAACCAAAAAGCAAGAAACAAAAATAAAGTTGGGTTGCCTCCGAACAAACGCTATCGTTTAACGCCCCTAGCTAGGCACGATGATTTCAATGATGCTCGCATAAAAGATAAGAATTGAAACATAAAGAGAGAATCATGAAGAATATGACTAGCACATTTAAGTCTAACCCACTTCCTATGCAGAGGGATTTTGTGAGCAAACAACTTATGGGAACAATAATCAACTAGCTTAGGAAGGCAAAACAAGCGTAAGCTTAAAATTTTAAGCACATAGAGAGGAAACTTGATATTATTGCAATTCCTACAAGCATATATTCCTCCCTCATAATAATTTTCAGTAGCATCATGAATGAATTCAACAATATAACCAGAACCTAAAGCACTCTTTTCATGATCTACTTGCATAGAAAATTTACTACTCTCCACATAAGCAGAATTCTTCTCATTCGGAATAGTGGGAGTATCATAAGAGACTTGAATACTATAAATTGTTTCCACATTAAAAGTGTAATGTTCAGAAAAAGGGTAATCACAATCATGAAAAGTTTTATAAAATATAATCATCACTACTTTTTATAGCATAAGTTTCATCACAATAATCATCATAAGTAGCAACTTTGTTCTCATCATAATCGATTGAAACCTCTTCCAAGATAGTGGAATCATTACTAAATAAAGTCATGACCTCTCCAAATCCACTTTCATAAATATTATATGATTCAACATCCTCCAAAATAGTGGGATCATTACTTACTAAAGTTGACACTCTTCCAAACCCACTTTCATGAATATAATCATCATAGGTAGAAGGCATGTTATCATCATAACAACTTTGCGTATCAAAACTTGGGAGGCTAAAAATATCATCTTTATTAAACGTAGCATCCCCAAGCTTGGGACAAACATTAATTGCAGCAAATATATTCTCAAAAACATCATCTTCATCAAACATAGCATCCCCAATCTTGGGCCTTTTCATATCATAAGCATAATCACCCTCATCATTAATAGTATGGATAGCACCAATAGTATAGCAAACATTATTATCATATTCTTCCAAGCAAGTGCCAAAAAGATTTTCAAGATCATAAGAAGTATCATTATCTTCCCAATCATAATCATCACAACAAGCAATAGGCATAACGAGATCATCTTCATTTTCATGAGGCACAACAATAATTGGAGCAACATTATTTGGGGGAGATATCTTTTTACCTCTCTTCCTTTTTTTTCTTCTTCTTCACCACATCATGTGTGGGTTCAATCCTCTTTTTGGAGCTCCTTATTAATGAAATTGGTTGGATAGAAGGCTCCTCCTCGTTAGATGATTCATCATAAGAAATAATAGGAGAATATTGGGAATTCTCTTCCCTTTCGTTAGTATTCTCTTCATCCTCTATTTGTTTTCTTTCTTTATGTAATTGGCAATATAAGGATTTTCAATGCAATTCACCGCACAATACATATAAATTTCTTCTAGATCAATATCGAGGAATTTCTCGAGGTTATATTATGGAATATGCTTAGTTTGACGTTACAGTTCTTCATAACCCAAAAGCAAACTACGTTCATTATGATGTGCAAGGGAAATCAAGTCATCACAATTTTTGGACACGATTCGGGCATGAAACAATTTGCATTTGATATTTAAATGACCATGTTCATTGCAAAGTTCACAAGTACAGCTAAGATATTTTAAATTTTCAGCACTAACATTTAGCCTTTGTTGCAACCATTTGGTTCCTAATTACTTATGCCTCTTGCAATATCTATCTTCCCTATTTGGTGTGTACTTGCAAACCCAATGCACTCCACAAAAATTGACATGTTTATAGGAGACATTTTCATCATAACTAGTGCAATCATCATTAGTACTATGGATATTCAAGGAGTTCATACTAACAACATTGCAATCATGCTCATCATTCAAAGATTTAGTGCCAAACATTTTAATGCATTCTTCTTCTAACACTTTGGCACAATTTTCCTTTCCAGCATACTCACGAAAGATATTAAAAAGGTGAAGCGTGTGTGGCAAACTTAATTCCATTTTTTTGTAGTTTTCTTTTACAAACTAAACTAGTGATAAAACAAGAAACAAAAAGATTCGATTGCAAAATCTAAAGATATACCTTCAAGCACTCACCTCACCGGCAACGGCGCCAGAAAAGAGCTTAGTTGATGGGGTGTGAGTGCCGCTTACCTAGCCTCCCCGGCAACGGCGCCAGAAAAGATCTTGATGTCTACTACGCAACCTTCTTATTGTAGACGTTGTTGGGCCTCCAAGTGCAGAGGTTTGTAGGACAGTGGCAAATTTCCCTCAAGTGGATGACCTAAGGTTTATCACTCCGTGGGAGGCGTAGGATGAAGATGGTCTCTCTCAAACAACCCTGCAACCAAATAACAAAGAGTCTCTTGTGTCTCCAACACACCCAATACAATGGTAAATTGTATAGGTGCACTAGTTTGGCGAAGAGATGGTGATACAAGTGCAATATGGATGGTAGATATAGGTTTTTGTAATCTGAAAATATAAAAACAGCAAGGTGACTAATGATAAAAGTGAGTGTAAACGGTATTGCAATGCTAGGAAACAAGGCCTAGGGTTCATACTTTCACTAGTGCAAGTTCTCTCAACAATAATAACATAATTGGATCATATAACTACCCCTCAACATGCAACAAAGAGTCACTCCAAAGTCACTAATAGCAGAGAACAAACGAAGAGATTATGGTAGGGTACGAAACCACCTCAAAGTTATTCTTTCCAATCAATCCATTGGGCTATTCCTATAAGTGTCACAAACAGACCTAGAATTCATACTAGAATAACACCTTAAGACACAAATCAACCAAAACCCTAATGTCACCTCAAGTATCCGCGGGTATGATTATACGATATGCATCACACAATCTCAGATTCATCTATTCAACCAACACATAGAACCTCAAAGAGTGCCCCAAAGTTTCTACCGGAGAATCAAGACAAAAACGTGTGCCAACCCCTATGCATAGGTTCATGGGCGGAACCTGCAAGTTGATCACCAAAACATACATCAAGTGAATCACGTGATATCCCATTGTCACCACAGATACGCACGGCAAGATATACATCAAGTGTTCTCAAATCCTTAAAGACTCAATCCGATAAGATTACTTTAAAGGGAAAACTCAATCCATTACAAGAGAGTAGAGGGGGAGAAACATCATAAGATCCAACTATAATAGCAAAGCTCGCGATACATCAAGATCGTGCCAAATCAAGAACACGAGAGAGAGAGAGAGAGAGAGAGAGAGAGAGAGATCAAACACATAGCTATTGGTACATACCCTCAGCCCCGAGGGTGAACTACTCCCTCCTCGTCATGGAGAGCGCCGGGATGATGAAGATGGCCACCGGTGAGGGTTCCCCCCCTCCGGCAGGGTGCCGGAACAGGGTCCCGATTGGTTTTTGGTGGCCACGGAGGCTTGCGGCGACGGAACTCCCGATCTATTCTGTTCCCCAAAGTTTCTAGGGTATATGGATATATATATATATATAGGCGGAAGAAGTACGTCAGGGGAGCCACGAGGGGCCCATGAGGGTGGAGGGCGTGCCCGAGGGGGTGGGCGCGCCCCCTGCCTCGTGCCTTCCTCGTTGCTTTCCTGACGTGGACTCCAAGTCTCCCAGGTTGCTTTCCTTCTAAAAATAACTTCTCCAGAAGGTTTCATTCCGTTTCGACTCCGTTTGATATTCCTTTTCTTCGAAACATGAAACAAGGGAAAAACAGAATCTGCACTGGGCTCGGGTCAATAGGTTAGTCCCAAAAATAGTATAAAAGTGTTTAATAAAGCCCATAAACATCCAAAACAGATAATATAATAGCATGGAACAATCAAAAATTATAGATACGTTGGAGACGTATCACTCACTGAGGCCGGGCTCACCCTCGAGATGATCGGGGCGGATTTCATTCGCCGCCGAATCGCTCCGCTACATAACAAGGGGGGGCCGGCCTGGCTCTTCACGAACGCCACCGACATCATGAGGCTCTGCCCCAGCCTCGACCACAACCTCACGGTGATGAGGCATGCCCATCTCTGCCAGCGGCTCTTCCAGCTCGACGTGAACCGTGATGGCGAGGTCAAGCGGACCGGCAAGGCTGCGAGGGCCGCCGCGAAGGCCGGCAAGGTCGCCAAGGGGCCCTTGTTCAAGTTGCCGGCAGGGGTGGTCCCACTAAGCAACAATTTGCCCCGGACCGACATCATCCATGATGCCGGACTTCAACGCGCACGGCCTTAACCCGAGCTGGGTAGAGCCGGAGGAGATTCAAGTGCAGGAGTTCTTCGACACCTTGCATGAGGGGTACATCACCGCCGAGCCGCGACTCGTCCAGGACACCTCCCAGGTGGAGCGGGACTACATCGCCGCTAGAGCGGCGAAGGTGAAGCTTGCCGAGGAGGCCGGCAGCGCCGGTGGCGTGGAGGACAAGGCCGCGGCGGAAGTGGAGGAGAAGGAGCTCGCCAGTGGGCGGAGGCCGCTGGGGAGGCTAGCAGCGCCGGAGGAGGAGGCCATGGTCGTCGATCCTCCAGCCACGGGGAGAGGACGGGTTCTGCGGCGGGCCACCTCCGGCGAGCCGGTACGGCACGTCAAGGCCGCGCTGCGGCCAAAGTCTCCGGAGGAGTCTGCACGTCAGACGAGGGCTCCGGCGGTGAAGAAGGTCGTCAAGGCCGCGGTAGCGAAGAAGAAAGCATTTGCCTCCTCTTCATACAAGCGTGTGCAGACTCTGCCCTCTTCCCCTCCTCCGGCAGACGTCGACACGGGGGTCACCTTTGACTTCGGGTCCCTCAGCCCAAGGAGGAAGAAGAAAGCAACAGAGGAGGAGGTGGATGACGAGTAAGTATCTTACTCTTTTCTGTCATCTCCGTCCTCTCAATCTGTACCACTTGTCTTGACTTGTTCTCATCTTTGCAGGGATGCGGGGACGCTGTCCCAGAGGGTGAAGAGGGCCAAAGCCTTGGCGGGCGATCAGCCCCTGGTGGGTACTTCAAGGGCACCACTGGTGGTGCTAAGCAGCCCGGACAGCAGCCCCCAGCGTAAGTTCATCATTCACCCCTCGTCAACATGTGCTGGGGGCACAATCTCCTGGTGCTGACCTTGCCGTAGTCGCAGGAAGAGGGCAGCAGCAGGAGGAGCCACAGAGGGCTACCCCTAACACGCCGCCCCCATCGACCATGCTGCCCCGAGGGGCGTCCCCGACAAGGGCGCCAAGCACCGAGCCCATGCACACGGAGGAGGGGGAGGAGAACTCGGGCGCCGGTGGCTTTGCCTCGGCAAAAAATGTTGGCGGGGAGGGGACCTCTGCTCTCCAGCCCGGCACTGGTAAGCCGCTCGCCTTTCGTCTCTGTTCTTTTTTATTTTCTTGCTGATTCTTGGTCTTGGCTTTGTCCCATTCCCTTCTTGGTGTCCAGATCGTCCATCGGCGGACCAGGAGGACATAGACGCCATCATCGAGGACGTCGCCAAGGACGCCGTGGCAGAGGCCGAGAAGGTCGCTGCCGAGGAGTCCGCCAAGGGTGTTGCCGAAGACGCCGCCAAGGGGCCTGCCGGGGAGCCCAGCAAGGGGCCTGCCAGAGAGGCCGACAAGGCCGCCACCGAGGAGGAGGTGGTCGATGACCAGCCTTCCTCCTCTGCTGCCTCCGGCTCCGGCAGGTATCTGAGGGTGACCGACGACCTCTTCGTCCACCTCCCAGGGGCATCCAGCTCCAGGGCGCCCGTCGAGGGAGAGGTGTTCGACGAAGAGGTGCTTGCCGCCGCCGGGCTCGAGGTCGTCGACGAGCCGAGCGCTGGTGGCGACGGCTCTCAGGAGGAGCGGCTTCTCCGGGCCATGGGCGCCAACTTCCGGAAGCTCCAGGCGCTCCACCGTGCCCGCCTGGACAAGGCCAAGTCCAGGATGGCAACGGCGGACAAGGCGGAGGCAGACCTCAAGGTGCGCGTCACCGAGGCGCAGACTTGGTTCCGCCAAGCTAGCGAAGAGCTGAAGGACACCCAGGGCGAGCTGGCCAAGCGCGACGTGGAGCTCACCATGAAGCTGGCCGACATCAAGAAGGACCAGGAGACGGCGGAGGGCTTGGCCGCTGCAGCCGAGGCCGCTCGGACCCAGCATCAGGCCGCGCTGAACTCCCAGGAGGAGGACCTCGCCAAACGCGAGGCGGACCTCGACGCCAAACTCCGTTCCAAGGATGAGGAGGTGGGGAAGCCGGTTGCGTAGCAGACCCAAGAGCTGGAGCAGAGCCACAGGGAGATGCTCGAGCCCAGGCTCTGGTTCACCCGGCAAGGTGAAGGAGCTGGAGGTGGAGCGGGACGGGCTGAAGGAGCAGGCCTTGAAGCTATCCCAGGAGAAGGACACGCTCAACGGCGCCCTGACGGAGGCGCAGGGCGCGGTCGTCAGCAGGGCCGGGGAGCTCTCCGAGGCCAACAACTCCATCAGAGACATCAGGCTGAAGCTGGAAGGTCTCGAGAAGATGATGTCGGAGGCCAGGGCCCGGGAGGGGACCCTGACCAAGAACCTGGGGACCGAGAAGTAGCTGCGGAGGAACGAGGCCCTCAACTTCAAGGAGCACATGGAGGGCGAGAACCGCTGGCTCAGCCGCCACGAGGAGGTCGCCGGCAGGATCACCACGCAGCTGGCTGCCATGGGGATGCCAAATGTGAGGTACGCCCCAGAGCGCAGCGGGACTACCAATGCCAAGTTGACCCTGTTCTTCGAGGGTGTCCTCGGGGCCCTGGAGCAGCTCCACTCCAACCGGGAGGCCTCTCTGGCCGATGAGTCCCGGAGGCTCTGTCGGGATGACATGACCAAGGTCCTCGCCAAGGTGGCGCACTGGAATCCTGACCTCGACTTCGAAGCTGCGCTGAAGAGCTTGCCAGAGGATACGGACATCGCGGCGCTCAAGGAGCGTATCAGGCCCATCATCAGTAGCATCGACGGAATCCAGAGGGTGGAGGGCCAGCGCCGGGATTAGGCACCCCGTTTCTTTTCGTTGCTGCAAGTTCACAACCAAGACGATTTTTATCTTTAGTTAGAACTGCGGCAACAAGCGATGTAATATGACCCTGCAGTACTTTTGATACAATGCATGTTATTTTCCTATTCGATTTTCCTTTGTATGTCCACCCTATGTTAATCGGGTAGGCTCGCTGGCGCGCAAACGCAGGGCGGCGTCTTGAGGACGGATCCCCATTGGCCTGCCGGGTGTACTTGCTTCCGGGCGAACCACCTTACCGCCCTTAGTGCGGCCGCCCGAACTGTCGAGCTTGACTCGAGTCAGAATCAAGAGTGTTGCCAACTGAGGAAGGCTACCCTGCCACTCTCGACGCGGCCCCTTGAGCTGTTGAGCGGACTCGAAACAGAACAAGGGTGTTTCCAATTGCGGGAGGGCCCCTTTGTGTGCAGGTTTTCCATACATAGGCGGAATCTCCGAGGACGATAACCTTATGTATAAAAGGAAATTGCTCAAGGCTCTGGATGACTTAGCTTTTCCGTTGCTGCGCTGGCGTCCTTCGCGCTTGCAGGTGACATAGTTTTCTCCTGGTCGTCTTCTTCTTGGGCGACATGGCGATGAAGAACTGCTAGGCAAACTGCTAGACCAGATTTTCACAATTGCACTTCCCCCTACCAGGCGTGCCAAAGATGTCGGTGGGAAACGACACCTATGGGATCACAAGAATCCCTACTACGGTTACCGGGGCGCGAGGTTGTGAGAAGAGCAGGATTAACAGTCAGCACAAGGATCGTTTACCCAGGTTTGGGCTGCGAGGATGCGTAAAACTCTAGTCCTGCTTTGGTGGATGTATTGAGTGTTCTTGAGCTCTCGAACTAGTATGGTGGATGTGTAGTTCCAAAGAGCCGAATCCTCTTCCAGTACACCATGGGCCTCCTTTTATAGTCGAAAGGGCTGCCACAGTGGCACACAGGAGATGGAAAGGCCTACAGTACTATGACAAGACGCATTTAATGCGTCGCTTAGGTGTCCCCTAGCTTTATCAGGGACGGGAGCGAGGCTCGTCCCGTCCGTTGATGTCTACTACTCAACCTTATTCTTGTAGACGTTGTTGGGCCTCCAAGTGCAGAGGTTTGTAGGACAGTAGAAAATTTCCCTCAAGTGGATGACCTAAGGTTTATCAATCCGTGGGAGGCGTAGGATGAAGATGGTCTCTCTCAAACAACACTGCAACCAAATAAAAACGAGTCTCTTGTGTCCCCAACACACCCAATACAATGGTAAATTGTATAGGTGCACTAGTTCGGCGAAGAGATTGTGATACAAGTGCAATATGGATGGTAGATATAGGTTTTTGTAATCTGAAAATAAAAAACAGCAAGGTAACTAATGACAAAAGTGAGCACAAACGGTATTGCAATGCTAGGAAACAAGGCCTAGGGTTCATACTTTCACTAGTGCAAGTTCTCTCAACAATAATAACATAATTGGATCATATAAATATCCCTCAATATGCAACAAAGAGTCACTCCAAAATCACTAATAGCGGAGAACAAACGAAGATATTATGGTAGGGTACGAAACCACCTCAAAGTTATTCGTTCGGATCGATCTATTCAAGAGTTTGTACTAGAATAACACCTTAAGACACATATCAACCAAATACTCCAATGTCACCTCAAGTATCCGTGGGCATGATTATACGATATGCATCACACAATCTCATATTCATCTATTCAACCAACACAAAGTACTTCAAAGAGTGCCCCAAAGTTTCTACCGGAGAGTCAAGATGAAAACGTGTGCCAACCCCTATGCATAGGTTCATGGGAGGAACCCGCAAATTGATCACCAAAACATACATCAAGTGGATCACGTGAATATCCCATTGTCACCACAGATAAGCACGACAAGACATACATCAAGTGTTCTCAAATCCTTAAAGACTCAATCCGATAAGATAAATTCAAAAGGAAAACTCAATCCATCACAAGAGTAGAGGGGGAGAAACATCATAAGATCCAACTCTAATAGCAAAGCTCGCGATACATCAAGATCGTATCACCTCAAGAACACGAGAGAGAGAGAGAGAGAGAGAGAGAGAGATCAAACACATAGCTACTGGTACATACCCTCAGCCCCGAGGGTGAACTACTCCCTTCTCGTCATGGAGAGCGCCGGGATGATGAAGATGGCCACCGGTGAGGGTTCCCCCCTCCGGCAGGGTGCCGGAACAGGGTCCCAATTTATAGAGGCTTGCGGCGGCCGAACTCCCGATCTATTCTGCTCCCCGATGGTTTTAGGGTATATGGATATATATAGGCGAAAGAAGTCGGTCAGGGGAGCCACGAGGGGCCCACGAGGGTGGAGGGCACGCTGTGGGGGGGTGGGCGCCCCCGCCTCGTGCTCTCCTCGTTGATTCCCTGACGTGCACTCCAAGTCTCCTGGATTGCTTCCGTTCCAAAAATAACTCTCCCGAAGGTTTCGTTCCGTTTGGACTCCGTTTGATATTCCTTTTCTGCGAAACACTGAAACAAGGGAAAAAACAGAAACTGGCACTGGGCTCTGGGTTAATAGGTTAGTCCCTAAAATAATATAAAAGTGTATAATAAAGCCCATAAACATCCAAAACAGAATATATAATAGCATGGAACAATCAAAAATTATAGATACGTTGGAGATGTATCAGCATCCCCAAGCTTAATTCCTGCTCGTCCTCGAGTAGGTAAATGATAAAAACAGAATTTTTGATGTGGAATGCTACCTAACATATTCATCCATGTAATTTTCTTTATTGTGTCAAGAATATTCAGATCCATAAGATTCAAGATAAAAGTTTAATATTGACATGAAAACAATAATACTTCAAGCATACTAATAAAGCAATCATGTCTTCTCAAAATATCATGGCAAAGAAAGTTAACCCTACAAAATCATATAGTATGGCTATGTTGTATCTCCACCACACAAAATATTTAAATCATGCACAACCCCGATGACAAGCCAAGAAATTGTTTCATACTTTTGATGTTCTCAAACCTTTTCAATCTTCACGCAATACATGAGCGTGAGCCATGGACATAGCACTATAGGTGGAATCGAATGGTGGTTGTGGAGAAGACAAAAACGGAGAAGATAGTCTCACATCAACTAGGAGTATCAATGGGCTATGGAGATGGCCCTCAATAGATATCAATGTGAGTGAGTAGGGATTGCCATGCAACGGATGCGCTAGAGCTATAAGTATATGAAATCTTAACAAAAGAAACTAAGTGGGTCTGCATCCAGCTCGCTTGCTCACGAAGATCTAGGGCATTTTGAGGAAGCCCATCATTGAAATATACAAGCCAAGTTCTATAATGAAAGATTCCCACTAGTATATGAAAGTGACAACATAGAAGACTCTATATCATGAAGATTATGGTGCTACTTTGAAGCACAAGTGTGGTAAAAGGATAGTAGCATTGTCCCTTCTCTCTTTTTCTCTCTCTGTTTTTTTGGCCTTCTCCTTTTTTTTTTGCCTCTTTTTTCTCTTTTTTTTCGTCCGGAGTCTCATCCCGACTTGTGGGGGAATCATAGTCTCCATCATCCTTTCCTCACTGGGACAATGCTCTAATAATGATGATCATCACACTTTTATTTACTTACAACTCAAGAATTACAACTCGGTACTTAGAACAAAATATGACTCTACATGAATGCCTCCGGCGGTGTACCGGGATGTGCAGTGAATCAAGAGTGACATGTATGAAAGAATTATGAATGGTGGCTTTGCCACAAATACGATGTCAACTACATGATCATGCAAAGCAATATGACAATGATGGAGCGTGTCATAATAAACGGAACGGTGGAAAGTTGCATGGAAATATATCTCGGAATGGCTGGAAATGCCATAATAGGTAGGTATGGTGGCTGTTTTAAGGAAGATATATGGTGGGTGTATGATACCGGCGAAAGGTGCGCGGTATTTAGAGAGGCTAGCAATGGTGGAAGGGTGAGAGTGCGTATAATCCATGGACTCAACATTAGTCATAAAGAACTCACATACTTATTGCAAAAATCTATAAGTTATCAAAGCAAAGTATTACGCGCATGCTCCTAGGGGGATAGATTGGTAAGAAAAGACCATCGCTCGTCCCCGACCGCCACTCATAAGGAAGACAATCAATAAATAAATCATGCTCCGACTTCATCACATAACGGTTCACCATACGTGCATGCTACAGGAATCACAAACTTTAACACAAGTATTTATCAAATTCACAACTACTCCACTAGCATGACTCTAATATCACCATCTTCATATCTCAAAACAATCATCAAGTATCAAACTTCTCATATTATTCAATGCACTTTATATGAAAGTTTCTATTATACCCATCTTGGATGCCCATCATATTAGGACTAATTTCATAACCAAAGCAAATCACCATGCTGTTCAGGACTCTCAAAATAATATAAGTGAAGCATGAGAGTTCATCTATTTCTTCAAAATAAAACCACCGCCGTGCTCTAAAAAGATATAAGCGAAGCCCTAGAGCAAACGACAAACTACTCCGAAAGATATAATTGAAGATCAATGAGTAGCCGAATAATTATGCAACTATGTGAAGACTCTCTAACATTTAAGAATTTCAGTTCTTGTTATTTTATTCAAACATCAAGCAAAATAAAATAAAATAAAATGATGCTCCAAGCAAAACACATATCATGTGGTGAATAAAAATATAGCTCCAAGTAAAGTTACCGATGAACGAAGACGAAAGAGGGGATGCCATCCGCGGCATCCCCAAGCTTAGGATCTTGGTTGTCCTTGAATATTACCTTGGGGTGCCTTGGGAATCCCCAAGCTTAGGCTCTTGCCACTCCTTATTCCGTATTCCATCGAATCTTTACCCAAAACTTGAAAACTTCACAACACAAAACTTAACAGAAAATCTTGTGAGCTCCGTTAGTGAAAGAAAACAAAACACCACTTTAAGGTACTGTAGTGAACTCATTTTTTATTTTTATTGGTGTTAAATCTACTGTATTCCAACTTCTCTATGGTTTATAAACTATTTTACTAGCCATAGAGTCATCAAAATAGCAAACAACACACAAAAACAGAATCTGTCAAAAACAGAACAGTCTGTAGTAATCTGTAACTAACGCAAACTTCTGGAACTCTTAAAAATCTACCAAACTAGGAAGACCTAGATAATTTTATTATTGATCTGCTGCAATTTGAATCAGTATTTTATCACGTTCTGGTGATTTTAAACAATTGTTTTCGTGAACAGAAAGTTTCTGGAGTTTTCAGCAAGATCAAATAATTATCATCCAAGAAGATCCTATAGGTCTTACTTGGCACAAGCACTAATTAAAACATAAAACCACATCTAACCAGAGGCTAGATGATTTATTTATTACTAAACAGGAACAAAAATAAAATTGGGTTGTCTCCCAACAAGCGCTAACGTTTAACGCCCCTAGCTAGGCATGATGATTTCAATGATGCTCACATAAAAGATAAGAATTGAAACATAAAGAGAGCATCATGAAGAATATGACTAGCACATTTTAGTCTAACCCACTTCCTATGCATAGGGATTTTGTGAGCAAACAACTTATGGGAACAATAATCAACTAGCATAGGAAGGCAAAACAAGCATAACTTCAAGATTTTAAGCACATAGAGAGGAAACTTGATATTATTGCAATATGTAGAAGCATATGATCATCTCTCATAATAATTTTCAGTAGCATCATGAATGAATTAAACAATATAACCAGCACCTAAAGCATTCTTTTCATGATCTACTTGCATAGAAATTTTACTACTCTCCACATAAGCAAAATTCTTCTCAGGAATAGTAGTGGGAGCAAACTCAACGAAATAACTATCATGTGAAGCATAATCCAATTGAAAATTAAAACTATGATGACAAGTTTCATGGTTATCTTTATTATTTATAGCATACGTGTCAACAATAATCATCATAAATAGGAGGCATGCTTTCATCATAATAAATTTGCTTATCAAAACTTGGGGGACTAAACATATCATCTTCATCAATCATAGCATCCCCAAGCTTGTGGCTTTGCATATCATTAGCATCATGGGTATTCAAAGAATTCATACTAAGAACATTGCAATCATGCTCATCATTCAAAGATTTAGTGCCAAACATTTTAATGCATTCTTCCTCTAGCAATTGAGCACAATTTTCCTTTCCATCATTTTCACGGAAGACATTAAAAAGATGAAGCATATGAGGTAACCTTAATTCCATTTTTTTTGTAGTTTTATTTTATAGACTAAACTAGTGATAAAACAAGAAACTAAAAAATTCTATTGCAAGATCTAAAGATATACCTTCAAGCACTAACCTCCCCGGCAACGGCGCCAGAAAAGAGCTTGATGTCTACTACTCAACCTTCTTCTTGTAGACGCTGTTGGGCCTCCAAGTGCAGAGGTTTGTAGGACAGTAGCAAATTTCCCTCAAGTGGATGACCTAAGGTTTATCAATCTGTGGGAGGCGTAGGATGAAGATGGTCTCTCTCAAACAACCCTGCAACCAAATAAATAAGAGTCTCTTGTGTCCCCAACACACCCAATACAATGGTAAATTGTATAGGTGCACTAGTTCGGCGAAGAGATGGTGATACAAGAGCAATATGGATGGTAGATATAGGTTTTTGTAATCTGAAAATATAAAAACAGCAAGGTAACTAATGACAAAAGTGAGCACAAACGGTATTGCAATGCTAGGAAACAAGGCCTAGGGTTCATACTTTCACTAGTGCAAGTTCTCTCAACAATAATAACATAATTGGATCATAAAAATATCCCTCAACATGCAACAAAGAGTCACTCCAAAGTCACTAATAGCGGAGAACAAACGAAGAGATTATGGTAGGGTACGAAACCACCTCAAAGTTATTCGTTCGGATCGATCTATTCAAGATTTTGTACTAGAATAACACCTTAAGACACATATCAACCAAAACCCTAATGTCACCTAGATGCTCCAATGTCACCTCAAGTATCCGTGGGCATGATTATACGATATGCATCACACAATCTCATATTCATCTATTCAACCAACACAAAGTACTTCAAAGAGTGCCCCAAAGTTTCTACTGGAGAGTCAAGACAAGAACGTGTGCCAACCCCTATGCATAGGTTCATGGGCGGAACCCGCAAGTTGATCACCAAAACATACATCAAGTGGATCACATGAATATCCTATTGTCACCACAGATAAGCACGGCAAGACATACATCAAGTGTTCTCAAATCCTTAAAGACTCAATCCGATAAGATAACTTCAAAGGGAAAACTCAATCCATTACAAGAGAGTAGAGGGGGAGAAACATCATAAGATCCAACTATAATAGCAAAGCTCGCGATAAATCAAGATCGTATCACCTCAAGAACACGAGAGAGAGAGAGAGATCAAACACATAGCTACTGGTACATACCCTCAGCCCCGAGGGTGAACTACTCGCTCCTCGTCATGGAGAGCGCCGGGATGATGAAGATGGCCACCGGTGAGGGTTCCCCCCTCCGGCAGGGTGCCGAAACAGGGTCCCAATTGGTTTTTGGTGGCTACAGAGGCTTGCGGCGGCGGAACTCCCGATCTATTCTGCTCTCCGATGGTTTTAGGGTATATGGATATATATAGGCGAAAGAAGTCGGTCAGGGGAGCCACAAGGAGCCCACGAGGGTGGAGGGTGCGCCCAGGGGGTAGGCGCGCCCCCTGCCTCGTGCTCTCCTCGTTGATTCCCTGACGTGCACTCAAAGTCTCCTGGATTGCTTTCGTTCCAAAAATAACTCTCCCGAAGGTTTCATTCTGTTTGGACCTCGTTTGATATTCCTTTCCTGCGAAACACTAAAACAAGGGAAAAACAGAAATTGGCAATGGGCTCTGGGTTAATAGGTTAGTCCCAAAAATATTATAAAAGTGTATAATAAAGCCCATAAACATCCAAAACAGAATATATAATAGCATGGAACAATCAAAAATTATAGATACGTTGGAGACGTATCATCCGTCGCCGCTCCTCTTTGCTTCGACACGCGCCCTGGCCAGCGATGCATGCGGCGCCATGTAGGCAGGCAGGCAGCTGAGGTGCGCGGTGGTAGGGTCTTCACGAAGATCTACATGCCACCACGCAGGTGCTTGCTGAGTTGGCATAGAGGCCGCCCGTCGCCACGCAGGTGCCTGCCCACGCAGTGGAGTTTTGGTCGACGCGGGCCTGGCTGTGGCCCCGCTCACGCCCTCGGCAAGGGCCTTGCCGGGGGCCCGGCAAGGGTCTTGTCATGGTGTTGCAGTCGTCCCCGGCAAGGCGCTTGCCGGGGGTCTTGTGGATCTCCTCGGCAAGGATCCCGCCGAGGGTCGCTGTCTTCTGGTCCTCATCTGATCTCATATATCTATGGTCTTGACAAAGATCTGCATGCCACCACAGAGGTGCCTCCCGAGCCCTGGTCCAACCGTAGTCGGTTGGGTTGGAACCCGTGGGCTCAAGGGTGGCTCGCTCTGTTGGTGTTTGGGCAAGTTGCCCCGGCAAGGTTCTTGCCAGGGCCGCGGAGGCCTGTCCCGACAAGGATCTTGCCGGGGGAGTCCACCTCGCCCTCTCGCTCTTTGGTATCTTTGGTCTTGGTGTTGCCTTGGCCATCTTGTGCTTTGGCTTCTCTCCGGCTTCCCTCCCTGCTCTGCTTAGTGCGGCCGTGGGCGCGGCTCCGACTGTCCGTGCACAAGTAAAGGGGTCAAAAGGAGCGCCCCTACTTTTGTACACCGACAAGAGATGACTCCGGGGACACACTGCTCCGACTCTTCTTTTGCTGCAAGGGACTGCGCGTCTAATGGTAATCTCGTGATCTATCTCTTAAATATGCTCCTGGGTGATCTTCGTAGAATTAAATTTTAATTGGCAACAGTTCCACACCGCGTAGCCCAACAGGGTGGCCGAACTCCCCCTCCTCTACTCATTCGGTTGGAGGCGGTGGGTGGTGACAACCTACGGTTTAGTGTTGGAGCTCGACGCGTGAGGCGCCGTTGCGGTTTGATGGTGCCAGGGGCGACCCCGGCATCGTCCCCTTCATGGCGGCTCTTGGCTTTGCTGATGCGGAGGTCTGGAGGATCCATATGGGTCCTATCGGCAGCCCTGGTACCCCATGGCGGTGGGCTGGCTGTGGCGCGGCTGCTGGCTGCTGACCTACCTCCGCCCAGTTCAAGGTAGCTAGGCCTGGGCACACCCATGGGCTTGTTTTGAGGTAGGAAGGAGAGGCATTCTACCCTTCATCAGTCGTTCTCGTCTGCCTTCCGTGGTGGCGTTGGGGGGTGGTCTTAGATGCCAGGGTGGGGGTCCTGGTGGTGGGAGTCGTGATGATCTTGGACGAGGCTCGTGGCTCTAGTTTGGGCTGGCGGCCATGGCCATGCGGGCGGCATGGTAGTCAGTGCTCAGTGGGCGAGGGTGGTTTCTGAGGTGGAGATCAGACCGAGGAGTGATTCCTGCCTGGCTTTGTCCATGCCGACGGTGGTAGCATGCGTATCTTCCCCTTGATGAGGCGTCATTGCGGTTCTCTACTTTTTTTGTTTGCTCTGGGTGAAAACCTTGATCCTTTTGAATCTGGCGGTGGTGGTGCTCGAGTGTCGGTTCCTTCCTAAAGGCATGGTCTTGGAGTCCACGGCTCATTGGGCATAGCTCCATCTCTTCGTGGCTTCTTCTTCAGGATGGAGTACTCCGATAACTTCAAGCGGGACTCTAATTACATGATTTTGTTAGCTTGGAGTGGTTGCGGTGGTGTGGTTGTTCTTGGCAATGATGTATCATGTCTATGTGGTGTCAGGTTGCATGCCTTAAGTTGTATGGTCATTGCGTTATATATAAAGCTTGCGCGGACCTTTTTAGTAACACCGGTTTGGAGAACGGTGTGCTCCGATTTAGAGGAACGGGTGATAGAGAGCATGGAGTACATACTCCTAAGAGTATAGCACCAATTTTCTATATATGTGTGTGCGCGTGCGTACGCCGCGCAGAGAGTATATTATGGAACAGAGAGAGTATATATGCTAAAGTTAAAGTTGTGTATTTATGACTGAAATACCAACAACATCTCAACTACTTGGTGCTCGTTTCCCGTTGTTGTAAGTTAGCCTGCACATGCATCCATGCTACTTGAAGACCCTCATCCCCAGAGAATCCATCGTCACCTATTTGGAATTTGTCACAGTCCCTACTTTCTACGTAGGTTGTATGCATTGCATATGACAATATGAAAATAATGCCTTAAACTAGTGATGGAGGACTTACCAGTGGCGGATCTACAGGGTGGCCAGGGTGGGCCGCGGCCCACCCTGGAATTTTTGATCAGCTTATGTACCTATGACTCTAACTGGGCCATAGAGAAAAATAAGGCCCAATAACTCAATCCAGGGAGGAACGAACAACTGCAGGCACGGCCTATCCACATCGAGCAGAATGCTCGTCCCCCTCGCACAGCCGCCTCGCCGTTAGTTAACCTGCCCGACCCCGACACCCAACCGCGCCATTCCTCGCGTGCTCGCCGGCCGGAGCCCCGAGCTCAGCCGCCCTGCAGGCTCCCGCATCCCTTTCCCGGCCTCCCGCTCGCCCCCTGCCTGTGCGCTAGTCCTGCTGCGCCCAGCCCCCTGCCGGCCGGCCGCCTGCGCTTGGCGCCCCTGCCCGGCCGCTCCTGCCCCCACCCAGCTGCACCCCTGCAAAGCCAGCGACAACCTCTGCCGGTCAGTCATTTTCCGATTAGCGTGACAACCAGTCAACCAGTCTGCAACCAATTTGGTACCTTAAAATGCCCCAATTTCAGATTTAGGGTTTGCTTTTTGCCCTAATTTTCTACACATGAACACATGCATAATTTGTACATAATTTTTCTCACTGAGGTTTAATTAAGAATTTTAGTGTGTTTGTAAGATCATATTAATCTATTTTCTTTGTGATATTGATAATTAGTTAGAACTTTCAAATATCATATTGCTTATAAAAAAATTAGGTGGACCACCCTGTGATCAAATACTAGCTCCGCCACTGGGACTTACAGATTAAAAATTTAACGTGGTGAAAATAATACCATTGATGGTCAAAAGTATGTTGAGAAATAATAGCTCGTCAAATCTAGCAATCTAGATAATCACTTGCCCCCTCTGTGCTATACTGGAGACCGGGACTCATATCCGTTTCTCCTGTACGGCGGCGAGGGTGTTGTGCATGTACGTCGGCGAGGCAGTGGGGCCCGACTAGGAGGCCCTAAATCTCGCCAACTTGCTCCAACATAGAGCTCTACAACAGTCGAGACATCGCCGTCCATTTTGCTTATTTTTGCGACGATGTCCTGGACTCTTTGGACAACGTGTAATAAGATGGTGATTGAGAAGGTCTTTCCGAGGAAGGCGTCCGACTCCTTCTTTAAATTCCTTGCCTTTTTTGCTGCTCTGGCATCCGCTCTCGAGGTAGCGTGATCGCGACCGGGTAGGCCTCATGGTGGATGCGCTCCTGACTTCGGCGCGCCGCTTATCATCATCCTAGTACCAACTGGCGCCCACCACTAGGTGGCTTTTTTTTCTTATTTATCTTATGTGTTTTTGGGGTTGATTGTGTTGTGGCTCCAACCGCATTGTCTGGTGATGTTCGGATTTGGGTTGTATGGACCGTTGCTTTATTTATAAAGCGGGACGAAAGTCTATTTCAAGAATCTAGATAATCACATGTATAAATCCCAATCAGGCGCTCATAATTTGTTATTGCCACTTTTCAGTCTAAATGATCTGAAATGCCTTCAATTTTAAAGATCGGGATTGTATTTAGGATGTGCTACCTCTTGATTCCATCAGCAACTCAACACCAGCACAAAATCACAATGTTGTGTAAGTGTTCGAGTCTTGGCCCATCGCATTCCTTTGTCTGGCAGCCAATCGCCTAGTTCTCACAGCCGCGCTGGTTCCCACAGAGTGGTATACTGCAGTTATCCGTAATGTTTTTTGTGATCGGTCAATTGAGGGGATGGTAGACATCCACCGGGTGAGGTGCGCCATTCGATTGGCTCGCACGAACGATTGGATTCGCACTCGGCGGTCACCGCAACAACTAGCACCCACACATGTTATCGTGTTGCCCACATTAGTTAAATCTTCTTAGCTAGTAGCTTGATGCTTCGCAGGTCTGGGCAACACGATGTGGTGTACTATCCTTGCAGCCGAGCCACAACGTCTCCAGAGCACATGAAACTTGGCGCAGCCTAGAAAAGCTCATCCCATGTAATCCACTGGCGATGCAGGAGTCACATTCTTGAGTGTTGTTTTCTGGTGCACATTTTGCCCAATGCCGCCTCCCCATCCTATCCTTGCTGCTTGCACATGACAGTGCTTTATTTGCCTCATTGACATTACTAAATTAACTTCGTCTGCTCGTAGATTAGTGAAGACTATCATTACGTATGACTTATTCTCCCTTGGTTTCTTTCCTAGTCTTGAGCAAGTAGGTCTCTGTAAAATCTCCCAAAATCATATGTTACCACGTGGTGTTGATGGATGTGTTGAATGGTATGTGGTCTCCTGTGAACTTATATAGACGTGAAGCCATCAGGACTAGATCATGAAGAGAGACTCCAATACCACTACTCCAGCTGAATGCCCACTTATTTTTGCACATCAATAATTTGTATTGTGTTTTATAATATAATTTGTCTATCAAACATTAGATAGATGACGACATATATAGAATTAGTTGTTTCTGCGAATGGACAGATAGTAATAATGGGTTTGACTTAAGTTGGGAAAGAAGATATCTTGAGTTCAACTCCTCCTTTTAATTTTCCCTAATGTTATCTAGCAACCGTTTCCCGGGAGGAAAACCCCAGCGAACCCCCTCATAGCCTCATGGTCAAGACCTGACGGTGACCGTGTGGATAAAAATGCACCAAAATAAACAAAATGCCATGCTTTTATCAAAAATGTCATTCCCAAAACACTAAAACTGCCAGCCATGCCATTCGCAAATGCCATCCTGGCTATCGAACGGTGGTTGGCTATTGCAATCCTTATTTTTTTTTCCTTTTTATTTTGTTCTCAACATCTCCTTCATGCTAGAGGAGATTGGATCGGATAGATCGATTTGACACGAATACAAATGTTGTTTATTTATCTGTGATTGTTAAATTTTTCTAATGCTCAGTCGCCTGAAACCTTTCAGATTTTAGTCAATTCCACCATAGGTGCATGCGTAGACAACTGGACACCGAGCTCCAAGCATGAGATGGAGACACAGTGTCTAGCTGAGGCGTCCTCGGCGAACGAGAGGATGAGGGTTGGCCGGTTGAGCGATAGCTGGGGAGATGGCATCATGGTGGAGGAGGCGGCTAGGGCAGGGGCGTGGCAGCGAGGCAAGGCAGCGGGTGGTGGTGGCAAGCCGTTATGCCTGGGTTGGAGGGCGGGAGGAGGAAGGAGAACAATGCACCAGTGAATGCAACTGATTCATAGGCAGTCCCTTTAATCAGGTAGTTAATTCATTTGCGAAAGTTTTTGCTGTAATAATTTGTACTCCCACCGTAAAGAAATATAAGTGTGTCTAGATCATTAAAGTGATCTAGACAGACTTATATTTCTTTACAAAGGGTGTAACTAACACTCACATTCCTGTTACAATAGAGAGAAACCGCATCAAATCAGCCTAGCTAGTGTCAAACGGGACAGCATCTCGGGCGCGGCGGAGCGCGCAATCGCACTACTGCACTTGGGCACTGTAAAATGTCTCTTACATGTGTGCCATCGGCTGATCAGGCACACACAGCTAGTAGTAGTAGTACCTAGCAGTGGACCTGTGAGCTGACCAGTGGGAAGTCGAACGGCGTCATCCAGGCGTACTTGAACCGCACCGGCGCGCCGCTCGGGATCCGCCGGCCGCCCCGGAGCAGGCAGCGCTCGCCGTCGACGGGCCGGATCGCCCGCGGGTCCACGGCCTCGACGCTGCTGAGGCCGTAGCAGCGGAGCAGCACCCTGGACTGCGCGCACCGGCAGCGGTTGGTCACCTCCACCGCGTACTCCGGCTTCCCCTCCACGACCCGCCCCGTCGCCGACTGCCTCACCACCAGGTCCGCCGCCCGGCACGGCGTCCGGCCCGCCGCATCTGCTCCCAGCTCGTCGCCTGTCCACCCACATATCATTGTCACACCAACGCACCTAGCTAGCTAGCTAGCCATAGCAAGAACATGCTTCGTATGAATCGGAATCAATCAAGGAAGCGGGATTGAACTGTTGTTACCTTGGGTGGCGCTGCAGAGGAGCAGCAGTAGCGCGAGGTACAGGAAGGCTTGGCTCGCCATAAGGGCTCTCGGCTTGCAGCTAGCTAAGATGGCCGTGGTGGCTTGCGAGGTTGTTTATCTTCGTGGATCGGTGGATTATAATGGACAAGGAGCGAGCTAGAGCCATCCCCATCACGGCGGGTCAGGACAGGGCCATGAGGGGGCGGGGAGGGTTGTCGTGTGGGAAGAGGGCAAACCAGCATGTGCCATGCCAGGCGAGGCGATCAGGTCAATCCGCCGTTTTCTTCCCCGCAAAAAATGGAAAATGTCCATCTTAACGTTCATGCTTGAGCTTGCAGCAAAGCTCCGCTTTGGCTACAGCTAGCCTACAGAGGACAGCGGGTAGGTGCAGTGCATGCATGGATGATGGGTGACGACACTTACGACCGATATCCCACATGGCTTGCTCCGGGAATGCATGGCGGACAAGTAATAGCTAACGTGCACCGTATTTGTATCCACCGCTCTCACCTGCTTTGACTTTTTAGTTTTGTTGCAATGTCTTTTTGTATTTGTTGTGACAAGCCAATACATATATCTACATATACATGACACCATTTTTTAAAAAAAAGAGAAGTACCCCGGCCTCTGCATCTCTTGATGCACACAGCAAATAAATCAGGTCCAAAACAAAGTCTTAAACAGTAGTACGGCCACTCCAAAAAATAAATTTGTGACAACTTGCAAAAAATAGGAAAAGATGACTAAACACCTATTCTATTATTGAACCACCATCCAAACCGATTGAAAGTATCCCATGCAACCATCTTTCACCTGTTGCATCCAATATTCATATGCTTCTTGTGGTCCACATGACTAAGTAATGATAACATATGGATCTAAGTAGACGCTCCGAAGATAACCTACAAAAAATTAGTGATGGTTCGTCTGTTAAAGACAACATCATTCCCACAATTTCATATGGTCCAAAGTAATGCAATACTCCAACTTGAATATGCGCCCTGGTCTTAGGCTCTATCCCAGTTAACCAAGTCTCAAATAAATGTGAGATAAATAAATGCGAGATCGGGACTGGCGGGATAACGTTCAAAGCAACGTGAATAGTTCTCCATGGTAAGTTGGCAAGTGTGCATTGAAGAAAAAAAATGTTTTATTGTTTCATCCTAATCACAAAAGCAGCATCTTTTGCTTCCTTCCCAACTACGCTTGGCCAAGTTATCTTTTGTCAAAATTACTCCCTTATGCACAAAACACATAAACACCTTGATTTTCAAAGGCACTTTAACTTTCCAAATGTGTTCCTCTTTACTCTCTCTTGATCTTGCTCCTCTCTCACATCCAGAATGAAGGCAAGAACGACGGCACTAGGGACCATGCGTTGTGGCCCAAGTACCAGGAGGGGAGCTATGGAGACGAGCGGCGCCACAGAAGCATGAGAGGGCGAGATCAGTGGGCCTTCGAATCCGCTATCCCTGCCTTCGGATCTAGACTCCCGCTGTCAACAGCCTCTGCACCCACCGGACTCATATTTTTCATGGGTTGAGAGTGGGAGTTAAATTTTAGGAGGTCAAATCACAACCAAAAGATACCAACTACCAACTCCACACAATGGCAAAGTGTGCAACAAAGCGAAGCACGGGTCAATAGACTTCACAGTAGGCCATGTGTTGTTATTGGGCCAAATTAGTAGCAAAATCTAAGAGCAATTTCAGAGATAAGAATGGGTCGTCGTCCAATATGTTCCCTAGTACGCTCTGCCATTGGCTCCAATTAGGACACATCTATACCTCACTTGTAGCGGTGAGATGCTCTCGTCGCCCCCCACAACATGTGTATTGGGCCAGGCTCACATGATCGTTACTGATTTATTTTCCCCGTGAAGCTAGCTAGGACCCGATCAAACATGTGCGTTCTAAACAAACTAACATCAGTTTAGTGCAGGTCAGATATGGTTTTTTGGTCTTTTTTATAATTTTTTTGTTTCCCCATTTTCACTTTTTATGTATATTTCACAATGTTTTAAAAATATAAATATTTATAAAATTGTATTAGTCTTACAAATATGTTCATCATGTTCTAAAAAAATATGCATAGTGTACTTCAAAAATATTCATTGTTCATTTCCGAAACAAATAATAAATTATTATAAATGATCATCCATATTAAATATTGTTCATCTTGTATTTAAAAAATTAATCACGTATTACAGAAAAAAATCCATAGTGTAACCCGAAAATGTTCATTATTTATTTCAGATAAATATTCATAGTGTAGACAAGAAAATGTGCATATCATATTAAAAAGATGTTCATCATCCATTAGAAAGAACTATACATTGTGCGTTTCAAAAAATATTTTGTTCATCATATATTTTGAAAAATATTCATCATGTAATTTAAAATTCTCATCATATAGTAAAAAGTGTTCATTGGTATGCATTGCTCCTATATGCCTGTATATAATACGTGCAGAACATGGGAAACGAAGAAAATAGCGATTTAGTATCACTTGGGCCTATATTGGGCTGCTACGTTGCTAGCACATTGCTATTGGGCCTTATTTCGAGGCATGTCGCTAGCCAGATTGATCGAAATCGAGGAGCCAGCTCGACCAGGAGCTACGAGAGCAACTAGTTAACGAGCGCTTCTTCGGGAGCCTTGCAACGATTAGCGCCATTTAGCGCGCTCTTAGTCATTCGTCACGTGCCGCGCTCTGGACGCTCCCTTCGGATTTTGTTTTTTTTCGTATGCGTTTTCGGCTTTTTAAACGATTTTTTTGGGTTTTTTTCGATGTTTTGGTTTTCCACCAGTCTTTCTTAGATTTTCGATAAAAAAATTAAAAAAAAATTGCGTGAAAAAATGTGTTTTTTTTTCTTTTCGCGAAAGTCACGGTTTTTCTTCCGTGAGAGGCACGGTTGTGCTTTATCGAGAGTCACGGCCGTGCCTTTAAAAAACGAAAAAAACGCGTTTTCTGTTTTTCTTTCTTTCGCGATAGTCACGGTTTTGCTTCCGCGAGAGGTACGGTTGTGCTTTCGCGAGAATCACGGCCATGCCTCTCGGAAAGGGAAAAACAAAACGTGTTTTTTGTTTTTTTTTCTTTCGTGAGAGTCACGGTTTTGCTTCTGCGAGGGGCACGGTTGTGCTTACGCGAAAGTCACGGCCGTGCCTCTCGGAAAGGGAAAAAAATACGTGTTTTCTGTTTTTTTTCTTTTGCGAGAGTCACGGTTTTGCTTTCGCGAAAAAGGCACGGTTGTGCTTTCGCGAGAGTCACGGCCGTGCCTCTCGAAAACGAAAAAAAACGCGTTTTCTATTTTTTTTCTTCCACGAGAGTCACGATTTTGCTTCCATGAGAGGCATGGTTGTGATTTCGCGAGAGGCACGGGCGTGCCTCTTTTGGAAAGGGAGAAAACCGTGCTCCCGATTCGGTTTTTTCGCCCGGTTTTTTTCATGAAAAAAAAGTTCGTCAAAACCTATCAACACTGGATATAGTTTTAAAGATATCGACGCGAGGAATCCAATGATCAAAACGGTTCGAGATTTGGACGCATAGTTTAAGAGATAAAATGTTTTAAATAAACGAATCTATGAAAAGAAAACTCTCAAGTTGTGATAAGTGGCGCGCTGCATGCGCGCCACTTGTCGCGATCTGCGAAAGTGAAGTGTTCTTTATAATGAGTTTTCCTTAATTATTGATTTCGAGGAGCCACTGATTCCGCTGATTCAACACATCGCCGGGCCGCATTCTCGCATCGGCCCTGTCAAGCAACCACCGCATCATCTCATCTATCGTCCGTTGCGGATCGCCACCTCTCGCCGCTCGAGTACTGTATTTCGCAGTACGCACTCGGCAGCGTGATGGAGCGCATCGGCGCACGACGCATCTGCCATCGTACTACAGTAGAAGACAGGTCGGCAACGAGGGCATGCATGATGAGCCCATCGTCGGATTAACCGATTGTTCTTCGCGAGCATTTAATCTTGATTTCTCCGAATTGCTAGTCAAGAATAGAGGATTATCTTTGTTCCCTAAATTTTTCCATTAATCTAGCATCCAGTCAATTTTGAGGACGGTTTGCATTGGCTCGGTACTATAAAACTTGCGAAGAACTGCAAGAAAAAGAGGGCGAAGTTTATGCACTTAAATTTCTACAACAACAATAAAGTCTTCAGTCATAAACAAGTTAGGGTAAGTTAGAGGTGAAACTCATAGGATCTCGCAATTAATTTATGGCTCTGGCACATCTCTACTCCTAATGAACGAGTTGGTGAATAGTCTTCGTGGTTTATTTTCGCTGATTTTTTTTCGTCTCTTCTCCCACCACCCCCTCCCACCCTGATGAATAGTCTCCGCGGTTTATTTTCGCTGGGTTTTTTTCGTCTCTCCTTCCACCACCCCTCCCACCCTGGTCCATCGATTTATTTTTCTCTCCACTCTTTATTACAACCAGAACTTTCCTAACATATAACAAATCATGGATCTAACTTTCTTAAATTATGCAAATCAATCGATTCCTTTTATTGGTTCAATTTGTCTTAGGAAACAAATAACAGATTTTCAGGAAACAAATAATACATTTTAATCTAACTTTCCTAACTTATCTAAATCAATCGATTTCTCTTATTAGTGAAATTTGTTTTAGAAAACAAATAACAGACACGTCACAACTTTCCTCCCAATAAATAGTTTCTTAACATTTGCAAACTTTCCTAATTAGACACGTCACAAACGGGCAAGTACTGATATCACGTTACCAAACAATAGAACCCCATTTGCATAGAAATCAGTTCAAAAATCCTAACTGTGACGCCCCCGATTCAATCGTACACTAACATGCACGCAAATGTGTACGATCAAGATCAGGGACTCACGGGAAGATATCACAACACAACTCTAAAAACATAAATAAGTCATACAAGCATCATAATACAAGCCAGGGGCCTCGAGGGCTCGAATACAAGTGCTCGATCATAGACGAGTCAGCGGAAGCAACAATATCTGAGTACAGACATAAGTTAAACAAGTTTGCCTTAAGAAGGCTAGCACAAACTGGGATACAGATCGAAAGAGGCGCGGGCCTCCTGCCTGGGATCCTCCTAAACTACTCCTGGTCGTCGTCAGCGGCCTTCACATAGTAGAAGGCACCTCCGGTGTAGTAGGAGTCGTCGTCGACGGTGGCGTCTGGCTCCTGCGTTCCAGCATCTGGTTGCGACAACCAAAGAGAAAGGAAAGGGGGAAAAGGGGAAAAAAGCAACTGTGAGTACTCATCCAAAGTACTCGCAAGCAAGGAGCTACACTACATATGCATGGGTATATGTGTAAAGGGCCATATCGGTGGGTGAACTGCAGAATGCCGAATAAGAGGGGATAACTAATCCGTCGAAGACTACGCTTACAGCAGCCTCCGTCTTGCAAAGATGTAGAAGAGAGTAGATTGAAGTCCTCCAAGTAGCATCGCATAGCATAATCCTACCCGGCAATCCCCTCCTCGTCGCCCTGTTACAGAGCGATCACCGGGTTGTATCTGGCACTTGGAAAGGTGTGTTTTATTAAGTATCCGATTCTAGTTGTCATAAGGTCAAGGTACAACTCCAAGTCGTCATTATCAAGATCACGGCTATTCGGATAGATAAACTTCCTGCAGGGTGCACCACATAACCCAACACGCTTGATCCCATTTGGCGGACACACTTTTCTGGGTCATGCCCGGCCGCGGAAGATCAACACATCGCAGCCCCACCTAGGCCAACAGAGAGGTCAGCACGCCGGTCTAAACCTAAGCGCACATGGGACTGGGCCCATCGCCCTTAGCACACCTGCATGTTGCGTGGGCGGCCGGAAGCAGAACTAGCCCCCTTAATACAAGAGCAGGCTTACGTTCCAATCCGGCGCGCGCCGCTCAGTCGCTGACGTCACGAAGGCTTCGGCTGATACCACGACGTCGAGTGCCCATAACTTTACCACGTAGTTGGTTAGTGCGTATAGACCAAATGGCCAGACTCAGATCAAATACCAAGATCTCGTTAAGCGTGTTAAGTATCCGCGAACGCCGACTAGGGCCAGCCCACCTCTCTCCTAGGTGGTCTCAACCTGCCTGCCGCTCCGCCACAAAGTAACGGGGCCGTCAGAACCCAGGCCCACCTCTGGGATGGAGCCACTGTCCTTTCGGCCCCTCACCGAATCACTTGCAGTACTCAACGAGTGACCCGACTTTAGTCACCACATGTGTCATGTATATAAAGTATATAGTATATACCCGTGATCACCTCCCTAGTGATCACGGCCCGATAGTATAGCATGGCAGACGGACAAGAATGTATGCCACTGACGGAACACTAGCATCATATACTAAGCAGTAGGATATCAGGTAACGGTAACAACTGTGGCAACAATGACAGGCTATGCATCAGAATAGGATTAACCGAAAGCAGTAACATGCTACACTACTCTAATGCAAGCAGTATAGAGAAGGAATAGGCGATATCTGGTGATCAAGGTAGGGGGCTTGCCTGGTTGCTCTGGCAAGAAGGAGGGGTCGTCAACACCGTAGTCGTACTGGGTAGCAGCGGCGTCGGTCTCGGTGTCTAGCGAGAGAAGAGGGGGGAAGAAACAATAAATACAATGCAAACAAATGCATGACGATGCATGACATGACAAGTAACGGTGCTAGGTGTGCCCTAACGCGGTAGTAGGTGATACCGTCGAAGGGGGGAAACATCCGGGAAAGTATCCCCGATGTTTCGCGTTTTCGGACAGAAGAACCGGAGGGGGAAAGTTGCGAGTTTGCTATGCTAGGGATGTATGGCGGACGAACGGGCTGCGTATCCGGATTCGTCTCGTCGTTCTGAGCAACTTTCATGTAGAAAGTATTTTCATCTAAGCTACGGTTTATTTCATATGATTTTCTAAAGTTTTAAATCATTTTTAAAATTTATTTAATTAATTTAAACTAACATTATCCATAATAGTGTTTGCTGACGTCAGCATGACGTTAGCAGTCAACAGGGGGTTGACTGCGTCAAACTAACGTGTGGGTCCCGTCTGTCATTGACACATCACACTAACTAACAGATTAGTTAGGTTAATTAGATATTTAGGTTAATCAAGTTTAATTAGTTTAACTAAACAAAATTAATTAAGTTAATTATTTATTTATTTGATTAATTAATTATTTTTAATATTAGTTATTTATTTATTATATTTTTTTAATCCGTTTTCTTTTTTTTTTATAAACCGGTCTGTGGGGTGGGCCCCCACATGTCATTGGGCAGACAGGTTGGCGCTGCCAAGGAGGCCAAACCCACCCGGTCAAGGGACGACGCCCTTGTGTGAGGCACTAACGGGCTGGCTGGGCAGCGGAGCTGCCCGTGGCGAGAGAGGGTGGCGCGACAAGGGCGGCGCATGGAGAGGGGAAGTAGGGAGGCAGCGGCGGAGGAGAGCAGCGACGGCGGTGACAGGGGACCAGGGGTCGGCTGGGCGCTGGCAGTGCAGTGGACGCCGCCGATGAGCAGAGGCAAGGCGGCGGTGGCGAGGTCATGGCTGCTGGCGGGCCGATGGCCTCGGCGCAAGCAGCACCACCAGGGGACGCTTGGGTAGGGGTGGCGAGCAGGGGCACGGCACGGCGAGCGCGAGCACGGGGCTCGACCACAGGGGCGCGCGAGAGCGCAGACGGGAGCGGGCACGACGCGATGAGGGAGAGATGAGGAGAGGATAGCGCTCACTAGGGCCTTAGGGGATAGGCAGCGGGGCTCAGGGAGGAGGTCGAGGACGTCGTGGCGTCGACGAAGAAGACGGCGAGGAGGCGACGTGGTCAACGACGAGGTGGCCGAGGCGGAGTCGTTCTGGCTCGCGGCGCATCGATCCGTCTTGGTGGGTCGTGGGAAGGGAAGCGTGGTCGCCGTCAGCGCGGCGAGGGGCGTCGTCGAGGGAGAGGGGACGAGGTGCGAGGACGAGGGCGGGGGCCGGCGAGGCGGCACCGGCGTCGGAGTTCGGCACGATCCAGTTCTGGATCGCGGGGGATGGGGAGCGAGAGGGGGAGTGGGGGGTTTCGTGGGGGAGTGGGAGGTGTTGGTGGTGGCTAGGGTTTGACCGGGGGTGGGGTTATGGTGGAGTGAGGGGGCGGCCTGGGCCGGTTTGGGCCGGCCTGGCCCGATCAGGGGGTTCCTTTTTCTTCTGTTGGTTTTTGTTTTGTTTGCTAATTTTCTATCTTCCCTTTTTGTTTTCTTTTATTTCTTTAATACTTTTATATTAAATTTTAGCTTTTATAAAATACGTAAGTTGTACCTAAAATAGTATTAGTAATAATCCCACTACCAGAATTAACTTGGCACTTAAAATAAAATAGTTTGTAATCGTTATTATTTTAAAAGCCTTTAAATAATTGTTCTTGCTACTGTTTTATTCACCTAAGGTTATTTAAACATTTTATAAAAATGGGGTTTCTTCACCTTTACTAGCTAGGGATTATTTGTCACAAATAGAACGTTTTAGTTTTAATGTTTGAAAACTTCTGTCGTTTGACTTGATTTTGAATTTTGAATTTGAATCGGTTTCGAACTAACACGAGATTATCAGCAGTAACCGAGGTGATGTGTCATCATTAGCGTGGAATTACTGTAGCTCAATTATCCGGGCGTCACAATTCTCCTCCACTACAAGAAATCTCGTCCCGAGATTTAAGAGGGGAGTAAGGGGGAAGAATAGGTTATGAAATTCTAACGATTCTTCTTGGTCTTGGTTGCTCTTCTCGAAGAGGTCAATCCATTACATTGTTGTCTTCATTTCTCTGCTTCAAGTCATCATGACGAAGCCGGCATCCTTTCTTCAGGATCTCCATCGTACTTACGACATAATAAGGGGGGTATTCCGGGAGAACGGACCTCGACAAGGTTAACTATCTGGTCAATAACATCGGGGAAGGTGGTGGAAAGTATCTCTCGAATTGAAACTTAAGAAAATATCGAGAGCAAAGTAAGGAGGTATCATGAGAAATTTTGAGCGGGCAGGCAATCATTCGATGCCTGAAACAGGGCGTCAAAGGGGTTCAAAGCAACGGGAATAAGTATTGTGTCTGATTCCAGAATAGATCAATAGGAAGGTGACCCATGAATTACATATGAAGTCAAGCGCAAGGAATAACTTGGACAACAGGGTGTATAGGAGTGTCAGGTTTCGATCATGTGGAACTGTGGGTTATGGGCCCACCATGTGGGTTAAAAGTAGGAACGGCGATGACGTCTTGCACGATCATGTAAGCAAGGTATGTGTAGGACCTTGAGAAGAGGTGTCTAAAGGGGGGGGGGGTGATTAGACACTAAGTACCAAAGTTGCAGTTTTTAAGTTTCTTTAAAGTCTGAGTGGAGTTTAGGCACAAGTTTAACATTCACAACATATAGCAAGCAAGCATGCAAAGAGTATATAAGCAGCGGAAAATAAAGCATGCAACTTGCAAGAATGTAAAGGAAGGGATTGGAGGATTCAAACGCAATTGGAGACACGGATGTTTTTGGCGTGGTTCCGATAGGTGGTGCTATCGTACTTCCACGTTGGTGGAGACTTCAACCCACGTAGGGTAACGGTTGCGCGAGTCCACGGAGGGCTCCACCCACGAAGGGTCCACGAAGAAGCAACCTTGTCTATCCCACCATGGCCGTCTCCCACGAAGTACTTGCCTCACTAGCGGTAGATCTTCACGAAGTAGGCGATCTCCTTGCCCTTACAAACTCCTTGGTTCAAATCCACAATCTTGTCGGAGGCTCCCAAGTGACACCAAGCCAATCTAGGAGACACCACTCTCCAAGAAGTAACAAATGGTGTGTTGATGATGAACTCCTTGCTCTTGTGCTTCAAATGATAGTCTCCCCAACACTCAACTCTCTCTCATAGGATTTGGATCTGGTGGAAAGAAGGTTTGAGTGGAAAGCAACTTGGGGAAGGCTAGAGATCAAGATTCATATGGTAGGAATGGAATATCTTGGCCTCAACACATGAGTAGGTAGTTCTCTCTCAGAAATAGGATGATGGAAGTGTAGGTTCAGTCTGATGGCTCTCTCCACGAATGAACAGGAGGTGGAGGGGTATATATAGCCTCCACACAAAATCTAACCGTTACGCACAATCTACCAAACTCGGTGGGACCGAATCTTTAAACTCGGTCAGACCGATTTAGCAAATAATGTGACCGTTAGGGTTTTCGGTGGGACCGAAATGCAACTCGGTGGGACCGATTCGGTTAGGGTTAGGGCATAACGTATTCTCGGTAGGACCGATTACACAAACTCGGTGGGACCGATTTTGGTAATAAGCTTTCCAGAGAGTTGGTCAGGCAAACTCGGTTTGACCGATTATCAAACTCGGTGGGACCGATTTTGATAATAAGTTAACCAGGGAGTTTGCATTGTAATCTCGGTAGTACCGATTGCTCAAACTCGGTGAGACCGATTTTGATAATGGACATACACAGAGAGATTGCAATCCCATCTCCGTGAGACCGAGATCCCTATCGGTGAGACCGATTTGCCTAGGGTTTGTGGCAGTGGCTAAGATATCCAAACTCGGTGGCGCCGGATAGAAATAATCAGTGGGGCCGAGTTTGACTTTAGGTTTAGGACATATGTGTGGAAATGGGAAAGTAGTTTAGGGTATTTGGAGCATATCACTAAGCACTTTGAAGCAAGAGGCTCATTAAGCAACACCTCATCCCTCCTTGATAGTATTGGCTTTTTCTGTAGACTCAATGTGATCTTGGATCACTAAACTGTAAAATGAAGAGTCTTGAGCTTGAAGCTTGAGCCAATCCTTTGTCCTTAGCATCTTGAAGGAGTTCCCACATCCTTTAGTCCATGCCACTCCATTGTTGAACTTATCTGAAACATACTAGATAAAAGTGTTAGTCCAACAAGAATACCAAGACTGGGATGACATGTAGAGAGTGAGTACTGAGTACCACATTGGATTAGACATCTCCCCAAGAGTAAAGATATGCAATGAATTTAAATGATCTCTTTCCCTTAGATGTCTTGCTCCCCCTGAATCTAACATGGGATACTAGGAGAAGATAGGGAACAGAAAATCATAGCTGAAAGAAAACAGAGCTAAAAGATATGAATGATGATCAGAACTAAAATTCAGAGCTAATGTATGCTAATGCAAAATTTAGCACATCAGATCATATGAACATGTCTCTCCCCTCAAGAAGACATGTGGACATCTCTCCTCTTGAACACAAAGCATCTGGGATCCTTGAGAAATACTTTCTATTAGTATTATCTCCCCCTGGAGATCTCTCTCTCCCCCTGAAGGATCTCTCTCTCCTTCTCTGATGGGATCTCTCTCTCTCTAAATGATAAGCTTTGATGTGATCTCTCTCTCCCCCTTTGACATCAATTTCCAAGAAGGGCTTGATAAAGATGTAATCTCTCTCTCCCCCTCTGGAATTTTTCGTGAATGGGTTTGATCCTTGAGTCACAACTTAAAGCAATGATAAAAATGTGATGCTTGTAGAGGACAAGATTCATTGAGTGGAGCTGGAACAGACGAAACACAGAATATGTGGCAAAGTGTATTTCCTGTTATGAAATCGGTGGCACCGAGTTGTAGGCTTCGGTTGCACCGAAAGGATTCCGTTGGACCGAAAACAACAAATTGGTTGAACCGAGTTCATCACAGAGAAAACACTTGTCACCTCAGCTCACTAGACTAGTAAGATCTCACAAAGATTTGCAAGGAATTAGATGCAGAAAATGCAGAGAAAACAAAAAAGGAAATCTAGATGAAGGGAAAACACAAATGCATGAGACAAATGCAAAAACTCAGAAAAGAACACAGGAGAACTTCATCTAGAGATGGTCGGCGACAAAGTCACCTATGTTAGAGTATATTGACTTACGAGTCAAGTGAGATCACTTGATCATAGGCCATACTCATCGTTTAAGCTCAAAATGGGGTTGCCATTTTTCGTTTAAGCATCTTGATGTATTCACATCTTGTCGAGTTGCTTTAACTCATGTCTCGGAGTAAAGCTTCTCTAAGATGGAATAACATACCTTGGTTGGTGGTGTTGTCCATGTAGTTGAACTTGCGTGGGTTGCTCAAGGTTGATGTAGCTCATCAAGAATGTGGAGCACCACTTGGAATTTGAGTCCATCTACCTACATGGGTTAGTTCTTGCAAGGAAGAGCACTTGTATATCCAAAAATGACAATCATGAAACTCAACATAGAATTTGTCAAAGGATATGTTTGAATGGTTTCGTGCTTCCTTGTCTTCAACCACCTTGTGTAGAGACTTGGTGATGTAGAGATTGCTCAAGATATGAGTAGGTTAAAATCTCATGGAATTGATTCAACCAAGTACCTACACGGGTTAGATAACATGCAAGATACAAATATGTCCAAGACATAAATTTTTCATCCTAAGAGAAATATCAAGGATTAGTCATAAGCTCATGTCTTGCATGTATCCAATGGAGTTTCTACTCCAAGTTTGAAGCATCAATGATGTTCAATTCTCCTCTTAACCTGCAAAACACTTTCTCATCAAGAGGTTTAGTGAATATATCCGCTAATTTCTTTTCGGTGCGAACATGCTTAAGATCAATGTCACCCTTAGCAACATGATCTCGAATGAAATGATGACGAACTTCAACATGCTTAGTTCGAGAATGTTGCACAGGATTATGACCAATTTTGATAGCACTTTCATTATCACAAAGCAATGGAACATGTCTCACATATATCCCATAATCTTTAAGAGTTTGGGTCATCCAAAGTAATTGAGCACAACATGAACCAACGGCAATATATTCAACTAGTCAAGGTGGATAAGGATACCGAGTTTTGTTTCTTGGAGGACCAAGACACAAGAGATCTACCAAGAAATTGACAAGTACCCGAAGTGGACTTTCTATCAACCTTGTTTCCGGCATAGTCCGAGTCGGAATAGCCAACAAGATCGAAAGAGGCCCTTTTAGGATACCAAATGCCAAAATTTGGTGTATGGATTAAGTATCTCACTATCCTTTTCACGGCCTTAAGATGACATTCTTTAGGGGCAGCTTGATATCGTGCACACATGCACACACTTAGCATAATATCGGGACGTGAAGCACATAGATATAACAATGAACCAATCATATAGCGATAAACCTTTTGATCAACCGGTTCACCATCTTTGGTTAAGTCAAGATGTCCACTTGTAGGCATGGGTGTAGTCATACCTTTGCATTCTTGCATATTGAACTTCTTGAATAAGTCCTTAGTGTACTTCGTTTGAGAGACAAAAGTACCTTCCTTAGTTTGCTTGATTTGCAAACCAAGAAAGAATTTGAGTTCACTCATCATAGACATCTCAAACTTCTCCGACATTAGCTTCCCAAACTTTTCACTAAAATGAGGGTTAGTTGAACCAAATATAATATCATCAACATAAATTTGGCACACAAAGAGTTCACCGTTAACCCTTTTAGTAAAAAGAGTAGAATCAATTTTCCCAATTTCGAAGCCTTTTTCAATAAGGAACTTGGTCAAGCATTTATACCATGCTCTAGGAGCTTGTTTAAGACCATAAAGAGCTTTGTGAAGTTTGCAAACATGATTGGGTTTCTTAGGATTAACAAAGCCGGGAGGTTGTTTAACATAAACTTCCTCCTCTATTTCACCATTTAGAAAAGCACTTTTAATGTCCATTTGGTACAAGGTGATATCATGGTGATTAGCATAGGCAAGTAAGATGCGAATGGACTCAAGACTAGCAACGGGGGCGTATGTCTCACCATAGTCCATACCTTCGACTTGTGTGTAGCCTTGGGCGATTTAGACGTGCTTTGTTGCGAACTACTTGTCCATCTTCATCTTGCTTGTTGCGAAACACCCATTTGGTACCGATGATGTTGTGGTTGTTGTCGGGCTTCTCAACCAATGTCCAAACTTGGTTCCTCTCAAAGTTGTGTAGCTCTTCATGCATAGCGTTTATCCAATCCGGATCTTCCAATGCTTCTTCAACCTTCATAGGTTCAATGCTAGAGATGAAAGGATAGTTTTCACAAAAGTTAGCTAAACGAGTTTTAGAGCGAGTGATTCTCCCGGTTTGAATATCATTGTAGATTTGCTCGACGGGATGGTCTTTAGCAATTCTTGCTCGAACTCGTGAAAGCTTTTGCTTGGGTCTTCGTTGAACATCTTCTTCATCTTGTTCTTCTTCTTGGCCTTCTTCATTGTTGGCGTTGTCGTTCTCTTGTCGTGGTGGAGAAGGAGGTGAAGGAAATATGCCCTAGAGGCAATAATAAAGTTATTATTTATTTCCTTATACCATGATAAATGTTTATTATTCATGCTAGAATTGTATTAACCGGAAACATAATACATGTGTGAATACATAGACAAACAGATAGTCACTAGTATGCCTCTACTGGACTAGCTCATTAATCAAAGATGGTTGTGTTTCCTAACCATAGACATGTGTTGTCATTTGATTAATGGGATCACCTCATTAGGAGAATGATGTGATTGACATGACCCATTCCGTTAGCTTAGCACTTGATCGCTTAGTATATTGCTAATGCTTTCTTCATGACCTATACATGTTCCTGTAACTATGAGATTATGCAACTCCGTTTACGGAGGAACACTTTGGTACTACCAAACGTCACAACGTGAATCGGGTGATTATAGAGGAGTACTACAGGTGTCTCCAAAGGTACTTGTTGGGTTGGCGTATTTGAGATTAGGTTTTGTCACTCCGATTGTCGGAGAGGTATCTCTGGGCCTTCTCGGTAATACACATCACTTAAGCCTTGCAAGCATTACAACTAATGAGTTAGTTGTGAGATGATGTATTACGGAACGAGTAAAGAGACTTACGTAACGAGATTGAACTAGGTATTGGATACCGACGATCGAATCTCGGGTAAGTAACATACCGATGACAAAGGGAACAACGTATGTCGTTATGCGGTTTGACCGATAAAGATCTTCGTAGAATATGTAGGAACCAATATGAGCATCCAGGTTCCGCTATTGGTTATTGACCGAGAATGGTTCTAGGTCATGTCTACATAGTTCTCGAACCCGTAGGGTCCGCACGCTTAACGCTTCGATGACAGTTCATTATGAGTTTATAAGTATTGATGTACGAAGGTTGTTCGAGTCCGGATATGATCACGGACATGACGAGGAGTCTCGAAATGGTCGAGACATAAAGATTGATATATTGGAAGCCTATGTTTGGACTTGGAAGGGTTCGAATGAAAACAGGAAGTTCTGGAACACCGGGGTTACGGAACCCCGGGGGTATATGGGCCTTAATGGGCCACAAGGGAGAAGAGGAAGGGCGGCCGGGGCAGGGGCGCCCCCTCCCCTCTAGTCCGAATAGGACAAGAGAGGGGCGCGCCTTCCCTCTTCCCCTCCCAATCCTACTCCAACTAGAGAGGGGGAGTCCTACTCCGGTGGGAGTAGGACTCCGCCAGCGCCGCCCCTAGGGCCGGCCGCACCCCTTTGCTCCTTTATATACGGGGCAAGGGGCACCCCAGACACACAAGTTGATCTACGGATCGTTCCTTAGCGTGTGCGGTGCCCCCTCCACCATATTCCACTTCGGTCATATCGTCGAGAGCTTAGGCGAAGCCTGCGCCGGAGAAGTCATATCGTCGCGGAGCTTAAGCGAAGCCCTGCGTCGGTGGAGCATCAACATCGCCACCACGCCGTCGTCTTGTGGAACTCATCCCGACACTTTGCTGGATCGAGTCCGGGATCGCCATCGAGCTGAGCGTGTGCAGAACTCGGAGGTGCCGTGACGCTCGGTGCTTGGATCGGTCGGATCGTGAAGACGCGTCGACTACATCAACCGCGTTGTTATAACGCTTCGCTTTCGGTCTCACGAGGTGCGTGGACGGACCTCTCCCTCTCGTTGCTATGCCATCACCATGGTCTTGCGTGTTCGTAGGAAATTTTTGAAATTACTACGTTCCCCAACAATGGCATCCGAGCCTGGTTTTATGCGTTGATGTCATATGCACGAGTAGAACACAAGTGAGTTGTGGGCGATATAAGTCATACTGCTTACCAGCATGTCATACTTTGGTTCAGCGGTATTGTGAGATGAAGCGGCCCGGACCGACATTACGCAGACGCTTACGCGAGACTGGTTTCACCGCCCGAGCACTCGTTGCTTAAAGGTGACCGGCGGTGTGTGTCTCTCTCACTTTAGTTGAACCGAGTGTGGCTACGCCCGGTCCTTGCGAAGGTTAAAACAGCACCAACTTGACAAACTATCGTTGTGGTTTTGATGCGAGGTAAGAACGGTTCTTGCTCAGCCCGTAGCAGCCCGTAAAACTTGCAACAACAAAGTAGAGGACGCCTAACTTGTTTTTGCAGGGCATGTTGTGATGTGATGTGGTCAAGAGGTGATGCTATATTTTATTGTATGAGATGATCATGTTTTGTAACCGAAGTTATCGCAATGGCAGGAGCCATATGGTTGTCGCTTATTGTATGAAATGCAACGCCATGTAATTGCTTTACTTTATCACTAAGCGATAGCGATAGTCGAGAAGCAATAGTTGGCGAGACGACAACGATGCTACGATGGAGATCAAGGTGTCGCGCGGTGGCGATGGTGATCATGACGGTGCTTGGCGATGGAGATCACAAGCACAAGATGATGATGACCATATCATATCACTTATATTGATTGCATGTGATGTTTATCCTTTATGCATCTTATCTTGCTTTGATTGACGGTAGCATTATAAGATGATCTCTCACTAAAATTATCAAGAAGTGTTCTCCCGAGTATGCACCGTTGCCAAAGTTCAGTAGTACCCGGACACCACGTGATGATCGGGTGTGATAAGTTCTACGTCCATCTACAACGGGTGCAAAACAGTTGCACGCGCGAATACTCAGAGTTAAACTTGACGAGCCTTGCATATAACAGATATGGCCTCGGAACACGGAGACCGAAGGTCGAACGTGAATCATATAGTAGATATGATCAACATAGTGATGTTCACCATTGAAACTACTCCATCTCACGTGATGATCGGACATGGTTTAGTTGATTTGGATCACGTAATCACTTAGATAACTAGAGATGTCTCGTCTAAGTGGGAGTTTTAATATGATTAATTAAACTTAAATTTATCATGAGCTTAGTACCGATAGTATTTTGCTTGTCTATGTTTCTTGTAGATAGATGGCTCGTGTTGTTGTTCCGTTGAATTTTAATGCGTTCCTTGAGAAAGCAAAGTTGAAAGATGATGGTAGCAATTACACGGACTGGGTCCGTATTTGAGGATTATCCTCATTGCTGCACGAAAAATTACGCCCTGGAAGCACCGCTGGGTGCGAGCCTCGCTGCAGAGCTGAGCCGAAGTTGTGAACGTCTGGCAAAGCAAAGCTGATGACTACTCAATAGTTCATGTGCCATGCTTTACGGCTTAGAACCGGGTCTTCAACGACGTTTTGAACGTCATGGAGCATATGAGATGTTCCAGAGTTGAAGTTAATATTTCAAGCAAATGCCCGGATTGAGAGATATGAAGTCTCCAATAAGTTCTATAGCTGCAAGATGGAGGAGAATAGTTACATCGGTGAACATATACTCAAAATGTCCGGGTATAATAATCACTTGATTCAACTGGGAGTTACTCTTCGGATGATAGTGTCATTGATGAAATTCTCCAATCACGCCACCAAGCTACAAGAGCTTCGTGATGAACTATAATATGCAAGGAATGACTAAGACAATTCTGAGCTCTTCGCAATGCTAAAAGCGGAGGTAGAAATCAAGAAAGAGCATCAAGTGTTGATGGTCAACAAGACCACTAGTTTCAAGAAAAGGGCAAAGGGAAGAAGAAGGAAACTTCAAAAGAACAGCAAGAAAGTTGCTGATCAAGAGAAGAAACCCAAGTCTGGACCTAAACCTGAAACCGAGTGTTTTTACCGCAAGTAGATGGACCTTCGAAGCGGAACTGCCCCAAGTATTTGGCGGATAAGAAGGATGGCAAGGTGAACAAAGGTATATGTGATATACATGTTATTGATGTGTACCTTACTAGAGCTCGTAGTAGCACTGGTATTTGATCTTGGTTACATTGCTAATATTTGCAACTCAAGCAGGGACTACGGAATAGACGAGCACCGGCAAAGGACGAGGTGACGATGTGCGTGGGAAATGGTTCCAAAGTCAATGTGATCGCGGTCGGCACGCTACCTCTACATCTACCTTGGGATTAGTTTTAGACCTAAATAATTGTTATTTGGTGCCGCGTTGAGCATGAACATTATATCTGGATCTTGTTTGATGCGAGACGGTTATTCATTTAAATCAGAGAATAATGGTTGTTCTATTTATATGAGTAATATCTTTTATGGTCATGCACCCTTGAAGAATGGTCTATTCTTGTTGAATCTCGACAGTAGTGATACACATATTCATAATGTTGAAACCAAAAGATGCAGAGTTGATAATGATAATGCAACTTATTTGTGGCACCGCCGTTTAGGTCATATCGGTGTAAAGCATGAAGAAACTCCATCTTGATGGGCTTCGGAATCACTTGAATATGAATCACTTGGTACTTGCGAACCGTGCCTCATGGGCAAGATGACCAAAACGCCGTTCTCCGGAACTATGGAGCGAGCAACTGATTTGTTGGAAATCATACATACCGATGTTTGTGGTCCAATGAATGTTGAGGCCACGCTGCGGTATCGTTATTTTCTCACCTTCACAGATGATTTGAGTAGATATGGGTATATCTACTTAATGAAACACAAATCTGAAACATTTGAAAAGTTCAAAGAATTTCAGAGTGAAGTGGAAAATCATCGTAACAAGAAAATAAAGTTTCTACGATCTGATCGTGGAGGAGAATATTTGAGTTACGAGTTTGGTTTACATTTGAAACAATGTGGAATAGTTTCACAACTCACGCCACCCGAACACCACAGAGAAATGGTGTGTCCGAGCGTCGAATGTCGTACTTTACTTGATATGGTGCGATCTATGATGTCTCTTACTGATTTACCGCTATCGTTTTGGGGATATGCTTTAGAGACGGCCGCATTCACATTAAATAGGGCACCATCTAAATCCGTTGAGACGACACCGTATGAACTGTGGTTTGGCAAGAAACCAAAGTTGTCGTTTCTTAAAGTTTGGGGCTGCGATGCTTATGTGAAGAAACTTCAACAAGATAAGCTCGAACCCAAATCGGAAAAATGTGTCTTCATAGGATACCCAAAGGAGACTGTTGGGTACACCTTCTATCACAGATCTGAAGGCAAGATTTTCGTTGCTAAATTCGGATCCTTTCTAGAGAAGGAGTTTCTCTCGAAAGAAGTGAGTGGGAGGAAAGTAGAACTTGATGAGATAATCAGATCTGCTCCCTTATTGGAAAGTAGTTCATCACAAGAAATGGTTCTGTGACAACTACACCAATTAGTGAGGAAACTAATGATGATGATCATGAAGCTTGAGATCAAGTTACTACTGAACTTCGAGGTCAACCAGAGTAAAATACGCACTGAGTGGTACGGTAATCCTATTCGGAAGTCATGTTACTTGACCATGGCGAACCTACAAACTATGAAGAAGCGATGGTGAGCCCAGATTCATAAAATGGCTGGAAGCCATGAAATCTGAGATGGGATCCATGTATGAGAACAAAGTATGGACTTTGGTTGACTTGCCCGATGATCGGCAAGCCATTGAGAATAAATGGATCTTTAAGAAGAAGAGCGCGCCGATGGTAATATAACTGTCTACAAAGCTCGACTTGTTGCGAAAGGTTTTCGACAAGTTCAAGGGTTGACTACGATGAGACTTTCTCACCCGTAGCGATGCTTAAGTCTGTCCGAATCATGTTAGCAATTGCCGCATTTTATGATTATGAAATTTGGCAAATGGATGTAAAACTGCATTCTTGAATGGATTTCTAGAAAAAGAGTTGTATATGATGCAACCAGAAGGTTTTGTCGATCCAAAGGGTACTAACAAGGTGTGCAAGCTCCAATGATCAATTTATGGTGCAGTGCAAGCCTCTCGGAGTTGGAATAAACGCTTTGATAGTGTGATCAAAGCATATGGGTTTATCTGAGACTTTTGGAGAAGCTTTGTATTTACAAGAAAGTGAGTGGGAGCTCAGTAGCATTTCTAATATTATATGTGGACGACATATTTCGGATAGCATAAAAGGATACTTGAATAAAAGTTTTTCAATGAAAGACCTCGGTGAAGCTGCTTACATATTGGGCATCAAGATCTATAGAGATAGATCAAGACGCTTAATTGGACTTTCACAAAGCACATACCTTGATAAAGTTTTGAAGAAGTTCAAAATGGATCGAGCAAAGAAAGGTTTTTACTGTATTACAAGGTGTAAGATTGAGTCGACTCAATGCCCGACCACACAGCAGAAGATAGAGAGAAAATGAAAGATGTTCCTATGCTTTAGCCATAGGCTCTATCATGTATGCAATGCTGTGTACCAGACTGACGATGCTTAGCTGTAAGCTTGGCGGGAAGGTACCAAAGTAATCCAGAGTGGATCATGGACAGCGGTCAAGAACATCTGAAATACCGAAAAGGACTAAGGATATGTTTCTCGTATATGGAGGTGACAAAGAGCTAGTCGTAAATGGTTACGTCGATGCAAGCTTTGACACTGATCCGGACGATTCTAAATCGCAAACCGGATACGTGTTTTTATTAAACGGTGGAGCTGTCAGTTGGTGCAGTTCTAAACAAAGCGTCGTGGCGGGATGTACATGTGAAGCGGAGTACATAGCTGCTTCGGAAGCAGCAAATGAAGGAGTCTGGATGAAAGAGTTCATTTCCGATCTAGGTGTCATACCTAGTGCATCGGGACCGATGAAGATCTTCTGTGACAATACTGGTGCAATTTCCTTGGCAAAGGAATCCAGATTTCACAAGAGGACCAAACATATCAAGAGACGCTTCAATTCCATTCGGGACCAAGTCCAAGTGGGAGACATAGAGATTTGCAAAATACATACGGATCTGAATGTTGCAGACCCGTTGACTAAGCCTCTTCCACGAGCAAAACATGATCAGCACCAAAACTCCATGGGTGTTAGAATCATTACTATGTAATCTAGATTATTGACTCTAGTGCAAGTGGGAGATTGAAGGAAATATGCCCTAGAGGCAATAATAAAGTTATTATTTATTTCCTTATACCATGATAAATGTTTATTATTCATGCTAGAATTGTATTAACCGGAAACATAATACATGTGTGAATACATAGACAAGCAGATAGTCACTAGTATGCCTCTCTTGGACTAGCTCATTAATCAAAGATGGTTGTGTTTCCTAACCATAGACATGTGTTGTCATTTGATTAATGGGATCACCTCATTAGGAGAATGATGTGATTGACATGACCCATTCCGTTAGCTTAGCACTTGATCGTTTAGTATATTGCTAATGCTTTCTTCATGACCTATACATGTTCCTGTAACTATGAGATTATGCAACTCCGTTTACGGAGGAACACTTTGGTACTACCAAACGCGTCAACGTGCTGGGTGATTATAAAGGAGTACTACAGGTGTCTCCAAAGGTACTTGTTGGGTTGGCGTATTTGAGATTAGGTTTTGTCACTCCGATTGTCGGAGAGGTATCTCTGGGCCTTCTCGGTAATACACATCACTTAAGCCTTGCAAGCATTACAACTAATGAGTTAGTTGTGAGATGATGTATTACGGAACGAGTAAAGAGACTTACCGTAACGAGATTGAACTAGGTATTGGATACCGACGATCGAATCTCGGGTAAGTAACATACCGATGACAAAGGAACAACGATGTCGTTATGCGGTTTGACCGATAAAGATCTTCAGTAGAATATGTAGGAACCAATATGAGAATCCAGGTTCCGCTATTGGTTATTGACCGAGAATGGTTCTAGGTCATGTCTACATAGTTCTCGAACCCGTAGGGTCCGCACGCTAACGCTTCGATGACAGTTCATTATGAGTTTATAAGTATTGATGTACGAAGGTTGTTCGAGTCCGGATATGATCACGGACATGACGAGGAGTCTCGAAATGGTCGAGACATAAAGATTGATATATTGGAAGCCTATGTTTGGACTTGGAAGGGTTCGAATGAAAACAGAAGTTATAGGAACACGGGGTTACGGAACCCCGGGGTATATGGGCCTTAATGGGCCACAAGGAGAAGAGGAAGGGCCGGCCGGGGCAGGCGCGCCCCCTCCCCTCTAGTCCGAATAGGACAAGGAGAGGCGGCGCCCTTCCCTCTTCCCTCCCCAATCCTACTCCAACTAGGAGAGGGGAGTCCTACTCGGTGGGAGTAGGACTCCTCGGCAGCGCCTCCCTAGGGCCGGCCGCACCCCTTTGCTCCTTTATATACGAGGGCAAGGGGCACCCCAGACACACAAGTTGATCTACGGATCGTTCCTTAGCCGTGTGCGGTGCCCCTCCACCATATTCCACTTCGGTCATATCGTCGTAGAGCTTAGGCGAAGCCTGCGCGGAGAAGTCATATCGTCGCGGAGCTTAGGCGAAGCCCTGCGTCGGTGGAGCATCAACATCGTCACCACGCCGTCGTCTTGTGGAACTCATCCCGACACTTTGCTGGATCGAGTCCGGGATCGTCATCGAGCTGAGCGTGTGCAGAACTCGGAGGTGCCGTCGTTCGGTGCTTGGATCGGTCGGATCGTGAAGGCGTCGACTACATCAACAGCGTTGTTATAACGCTTCGCTTTCGGTCTCACGAGTGCGTGGGCGGACACTCTCCCCTCTCGTTGCTATGCCATCACCATGGTCTTGCGTGTTCGTAGGAAATTTTTTGAAATTACTACGTTCCCCAACAGGAGGTTGTTGACGTTCATCTTGATGCACTTCCTCGTTTTCTTCATCTTGGTGTGTCCCACTTGTGGATGCTTCCGTATCAACTCTTGGTTCACCTTGTCGTGAAGTAGAAGCTTCCACTTGGACGGATGAGGTACTCTCCTTCACCTCCGTTGGACGGACCTTGCCAATAGACAAGTCTTGGATTGCTTCCGAAGGATCTTTGTATCCTACATCAATTGGCAATTGCTCTACTTGCGAGCCGTTAGATTCATCAAACTTCACATCTACCATCTCTTCAACCTTTCGGGTGAAATTTTTGTAGACACGGTAAGTGTGAGAGTTTGAGCCATAACCTAGTAGGAAACCTTCATGAGACTTAGGAGAAAATTTAGAACGACGATGCTTATCAAGAATATAGCACTTTGAGCCGAATACTCGAAAGTATCCAACTTGGGGTTTGTTACCGGTGAGTAGCTCGTATGCCGTCTTGCCGAATAGCTTGTGAAGATACAAGCGATTTGTTGCATGACAAGCTATCTCAACCGCTTCTGCCCGAAAGTGCTTCGGCGTCTTGTACTCATCAAGCATCGTTCTCGCCATTTCGATGAGCGTCCGGTTCTTCCTCTCAACAACTCCATTTTGTTGAGGTGTACGAGTCGAGAACTCGTGTGAAATCCCTTCTTCGTCAAGAAAGGTGTCCACATTTGCGTTCTTGAACTCCGTTCCATTGTCGCTGCGAACCTTCTTGATCTTCACTTCAAATTGGTTTTGGGCCTTCCTAGCGAAGTTTTTAAAGATCTTTTGGACCTGCGATTTATCATCGAGAAAGAACACCCATGTAATCTGGAAAAATCATCAACTATAACTAGACCAAAAGAATTTCCACGAGACTCTTGTAAGAGTTGGGACCAAAGAGATCCATGTGAAGTAGCTCGAGTGGCCTCTTCGTGGTCATGATGTTCTTCACGGATGCCTTCCTCCAACCTGTTTACCGCTTGACAAGCCTTCGCAAAGTCTATCCTTATCAAATATGACATCATTAACTCCAAGGATATGATTTCCTTTAATAAGCTTGTCAAGGTTTCGCATACCAACATGACCTAATCGTCTATGCCATAACCAGCCTTTTGAGGACTTAGCAATGAAGCAAGTTTTAGGTTGAGCCTTTTTAGTGAAATCAACAATGTATAGATCACCCCTACGCACACCAGTAAAGACCATCTTATGATTATCTCGACGAAACACTTGGCAATCTACTTCAGTAAATAGAACATTGAAACCGTAATCAGCAAGTCTAGATACTGAAAGTAAGTTGTAACCAAGAGATTCAACGAGCATAACATTTTGTATGGAGCTATCATGTGAGATGGCCACCTTACCGAGGCCAACCACCTTACCCTTTGAGTTGTCACCGAAAGTGACAAACTTTCGAGGACCATCATTTTCTGCAAGCTCACGAAACATGTCTTTATCTCCGGTCATGTGATCGGTACATCCACTATCAAGAACCCATTCCTTTCCTCCCGACACATATCCCCGAAGATTTGTCGTAAGACCAAAATGTCTCATTGCATCATCAAGATCGAAGTCACTATCATCATCCTCATCATAGTATCCATGTTCAACATCGTCATGTGGTGGATCAAATCCTAGAGAGGGTGATTCATTAGAATGAGTTTGACACATATCTTGCTTATGAATTCTTATAGCTTCGGAAATAATGTCACTAATAATACCAACATTTCCTTTGGCACGCATAAGGTTTGTAAGCTCAAATAGACGATCACCAAACATAGGATCACTAGTATTCATTTTGCTCAAAGCAATAGACTTATAGAGAATTTTATCAAGATTTTTCAAAGAATAATCAGGAAATCGTTCCTCAAGAAATTTCCATATAGTGTAGGAACACTCAAAAGTAGGCAAGATTCTAATCAAGTTTCTAGGCAAGCCTCTAGTGATAAGATTAACAGTTCTAAGATTTCTAGTCATGTCAATAGCTTCATCAAGGGTAGGATGCATAGGATCAACACAAGGTGCACAAGGACTAGCAATGTACTTGTTAAAATGATATTGATTGAAAATAACAAGCATCTCATTTTTCCACGCACGAAAATACTCTCCATCAAGAATAGGCACTCTATGACTAAGACTCCCCAAAGTAGACTCATCCATCTTCCTCCAATGGTGATTAAACCAAAGCAATGGAGACCAATGCTCTGATACCACTTGTAGGACCTTGAGAAGAGGTGTCTAGAGGGGGCGTGATTAGACACTAAGTACCAAAGTTGCAGTTTTTAAGTTTCTTTAAAGTTTGAGTGGAGTTTAGGCACAAGTTTAACATTCACAACATATAGCAAGCAAGCATGCAAAGAGTATATAAGCAGCGGAAAATAAAGCATGCAACTTGCAAATATGTAAAGGAAGGGATTGGAGGATTCAAACGCAATTGGAGACACGGATGTTTTTGGCGTGGTTCCGATAGGTGGTGCTATCGTACTTCCACGTTGGTGGAGACTTCAACCCACGTGAGGGCAGCAGTTCTTGTGAGTCCACGGAGGCTCCACCCACGAAGGGTCCACGAAGAAGCAACCTTGTCTATCCCACCATGGCCGTCGCCCATGAAGGACTTGCCTCACTAGCGGTAGATCTTCACGAAGTAGGCAATCTCATTGCCCTTACAAACTCCTTGGTTCAACTCCACAATCTTGTCGGAGGCTCCCAAGTGACACCTAGCCAATCTAGGAGACACCACTCTCCAAGAAGTAACAAATGGTGTGTTGATGATGAACTCCTTGCTCTTGTGCTTCAAATGATAGTCTCCCCAACACTCAACTCTCTCTGATAGGATTTGGATCTGGTGGAAAGAAGGTTTGAGTGGAAAGCAACTTGGGGAAGGCTAGAGATCAAGATTCATATGGTAGGAATGGAATATCTTGGCCTCAACACATGAGTAGGTAGTTCTCTCTCGAAATAGGATCTTTGGAAGTGTAGGTTCAGTCTGATGGCTCTCTCCACGAATGAAGAGGAGGTGGAGGGGTATATATAGCCTCCACACAAAATCTAACCGTTACACACAATCTACCAAACTCGGTGGGACCGAATCTTTAAACTCAGTCAGACCGATTTAGCAAATAATGTGACCATTAGGGTTTTCGGTGGGATCGAAATGCAACTCGGTGGGACCGATTCGGTTAGGGTTAGGGCATAACGTAATCTCGGTAGGACCGATTACACAAACTCGGTGGGACCGATTTTGGTAATAAGCTTTCCAGAGAGTTGGTCAGGCAAACTCGGTTTGACCGATTATCAAACTCGGTAGGACCGATTTTGATAATAAGTTAACCAGAGAGTTTGCATTGTAATCTCGGTAGTACCGATTGCTCAAACTCGGTGAGACCGATTTTGATAATGGACATACACAGAGAGATTGCAATCCCATCTCGGTGAGACCGAGATCCCTATCGGTGAGACCGATTTGCCTAGGGTTTGTGGCAGTGGCTAAGATATCCAAACTCGGTGGCGCCGGATAGAAATAATCAGTGGGGCCGAGTTTGACTTTAGGTTTAGGACATATGTGTGGAAATGGGAAAGTAGTTGAGGGTATTTGTAGCATATCACTAAGCACTTTGAAGCAAGAGGCTCATTAAGCAACACCTCATCCCTCCTTGATAGTATTGGCTTTTTCTATAGACTCAATGTGATCTTGGATCACTAAACTGTAAAATGAAGAGTCTTGAGCTTGAGGCTTGAGCCAATCCTTTGTCCTTAGCATCTTGAAGGAGTTCCCACATCCTTTAGTCCATGCCACTCCATTGTTGAACTTATCTGAAACATACTAGATAAAAGTGTTAGTCCAACAAGAGATATGTTGTCATTAATTACCAAAACCACCTAGGGAGCACTTGTGCTTTCAGTATGTCAGAGGATAGCCTATCAGTTATTTCGTCAACAACATCAGTACCAAGGGCGAGGGACGAAGAGAACCATTTTCCTGCTCGTTGAACGAGGCGGACCAGTAGGCAAAGTTCTCGTCCATCGGTGGTTACCAAATGTCATCAACAAAAGTAATGTGGTCTCACTTGGCAGAGTTGTACACCGAGGTGTTTACATAGCGATGAATTATTACTGCTTAGATTATATAGATCACAAGAAAGGTCAAACAAACCAATGGAAAGGAAAATGTGATCATCAGGTTAAACAGAACAATGGAAAGGAAAAATGTGTTTAAACACATATTTCAGGGGTATATCCTTCCCAAGGACAAGCAGAGCATGATATCCATGGCAGGATATTATGTAGAAAACTCCTTAGGTAGGGGAGAGAAATTTCATGACATTACCCATACAATGGTGTTTGGATAATGGACAAAGAAAATTTAGCATTGTTTTTCAAATGCTCTTATTGAAAATCAGAGTACCACAGACATGCTTCGAGGTAGCATTGGCATGGTCTTCAAGCAAAAGTCAGACTTTGGATGCACGAAGGATCCACCAGGAACAACTTGTAGAATAAGTTTTACAATTTCCTCATGGAAGAATGGATATCCTTGCTAAAAAGGAAGTTATAACAACAGGACCTCCGGACAGGTGTGTTAGGCACGGCATCACCTTACCGGGTCACATAAAGACCAATGTTATAACTCTTGGAAATATGTTCCAACCATCATATCCGACCGAGATTCAAATCTGATTGGTGTCAGGATAACTCAGACTTAATATGCCTGAGAAGAAAGGTGCAACACAAATTGTCGAGATGGCATTGTAAGATTCTCGGGAAATGAACTATGGGAGCAAGTTTCAACACAAGAGTTCATCATTTAAACCAAAGAGAGGATGACGGGGTAGCTGATGGAGTTGATAATCCTTGAGATTTCCAAAAAGATGGATTTCCACAATTAGGTGAACAAGGAGATAGCATTTGTCAGATCAAATGGTATAATGATGTATGCTCGAGGAAAACATACACAATTAAACATTGGTTGAAATGTGCACCCAAAATATGGGCTGGTTTGCACGGCCAACATTGGAATGGTGATTCAATAATCAATAGTCTAAGAATGAACGGCCGGCCATTAACTTCAAAGCAACAGGGTTGCTAGAAGGGCGGAATCCAAATAGCACCGCTCACTTGTTGGTACCCTGGTTGGAATCAACACGAGGACCCAAGAAAGAATGGTGATGGTGAGAAATATCACCATACCAAGAATTCTTAAGACGTGGAGCAATCCTCACAACATCCTTGTCATAAAGGACATTAATACTTCAAGGTGGAACATCATACAAGCTAGATAGCAAGTTGCAATCATAACATGAACAAGTTTGTGTTGTGGGAAGGCAAGAATGTTGTCGATGGTAACACAATCATTGAGGGGCGAGGATGGTAATTCTCATCATGAATTTGATTGATATTCTGGAAGGGCTCGGAATGTTGATGATGATCACGACACATTAGTCGAGAGATTACCTGAAGATGTAATCGACCGGTGATGACATCAAGTCAAAGGAATGATGAAGCGAAAGGTTATTGGAACCACGGGTACGACACAAACTCGAGACCAAGCTTGCGGTTCAAGGCGAAATGATATGACGACGAAAATCGATGCAAACTTAGCTCATCGTTGAAAGTTGTGCTCCGGGAATAAGGACCATGTAGCACAATTAAAATCATCATGATAATGATATAGCCAAATAGGCTAGGAATGACATGATCGGGTACAAACTCGTAAGTAAGGAAGATTACTAAGAGTTGTTGAACCGTAGTGCGGACTCGATTTAGTTATCGGGGTAGTCGAGTGACTAACCACTCAAAACCCAGGAAAAATTGGAATCGATGAGAATGTAGTACTTGACGAAGAACTCATAAGAAGTTATGCGGTTCTGTGATAATATCGAGATACCAGGGGGTAATACTCGACGACAAATCAAAGTAGAGGTTGGACTGGGGTATTGCTCTGTAAAAGGCAACTATTTAAACTTCCCCGAGAAATGGGATCAAAGAAGAACAATATGGTCGGAACCATAGCTGCAAGGGATCCAATCTAATGACATCGAAAGAATTACCCAAATGATTAAATATTTCGCAAGAAGCTTCCATGATAAGTTCCACATCGGGTCCATGGGCATGAACGCAAAGTTCAAGGTTGACTCCCACTTGTTTAATGCATAACCTTCCATTCACTTCTCGTCTTCGAAGAAGTTGCAGTGTTGAAATTTTATCTGGCGAAGCACCAGAAGAGTATGACTCATGAAAACTTTCGGGTTCACACGGTTTTAGAGAAGGTATAGGTTCAACCCATCGGGGCATCTTAGAAACATATACCACAAGCTTCAAGAGTAAATATCACCAGCTCAAAATCAGGGCATGGTTGGCCAATTCAGAGAATAGGATTTACCAATGGCATCATGTATCGGAGAAAGAACTCACAAGGTGATTAATTATGAAGGACACTGTCGAATAATAATCCAACAGTGGATATGGCGATCCACAATGGAGCTGATGTGAGTATCGATACCCAATCAGAGGAAGTAACAATGCAAGGGCATTGGATTATAGAAACAACTGACTAATCCAGAGCTCAAATGCTAAGGAATTATGATTTTCAAATCAAGGGATCAGAAGCAATGTTCTGACTAGGGATGGATAAGTTGAATATCCTTACGGGTACAATTGACGGCAATTGGATTGGTTGAGACCCAGCTCATGTTTAAAATGACGTCTGAGCCGGAAAGATAATTTTCAGGGAATAACTGATGATTGCGTGCATTCACACACATGTTGAATCAACAGGATCAGAATGTCAATCACAAGGATTTTAATGGTTATTGCTATACAAATGGAATTGTCTAGATTGCAAGAAGACAAGTATTTGTAGAGCAATAGTTGGCAGAGGATTACCGGAAGATCGGGTAGTATTTCAATGTATCTAGTGAATCCTAAGAACAACTAGTAACGAACGGTTCCTCGATAAGTGTGAAGAAACAAATCGTAGGGATATTTTTGTGGCAAGGAACCGCAAGGCAGTGGCACAAGGTATTCCTGGAACAACGACGAGTATTACAGGGTATCTTGTAATAACAAGACCAACTTGGATGAATGTAAGAATGGAAAGTGCATGTAGTTATCCATAAGGGTTGACGGTGGAAGGGGAATTGCAAAAGCGATGAGCACAAGTTCTCGGTAGAACATCGGAGAGTATCTTTGGAAACTTCTAGTGCAGCAGGTGATCATCTGTAATAAGGGGCTCTCCGGGTGGAAGTAGTTACGAGAACCTAGAGTCAGAGTTAGTAAAATCATTTAACCCAAATAGAAGAGAGATCAGAACCCCAGAGTATAGACGAGGAATAAAAGATCCTAATACCACCCAATGGCTACGTGGCCCATGGGCCGCACAGCCATGTTAGTAAAAGTTTTGTAAAGTTTAGACTCGACTTCGGCCAAGGAGTGTGGAAGGGGGATTCCTACAGGCAGTCGGCTCTGATACCAACTTGTGACGCCCCCGATTCAATCATACACTAACATGCACGCAAACGTGTACGATCAAGATCAGGGACTCACGGGAAGATATCACAACACAACTCTAAAAACATAAATAAGTCATACAAGCATCATAATACAAGCCAGGGGCCTCGAGGGCTCGAATACAAGTGCTCGATCATAGACGAGTCAGCGGAAGCAACAATATCTGAGTACAGACATAAGTTAAACAAGTTTTCCTTAAGAAGGCTAGCACAAACTGGGATACAGATCGAAAGAGGCACAGGCCTCCTGCCTGGGATCCTCCTAAACTACTCCTGGTCGTCGTCAGCGGCCTTCACATAATAGAAGGCACCTCCGGTGTAGTAGGAGTCGTCGTCGACAGTGGCGTCTGGCTCCTGTGTTCCAGCATCTGGTTGCGACAACCAGAGAGAAAGGAAAGGGGGAAAAGGGGAAAAAGCAACCATGAGTACTCATCCAAAGTACTCGCAAGCAAGGAGCTACACTACATATGCATGGGTATATGTGTAAAGGGCCATATCAGTGGACTGAACTGCAGAATGCCAGAATAAGAGGGGGATAACTAATCACGTCGAAGACTACGCTACAGCAGCCTCCGTCTTGCAAACATGTAGAAGAGAGTAGATTGAAGTCCTCCAAGTAGCATCGCATGGCATAATCCTACCCGGCAATCCCCTCCTCGTCGCCCTGTTAGAGAGCGATCACCGGGTTGTATTTGGCACTCGGAAGGGTGTGTTTTATTAAGTATCTGATTCTAGTTGTCACAAGGTCAAGGTACAACTCCAAGTCGTCTTGTTACCGAAGATCACGGCTATTCGGATAGATAAACTTCCCTGCAGGGGTGCACCACATAACCCAAGACGCTTGATCCCATTTGGCCGGACACACTTTTCTGGGTCATGCCCGGCCGTGGAAGATCAACACGTCGCAGCCCCACCTAGGCCAACAGAGAGGTCAGCACGCCGGTCTAAACCTAAGCGCCACAGGGTGCTGGGCCCATCGCCTTAGCACACTCAAGACGTTGCATGGGCGGCCGGAAGCGAACTAGCCCTTAATACAAGAGCAGGCTTACGTTCCAATCCGGCGCGCCGCTTCGATCGCCGACGCCACGAAGGCTTCGGCTGATACCACGACGTCGAGTGCCCATAACTTTCCCACGTAGTTGGTTAGTGCGTATGGACCAAATTGCCAGACTCGGATCAAATACCAAGATCTCGTTAAGCATGTTATGTATCCGCGAACGCCGACTAGGGCCAGGCCCACCTCTCTCCTAGGTGGTCTCAACCTGACCTGTCACTCCGCCACAAAGTAACAGTCAGGGGCCGTCAGGAACCCAGGCCCACCTCTACCGGGATGGAGCCACCTGTCCTTTCAGCCCCCTCATCAGAATCACCTGCGGGTACTCAACGAGCTGACCCGACTTTACTCACCACATGTGTCAAGCATATAAAGTATATAGTATATACCCATGATCACCTCCCTAGTGATCACGGCCCGATAGTATAGCATGGCAGACGGACAAGAATGTAGGCCACTGATGGAACACTAGCATCCTATACTAAGCAGTAGGATAGCAGGTAAGGGTAACAACTGTAGCCACAATGAAAGGCTATGCATCAGAATAGGATTAACCGAAAGCAGTAACATGCTACACTACTCTAATGTAAGCAGTATAGAGAAGGAATAGGCGATATCTGGTGATCAGGGGGGCTTGCCTGGTTACTCTGGCAAGAAGGAGGGGTCGTCAACACCGTAGTCGTACTGGGTAGCAGCGGCGTCGGTCTCGGTGTCTAGCGAGAGAAGAGGGGGGAAGAAACAATAAATACAATGCAAACAAATGCATGACGATGCATGACATGACAAGTAACGGTGCTAGGTGTGCCCTAACGCGGTAGTAGGTGATACTGGCGAAGGGGGGAAACATCCGGGAAAGTATCCCCGATGTTTCGCGTTTTCGGACAGAAAAACCGGAGGGGGAAAGTTGCGAGTTTGCTATGCTAGGGATGTATGTCGGACGAACGGGCTGCGTATCCGGATTCGTCTCGTCGTTCTGAGCAACTTTCATGTAGAAAGTATTTTCATCTAAGCTACGGTTTATTTCATATGATTTTCTAAAGTTTTAAATCATTTTAAAAATTTATTTAATTAATTTAAACTAACATTATCCAGAATAGTGTTTGCTGACGTCAACATGGCGTCGGCAAGATCAACGAGGGTTGGTGGGTCAAACTAACGTGTGGGTCACATGCATCATTGACACATCACACTAACTAACAGATTAGTTAGGTTAATTAGATATTTAGGTTAATCAAGTTTAATTAGTTTAACTAAACAAGATTAATTAAGTTAATTATTTAGTTAATTAATTAATTATTTTTATTATTAGTTATTTATTTATTATATTTTTAAATTCTTTTTTTTATAATCCGGTCTGTGGGGTGGGGCCCCACATGTCATAGGGCCAGCGGGCCATAACGGTTCGGAGGCGCTGCCGGCGGAGGCCAAACCCACCCGGTGTGGGACGACGCGCCGTGAGCCACCAGTGAGGCCTTGGGCGGCCGGAGCTGCCCATGAGCGAGAGGGTGGCGCGACAAGGGCGGGCGCGGAGAGGGAAGTAGGGAGGCAGCGGCGGAGGAGAGCAGCGACCAGTGTGAGGGGAGCAAGGGTCCGCCGTGGCGTGCAGTGTGATGGACGCCGCCGACGAAAGCAGAGGCAGGCGGTGGGCGAGGTCATGGCCGAGCGGGCCGATGGCCTCGGCGAGCAAAGCACCACCTGAGGACGCTGGGGTAGGGGTGGCGAGCAGGGGCGCGGCCAGGGCGAGCGCGAGCACGGGGCTCGACCACAGGGGCGCGTGAGAGCGCAGACGGGCGCGGGCACAACGCGATGAGGGAGAGATGAGGAGAGGATGGCGCTCACTGGGGCCGTAGGGGATAGGCAGCGGGGATCGGGGAGGAGGTCGAGGACGTCGCGGCGTCGACGAAGAGGACGGCGAGGAGGCGACGTGGTCGACGACGTGGTGGCCGAGGCGGAGTCGTTCCGGCGGCGGGCGATCGATCCGTCTGGCGGGTCGTCGGGGGCGGGGGCGTGGTCGCCGTCAGCGCGGCGAGGGGCGCCGTCGAGGGAGAGGGGACGAGGTGCGAGGACGAGGGCGGGGGCCGGCGAGGCGGCACCGGCGTCGGGGTTCGGCCCGATCCAGTTCTGTATCACGGGTGATGGGGAGCGAGAGGGGGAGTGGGGGGTTTCGTGGGGGAGTAGGAGGTGTCGGTGGTGGCTAGGGTTTGACCGGGGGTGGGGTTATGGTGGAGTGAGGCGGCCTGGGCGGTTTGGGCGGCTGGCTAGCAGGTAGCCAGCCGACCGCCCAGTGGGGGTTTCCTTTTAATTCTGTTGGTTTTTGTTTTGTTTGCTAATTTTTTTTATCTTCCCTTTTTGTTTTCTTTTATTTCTTTAATACTTTTATATTAAATTTTAGCTTTTATAAAATACGTAAGTTGTACCTAAAATAGTAATAGTAATAATCCCACTACCAGAATTAACTTGGCACTTAAAATAAAATAGTTTGTAATCGTTATTATTTTAAAAGCCTTTAAATAATTGTTCTTGCTACTATTTTATTCACCTAAGGTTATTTAAACATTTTATAAAAATGGGGTTTCTTCACCTTTATTAGCTAGGGATTATTTGTCACAAATAGAACATTTTAGTTTTAATGTTTGAAAACTTTTGTCGTTTGACTTGATTTTGAATTTTGAATTTGAATCGGTTTCGAACTAACACGAGATTATCAGCAGTAACCGAGGTGATGTGTCATCATTAGCGTGGAATTACTATAGCTCAATTATCCGGGCGTCACACTAACTTTCCTAGATTTTTACCTTTCCTTGATAACAACTAATATTTCCTATGTTTTCCACCTATTGAAGGAAATCACCCCTCCATCGATATTAGCATTTTTCTCGAATGAGATCTCTGAGTTATGTTTTTTTGCGATTCTTTCCAATTGTGACCTCTCCTTCCACTCCGGCTCCTTCTCGCATAAACACCAGGTGACACCACCCCAGACCTCCTGCCTCTCCACACCTTCTCCGCCACCTCCTTCTCGTACTCCATTAACAATCCCTCCGCCACATTTGTCCACGGTGGTGTCGAGGGCATGGCGCAGCAGCGTACCAGCGGTAGAGCAGCACATAGCAGAAGGAAGCAGCACGCAGGCGAGGCGAGTGGCCGACGATGGAGGGCAGAGATGCGGCCGGCGTGGCTCAGGGGGCGGCCGGCAGAAGATGGCCATGACTGGAGGCGGCGCGAGGCAGGGGCACGACAGCGGGGCGAGCAAAGGGATAGGCGAGAGCAGACGGGGCGAGCGCAACCAGCGAGACTGTGGCGCGTGGCCAGGGTGTGTGTCGCGTGAGGCCTGATGGTGCGGCGGCTGCGGCGGCGGCGGCGGCGGCGGCGCGACCGACGTGGTGTAGCAGGCGTGGGCATAGAGAGGGAGTGGCCTGGGCGTGAAGAAGAGCGGCAGCTCGGGCATGGGCGTGCATAGGGCGGGCATGTGCCACGGGTCAATCCGAGGAGCTCGGTGGCTACCCCTGCAATGGCCATGGCGGACGGCGGTTCTCGGCCACGGCGAAATACCTAACGAGAGCAAACGAGAGGGGAAAGAGGGGAAAGGCAAGAGGAGAGACTGGCGGTGTCAATGGCGCCCTAGGGAAACACATGGGAGCTCGGGGCGGCGCGGATCGAACGGCAATGTCGCGGTGGCCCAAGGTTGAGGAAGACGGCAGCGACGTCGATGCGGGGGTGCTGGACTTGATCTCATTGGCGCAGACGAAGTAGCGAAGGCGTTCGGAGCTCCTCGACAAGCTCCTAGCCCGCAGGAAGAGCAGTGGTCGTGTGGACGGGGTCGGTCATGGTGGCCGTGAAGTCTGACTTCGTCCAGATCGACGGGATCGAGCGAGCGAGGAGGAGAAGTGGATTTGGGAGGGGGCGTCGAGGAGGAGTGAGGCCATGGGGGCAAGGAAGGCAGGGCGTCACCCTTATCCATTCCCCTCCGATGCCAGCGAGGTGGTCGGGCGGGAGCCCGACTCTGTAGTGACGCGCCTCGGGAAACAGGAGAAGACGACCGCGCGGGGACTGGACCACTGAGCCGGTTCGGTGGCAAGGCCCGGGGGCAGGGCGATTCCCCTTTTACATCGTCCTTTTGGTTTTTCAATGTATTCTAATCTATTTCTCCTTTTTAACACCGTTTTCTATTTATTCTTATCAACTAAATGATCTCTACTCCTAATGTCTCAGTTGGTAGTCTCCGTTTCGGTTTTATTTTCGTCCCACCTCCCCTGTGTTTTTTTCGTCCTCCCTCCCATCTCCCAATTTCTTGTAGGTGCATGCTTCTCAAGCTGGAGGACAACATATTAGTCAAGACATTAGGGATCCTCATTGATGTTTTATCTCTCGTCTGCACTTATTTTGTTTGCTCCAATTCTATATATTCTCACGAGTAGATTAGGTGTAAGCATATGCAATGTAGTTCCTTTTTCTACATATGGTGATTGATTTCTTCTTTGGTAACCCAACTAACGGATGGTAATCAATCTTCAAATACCAAAACCAAACTACAAGGCAACAATCAATTCATGTATCACAATCAGATTCTTCTTTAGTACCCAGCTTAACTCACGGATGGTAATCAATCTCCAAACAAAGGAAACAATCACCGTCGTTTACCTCTCGCCAATGTTACATAAAAATAACGCTGAGAATTTAGATGTATTGTTTGTCATGGAGCTGTGGCTGGCCGATTACATGAATTAATTCCCTCAGTTGTGGTGGCAAATATAATACACATAATTCATATTGTTATGTACTAGCGCGTGTGCGTGTGAAATAGATGAATTATGGTCCCGTACCCAATAAGATGGATGTGTGTGTGTGTTAGAGATAGAGAGAGAGGGAGAGGGAGAGAGAGAGTGAGGAAGAGGGAGGGAGAGGGGGCGTGTGTGAGAATTTGATTGTAAAAAAGGTCGTCAATGTCACTTAATATATATGAGAATATTAAATGTAATATTAACATAATTGATATTGAACTCTTAAAGTTAATGTGGCCCCGTTGCAACGCACGGGCGTTCTTCTAGTGGATAGTAAGTTTCCATGCACCCCTGTCCATAGCTAGCTCTTTGGTGATACTCCAATCATTCAGGTTTCTTTTAACGGACTTCTCCCATGTCAAATTTGGTCTGCCCCGCCCTCTTTTGACATTCTCCGCATGCTTTAGCCATCCGCTATGCACTGGAGCTTCTGGAGGCCTGCGCTGAATATGCCCACACCATCTCAGACGATGTTGGACAAGCTTCTCTTCAATTGGTGCTACCCCAACTCTATCTCGTATATCATCATTCCGGACTCGATCTTTCCTCGTGTGGCCACTCATCCATCTCAACATACGCATCTCCGTCACACCTAACTGTTGAACATGTCGCATTTTAGTCGGCCAACACTCAGCGCCATACAACATTGCGGATCGAACTGTCGTCCTGTAGAACTTGCCTTTTTGCTTTTGTGGCACTCTCTTGTCACAGAGAATGCCAGAAGCTTGGCGCCATTTCATCCATCCTGCTTTGATTCGATGGTTCACATCTTCATCAATACCACCATCCTCCTGCAGCATTGACCCCAAATTCTGAAAGGTGTCCTTCTGAGCTACCACCTAGCCATCAAGGCTAACCTTCTCCTCCTCGCACCTAGTAGTACTGAAAACGCACATAATGTACTCAGTTTTAGTTCTACTAAGTCTAAACCCTTTCGATTTCAAGGTTTGTCTCCATAACTCTAGCTTCCTATTTACCCCGTCCGACTATCATCAACTAGCATCACATCATCCGCAAAGAGCATACACCATGGGATATCTCCTTATATATCCCTTGTGACCTCATCCATCACCAATGCAAAAAGATAAGGGCTCAAAGCTGACCCCTGATGCAGTCCTATCTTAATCGGGAAGTCATCAGTGTCGACATCACTTGTACGAACACTTGTCACAACATTATCGTACATGTCCTTGATGAGGGTAATGTACTTTGCTGGGACTTTGTGTTTCTCCAAGGCCCACCATATGACATTCCGCGGTATCTTATCATAGGCCTTCTCCAAGTCAATGAACACCATATGCAATCCTTATTTTGCTCCCTATATCTCTCCATAAGTTGTCGTACCAAGAAAATAGCTTCCATGTCGACCTCCCAGGCATGAAATCAAACTGAATTTTGGTCACGCTTGTCATTCTTTTTAAGAGGTTCTCAATGACTCTCTCCCATAGCTTCATTGTATGGCCCAACAGCTTAATTCCACGGTAATTAGTACAACTCTGCACATCCCCTTGTTCTTGAAGATTGGTACTAATATACTCCCTCTCCATTCTTCTGGCATCTTGTTTGCCCGAAAAATGAGGTTGAAAAGATTGGTTAGCCATACTACCGCTATGTCCCCGAGACCTTTCCACACTTCAATGGAGATATAATCAGGGCCCATCGCCTTGCCTCCTTTCATCCTTTTTAAAGTCTCCTTGACCTCAGACTCCTGGATTCGCCGCACAAAACGCATGTTGGTCTCATCAAAGGAGTCGTCCAGTTCAATGGTAGAACTCTCATTCTCCCCATTGAACAGCTTACCGAAGTACTCCCGCCATCTATGCTTAATCTCCTCGTCCTTCACCAAGAGTTGGTCTGTTCCGTCCTTGATGCATTTGACTTGGCCAATATCCCTCGTCTTCCTCTCTCGGATCTTGGCCATCTTATAGATATCCCTTTCGCCTTCCTTCGTGCCTAACCGTTGGTAGAGGTCCTCATATGCCCGACTCCTTGCTTCACCAACAGCTCGCTTTGCGGCCTTCTTCTCTATCGTGTACTTCTCCATGTCGTGTGCACTCCAATCCAGATATAGGCGTCTGAAGCAATCTTTCTTCTCTTTAATCGCCTTCTGGACATCATCATTCCACCACCAGGTATTCTTATCTTTGCTTCTCCTTCCCCTGGACACTCCAAACTCCTCCGAGGCCACCTTATGAATGCAAGTTGCCATCTTCATCCACACATTGTCCGCATCCCCTCCTTCCTCCAAAGGCCCTCCTTAATGACTCTGTCCTTGAACGCCTGAGCTACCTCCCCCTTGAGCTTCCACCATTTTGTTCTAGCGACTTTAGCACGCTTATCCCGCTGGACACGAATCCGAAAGCGGAAGTCAGCAACCACCAGCTTCTGTTGGGGTACAACACTCTCTCCATGTATCACCTTACAGTCTAAGCACACACGCCTATCTTCTCTTCTCGAGAGGTGAAATCAATCTGGCTAGAGTGTTGGCCACTACTAAAAGTCATGAGATGTGATTCTCTCTTTCTAAAGAGGGTGTTAGCTACAATAATGTTGTAGGCTAGAGCAAAGCTTAAGACATCTTCTCCTTCTTGATTCTTGATGCCATAGCCAAAGCCCCCATGCGCCCCTTCAATACCTGTTTTAGATGTACCCACGTGGCCATTGAGATCTCCTCCTATGAAGAGCTTCTCACCAATCGGTACACTCCTAATCATGTCTTCCAGGCCTTCCAAGAACTCCCTCTTGGTGTTCTCATTGTGGCCTACTTGCGGAGCATACGCGCTAATAACATTGAGAATCAAGTCCTCAGCTACCAGTTTGACCAGGATAATCCGGTCCCCACGTCTCTTGACGTCTACCACTCCATACTTGAGGCTCTTGTTGATCAAGATGCCTACGCCATTTCTGTTTGCAGCCGTCCCCATGTACCACAGCTTGAAGTCGGTATCCTCCACCTCCTTCGCCTTCTATCCTCTCCATTTGGTTTCTTGGACGCAAAGGATATCAACACCTCTCCTCACCGCTGCATCAACTAGCTCTCGAAGCTTCCCTGTCAGAGACCCTATGTTCCAGCTGCCTAAGCGAATCCTCATAGGCTCGGCTAGCTTCCTTACCCTTCGCACTCGCTGAGTCAAATGCGAAGACCGTTACTCATTTTCCACTACATCCGGGCACCGATGCAGCGCGTCACTAAGGATGCGACGACCCGATCCTCGCTCACTTGCCACCGTATCCGGATCAAGATACGGCGCGCCACCTGGGGGGTGACGGCCCGGCCCTTGCCCATTTTCCACCACACCCGAGTTCTGATGTGGCGCGTCGCTGAGAGGGTTACGCCCCAACGAAAATCTTTTGGGTTTCATCTCTATAAGAGTGGCTGAGTTTTTAGGTTGGCTCGCCAAGTCTATGCACTTAAATTTTTGAATTATAAAAATTCAAATTTGTAAGACTGCCCACCATGCCATCATCACTATGCAACATGTATTTTATTTTTTTGTATAGGTGTAAAATATGAAGAACAAATGTGGTGTCGAAGCGTTTGTGGGATAGAGCTTCAAAGGCGCCAACCATTTTGACATCAACACCAATACCGCTGGTGAAAACCAAGTTCAGGATCAAAATAAGAGCAACCACCTTCCAACGAGCTGCGGTTGGCACTAGTATACTCAGGTAATAACAGCCAGGTAATAATTTATAGTTTCGCTATTATTATGAACATTTTTATGTATTACTCCCTTCATCTCGAATTAAGTGACTCAACTTTATATTAATTTTAATATAAAGTTAAGTTACTCATTTTGGAACAGAGGGAGTACATTGTTGTACAGCAAAAAACCTTCTTTTACTCCGCATACCCATGCTGGAAATCATGGCTCCTCCACTACCTGTGGGGGTACTCGTTAATTAGTCTATCCCGGGTATTTCTATGTGACATGGATTGCTTCCAATTGTCAACGCTTCGCACATGGACGAGCGAGCGAGCGATCAAGCGGGCAGGCCCATTTCAGAAGTAATCGAAGGGGGTTTTGAAACCTTCTAGAAGGTTTCAAGCCGACTTTCATCGGTTTTGTGATCCTTCTAGAAGGTTCATGGACCATTTTTTACTTTATGCTGCTTTCTATACTTGTTTTCTGGTTTTTTTTTGTTTCTCTTGTTTTCTTTTTTTCATTTTGTTTCTTCTTCTTTTCTTTCTTTTTTTGTAAATTTTATAATCTTCAAAATTATAAACAATGTTCATAATTTAAATTTTTGATTCCTTTTTAATAAAAAAATCAAAAATGATCGTGTTTTAAAGAATTATAGGAAATTACAAAAAATCTCGTTTTCAAATTTTGTTCATGAACTTAGTTTGTTTTTCCTTTTCAATAATTGTTCTGAAATTTCAAATAATGTTTGTGTTTTAAAAATTGTTTGGAATTTTAGAGAAAATGTTCATTTTAAAATTTATTCACAAATTCAAAAATGATCCAAATTGTTCCTTGTCCCAGAAAAATCCCCAATTTCAAATATTGGAATTTCCAAAAAAATCTTATTTCAAAAAATGTTCTGTAATTTTAGAATGTTTTCACTTTTTCAAAAGATTATTTACCTTCAGACCGACTAAAAATTGACTGCTAGAGTAAAAGGGGTTATACTTAACCATTTTCAAAAAAAAAAGAAAGAAAACGTGCAGGTGGGAAACTCTTTATATGGGCTGGCCAGCTTGAGCTCACCTATGGGAATGCCCGACTATTTGCTTCACAGAGCAGCAAATAGTAGTTCCCAATGGGATATTACTATTCACGTGGTAAGTACGGCCACCGGTCCACTGCGACTCAACTCCCACATGGCCAATTTATTTTGGTTGGATTCGAGTTTTCATTTTATATTTTTTGTTCCTAGTTTTCATCCAATCCTTCAATTTTCTATTTTTTGTGGGGATCTTTAGTGAATCGGTTCGATGTGTGGATTCAGTTGTTTTATAAAACATTTTGAATTATGTCTTTGAAATCATAATCAAAATTTGAATATTTTTTATGGATCGTATCTTGCAATCAATTTCAGTATTTGTGGAACATTTATGATTTTCCTGAAACATTTGAGTGAATGTTTCTGAAATCTCTGTTAGATGATATCTCAATGATGCATGGTTCAAAGTTTAAAAAATCATTGTGGTATAGACTATAGAGTGATATGATTATGGATCTTTTCTGAAACTTGTGTGTGGATATTTTCTGAATCGCATAGCAGCTTGGATATTCTTATGTCGAATAGTTCTTTTGTCTTTGTAAAAAATGTATTTGTGTGGAATATCTCTGCAATTGATCATGTCTCTGAAATTGTTAAGGATTTTCAAGTGTCTGAAATGTCCACGGAATACAGTTGAGATTGTGTGAGTATGACTGAATGTCTCTGAAAGAGATCTGAGACGTGAAACTTTATTGATTATTTTTCTGAAATTCAGTGAAATGTCTCTGGAATGATTCTGACGTCAATGAAATTTTACATCTTGAAAAGGCTATTAAATTCGAATTGACCTTTTTAGTAAATTATCTAACTTAATGTGAAGTTTATGTGTAAATAATATTGGAATGTAACTGAACAAAAATTGAGTAATGGAAGGAATACGTGACAATACTAGTACCACAAGGCTGCAGCCCCAATCCTAAAATAGGGTGGACGGTGGATACACGCGGAGTTTTCTTCATGCATGGCAGCAGGATGAATCTGTTTTTCACTGCAAGCAAAGCACAACGATCCATTCAGGCCAAATATCGCGAACATCGATTGCCTGCAAACATCGATAAGAAATTCCATCTACACTCATCAACAATTCATCCATGTGTGCATCATTCTTGGCTACTTGATTGAGGGCCTTGTTCCGTCATTCTTTTCTTGCAACAACTCAGGCCACTGAACTCAAATGTGTCGGCTTCGACCAACAGGAACCAACCGAAATCACTACAAAGTTTTCCAACCAAGTGTGATTGTGATATGTGACTCCTCACCCAACGTTTTCAGATACACGGACCCCTCTTTGCCTCCACTTGGACTGTTCTGGGTGCTAGTGCTACAGCTACTTATAGCATCTAGCTGGTGGCAACCTGATTCCTACAAAAACATGATTGCGAAGACACACCTGGAAGTAAATGAAGACCTTTGTATTGAATTTATCACATAATAAAATCATGGAAAAACAAAAAAGATATCATTAACTGCCCCCGCTGGAAATAATGGTTATCATTTTCGCCACGGTCGCTGTCGTGTGGACCCGATCCCACATGTCATATGTACTACTGCACCGTCCAGTACTGGAGAGCATTTCGACCCACATCACACTTGTTTGGCCTACATGAGTATGAATGATTGAAACGCTTGCCCTCAAAATGGAACAGAACGATTTGATTGCCGAAACAGAGCCGCGAGAGTGTTCAGGTATACGCTGCGAATGTACAAAATACTGCTTCCCTCCTAAAATAGGCGGTGTTCTTATAATGAAGCATGAAAATATTTCATTCATGACAAATCTAGTGATAGCATTTGAACCTGAATTTTTTTTGAATATTTTTCTTCTTATTTTTCATGGCAAATCCCCCAATGTGTTGCCATGTCATGGCCATCTAGTTTGTGGCTTAGATTGCACCGATGCTAGAAGACAAGATGACCACCCCTCCCCTCTTTCTTAAGATCGCTGCCCCGTTGATAACGAGATGGTCACATGGCAAAGCAATTGTTTAGCACAAGTACCTATTCTTCGCGCGCATCATCGGATAAGGCTAGCTGTTGCTGTCACGTCAGATTGGGGATTATTTATGCTGAATCCGATTGAGGAATGTCATTAACATCTATGATGATAATGTTGGTGAGGTAATGGCCCTGGCCCACCGACCCCAACGAGGCAAAACCCTCAACCGCGTATCATTATTATACTCCATGTAGATTGACACTGCTAATTGTGCCAAAGCTGGTTGATTGCAGTGGCCATCCCTTTCTTACATTTTGTGTTCTTGTGTGATGCAAGCTAAGGACAGTTACATTTTTTTAAACAAGTAAAATATTTACTCCCTTCGATCCATAATTTAGTACATACGACTTACTAAAGTTATAATAAACCAGCGACAATTGATATGAATCGGAGGGAGTAGCATTTTGGTCTTAAAATATGCACAGTTTTGAGTATGTATAATGTATCTATAGCGACATGGCTTACAAAAATGCAACTGAAATGCAGAAAGTCCAACAAAACAAATCATCAGATCAGACGCCTACAATGGAAGGCCACGACGCGCCAAGTGTAGGTTGAAATAGAAAAATAGATAGATATTGCAAGCTTTGCGGTTGCTGCTGCTTCCTTCCTTCCTTCAGATGATTGCCACCCCGGCCCCTACAGCCTACAAGAAAGTACAAACACCTTATTAAAGTGCCATGGCCCTGTAATTGGCCATACCCTTCCTTCCTCTTCCCAAGAAAATAATTCAGAATTTTAGCATATAGGCAACACAAGGCCCTCTGCTCTGCTGATCCCCAGACTCCTTTCCAGAAACCAACCAGAAAATGGCGTTCAGAGGCTACTGCCATCCTCACCCAGCTTCTTCTTCCATGGCCACCACCGGCCCGAGACTCGGCGCAAGGAGGTCGGCGGCAGCCCTGCGCTTCAGAACCTCTGCGGCCCATGGATGCAACCAGCCATCCTCGCACCTCTCCTTTGCTGCACCAGCCAGCAACAAGGTACTATAAATTATCTCGCACTGGTCGGTGTACACTTGCATCACCCATGTCTATGCTTGATCCAAGGAGACATCTCGGTTTCCTCTCTGAATTCTTCTTCTTTTCGAGTAAATCCTCTCTGAACTGGTGATCTGATCGGCAGGTGTTCGAGGACCAGGTGAGAGGGATCGTGTGCTACAGGGACGACAAGGGGGAGCTCGTCTGCGAGGGCTACGACGAGGGCCCGAGGCTCGGAATGCGGCTGCCGGAGAAGGCCTGCTTTCCATGGTGAGTTGAACTGATCATCTGTTTCTGAATGTTTATTTTCTCCTCTGTGTGCTTCTACTTGGTAGGAGAAACCGAGAAAGAGGTATTTGTTGCCTGGTGGAAAATTCTTGTGTCTGATGATCAACCTGAAACTTACTCATTTTGTGGTGTGAGAACAGGCCTGTGGGAGTTCAGGTCACCGATTTCATCCGCCTCGCGACGCTTCGGGTTTTCGAGGACGGCGCCGACGACGGTCTTCTGCGCAAGAACGATCAGAAGTGGCAGCTCTGAAATGATCAAGAAGTGGGAGGGGGCACCGATCAAGTAAGAGCAATAATTGGAATAACCGGAAGCACAGCCATGTGTGCCAAATGCCCTGCTTAACTAGCAGTGATATTTTATTCTGCAAACAGCTTGGTTAATATCACCACAATCACTTCTGTTTTGCTTTTGTTGTGTGCTAGCATACGAATCAGTTATAAGATAGTGATGATCTTTTTATACAGAAACAGTTATAAAGGTTTCTGAAAGGGTGAGATCTTGATACTACTTGTGTCGACGATGAAAAGATAGATGGGGAGATCTGAATATCTGATCGCTGCAGCCAGCCCATTGCAATATGTGGCCTGTGACTGTGAGGTATCAGTATCATTCTCTGTTCTCACCGGACAGGGAGTTAAAGGCCTCTAGAAAGTGATTTTCTTTTCGTTAAAACAAAATCACAACAACATTGCAGTTAGCAAAATTACGTCGACCATGGAAACAAACAGAGAAGAAAAACTATGTTCATCTCTCTCTCTCTCGCTTTTTTTGAAATTAACCATGACTAGCGAATCAATCATCAACACTGATAATAGAGAGCCAAGTCGGTACAACTCTCTCGTGGGTGTGAAAGCTGGATGTTGTGTGCATGTCGCCATCATTGTGGACAATCCAGACAGTAGGATCTCCTCAACCTCTTGCTGTTGCTGCACGCCGTGTCATCACCAATTATCAGCTTCAGCGTTACAAAACTCAGTGGACTTCGTACCAACTTGGAACGCACGAACCACTTAGAAAATGGCAATATCTAGCCCCAACAGATCAGAAATTCAAAGATGTAAAAACTGCTGATTGATTGTACACTTCACAGATCCAAAAATTATCTGATAAAGTTGGATCATGACACGGTAGGATTTAACAGAACTTACTGAACATCTTGCAGAAATTAACGCAGTAACAGCTCAAGATTAACCTCTGAATTCTTGAGATCCCACGTAGTTTAGATGCCTTGGTCGTAGGGGAAGGAGGTGGCGGCGAGCCAGTCGTCGCCGTAGATGAACTTGTCGACGGCGAACTGGGCGGCCTCGTCGTAGCCCATCTCGTGGAACCCGGCCCAGCCCACGCGCCCGCCCGTGCCGGCGCCCGGGCCCTCGTTCCCGTACTCCCCGAAGTAGACCGTGTCGGCGCGGCCCGGCTCCGCGCCGGGCCAGCCCGTCCAGCCGTCGCGGTCCACGAGCGGGCCCAGGAAGGACTCGATGACCACGGCCCGCGCGTACGCGCCCCACGGCCGGCCGAGGAAGGTGCGGGTGCGGACGCCGCTGGCCAGCAGCTCCGGCGAGGCCTCCAAGGTGCAGTTGTGCACGGCGAAGCCCGTGTCCTGGTTCGGGTCCGCCCTGGACTGCGCCGTGAGCACGTTGGACTGGCCCGGGACCGGCGCGCCGGCCACGAGCGCGCACGCCTGGAGCACCGCGGCCGCGTTGCCGAAGAAGAGGTCCACCGTGCCGGAGAGGGCGCACTCGCGGTAGAACTGCCGGAAGGAGTGCGCGTAGAGCGCGTCCTGGTGGCCGTCGACGGCGCAGCGGTACGCCGCCGCCATGTCCGCGTTCACCCGCAGCGCCACCGCCTGCCCCCTCGCCGCGCCCGCCGTGTTGCGGAACGCGATGTCCCGCGCCAGGAACCCCTCGGCGGACACCCCTGCATGTTCATGCATGCACGTCTGATCAGTCGATCCCAGCCGTTTGATCGTCGGTCCCGCTCGTTAGGACCGGAAGAATGGTGTTTTTGTCCATGAGTTGTTGTCGAGCGAAGCTAGCTAGGCAGTGGGTTAAGAGTTAATAAGACCAGCCAACATTGTGACAGGTGACAGGCATGCAGGTCCATGGTGATGTTTCGGATTTTAGCTCGAGGAGCGAGCACAAACACATGCATGTGATGGATCAGTGGCATCCGACTCGACTCACGCACCTCTGGAATCTGGACCCGCATGCGCCCAAAAACGTAAATTTAGATAGATCTGCGTCAGACCAGATTCCTAGGTGATGCATTATCCGTGCATGCATCATGTCCTACACTTGACTATTCTATCGCTGCTCAGAGTCAGTGAGTGAGCCTCGGTTACGTTACGTGTACGTGAACAATGCCACAGTCAACAGACATCAGCAGCGTGCGTGCATGGCAACACGGAGCAACGTAGCGTGCGTGCGCACCGCGCTGACGCTGTGCAGGTAGAGTTGGTTAAGATGTAATGATAGGCGATGATTACCGACGGTGGCGGTGCGGAAGGTGGTCCAGCCGTCGGCGGCGCTGCGGCTGCCGGTGATGACCGTCACGTCTCGGCCCTCGCCGACCAGCGCGATGTTCGTCTTGTACGGGGGCACCTCCACGTTCTCCACGTACGTCCCGGCCTTCACGTGGATCACCGTCCTCGCCACGCTGTTGTTCGGCGCCGCGGCCACCGCTTCCCACACCGTGCGGAAGTTCCCCGTCCCGTCCTTCGCCACCGTGATCACCGTCTCGCCGCTGTCGCTGTTGCCGTTGTCGTCGTTGTCGTTGCGGCTGTTGTCGTCGTCGTTGTCGTTGCGGCTACTGTCGTCGTCCTCCCCATCGCTGTCTTCGTCGTCCTGGAGCAGGCGCCGGTTGTGATGGATGATCTTGGCCACCGTGGCTTGGAAGCTGGCCGCGGACCCTCCACCGCCGCTGCGGGCCACGAGGGAGAGCGAGTTGGAGACGTGCTCGTAGGCGTCGTCGAGGGAGGCGAGGAGGCCGTCCATCCGCGGGCCGGAGGCGCCGGCGAGGCCGTCGAGGCAGGTGGCCTTGTTAGTGAGCGCGGCCGAGAGGTGCGCGCGCACGGAGGGGAGGCCCTCGCCGGGGGACGCGAGCAGCGAGGCGGAGCGCGAGAGGGAGCTCAGCGTGGCGTCGTGGAGCTCGAGGCAGTCCTGCGCGGCGCCGCGCCGGAGCGGCGTTGTCGAGGACGACGGGGCCGACAGCGTGGAGGAGAGGACGGGGGAGAGGGAGGAGACGGCCGAGAGCGCGCCGCGGAGGGAGGCGAGCGCGACCGAGAGGATATTCGCGGGGAGGAGGGAGACGGTGATGGACGACGCCAGGAGATGGGCCGTGGCGGCGTCGAGGTGCACGGCGGCCGACGCGAGGCAGGACGCCGGGTGCGGGGTGGTGCTGCAGATGGCGTGGACTGTGGCCAGCGGGGCTAAGGCGGTCTTGGCGGCGTGGCCGTGGTGTTTCTGAGGGCGGCATTGGGCTGTGGTGGCAGTGGCGACGAGCACCACAAGGATGGAGATGAGGAGAGCTGGCGAGAGAGCAGCCATGCCGGGCGGGAAGAGTGTACGAGTATGTGGCAGTGAGCTAGAAATGGGTAGGCAGAGACATATATAAGTTTCACCGGAAAAAATAGTGCGCTATAGCGCGAAAATTGCTTTTGGAGGAGGCCGTTTTTTGAAAAGTTCAAAATTCCAAAATTTTCATATTTTTATATTTCAAAAAATTCTGAAAAAAATACAGACATACATGGAGGCATAACACATATATGTGTAAATTTTCAGGACGAAATACGTTGAAATGAAGGCTGTGCAAAAAAGACAAATTTATGGCCTTTTAACACATGATACTATTCATCCCAAAACTCCGTGAATTTGTTCCTTTTGCAGAGATCGCATCTCAAGGTATTTTATCCTGAAATTTTACACACATATCTATCACATCCTTGTATACTTGTACAATTTTTTCAGAATTTTTTGAAACCGAAAAATATGAATTTTGAAATTTTCAAAAAAAATGGCCTCCATGGAGGCCGAGCTCCAAAATGTCGTTCTCGCTATAGCGTTGCTAATAGCGTATTGAGAGTTATCTCGCTAAATATATTAGTGTATAATATCTCGCTAATAGCATGCTATAGCGCGATATATCACGCTATTAGCGTACTTTAAGGTCCGCACTATTTTGCTGTAGCGCGCTATGTTTTTCATTGGTAAGTTCTCATGGTTTGTGAGTTGTCCTTGCGCGAATGCTAACTCCAAGTCAGGGAAAATCACAATAGCTATGTTTCAGTCGAATGAATTTCGAAGTTGGGTCAGTCGATTTTGGTCGAAGGGAGAAACAGCCAGAGGGGAGGAAGAAACTCGTCGAAGGGGAGGAAGGAGCTCGCTGGACAGGCTACCCCAGTATCTATCTTAGGGTTTAGGGTGGGGGCGGTGGTGAACGGCGGTAGTGTGGGATTCGCCGGAGAAAAAACTCGATGCGAGGGGCCTAGAGGGATTGGCCGGGGCGGCGGAAGACCGATGGTGGGGAGTGGTTCCGAGGAGGACAGGCGGCTAGGGCTTTGGCTGATTGCCGGCCATGGACGGCAGCGATGGTCCCGGTGATGGTCCGTGGTGGCGGCTGGGGGGGGGGGGGGGAGATCGGGTGAGGAAGAAGAGGTGGAAGATGATGCCCTGGACGTTGGATCTTGATCCGACGGTTGAGATGAAATTGACTGACCACTGTAAAATTTTCAGTCGACATAAGTAGACACTCCCAGGGAAAATACCCGAAGTTTCTTCTAGTCTTTAGATCGACTTAATTGCACGTTGATACTTACCATAATTGAGGCAGTCTCAATGAATTGGTACCACTTTTCAAAATGTTAGGTTTCAGTCGGCTCAGTCAAGTCATATAACATGTAAGAAAAAATTCTATTTTTTTGCACAGATTTTAATGTAAAATCTTATGAGTATATCGTCAACTGAGACTTAGATTTAGCAAGATTTTCTTTAAAAAAAATACAAATTGGTAACAAGTTTGGGGTGCGCGGCTACAAATTGAGCTAAACTCTGTAGATATGTATAAACACTGAAACTGATCAATACCCCCCTTGCTTTGTATAGACATTGGAACTGACCAATACCCCCCTTGCTTTTTATTGAATAACCATGCAAATATTCCTTGTTTACGAAAAAACGGCCACCCGAAAAAACACGCCTATCAAGTTTCTTTTTCCTAATTTTTGCACATTTCGTTTTTACGTAGTTTTTGTGATAATGAGAAATTATGTTTAGCTCATATTAAAAAATGTTCAGCATATCGTATATTAAAAAAATGTTCATCACATCTTATATTAAAAAGTTCATTGTATATTTAAATAAGATCATTGTATATTGAAAAATTTCAATGTATATACAAAAATTGTTCAACATATATTATACTATATTGTTCGGTGTGTACTTACAAAAAATATCGCATACTAAAAAGTTCATTGTAAATTAAAAAAATGTTGATAATATTGAAAAAAGTACACTGTTTATTAAAAAGCTATGCAAAAAGAAATATATGATGTGATGAACATTTTCATAATATATTATACGCTATTTTACGATGAGATGAGCATTTTGTTTCATTATACAATACGCTGAATATTTGTGTAATATACGATGTGATGAACATTGCAAGTGATGAACATGTTAAAACAATTTCTATTCGATGAACTTTTTTAATATCCGATGAACGTAATTTCGTATATTATTACAAAACCTATATAAAAAGAAATGTGCAAAAGAAGAGGAAAACCCGAAGAATACCCAAGATCTAAAAAAAGATAAAAGAAATCCGAAACAAAAAACACATTAAAAAATGAACAGTCAAAAAAGGCCAGGACGTGTCTAAAGTATAAGAGTATAAAAATAAATATGCCTCTACTTTAACAGAAGCAAAGCATTGGCGTAGTGGTCACCGCGCGCACTCTGTTTTCGGTCCGTGTTGGTTTTATTTCTCTCATAGGACGTGTGTACCATGAGAGTATACGAATATTTAGGCCTCAACTGTAGCGGTTTGGTGGTCGGCACTCGAGCACCGCGTACAGTTGGCCCGGGTTCGAATCCTGGCGTATCCTACGTTTTGTAGGACCCTTTTTTCGCAAACAAAGGATATTTGCGTGATTAAGTTTGAATCAAGGTTTTTTCTCGCAAAAGGACAAGCACAGATGGGCCGGCATAGCAGCCCGGGATGCTACGGCCTGTTTTTTTTTCTTTTCTGTTCTTTTTTTTGTTTTTTTCGCATACAATGAGTTTTTTTGCAAAAAGACATGCCACGTCAGGCCCTGGCAGATGGACACCCCTATTTCTAGCTTAAACGAGCACATGGGAAGCCTCATGTCGGGAGGACCCTAGATAGGCCGGCTCAGCAGCGCGGGAGGCTACTGCCTGTTTTTTTTTCTTGTTCTTTCTTTCTTTTTGTAATTTTTTTATTATACACACATACACACACAAAAAAACACTCTTCAAAAACACATTTGAAAAATGTGAACGAGTATTTGAAAAATGTTGAATAAGTATTAAAAAATGTTGAACAAGTATTTGAAAATATTAAATAAGTATTAAAAATGATATTGAATAAGTATTGAAAATTGTTGAATGAGTATTTGAAAAATATTGAACAAGTATTTGAAAATGTTGAATAAGTATTAAAAATATTGAACAGGTATTTGAAAATGTAGAGCATGTATTTGAAAAATGTTGAATAAATATTAGAATATTGAACAAGTATTTTGAAAATGTTGAATAAGCTTTCACACAATGTTGAACTGTATACAAAAAATGTTTTTGACATATATGAAAATATAGAGTGAAAACGAAAACAAACATAAGAAAAAACAAAAAAATGGAGAAGAAAAAAAACAAAAATGGAGAAGAAACAGGGAAAACCACGACTCATTTGGACTTAAGTTGTCTCATCCTACTACAATGTCACCAATCGAAGGTTGTTCTAGAGGTCAGATGTCGTTGCTCGAAAGCTGGAGACCGGGGTTAGATTTCATGGCGCGCTCTATATTTTTTTCGCATTTTTCCTTTTACTGTGCATGTGCGGGAATGGCCCGGCCCGATTAATCCTCTTTCAGCTCGCTTAAGGCCAGAAATAGCTCTCGCGCTGACAGACGGGCCCCACCGATCAGTTTCAGCGTCAATACGTGCTTATACGGAGTTTAGATCGATTTATAGACGCACGGCCCAGACTTGGTACTGACTTGCAATTTTTTTTAAAGTGGTGCCAACTCGTTGAGACTTTCTTAATTGTGTTATCAATGTGCAAAGAACTCTGTTTGGTTGGTTACTAGGGAATCTATCCCCTAGAGTGTGTTTGGCAGCTTGAGGGATTGGGAATGAGTTTATGATGGGAAGTTTGTGAAGGGATTAGATTTGGGAAGTAGACTATTAGTCCTAATCCCATGTTTGGTGGGTGGTGGGAATTCAAAAGGGAGTTATTTTCTTGTATTCGGTTCACGGGTAATGAGTGTTGTGCCCGTGGGATTTCCCTCCTTCCGTTTGCCTCCTCGGCAGCGGGATGTGTTGAGATCCCCGGTGCTTTGGCCCTGGCTTGTAGATGGTTAGGTTTAGTTTTTCATGGCGGCGCGGCTTTCATGGCGGCAGCGGCGCCTCCCAGCGAATAAATTTGTCTCGACTTGCCTCATCTTGGCGATGCTCTCAATGGCGGCACCAACGAGTCGATGGCTCGTGTCCCTCATTGCTCTTCTAGATCGACGAGGCTAGGTTTTCCAGGTTTGGGCCTACAGTTGCAGTTTCTTTCAAGGACGACGACGACGACCTGTGTGAGAGGATAGAGATGTTCTGGTGTAGGGTTTGCGGATGGCGGCAGGCGGCAGGCAATTTTGCTGGTCTTCCTCGTCTTCCTCGAGTGACGACGGCGATGGTGAAGTTCGGGGAGTGGCATGGGGATGTGCCCTGGCCGACGTGCCACATTGGAAATAGTTCTGTCGTTCGCGGCGAACATGTTCTTCAGCTCACAAAGCGGTTGTTGTCCCTCTTCTTCGGATTTGGGTATGATGGACCTTGTAAGTGCATCTAGTGCCACCCCTAGTTGGTTTTGGAGTATTGACGACAAACCTGGTTGAGGGACTAATGTGTTTGTGAGAATTGCAGGATAAAACAGGTAGTAGTCCCTCATTGATTCGGTTTACCTACCGGAGATGACCCCTAAAAATGTATGAAGACATTGAAGACAATGGTGGTATGTGAAGATGTTCACATTGAATACTATGACAAGAAAAGACATCGCGTGAAGACTATGGAGCGCGAAGACTTAGTTGTTTCGTTGTTTCCTTTCTTCTTTGTTGAGTCGTAGGAACCACCTACTGTTAAGTGGGGTCCCAATGAACAAAGTCAGAGTGACTGAAGTGATGCTCAACCAAATCCTATGTCTTCGAGCGAAGACAATGAGAGCAAACCTTATCCAGAGTTGGATGAGTCAGCTTTACTTGTAGCCCAAGTCAACCTGCCGCGTGTGTTTGAAATCTGACGTTGGAACACGTGTCAGTTCCTTAGTGACCCAGGGTCATTTCGGACAAATCAGGTCGGGTTGCCTAGTGGCTATAAATAGCCCACCCCCTACACCATAAATTGGTGGCTGCTCAGAGTTAGTGCACGGCTTTTGTCGTTTGAGAGCAACCCACCTCCGAAGCTTTTGAGAGAGAGAAATCCTTGCGAGGACAAAGCCCAAACACCCAGAGCCAAAGAGTGTTAGGCATCACTGAAGTCTTTCTGTCCGCGTGACCTGAAGACTTGTTACACTTGAGGACTGTGAATCCTCCAGCCGGTTAGGCGTCGCATTCTGAGCATCCAAGAATCATTGTGGATCACCGGTGAACGAAGTCTGTGAAGGTTTGGAAGTCTACCTTGAAGACTTACCAGAGTGATTGGGCGAGGACTAGGTGTCCTTAGCTCAAGGGGAATAAGGTGAAGACACGGTCTTCTGAGTTAAATCTCAGCCTCCCTAACCAGACGTACAGTTTTCACAGCAACTGGAACTGGTCCAACAAATCATTTTTCCTCACCAAGTGACTGGTTCTATCCTCTCCCTCTCCTTACTTACAGTTTGTCTTCGTGAAGTCATTGCCTGCTTGCACTACCTGTTTGACTTCACTGTGTGACTACTTTCGTTGTTTGGCTTCATACTATCTTCCATCCTGATCTTTACTACCTAGCTGCTATTAGTCTTCGTGCTTACACTTCATTGAATACTTGACTATGGCTTGCTTAGTGTAGTCTACCTTCCGCTGCATACCAATAGGTTCATTTCTATTGTCTGTCTTCGAAACTTTCATGTTTTGAAGACTTTCATAAAAATCACCTATTCACCCCCTCTAGTCGATAACTAGCACTTTCAATTGATATCAGAGCAAGGTACTCCCTTTGTTCTGTGTGATTCAGTTTAACCACCTGGAGTTTTAGCTATGTCGACTGCAGGGATAATCAAAGTCTCCGCTGTGTGCCCCGTCTTCGATGGAACTGAATATCCCTAGTGTAAGAATAAGATGCACATGCATCTTGAAGCCATTGATATCGACCTATGGTATGTCGTTAAGAATGGTGTTCCCAAGACTGGTGAAGGTGTCATCCCTGCTGATGTCAAGAAGTTCATTCAACTGGATTCTACTGCCAAGAACATCATCTGTGGTCATCTGACCAAAGGACAGTATGGCCGTGTGAGTGCTCTGGAAACGTCGAAGCTAGTCTGGGACTGGCTCTCCAAGGTCAACGAAGGCATCTCAACCCAGAGAGATCAAAGGATCAGTGTTCTTCGCAACCTCTTCAATCGCTTCAAAAGAAACGACAATGAGAATGTCCAGCTCACGTTTGATCGCCTCACTGACATCGCAAATGAGCTTCGTGCTCTCGGCGCCACTGAGATCACCAAGCATGAAATCGTCAAGACACTGCTGAGATCACTTGACAGCTTGTTCGACACCCTTGCCCTGATGATACAAGAACGCCCTGACTTCAAGACACTCGATCCGTCTGACATACTTGAGAGGCTCAACACACATGAGTTCCAGCTATCTGAGAAAAGAGATATCTATGGTCCCAACTATGGCCGAACTCGCGATTTGAAGGCAAAAGCTGTTTCCTCATCTGAAGAAGAATCTGACTGTAGTTCTAGTGATCCTAAAGACATTGGAAAGGAGCTTGCTATGCTTGTGAAGAAGTTCCAGAATTTCACTAAGAAGAAGGGCTTCAAAAAGTCTTCACGATCCAGCTCAAGAAATGATGAAGCTTCCACTCATGACTACAAGAAGAGAACATGTCACAAGTGCAAGAAACCTGGACACTACATCTCTGAGTGTCCACAGTGGGACAACGAGAACAAGAAGAAGAAGAAGAAGAAGAAGAAGAAGAAGAAGAAGAAGAAGAAGAAGAAGAAGAAGAAGAAGAAGAAGAAGAAGAAGAAGAAGAAGAGCAAGTAATATGATTCTGATGACAAGAAGAAGAAATCCTCAAAGTCTTCTTCCAAGTCCTCGTCCAAGTCTTCATCTCATAAGAAGAGCTCATCTGGCAAGGCTCGTGCTTTTGTTGGCAAGGAGATGGATTCAGAGGAGGAGTCTGCTTCTGAGGAGGCGGAAGTGGGGTCTGAGGAGGAGTCCGACCCTGGCGTTGCAAGTCTGGCTCTAGCTACAGCCTATGTTGCCAAGTCCATCTTCAACAGTGAAGACAATAGCCCCGTCACCAATGCTGATGCTAATGACAAGGACGACTCTGCTCCCACCTACTGCTTCATGGCACGTGGTGCCAAGGTAAAATCACGCGATGCTTACTTTCAAACATCAAGTGAAGATGACTCTGATTGTGAATCCAAACCCAGCTACAAAACACTTGCTAAAATTGCAACTGAACAACAAAAAGCTATGGAACACACTAAAAATTGTTAGACAAAAGCGATGACCTGTTGGACGCGGAAATGACCCGATCTCAGTCCTTAATTGAAGACATAAAAAATCTTCATGTTAAGTACCAGGAACTTGAAAGTCATCATGAAACGCTCTCAACCACTCATGAAAAGCTTTCCTATGATTATCTTCAAAGGAAGCAAGAGCTTGAGAAATTTAGAGCGGTTCGTGAAGATCTTCAAAAAGAGAATGAGTCACTTCGCGCTCAACAGATCAGCCCCGCTCAGGAAGGATTTGAACCACCATGTCTAAAATGCCTTGAGCGTGATAACGCTACTTCTGTTGCTGAATGTTCTACTGCTACTACTGTTGAAATATCTTCAACTGTTGATGTGGTGACTAACCCCTCTGCTGAGGATACCACTACTATTGCTGATGAAAATGCTAGGTTGAAGACATTGCTTGAAACAGGGATGTACAAAAGTCTCAAAGGGCATCAGACACTGTGCGATGTCCTCACAAAAGCAGATTCTGAACCAAAACCCTAGGAAAGAGGGTGTTAGTTTCGAGAGGAAAATGAATGATGATGGCTCCTACTGGAAGCCTAAGCAGTACCCCAAAACCACATGGGTTGCTGCAAAGGGACCTTCAGTGGATCCATCCACTTTATCTGGCTTCACTTGTGCTAACCCAGTTATCATTGATGAATCCTTTGATGCAAACTATAAACTGTTTAAGAATCAGAATGGTGAAGTGTTTGCCAGGTATATTGGTACTAACTGCAGGAATGGGCCACCTATGAAGAAGATCCGGGTCCCCAAAAGTTGTCTTGCGAATCTTCCTGTGAATGTCATCATGAGACCACCTGGAAAGAAGACAAATCCCAGACCAAAAGCTTCATATGGTCCAAAGGCTTCATACAGATACAGGACTCACCCAAGTCACCCTAACGCCAATGTTTTGCAGGGAAATCATACTCAGATGTATGAATATGAGTGTGTTTCTTCAAACCGCTATGTTCATAAGACCAAGAATTTTTCTGCTTATTCGTATGTGTACTATTCACCTCCTGCAAGGCTATTTGCTAGGGCTTCAAAGCCGAAGTTCTCAGATGTTGCACTTAGACTCATTGCTTCTAAGACACCCCTGAAGATGTGGGTGGTTAAGAAGAATTAACTTTCTTTTGCAGGGAAAGGTCTTCAGCCGAAAATCAAAGGCGTCTGATGCTAATGCTGGGGACCTAAAACATCTTGTAGGGCGCAAGATCGAATGCCCAAATGGTCTTACTATGTATTTTGCTCCTGAATCGCTTGCCAATCATCCTATCAGTCCTAATCTTGATCTGAGCTTTGATAATCCTCTTGTGCGTCAAATGTTTATGCTTCACAATACTCTTGGTGAAGCCTATCCCTAAGCTGCATCAGTAGGGTATGACACGTCATGCTTCAGAATGGATTATGGACAACGGATGCACTAATCATATGACTGGTGATCGAAGTCTTCTCATGGACTCAACCTTACGTCCATCGACAAGAGTCACATCACATTTCTCGACCTTTGGGAAAAGCAAGGTATTGGGTCTAGGTAGAGTTGCAATCTCAAAGGATCAGCACATGGATAAAGTGATGCTTGTTGAATCCCTTGGTTTCAACTTAATGTTTGTCTCAATGCTTTGTGACTTGAACATGATTGTGATATTTGGAAAATATCGTTGCCTTGTACTAATGGAATCTGACAAGTCTCTAGTCTTTGAAGGGTATCGGAAAGATGATCTGTACATGGTAGATTTCTCATCAGGACCACAACATGTCGTATGTCTTCTAGCAAAAGCTTCAGAGTGCTGGCTCTGGCATCGGAGGCTAGGGCAAGCTGGCATGAGGAACTTACACACTCTCGCAAAGAAGAAGCATGTCATAGGCATCGAGGGCGTCAAGTTCAAGAAGGATCACTTGTGCGGTGCCTGCGAAGCTGGAAAGATGACAAGGGCCAAGCATCCCTCGAAGACAATAATGACGACATCTCAACCCTTCGAGCTGCTACACATGGACTTATTTGGCCCTATTCACTACTCTACTCTCACTACTACTGCTTGTCTCTATGGCCTCATCATTGTTGATGATTATTCAAGATATACGTGGGTGCATATAATTCTCTACAAGACTGAAGTGCGGGATGTCTTCAGACGCTTCGCCAATCGGGCCATGAATAACTATGGCGTCAAGATCAAGCACATCAGAAGTGACAACAGCACAGAGTTCAAGAACACCGGCCTCGACCTTTACCTGGATACGTTGGGCATCACTCATGAGTTCTCAGCTCCGTACACACCTCAGCGGAATGGCATCGTGGAGCGCAAGAACAGAACACTCATTGAGATGGCACGAACGATGCTAGATGAATACAAGACTCCAAGAAAGTTCTGGCCTGAAGCTATTGATACTGCATGCCATGTCATCAACTATGTTTATCTTCACAAGCTTCTGAAGAAGACATATTGAAAGTGCTAGTTATCGACTACATGCGGGGGGTGAATAGGCGATTTTTATGAAAGTCTTCAAAACGCGGAAGTTTCAAAGATAAACAATAGAAATGACCTAATTGATATGCAGCGGAAGATAAACTACAACAAGCAAACCATAGTCAAGTATGCAATAATGTGAAAGTACAAAGACTAATAGCAGCTTAGTAGTAAGGATCAGGATGGAAGATAGTATGAAGCCAACCAACGATAGTAGTCAAGCAATGAAGTCAAACAGATACGACAAATAGGAAATGACTTCATGAAGACAAACTATAAGTAAAGGGAGGGAGAGGATAGAACCAGTCACTTGTTGAAGACACAGGATTTGTTGGACCAGTTCCAGTTGCTGTGACAACTGTACGTCTGGTTAGGGAGGCTGAGATTCAACTCAGAAGACCGCGTCTTCACCTTATTCCCCTTGAGCTAAGGACACACAGTTCTCGCCCAATCACTCTGGTAAGTCTTCAAGGTAGACTTCCGAACCTTCACAGACTTCGTTCACCGGCGATCCACAATGACTCTTGGATGCTCGAGCGCGACGCCTAACCGGTGGAGGATTCACAGTCCTCAAGTGTAATAAGTCTTCAGTCACGCAGAGAAAGACTTCATGATGCCTAACACTCTTTGGCTCGGGTGTTTGGGCTTTGTCCTCACAAGGATTTCTCTCTCAAAGGCTTCGAGGTGGGTTGCTCTCAAACGACAAAAGCCGTGCACTAACTCTGAGCAGCCACCAATTTATCGTGTAGGGGGTGGGCTATTTATAGCCACTAGGCAACCCGACCTGATATGTCCGAAATGACCCTGGGTCGCTAAGGAACTGCCACGTGTTCCAACGGTCAGATTTCAAACACACACGACAACTTTACTTGGGCTACAAGCAAAGCTGACTCATCTAGCTCTGGATAAGATTTGCTCTCATTGTCTTCGCTTGAAGACATAGGATTTGGGTTGAGCATTCCTTCATTCATTCTGACTTTGTTCACTTGGACCCCACTTAACAGTACGGTGGTTCCTATGACTCAACAAAGAAGAAAAAGGAAACAACGAACCGACACAGTCTTCGCGCTCCATAGTCTTCACTCAATGTCTTCTCATTTCATAGTCTTCAAGGAGAATATCTTCACATACCACCATTGTTGTCAATGTCTTCATACATTTTTAGGGGTCATCTCTGGTAGGTAAACCGAATCAATGAGGGACACTACGTGTTATCCTGCAATTCTGACAAACGCATTAGTCCCTCAACCAAATTTGTCGTCAATACTCCAAAACCAACTAGGGGTGGCACTAGATGCACTTACAATCTCCCCCTTTTTGGTGATTGATGACAAACTGGTTGAAGTTTTCAACGGGGATAAAGTATGTGAAATTGTAAAGGATAGGGTATTGTCTTCATAAGTGGTAAAGGCTCCCCCTGAAGATGTGCATATAAGTAATTTGCTTTTGGAATGCAAATGCACATGGCAGGTTGTACTTGTGGAGATCCTCTTCAACTTATGAAGATAATTCATCACGCATGAAATGATATAACTAAGAGAATGACATGCATAATGAAAAATGGACGTCTGCAGAATGATCTAAGTGCGGAAGTTATCATCGCACATGCAGAATTTATCATCGCATCACGTAAAAGCAAATAAGTAGCGACGACCATCGAGTTTAAGTGTTACAACTCAAGGAACCAAATGTATCAAAAGCGAGAGTTGTAAACACTAGGCAAAATATAAAGCAACCGCCCATATGAACCCGCTTGAAGACTATCAAACTCATATGCTTCTCCCCTTTTGTCAAGAAGGACCAAAAGGTTTGAAGACATAGAGCATCTACTCGCTCCCATGAGGAGTAGGTGAAGCAGCAGGGTTGTCGTTGTTGTTTGGCGTAGAGCGAACTTGGTGCAGTGTTGATGCGTGCAGAAGTAGGGGCGGTGAAGTAGCATCGTCTTCATCATCGATCACTTTGGCATTCACAGTTGCCGCGGAGGAAGAATAGTCAGAGTCTTCAAAGGATGGAGTTCGATGTAGGACAGCATTCCGTGGAGGACTGGAGTCAAACTTGAATCTTTCAGTGAAGCCATCGTCTTGAAGATCTGCTTCAGCACTGAGCAGCGTCAAACTCTTCCATGATCGCCGACAGGTCTCGTGAGTGACAAAAGCATTCTTGGTGGCAAGATTTCGAATGCGATTGACGTCCACCAAGAGGCTTTACATCTGTCGCTTGAGCCATAAGTGATGCTTGTCTTGTTTCTGATGCAGTGCCACAAGAAGTTCTCGGTCATTTAGGACGCGAGAGCGCTTCTTAGGCCTTTGGGCAATTGTGCTCTCAGTAGCTTCAGTTTGCGCACGGTTCCCAGCCATTGGATAGACACGAGTTACTGCTTGGACTCCTTCCATGGGTTGAGTGAAGCTTTGGTGATCAGCATTTTGAAGACAAAGAGGCTTCTTGGCAGGCTCAGGGTATATGGCTTCAACTGACATATCAACCTCTGGAAGAAAGATCAGATGATTGCGAGCAGAGGGCTGATAGTTGATAGCAGAGTGTAGCTTGATGAGGCGCATGACCCATGGAGCATAGAATTTTAGGCCAAAAAGGTCGATCCAGACGCAGCCGGTTGCGGATGAAGAATTCTTGTGTATTGAAGTCGATGCCATTGAGGATGTAAAGACCAATGTCTTCATGGCTCCTTCAAGTTTTGCAAATGATGAATGCCCTTTGATAGGCCATAGAGTTCACCGATGATGTGATATATTGTGCGAGGAAGATACTCAAGGTCATCAACAAAGAACTCCTTTGGGTATTCAGCGTCAGGTGGCAAAGGCTTCATCATGCTCAACATCTCGCTCATGTTGGGCTCTGGCTTATGGAAGATGCTCTCCAGTGCATTGCGGTGGAGTTGACAATCAGGTTTGAACAGCTCTCCGGGAGTGGGTAGGCCTGTAAGCTCAATGACGTCAAGAGCTTTGGCTTCATGATGAACATTTCCTGTCATCCACTCGAGAACCCATGTCTTTGTATCCCTGTAGTAGCCGCGAATGTGGAGGGTAGCATAGAATTGAAGCAAAAGTTCCTCATTCCAATGTTCTTTGTCTGTCACAAAGCTGAGCAGACCTGCATCACGAAAGCAGTCAAGTGCTTCTTCTAAGCATGGCAGTCCAGCAATGGCTTCAGTGTCGAGGCGCATATGAGGGAAAATGCGCCCTTGATCATACAGAACGCAGGAGTAATAGCTTCGCTGCTGATAGCTCCAGAAACGATCTGATGATATTCTTGGCCTTGAGTAGGGGTTCTTTGCTCTGTCAAAGAAGGTGTTGTGGGCTTTGAAGCCATTTGCATTGAAGGACCCTGTAGAGGTGGTAGTACACAGGAACCTTAGCGTCTTGGCTTTGGTTTCGGACCGAGGCCTATGCTCAACATGATAATCAAACCGAGGACCAGAGGCATTAGGCGGAGGGACGAGAACGGCCATTTGATGGTGATCGGTGACCATAGTTGTATGCTTGCTCAATTGTATGGGGCCTTGGTGGCGGAACAGAGCGATGGCAACAACAGAGCGTCCAGTTGCACAACAGATGCTTCAGAGCAGTTGCATCATTGGCTTCGGCACATTGGTTGGTGCAGACTCACATTTGCTTCAGCCATGACTATGTCATTGGCTTCATTTGTGTTGGTGGTGGCAGCCTCAAGATTTTCAACCTCCACTTGATGAGCTGGAGGGTCGGGCATCGCACGCTCACTTGAGGAACAGCTTCTTCAAGAATGGGGGAGTAGGGACACGTTCTTCTTCTTGGTTGTCATCGGTCGATGTACTGGATTGTCTTCAGCAGCTTTGGCTTTAGACACGGAGACATTCACAGTCGGAGTGGCTTCTGGAAACACTTGACGTGCAACAGATTGGTGGTGCACTTCTCCTTCTGGAACGCTCGAAAGAGGGACTTGAGGCCTTGGTCCTTTGCGAAGCCTGCGTAATGCTGGCGACGCCTTTGGAGATGGAGTTGGCTGGGCCTCAAAGTCAGCCTCTTCTTCTTGCACATGTGGTGTGACTTGTTGTTGTTGGGGAGTACTGGGAGTCTTGTTGTTGTGGGTGATCAGCCCATGATGCATCTGAGCAATTGGCGCCGAGGGCGACCAATCTTGATGAGTTCGCTGTTCGTGAGAACATGCGATGATACCAAGTTGTGTTCGATCTGAGGAAGAACTACATCATCTTCAACATTGTCATTGTGACCAATGTCTTCAGCAGTGGTGGGATCAACTGCTGGAATGTCTTCAGCTTCATGAGCCTCTGTGGAAGCAGGCTCATGAACTATCATCCGTCGTTCTTGGTGTTCAGATGCAGGGCGAACCATTGAGATAGGTTCAACAACTAAGGGCTCTGTGGGAGCAGCCCGATTCTTCTTGGTTTTGCGCTTCTTCTTGGAGGGAGCAACATTAGAGGCTTCAGGAATTTTCCTTTTTCTGGCTTCAGCCTCGGCAGTCCTCGTCTTCTTCAGTTCTGAAGCGGTTGACCTGACCTTTGGCTTCGAGCCTGTCATGCTGCTTGGGAAGACTATGCGAGGTTCTTCCTGCCTTGAAGGTGCAGTTTGGTCAGTTGATGGCCTCTTCTTCTTTGCATCCATTCTGGGGTCAATGCCAGGATGACCAAGAGCCTTGCGCTTCTCAGCCTCATTGTAGGCTTGCACACACTTGTCAGCCAGACTCTTCATGCGCTCACGAGAGCCTTTAGCTTCTTTGCGCTTCTTGAGAAAGGCTTCTTTGAGCTCGTGCAGCATGATCTTGAAGTTTTTGACATCTTGCACGCTGAGCTCTGCCACATGCTTCTTGAACTGAGCTTTCTCATAGTCGATCTTGTGCTTCAGTTCAATGATGCGCTGAGCAAGAGCTAGCTCAGAAGCAATGGCGCCATTGAAGGAGACGCTGAGGCCAATGGGAAGTTGCAGATCTTCAAAGCTGAGATTTGGGGTGTCAAACCACTCATCAATGAAGTTATGGATGATTGCCACATCAAAGAGAGGCAAATCATTGAAGATCTCTGCTTCTTCCTTGCTCTTGATCAGTTGCTCAAGAGCATCATCTGCAAGATCTTCATCGCTGGATAGATCAATGTGCTCTTCTCACGGAATGGCAGCAGGAGTCAATGTCTGATCAGTATTTTTGACGATTTTCTTTTTCTTCTCCGTCTTCTTGGAGATACGTGATAGATCTTCAAACTGCACGCTGTCTTCAGGAGGTGCAGTGGCCAGTGGCTTCGTACGTGAAGCATTTGGAGGAGGAGCTGATCTTGAAGCCTTAGCCTTCTTTGGCTTCTGCGGCTTTGGAGTAGGAGTTGGGGCTTCATCAGTGTCAGTATCATCATCAAAATGATCCACTTTGGCACCTTGGACTGAGATGTGAGTGATGAGGCCATCAAGGTTGTAGAACGGACCGATAACATTGGGTTCTGCATCACGTGAGCCGTCAGCACGGGGAGCAGAGGGACCAGGGTTGAAGTCTAATCCCAATGACTTCTTGTTTTCCTTGGCCGATGCCTTTGCATGCTGGAAGTTGCGCTTGAAGAGATTATCGTCACGACACCAGAGCAATGACGATGGGTCAGCATTTTCAGGCTGAGGTCCACGGACCATACAAGGATAGAAACCCTGTGCCATAGCTTCAGCTCTGTTCTTGGGTGGAAGGCCTCGAAAGAGAATATCACCCCAAGGACTTTTGATAGCATTCTTCTCAGCGTATTCCTGGGTCACGAACTTGTATTTGAACCATTGTTCAGCCCAATATCGTCGAATCCATTGGATTCGTGTCTTGCGCTGATTATAATTCTCTTCAGGATCTGTCTTGTAAAGCTCTGAGAGGTCATCAGGCAAATCTCTTGATGTTCCCCCATGACGCTGTCCCGCCACCCTTCCTCATCGATTTCTCTGCAGCCATGAACTTCAAACTGAATGGCTTCAACACGCTCAAAGGCTTCAAAGGCTTTCGCTTGCTGGACAAACAGAACGGCTTCGGAGAGTTAATGTGATGTTGTAAGAATTCTGCAAACGAATGCCGACTATGAGAACCAAGGATTCTCCCACGGACATGTACTGTGACAGCATTAGAGATGCGAGGGAAGGGAAGAGGTCATATGCATTCTCGTAAGATTTTGAAGATAAATCAGTTTGAAGACATTGACCTCATGATGCGAAGACATTCACTTATATGTTGAGAGTTGGTTCCGATTTGTACGAATCCGTGAATAAGTACAAGTGAGGAATCTAACTAGATATGAAGCTTAAGTGAATATACTAGGCAGTATGAGATGCATGAATAGATCTAACATTGTATAGGCGAAACCAATTTTGGTAAATAGGATGAATCTTTGAGGATCAAAAAGATGGTAAAAATAGAGTTGTATTTACCACACGAAGAACTGCTAGATGGGATGAGTAGGAGAACGAGCAGTTCAATCCTCCGTGCCCTAACTTGGCGACGGAGGACACCTACGGCGGCGGCGGAGAGGACGATGTCCGCGGCCGGCGTGAGGACGGCGTCGGAGAAGTCGCGGCAGCTAAGCGCTTCGTCGCCGGTGTCGCGAGAGCTAGCGGTGGCGCTAGGGTTTTGACGAGGTGGAGAGGTGGAAGAAGGTTTTCTTTACCGCAGGGGACATGTATTTATAAGGAAGTGTGCGGCACAGCGCAATTACTCAGGTGCCCCTGGCGGTTCACATCTGAGGGGCACGTGGCAAGCATGCAACATACACAGAGTTGTCCCACGTTCCCACGCCCGCCAGGTTTGTTGGATGGTCGTTCCGGCTTCTCCGGATTTCAAACAATAAGGATGAATCATTTAAAACAGACTTAATGTTTGTCTCTGTGTCTTCTGCTGACAAGGACGCAGAGAAGACATTCGACAGTTTCAATAGAATGCATATGATTTGGACAGATAGAGTTTGAGATAGAAAGCATATAGAGATTAGGGTCCGATCATATTCACTTAGTTCAAAAGATTCAACTAGGAAGACATAGATATAAGTGAATGCTGTAGAGGACAGAACACTAGTATATATATATCAGAAAGCAATCAAATCAACATAGTGAAGAAAATCATGAAGGTAAGTTGAAATTTGAAGACAAACCAAATGCGAAGACATAGCAAAAATAACGCCATGAGTGAAACACTTCAAATAGAGAAATTTGGTGGTGGCGTTACCCACCGTATAGGAAGTATTAGACCCAGACACGATGCACAATTATCGTGGCGCTCCGAAGTCAAATTCCACGTTAATGTATTCACACTCAGAATGTAAGTCTTCATTGATTGAAGATATACTTTACTCCGTGTGTTGCACATCTAAGTCATCAACATGCATAAGTGTTAGGATGTGTGCACGATCACGGACATTTGAGGATTCCAAGATATTTAGCTCACACCGTAACTTGCAAAACCTTTTCTCATCCAAGGGCTTTGTGAAGATATTTGCGATTGCTCTTGTTGTTGACGTGAATGATGTCAATATCTTTCTTCATGACATGATCTCGAGAAAGTGATGACGAATTTGAATGTGCTTTGTCTTCGAGTCTTGGACTGGATTGTTGGCAATCTTGATGGCGCTTTCGTTGTCGCAGAAGAGAGGTACTTGTTTCAGATTGATGCCATAGTCCTTGAGAGTTTGCTTCATCCATAGAAGCTGAGCGCAGCAAGATCCAAAGACAATGTACTCAGATTCAGCAGATTGAGAGTGATACAGTTCGCTTCTTTGAAGACCAATAGACAAGTGATCGTGCTGAAAGTGACATGTGTCCGATGTAGACTTGCGATCCACCTTGTCACCAAAGATAATCAGCATCCGAGTATCCAACCGGATCAAATTCGAGCCCTTTGGATACCATAATCCGAGTGTTGGGGTGTGAGCCAAATATCAAGAATTCGCTTCACAGCTAAGTGATGTGATTCCTTTGGTGCCGCTTGGAATCGAGCACACATGCAAACACTAAGCATAATATCTGTCCTAGATGCACATAGGTAAAGTAAGGAACCAATCATGGAGCGGTATACCTTTTGATCAAATTCTTTACCATTGTCGTCGGGACCCGATGGTGTTTATCGGCATTGGCGTCGTGTAACCTTTGCAATCTTGCATTCCAAACTTCTTCGACAATCTTTGAGGTGTTTTTCTTGAGATATGAAGATGCCATTCCTTTGTTGATTTAATTTGAAGACCAAGGAAGAACTTCAGCTCACCCATCATGGACATCGATATTGCTCTTGCATCATGTATCCAAACTCATCACTATACTTCGATTGGTGCAGCCAAGATAATGTCATCCACATATACTTGGCACACAAATAGTTCACCATCATATGTCTTTGTGAAGAGTGTGGGATCGAGGATCCAGGTTTGAAGCCTTTGCTTCTTGAAGTCTTTGATCGTATCATACCAAGCGCGAGGAGCTTGTTTGAGGTCATACAGTGCTTTGTTTAGCTTGTACACCATATCAGGATGTTTTGGATCTTCAAAGCCAGGTGGTTGAGCGACGTATACTTCTTCTTAAATTTTGCCGTTGAGAAATGCACTCTTCACATCCATTTGATATAGCAAGATGTTGTGGTGGTTAGCATAGGCTAGCAGTATGCGAATAGCTTCAAGCCTAGCCACAGGAGCAAATGTTTCATCAAGTCAATTCCTTCAACTTGAGTATATCCTTGAGCCACAAGGCGTGCTTTGTTTCGACGACTTGACCATGCTCATCTTGCTTGTTTCGATATATCCATTTTGTGCCAATAATGTTATGCTTGCGAGGGTCAGGACGTTTGACAAGTTACCAAACATTGTTCAGCTTGAACTATTGAAGTTCTTCTTGCATAGCTTGTATCCATTCAAGTTCCATAAAGGCCTCAGCAACTTTCTTGGGTTCTGATATTGACACAAAAGAAAGTGCCCACAGAAATTTGCTAACTGTGTTGCTCTTGAGCGAGTAAGTGGACCAGGTGCATTGATGCTATCAATTATCTTCTCAATTTGTACTTCATTTGCAACTCGAGGATGAACTGGACGAAGACCTTGCTCTTGCCGATCATTGTCATCATTGGGAGAATTGTCTTGATCGAGCATTGTCTTGATTGGTTAGGTGCGAAATGATAAGTTCCTCTTCAGGCTGTGCTTCAAAAGGCATGATTTCACCAGTTCCCATCAGCTTGATAGATTCGCTGGACTGAGCTTCATCTAGCGTACTTAGCAGGAGCTCTCTTTGTGAACCATTGGTTTCATCAAATCGCACGTCCACAGTTTCGACGATTTTGTAGAGATAGAGGTTGAAGACTCTGTAAGAGTGCGAGTCCTTTCCGTAATCGAGCATGAAGCCTTCGTGAGCTTTAGGTGCAAATTTTGACTTGTGATGGGGATCCTTGATCCAGCACCTAGCTCCAAATACTCTGAAGTAGCTGACATTTGGCTTCTTGCCAGTAAGGAGCTCATAGGATGTTTTGTTCAGAAGCTTATGGATGTAAACACGGTTGATGACGTGACATGTTGTATCAATAGCTTCAGGCCAGAACTTCCTTGGTGTCTTGTACTCGTCGAGCATTGTTCGAGCCATCTCAATGAGGGTTCTGTTCTTGCGCTCTACGATGCCATTTTGCTGAGGTGTGTATGGAGCAGAAAACTCATGAGTGATTCCCATTGTATCCAGATAAAGATCAAGTCCGGTGTTCTTGAACTCAGTGCCGTTGTCACTTCTAATATGCTTGACCTTGACGCCATAATTGTTCATGGCTCGATTGGCGAAGCGTCTGAAGACATCTTGCACTTCAGTCTTGTAGAGAATTATGTGCACCCATGTATATCTTGAGTAGTCATCAACAATGACGAAGCCATAGAGACAAGCAGTTGTTGTGAGGGTAGAGTAGTGAGTAGGGCCAAATAAGTCCATGTGTAACAGCTCGAAGGGTTGAAATGTCGTCATGATTGTCTTCGAGGGGTGCTTTGCCCTAGTCATCTTTCCAGCTTCGCAGGCACCACACAAATGATCCTTCTTGAACTTGACACCCTCGATGCCTATGACATGCTTCTTCTTGGCGAGTGTGTGTAAGTTCCTCATGCCAGCATGCCCCACCTCCGATGCCCGAGCCAAGATTCGAAGCTTTTGCAAGAAGATATACTGACAAGCTGTGGACCTCCGAGAAATCTACCATGTATAGATCATCTTTCCGATACCCTTCAAAGACTAGAGACTTGTCAGATTCCATTAGTTCAAGGCAACGATATTTACCGAATAGCACAATCATGTTCAAGTCACAAAGCATCGAGACAGACATTAAGTTGAAACCAAGGGATTCAACAAGCATCACTTTATCCATGTGTTGATCCTTTGAGATTGCAACTCTACCTAGACCCAATACCTTGCTTTTACCAAAGGTCGGCAAATGTGATGTGACTTTTGTCGGATGGGCGTAAGGTTGAGTCCATGAGAAGACTTGATCACCGGTCATATGATTAGTGCATCCGCTGTCCATAATCCATTCGAAGCATGAGGTGTCATACCACAAGATGCAGTTAGGGGATAGGCTTCACCAAGAGTATTGTGAAGCATAAACATTTGACGGGCAAGAGGATTATTGAAGCTCAGATCAAGATTAGGACAGATAGGATGAATGGCAAACAATTCAGGAACAAAATACATATTGAGACCATTTGGGCATTTGATCTTGCGCCCTACAAGATGTTTTAGGTCCCCAGCAATAGCATCAGACGCCTTTGATTTTCGACTGTAGACCCTACTCTGCAAAAGAAAGTTAATTCTTCTTAACCACCCACATCTTCAGGGGTGGCTTAGAAGCAATGAGTCTAAGTGCAGCATCTGAGAACTTCGGCTTTGGAGCCCTAGCAAATAGCCTTGCAGGAGATGAATGATACTCATATGAATAAGCAGAAAAGTTCTTTGTTCTATGAACATAGCGGTTTCAAGACACATGCTCATATTCATAAGTTTGAGTACGGTTTCCCTGCAAAACATTGGCGTTAGGGTGACTCGGGTGAGTCCTCTATCTGTATGAAGCCTTTGGACCATATGACGCCTTAGGATGCAGGGTTTGTCTTCTTCCCGGTGGTGTCATGATCACATTCCTTTGGAAGATTCTCAAGACAGCTTTTGGGAACCCAGATCTTCTTCATAGGTGGTCCATTCCTGCAGTTAGTACCAATATACCGCAAACACTTCACCATTCTGATTCTTGAACAGCTTATAGTTTTCATCAAGGGATTCATCAATGATAATAGGATTAGCACAGGTAAAGCCAGATAAGTTGGATGGATCCATTGAAGGTCCCTTTGCAGCAACCCATGTGGTTTTGGGATACCGCCAAAGCTTCGAGAGGAACCATCAACATTCATTTTCCTCTCAAACCCAACACCCTCTTTCCTAGGGTTTGGTTCAGAATCTACTTTTGAGGACATCATAAAGTGTCGGATGTCCTTTCGGACTTTATACATCCTGTTTCAAGCAATGTCTTCAACCTAGCATTTTCATCAGCAATAGTAGTGGTATCCTCCGCAGAGAGGGTTAGTTACCACATCAGTAGTTGAAGACAATGCAACGATAGCAGAAGATGGAACATTCAACAGCAGAGGTAGCGATATCACGCTCAAGGCATTTTAGACATGGTGGTTCAAATCCATCTGGCGAGGACCGATCATTGAGCAAGTGACTCATTCTCTTTTGAAGATCTTCATGAGCCGTTCTCAATTTCTCAAGCTCTTGCTTCCTTTTAAGATAATCATAGGAGAGCTTTTCATGAGTGGTTGAGGCGTTTCATGGCGACTTTCAAGTTCTTGGTACTTAGCATGAAGATTTTTATGTCTTCAACTAAGGACTGTGAGCGTGTCATTTCGCGTCCAACAGGTCATCGCTTTTGTCTAACAGTTTTTGAGTATGTTCCATAGCTTCTTGTTGTTCAGTTGCAATTTTAGCAAGTGTTTTGTAGCTGGGCTTGGATTCACAATCAGTCATCTTCACTTGATGTTTGAAAGTAAGCATCGCGTGATTTTACCTTAGCACCACGTGCCATGATGCAGTAGGTGGGAGCAGGGTCGTCCTTGTCATCAGCTTCAGCGTTGGTGTGGAAATCATTATCTTCAGTGTTGAAAATGGACTTGGCAACATAGGTCGTGGCTAGAGCCGGACTTGCAACGCCAGTGGTCGGACTCCTCTTGGACTCCACCTCCGCCTCCTCGAGCGGACTCCTCCTCTGAATCCATTTCCTTGCCAACAAAAGCACGAGCCTTGCCAGATGAGCTCTTCTCATGAGATGAAGACTTTGATGAGGACTTGGAAGAAGACTTTGAAGATTTCTTATTCTTCTTGTCATCAGAATCATATTCCTTCCTCTTCTTCTTCTTCTTCTTCTTCTCATTGTCCCACTATGGACACTCAGAGATATAGTGTCCAGGTTTCTTGCACTTGTGACATGTTCTCTTCTTGTAGTCATGAGTGGAAGCTTCGCCATTTCTTGAGCTAGATCGTGAAGACTTTCTGAAGCCCTTCTTCTTAGTGAACTTCTGGAACTTCTTCACAAGCATAGAAAGTTCCTTTCCAATGTCTTCAGGATCATCAGAATTGCAGTCAGATTCTTCTTCAGATGAGGAAACAACTTTTGCCTTCAAAGCGCGAGTTCGGCCATAGTTGGGACCATAGATATCTCTTTCTCAGAAAGCTGGAACTCATGTGTGTTGAGCCTCTCAAGTATATCAAACGGATCGAGTGTCTTGAAGTCAGGGTGTTCTTGTATCATGAGGGCAAGGGTGTCAAAGGAGCTGTCAAGTGATCTCAGTAGTGTCTTGACGATTTCATGCTTGGTAATCTCAGTGGCGCCGAGAGCACGAAGCTCATTTGTGATGTCGGTGAGGCGATCAAACGTGAGCTGGACATTTTCATTGTCGTTTCTCTTGAAGCGGTAGAAGAGGTTGCGAAGAACACTAATCCTTTGATCTCTCTGGGTTGAGACGCCTTCGTTGACCTTGGATAGCCAGTCCGAGACTAGCTTCGACGTTTCCAGAGCACTCACACGGCCATACTGTCCTTTGGTCAGATGACCACATATGATGTTCTTGAAGGAAATATGCCCTAGAGGCAATAATAAAGTTATTATTTATTTCCTTATTTCATGATAAATGTTTATTATTCATGCTATAATTGTATTAACCGGAAACATAATACATGTGTGAATACATAGACAAACATAGTGTCACTAGTATGCCTCTACTTGACTAGCTCGTTGAATCAAAGATGGTTAAGTTTCCTAGCCATAGACATGAGTTGTCATTTGATTAACGGGATCACATCATTAGGAGAATGATGTGATTGACATGACCCATTCCGTTAGCCTAGCACATGATCGTTTAGTATGTTGCTATTGCTTTCTTCATGACTTATACATGTTCCTGTAACTATGAGATTATGCAACTCCGTTTACGGAGGAACACTTTGGTGCTACCAAGCGTCACAACGTAATCGGGTGATTATAAAGGAGTACTACAGGTGTCTCCAAAGGTACATGTTGGGTTGGCGTATTTGAGATTAGGTTTTGTCACTCCGATTGTCGGAGAGGTATCTGGGCCTTCTCGGTAATACTCATCACCTAAGCCTTGCAAGCATTGTAACTAATGAGTTAGTTATGAGATGATGTATTACGGAACGAGTAAAGAGACTTGCGTAACGAGATTGAACTAGGTATTGGATACCGACGATCGAATCTCGGGCAAGTAACATACCGATGACAAAGGAACAAAGTATGTTGTTATGCGGTTTGACCGATAAAGATCTTAAGTAGAATATGTAGGAGCCAATATGGGCATCCAGGTTCCGCTATTGGTTATTGACCAAGAATAGTTCTAGGTCATGTCTACATAGTTCTCGAACCCGTAGGGTCCCACGCTTAAGGTTTCGGCGATGTTATATTATGAGTTTATGAGTTTTGATGTACCGAAGGAGTTGAGTCCCGGATGAGATCGAGGACATGACGAGGAGTCTCGAAATGGTCGAGACGTAAAGATCGATATATTGGACGACTATATTCGAGTTGGAAAGGTTCGAATGATTCGGTATTTTGAGTCTGGGAGAGTTACGGAATTCGCCGGGAGAAGTATTGGGCCTTATTGGGCCCTGCGGGAAAGAGAGAGGGCTGCCTAGGGCAGGCGCGCGCCCAAGGCCTAGTCCGAATTGGACTAGGGAGGGCCGCACCTTCTTCCCTTCCCTTCCTTCTCTCCTACTCCTACTAGGAAAGGAGGAGTCCTACTCCCGGTGGGAGTAGGACTCCCCCTTGTGCGCCTCCTCCTTGGCCGCCACCTCCTCCTTGCTCCTTTATATATGGGGCAGGGGGCACCCCAACACACAAGTTGATCTACGGATCGTTCCTTAGCCGTGCGGTGCCCCCTCCACCATATTCCACTTCGGTCATATCGTCGGAGCTTAGGCGAAGCCTGCGTCGGTGAAGTCATATCGTCGCGGAGCTTAGGCGAAGCCCTGCGTCGGTGGAGCATCATCATCGCCACCACGCCGTCTTGTGGAACTCATCCCCGACGCTTTGCTGGATCGGAGCCCGGGATCGTCATCGAGCTGAGCGTGTGCTGAACACGGAGGTGCCGACGTTTGGTGCTTGGATCGGTCGGATCGTGAAGACGCACGACTACATCAACAGCGTTGTTATAACGCTTCGCTTTCGGTCTCGAGGGTGCGTGGACGGACACTCTCCCCTCTCGTTGCTATGCCATCACCATGGTCTTGCGTGTGCGAGGAAAATTTTTGAAATTACTCGTTCCCCAACAAATGGCATCCGAGCCTGGTTTTATGCGTTGGTGTCATGTGCACGAGTAGAACACAAGTGAGTTGTGGGCGATATAAGTCATACCGCTTACCAGCATGTCATACTTTGGTTGGCGGTATTGTGAGATGAAGCGGCCGGACCGACATTACGCAGACGCTTACGCGAGACTGGTTTCACCGCCGAGCACTCGTTGCTTAAAGGTGACCGGCGGTGTGTGTCTCTCTCACTTTAGTTGAACCGAGTGTGGCTACGCCCGGTCCTTGCGAAGGTTAAAACATCACCAACTTGACAAACTATCGTTGTGGTTTTGATGCGTAGGTAAAACGGTTCTTGATCAGCCCGTAGCAGCCACGTAAAACTTGCAACAACAAAGTAGAGGACGTCTAACTTGTTTTTGCAGGGCATGTTGTGATATGATGTGGTCAAGACGTGATGCTATATTTTATTGTATGAGATGATCATGTTTTGTAACCGAAGTTATCGGCAATCGGCAGGAGCCATATGGTTGTCGCTTTATTGTATGAAATGCAAGCGCCATGTAATTGCTTTACTTTATCACTAAGCGATAGCGATAGTCGTAGAAGCAATAGTTGGCGAGGCGACAACGATGCTACGATGGAGATCAAGGTGTCGCGCGGTGGCGATGGTGATCATGGCGGTGCTTGAGATGGAATCACAAGCACAAGATGATGATGACCATATCATATCACTTATATTGATTGCATGTGATGTTTATCCTTTATGCATCTTATCTTGCTTTGATTGACGGTAGCATTATAAGATGATCTCTCACTAAAATTATCAAGACGTGTTCTCCTCGAGTATGCACCGTTGCCAAAGTTAAGTAGTACCCGGACACCACGTGATGATCGGGTGTGATAAGTTCTCGTCCATCTACAACGGGTGCAAAACAGTTGCGCACGCGAATACTCAGTTAAACTTGACGAGCCTAGCATATAACAGATATGGCCTCGGAACACGGAGACCGAAGGTCGGCGTGAATCATATAGTAGATATGATCAACATAGTGATGTTCACCATTGAAACTACTCCATCTCACGTGATGATCGGACATGGTTTAGTTGATTTGGATCACGTAATCACTTAAGATGACTAGAGATGTCGGTCTAAGTGGGAGTTCTTAAATAATATGATTAATTGAACTTAAATTTATCATGAACTTAGTCTGGTAGTATTTTGCAAATTATGTTGTAGATCAATAGCTCGCGTTGTTGCTTCCCTATGCTTTTATATGTTTGTTTTGATATGTTCCTAGAGAAAATTATGTTGAAAAATGTTAGTAGCAATGATGCGGATTAGATCCATGATCGAGGTTTATCCTCATTGCTGCCTGTAAGAATTATGTCCTTAATGCACCGCTAGGTGACAGACCTATTGCAGGAGCATATGCGAGGCGTTATGAGCGTTTGGCTAGCTCAATATGATGACTACTTGATAGTTTAGTGCACCATACTTAACGGCTTAGAATCGGGACTTCAAAGGCGTTTTGAGCGTCATGGACCATATGAGATGTTCCAGAGTTGAAGTTAATATTTCAAGCAAATACCGAGTTGAGAGATATGAAGTCTCCAACAAGTTCTATAGCTAAAAGATGGAGGAGAATTGCTCAACTAGTGAGCATGTGCTCAGATTATGCAGGTACTTCAATCGCTTGAATCAAGTGGAAGTTAATCTTCCGGATAAGATAGTGATTGAAAGAATTCTCTAGTCACCATCACTAAGTTACTAGAACTTCGTGATGAACTATAGTATGCAAGGGATGACGAAAATAATTCCCAAGCTCTTCGCGATGCTAAAATCGCGAAGGTAGAAATCAAGAAAAACATCAAGTGTTGATGGTTGACAATACCACTAGTCTCAAGGAAAAGGGCAAAGGAAGAAAGGAACTTCAAGAAGAGCGGCAAGCAAGTTGCTGCTCGAGTGAAGAAGCCCAAGTCTGGACCTAAGCCTGAGACTAAGTGCTTTTGCTGCAATGGAACTGGTCATTGGAAGCAGAACTACCCCAAGTATTTGGCAGATAAGAAGGATGGCAAATTGAACAAGAGTATATTTGATATACAGATTATTGATGTATGTTTTACTAGTGTTCATAGCAACCCCTCAAGTATTTGATACTTGGTTCGGTTGCTAAGAGTAGTAACTCGAAGCGGAGTTGCAGAATGAAGCAGAAACTAGTTGAAGGGAAGTGACGATGAGTGTTGGAAGTAGTTCCAAGATTGATATGATCATCATCGCACACTCCCTATACTTTCGGGATTAGTGTTAAACCTAAATAAATGTTATTTGGTGTTTGCGTTGAGCATGAATATGATTTGATCATGTTTATTGCAAAACGGTTATTCATTTAAAGTCAAAGAATAATTGTTGTTCTGTTTACATGAATAAAACCTTCAATGGTCATACACCCAATGAAAATAGTTTCAAAACGGTTATTCATTTAAAGTCAAAGAATAATTGTTGTTCTGTTTAAATGAAACCTTCTATGGTCATACACCCAATGAAAATAGTTTATTGGATCTCGATCGTAGTGATACGCATATTCATAATATTGATGCCAAAAGATGCAAAGTTAATAATGATAGTGCAACTTATTTGTGGCACTGCCGTTTGGGTCATATCGGTATAAAGCGCATGAAGAAACTCCATAAGGATGGATTTTGGAATCACTTGGTTATGAATCATTTGATGCTTGCGAACCGTGCCTTTTGGGCAAGATGACTAAAACTCCGTTCTCGGAACAATGGAACAAGCTCTTGACTTGTTGGAAATAACACATATATACCGATGTATGCGATCCAATGAGTGTTGATGCTCGTGGCAAGTATCGTTATTTTTCGACCTTCACAAGATGATTTGAGTAGATATGGGTATATCTACTTGATGAAACATAAGTCTGAAATAGTTGAAAGGTTCAAAGAATTTCAGAGTGAAGTGGAAAATCATCGCAACAAGAAAATAAAGTTTCGCGATCGATCGTGGAGATGAATATTTGAGTTCTGAGTTTGGTCTTCAATGAAAACAATGTGGAATAGTTTCACAGCTCACGCCACGGAACACCACAACGTTATGGTGTGTCCGAACGTCATAACCGTACTTTATTTTGATATGGTGCGATCTATGATGTATCTTACCGATTTACCACTATCGTTTTGGGGTTATGCATTAGAGACACTGCATTCACGTTTAATAGGGCACCATCTAAATCCGTTGAGATGACACCGTATGAACTATGGTTTAGCGATAAACCTAAGTGTCGTTTCTTAAAGTTTGGAGTTATGATGCTTATGTGAAAAAGTTTTCACCGATAAGCTCGAACCCAAATCGAGAATGCGTCTTCATAGAATACCCAAAGGTAACTATTGGGTACACCTTCTATCACAGATCCGAAAGCAAGATATTTGTTGCTAAGATGGATCCTTTCTAGAGAAGAAGTTTCTCTCGAAAGAAGTGAGTGGGAGGAAAGTAGAACTTGATGAGGTAATTGTACCTTCTCCCTTATTGGAAAGTAGTTCATCACAGGAATCAGTTCGGTGATTCCTACACCAATTAGTGAGGAAGTTAATGATGATGATCATGAAACTTCAGATCAAGTTGCTACCAAACCTCGTAGGTCTTCGAGTAAGATCCACACCAGAGTGGTACGGTAATCTTATTCTAGAAGTCATGTTACTAGACCATGATGAACCTACGAACTATGAGTAAGCGATGATGAGCCCAGATTCCGCGAAATGGTTTGAGACCATGAAATCTGAGATGGGATCCATATATGAGAACAAAGTGTGGACTTTGATGGAGTTGCCCGATGATCGGCAAGCCATGTTAAATAAATGGATCTTCAAGAGGAATACGGACACTGATAGTAGTGTTACTATCTACAAAGCTCAACTTGTCACAAAAGGGTTTTCGACAAGTTCAAGGTGTTGACTACAATGAGATTTTCTCAACTGTAGCGATGCTTAAGTCTGTCCGAATCATGTTAGCAATTGCCAAATTTTATGAAATCTGGCAAATGGATGTCAAAACTACATTCTTTAATGGATTTATTAAAGAAGAGTTGTATATGATGCAACCAGAAGGTTTTGTCAATTCTAAAGGAGCTAACAAAATGTGCAAGCTCCAGCGATCCATCTATGGACTGGTGCAAGCATCTCGGAGTTGGAATAAACGCTTTGATAGTGTGATCAAAGCATATGGTTTTATACAGACTTTTGGAGAAGCTTGTATTTACAAGAAAGTGAGTGGGAGCACTACTGCATTTCGATAAGTATATGTGAATGACATATTGTTGATCGGAAATAATGTAGAATTATTACGCAAAGCATAAAGGAGTATTTGAAAGGAGTTTTTCAAAGAAGGACCTTGGTGAAGCTGCTTACATATTAAGCATCAAGATCTATTGAGATAGATCAAGACACTTGATAAGTTTTTCAATAAGCACATACCTTGTCAAGATTTTGAAGTAGTTCAAAATGGAGCAGTCAAAGAAAAGTTCTTGCATGTGTTGCAAAGGTATGAAATTGAGTAAGACTCAAAACCCGACCATGGCGAGAAGATAGAAAGAGAATGAAAGTCATTCCTATGCATCAGCCATAGGTTCTATAAAGTATGTCATGTGTGTACCAGATCTATTGCATACCCTACCACTAAGCTTGGCAAGGAGTACAATAGTGATCTAGGAGTAGATCAATGGACAGCGGTCAAAATTATCCTTAGTGGAATAAGGATATGTTTCTCGATTATGGAAGTGAAAAAGGTTAAATCGTAAAGGGTTACGTCGATGCAAGTTTTAACACTAATCTAGATGACTCGAGTCTCAATCTGGATACATATTGAAAGTGGGAGCAATTAGCTAGAGTAGCTCCGTGCGAGCATTGTAGACATAGAAATTTGCAAAATACTTACGGCTCTGAATGTGATGCAGACCGTTGACTAAAATTATCTCACAAGCAAAACATGATCACACCTTAGTACTCTTTGGGTGTTAATCACATAGCGATGTGAACTAGATTCTGACTCTAGTAAACCCTTTGGGTGTTGGTCACATGTCGATGTGAACTATGGGTGTTAACCACATATAGATGTGAACTATTGATGTTAAATCACATGGCGATGTGAACTAGATTATTGACTCTAGTGCAAGTGGGAGACTGAAGGAAATATGCCCTAGAGGCAATAATAAAGTTATTATTTATTTCCTTATTTCATGATAAATGTTTATTATTCATGCTAGAATTGTATTAACCGGAAACATAATACATGTGTGAATACATAGACAAACATAGTGTCACTAGTATGCCTCTACTTGACTAGCTCGTTGAATCAAAGATGGTTAAGTTTCCTAGCCATAGACATGAGTTGTCATTTGATTAACGGGATCACATCATTAGGAGAATGATGTGATTGACATGACCCATTCCGTTAGCCTAGCACATGATCGTTTAGTATGTTGCTATTGCTTTCTTCATGACTTATACATGTTCCTGTAACTATGAGATTATGCAACTCCGTTTACGGAGGAACACTTTGGTGCTACCAAGCGTCACAACGAATCGGGTGATTATAAAGGAGTACTACAGGTGTCTCCAAAGGTACATGTTGGGTTGGCGTATTTGAGATTAGGTTTTGTCACTCCGATTGTCGGAGAGGTATCTCTGGGCCTTCTCGGTAATACTCATCACCTAAGCCTTGCAAGCATTGTAACTAATGAGTTAGTTATGAGATGATGTATTACGGAACGAGTAAAGAGACTTGCCGGTAACGAGATTGAACTAGGTATTGGATACCGACGATCGAATCTCGGGCAAGTAACATACCGATGACAAAGGGAACAAAGTATGTTGTTATGCGGTTTGACCGATAAAGATCTCCGTAGAATATGTAGGAGCCAATATGAGCATCCAGGTTCCGCTATTGGTTATTGACCAAGAATAGTTCTAGGTCATGTCTACATAGTTCTCGAACCCGTAGGGTCCGCACGCTTAAGGTTTCGATGATGGTTATATTATGAGTTTATGAGTTTGATGTACCGAAGGAGTTCGGAGTCCGGATGAGATCGGGGACATGACGAGGAGTCTCGAAATGGTCGAGACGTAAAGATCGATATATTGGACGACTATATTCGAGTTCGGAAAGGTTCGAATGATTCGGTATTTTTCGAGTACCGGAGAGTTACGGAATTCGCCGGGAGAAGTATTGGGCCTTATTGGGCCTGGGAAAGAGAGAGGGCTGCCTAGGGCAGGCGCGCGCCCCAAGGCCTAGTCCGAATTGGACTAGGGAGGGGCCGCACCCCTTCTTCCCTTCCCTTCCTTCTCTCCTACTCCTACTAGGAAAGGAGGAGTCCTACTCCCGGTGGGAGTAGGACTCCCCCCTTGGTGCGCCTCCTCCCTTGGCCGGCCACCTCCTCCTTGCTCCTTTATATACGGGGGCAGGGGGGCACCCCAACACACAAGTTGATCTACGGATCGTTCCTTAGCCGTGTGCGGTGCCCCCCTCCACCATATTCCACTTCGGTCATATCGTCATGAGCTTAAGCGAAGCCTGCGTCGGTGAAGTCATATCGTCGCGGAGCTTAGGCGAAGCCTGCGTCGGTGGAGCATCATCATCGTCCTGCGCCGTCGTCTTGTGGAACTCATCCCCGACGCTTTGCTGGATCGAGCCCGGGATCATCATCGAGCTGAACGTGTGCTGAACACGGAGGTGCCGTGACGTTTGGTGCTTGGATCGGTCGGATCGTGAAGACGTCGACTACATCAACCGCGTTGTTATAACGCTTCCACTTTCGGTCTCACGAGTGCGTGGACGACACTCTCCCCCTCGTTGCTATGCCATCACCATGGTCTTGCGTGTGCGTAGGAAAATTTTTGAAATTACTACGTTCCCCAACAGTTCTTGGCAGTAGAGTCCAGTTGAATGAACTTCTTGACATCAGCAGGGGTGACACCTTCACCAGTTTTGGGAACGCCGTTCTTGACGACATACCAGAGGTCGACATCAATGGCTTCAAGATGCATGCGCATCTTATTCTTCCAGTAGGGATATTCAGTTCCATCGAACACGGGGCAAGCAGCGGAGACTTTGATTATCCCTGCAGTCGACATAGCTAAAACTCCAGGTGGTTAAACCGAATCACACAGAACAAGGGAGTACCTTGCTCTAATACCAATTAAAAGTGCTAGTTATCGACTACATGCGGGGGGTGAATAGGCGATTTTTATGAAAGTCTTCAAAACGCGGAATTTTCAAAGATAAACAATAGAAATGACCTAATTGATATGCAGCGGAAGATAAACTACAACAAGCAAACCATAGTCAAGTATGCAATAATGTGAAAGTACAAAGACTAATAGCAGCTTAGTAGTAAGGATCAGGATGGAAGATAGTATGAAGCCAACCAACGATAGTAGTCAAGCAATGAAGTCAAACAGATACGACAAATAGGAAATGACTTCATGAAGACAAACTATAAGTAAAGGGAGGAGAGGATAGAACCATCACTTGTTGAAGACACAGATTTGTTGGACCAGTTCGATTCTTTGTGACAAGCTGTGACGTCTGTTAGGGAGGCTGAGATTCAACTCAGAAGACCGCGTCTTCACCTTATTCCCCTTGAGCTAAGGACACACAGTCCTCGCCCAATCACTCTGGTAAGTCTTCAAGGTAGACTTCCGAACCTTCACAGACTTCGTTCACCGGCGATCCACAATGACTCTTGGATGCTCAGAACACGACGCCTAACCGGTTTGGAGGATTCACAGATCCTCAAGTGTAATAAGTCTTGAGTCATGAGACGTAAAGACTTGATGATGCCTAACACTCTTTGGCTCTGGGTGTTTGGGCTTTGTCCTCGCAAGGATTTTCTCTCTCAAAGGCTTCGAGGTGGGTTGCTCTCAAGCGACAAACGCCGTGCACTAACTCGAGCAGCCACCAATTTATGGTGTAGGGGTGGGCTATTTATAGCCACTAGGCAACCCGACCTGGTATGTCCGAAATGACCCAGGTCACTAAGGAACTGCCACGTGTTCCAACGGTCGATTTCAAACACACACAACAACTTTACTTGGGCTACAAGCAAAGCGACTCATCCACTCTGGATAAGATTTGCTCTCATTGTCTTCGTCAAGACATAGGATTTAGGTTGAGCATTCCTTGATCATTACGACTTTGTTCACTTGGACCCCACTTAACAAATCAAAGTGGTTCCTATGACTCAACAAAGAAGAAAAAGGAAACAACGAAGCGACACAGTCAAGGCTCCATAGTCTTCACTCAATGTCTTCTCATGTCATAGTCTTCAAGGAGAATATCTTCACATACCACCATTGTCGTCAATGTCTTCATACATTTTTAGGGGTCATCTCCAGTAGGTAAACCGAATCAATGAGGGACACTACCTGTGTTATCCTGCAATTCTCACAAACGCATTAGTCCCTCAACCAAATTTGTCGTCAATACTCCAAAACCAACTAGGGGTGCCACTAGATGCACTTACACATACTATGAACTCCTCACTGGTAAGAAGCCAAATGTCAGTTAATTTAGAGTATTTGGTGCTAGGTGATGGATCAAGGATCCACATCACACTTCAAAATTTGCACCGAAAGCACATGAAGGTTTTATGCTTGGTTACGGAAAGGATTCACACTCCTACAGAGTCTTCAACCTCTTTCACTATAAAGTGGTTGAAACTGTGGATGTGCAATTCGATGAGACTAACGACTCGCAAAGAGAGGACTTGTCAAATGTGCTAGATGAAGTTCCACCTAGTGAATCCATCAAGCTAATGGGAATAGGAGAAATCATACCGTGTGAAGCACAGCCTGAAGAGGAACTTATCATTTCTGCACCCAACCAACCTGAAGACAATGCTCAGCCCAAAGAAAATCCTTCTAACGATGACAATGATCAGCAAGAGCAAAATATTCGTCCAATTCATCCTCGTGTTGCAAATGAAGTATAGATTGAGAAGATAATTGATAGCATCAATGCACCTCGTCCACTCACTCGTTCAAGAGCAACATAGCTAGCAAATTTCTGTGGGCACTTTGCATTTGTCTCAATATTTGAACCCAAGAAAGTTGCTGAAGCCTTCATGGAACCTGAATGGATTCAAGCCATGCAAGAAGAGCTTCAACAGTTCAAGCTGAACAATGTCTGGGAACTTATCAAGCGTCCTGACCCTCACAAGCATAACATAATAGGCACAAAATGGATTTATCGCAACAAGCAAGATGAGCATGGTCAAGTTGTCAGAAACAAGGCTCGTCTCGTTGCTCAAGGATACACTCAAGTTGAAGGGATTGACTTTGATGAAACATTTGCTCCTCTGGCTAGGCTTGAAGCTATTCGCATATTGCTAGCCTATGCAAATCATCACAACATTCTTCTGTATCAAGTGGATGTGAAGAGTGCATTTCTCAAGGGCAAGATTGAAGAAGTGTATGTTGCACAACCTCCTGGCTTTGAAGATCCAAAACATCCTGACATGGTATACAAGCTTAACAAGGCACTATATGGCCTCAAACAAGCCCCTCGCGCTTGGTATGACACTCTCAAAGACTTCCTGAAGAGCAAAGGCTTCAAACCTGGTTCCCTGGATCCCACACTCTTCACGAAGACATATGATGGTGAACTGTTTGTGTGCCAAATATATGTGGATGACATTATCTTGGCTGCACCAACCAGAAATCTGATGATGAGTTTGGACACATGATGCAAGAGCAATATCAGATGTCCATGATGGGTGAGCTGAAGTTCTTCCTTGGTCTTCAAATTCGTCAGCAAAGCAATGACATCTTCATATCTCAAGAGAAATATCTCAAAGATTGCCTGAAGAAGTTTGGAATGCAAGACTGCGAAGGTTACACGACGCCAATGCCAACCAAGAGTCATCTGGGTCCCGACGCCAATGGTAAAGAGTTCGATCAAAAGGTATACCGCTCCATGATTGGTTCTTTACTTTACTTATGTGCATCTAGGCCAGATATTATGCTTAGTGTTTGCATGTGTGCTCGATTCCAAGCGGCACCAAAGGAGTCGCATCACTTAGCTGTGAAGCGAATTCTTCGATATTTGGCTTACACCCCAACACTAGGGTTATGGTATCCAAAGGGCTCAGAATTTGATCTAGTTGGATTCTCGGATGCTGATTATGCTGGTGGTAAGGTGGATCGCAAGTCTACATCAGGCACATGTCACTTTCTGGGATGATCACTTATCTGTTGGTCTTCAAAGAAGCAGAACTGTGTATCACTCTCCACTGCTGAATCTAAATACATTGCTGCTGGATCTTGCCGCGCTCAGCTTCTATGGATGAAGCAAACTCTCAAGGACTATGGCATCCATCTGAGACAAGTACCACTCTACTGCGACAACGAAAGTGCCATCAAGATTGCCAACAACCCAGTTCAGCACTCGAAGACAAAGCACATTGAAATTCGTCATCACTTTCTCAGAGATCATGTCATGAAGGAAAATATTGATATCATACACGTCAACACTGAAGAGCAATTGGCAGATATCTTCACAAAGCCCTTGGATGAGAAAAGGTTTTGCAAGTTGCGGTGTGAGCTAAATATCTTGGAATCCTCGAATGTCCTGTGATCAGGCACACATCCTAACACTTATGCATGTTGATGACTTAGATGTGCAACACACGAAGTAATGTATGTCTTCAATCAATGAAGACTTACACTCTGAGTGTGAATACATTAATGCAGAATTTGACTTCGGAGCGCCACGATAATTATGCGGCATGTCTGGGTCTAATACTTCCTATACGGTGGTTACCCACCACCAAATTCTTCTTTTGAAGTGTTTTTCTCATGGCGTTACATTTGCTAAGTCTTCGCATTTGGTTTGTCTTAAATATTAACATGACTTCATGTTTATCTTCACTATGTTGATTTGATCTTATTCTGATATATACATATATTAGTGTTCTGTCCTCTACAGCATTCACTTATAGCTATGTCTTCTCTGAACTAAGTGAATGTGATCAGACCCTAACCTCTCTATGCTTCTACCTCAAACTCTATCTATCCAAATCATATGCATTCTATTGAAACCGTCGAATGTCTTCTCTGCGTCCTTGTCAGCAGAAGATACAGAGTCAAACATTAAATCTGTTTTAAATGCTCAATTCTTATTGCCTGAAACCCGGAGAAGCCGGAACGACCACCCGACAGTCCAGGCGTGCGTGGGAACATGGAACAACTCCCAATGTGTTGCATGTTCGCCACGTGTCCCTCAGATGTGAACCGCCAGGGGCACCTGTGTAATTGCGATGTGCCGTCCCTCTCCCTATAAATTCACATCCCATCACGGTCAAAATCTTTCTTCCACCTCTCCACCTGAACAAACCCTAGCGCCATCGCTAGCTCTCGATGACGCCGGCGACGAAGCGCTTAGCTGCCGCGACCTCACCGACGCCGTCCTCACGCCGGCCGCGGACATCATCTTCTCCGCCGCCATCGTAGGTGTCCTCCGTCGCCAAGTTAGGGCACAGAAGATCAAACTGCTCGGCCTCATCTTATACTCTGTCTAGCAGTTCATCGTGTGGTAAATTAAAACTCTCTTTTTACCGTCCTTTTGATCCGATAGATTCATCCTTTCTACCAAAAGTGGTTTCTGCCTCCACAAATTTGGATCTATCCGGTTTTGCATCTCATATGATGCATAGTATGTTCACTTATGCTTCACACATAGTTAGATTCCTCACTTGTACCTATTCTTGGATTCGTACAAATCTGGAACCAACTCTCAACATATAAGTGAATGTCTTCGCGCTATGAGGTCAATGTCTTCTAAACTGATTTATCTTCAAAATCTTCTAAGAATGCATATGACCTCTTCCCCTTCCCTCGCATCTCTAATGCTGTCACAGGTACATGTTCGTGGGAGAATCCCTTGGTTCTCATAGTCTGCATTCATTTGCAGAATTCTTACAGCACCATATCAACTCTCCCGAAGCCAGTTCCTATCTGACCAGCAGACGGAAGCCTTTGACAGTGTTGAAGCCATTCAGTCTGAACTTCATGGCAACAGAAAAATTAGCAAGGAAGGGTGGCAGACACCGCCGTGGGGGCACATCAATGGATCTGCCCGAAGATCTCTATGAACTATACAAAACTGATCCTGAAGAGAGCTATGGTTAGCGCAAGACATGAATCCAATGGATTCGAAGATATTGGGCCGAGCAATGGTTCAAGTACAGATTCGTCACCAAGGAATTTGCTGAAAAAGAATGCTATCAAGCGTCCTTGGGGAGATATTCTCTATAAAAATCTTCAACCCAAGACCATATCTGAAGCTATTACTCAGGGTTTCTACCCTTTCATGGTCCATGGACCACAGCCTGCTGATGCCGACCCATCTTCTCTGCTATGGTGTCGTGACGACAATCTGTTCAAGCGCAACTTTCAATTTGCCAAGAACTCGGCCAAAGAGCACAAGAAGTCGCGGGGATTAGACTTCAACCCGGGCCCCTCTGCTCCTCGTGTCGATGGCACACGCGAAGCTGAACCCAATCTTGTTGGGCCCTTCTACAACCTAGAGGGTCTCATCACTCACATCATGGTTCAAGGGGCAGCCGTGGATCACTCTGAGATGACGCTGATTCCGACGGTTACCGCACCCACGAAGCCTAAGAAGTGAAGAAACCAAAGGCTTGAAGCCTTCCATTGCACCAAAAGCCATGAGCGAAGCCTCGCCATCGCTCCTCCTGCACCAAGTGTGCGATCTGAAGATCTCTCACGCATCTCCAAGTGCGAGAAGAAAAGAAGAAGCCCATGCACACCATTGGTCAAGCATCGACCCATTTGCTGTTCTAAGAAATGAGAGCAGCGCCATTGATCCGTCGAGTGGCGGCGATCTTCTTTGATGATGCTCTTGAGCTCTTGATAAAGAAGCGAGCAAGAGGCGAAATCTTCAATGATCTTCCCTCTTGATGTGGACATCTGAACAAGTTCATTGTGAATGGTTTGATAGCCCAAACCTCAGTTTTGATGATCTGCAACTCCCCATTGGCCTCAGCGTCTCCTTCCATGGCGCCATTGCTCCTGAGCTGGCTCTAGCTCAGAAAATCGTTGAACTGAAGCACAAAATTGATTATGAGAAGGCTCAGTTCAAGAAGCATATGGCCAAGCTCAGTGTGACAGATGTCCAAAACTTCAAGACCATGATGCATGAGCTCAAGGAGGCGTTTCACAAGAAGCGTGATGAAGCCAAAGGTTCTCGAGAGCGCATGAAGCTCTTGGCTGCCAAGTGTGTTCAAGCCTACAACGAAGCTGAGAAGCGCAAGGCACTTGGGTGTCCTGGCATCGACCCCAAGATGGCTCCCAAGCAGAAGAAGTCTGTTGTGGACCAAGCTGATACATCCAGGTGGGAAGAACCTCGCATTGTCTTCCCCGCTAGCATGACAGGCGTGAAGCCTAAGGTCCCACAGTGACTTCAGAGCTTCAGAAAACAAGGGCAGCTGAAGCCAAAGCCAGAAAGCGCAAGACCAAGAACACCACTGACGATGCCCCACCTACCAAGAAGCGAAAAACCAAGAAGAAAGATCGGGCTGCTCCCACAGAGCCCCTTGTCGTCGAGCCAATTTCTGTTGCTCGTCCTGCATCTGCACATCAAGAGCGTCGTATGATAGTTCATGAGCCTGCTTCCACAAAGGCTCCTGAAGCGGAAGACATTCCAGCTGTTGACCCCACCGCAGCTGAAGACATTGGTCACCATGACAATGTAGAAGATGATGAAGTCCTTCCTCAGATCGAGCAAAATGTGGTATCATCGCCTATTCTCACGAACAGTGAACTCATCAGCATTGGTCGTCCTTTGACTCCAATTGCTTAGGATGATTCATGGGCTGATCACCCTCAAGACTCCCCATGTCAAGCAGAATCCCCACGTACTCCCCCAACTCAAGTCACCACTCCGGTGCTTCATGATGAAGACTTTGTGGCCCAGACAACTTCATCTCCACAAGCGTCGCCAGCATTTCGCAGGCTTCGTAAAGGACCAAGGCCACAAGTCACTCTGTCAAGTGTTCTAGAAGGAGAAGAGCACCAACCAATATCTCGCCAAGTATTTCCTGAAGCCTCTCCAACTGGGAACTACTCCGAGTCTGAAGCCAACGCGGCTGAAGATCTTCCGGCTGCATCAGCCGATGAACAAGAAGAGCCAAGAGATGAAGAAGAATGTGTTGCTACACCCCCAACCAACAGTGAAGTTGTTCTCGAGGAGAACGTCTCCGACCCTCCAAGTACTCGAGTGGAGGTTGATAACATTGAGGCGACCACCAACACTAACACTGAAGCCAATGACATTGTCATGGTTGACGCCCATGTGGCGCCTGAAGTTAATATGGTGCCCAAAGTGATTGCACCTGAAGCCAATGCTGCACCTGACGCAAATCTGCAGCCTGAAGTCAATACCACTGCCACTACCACTGCTCATGTACTGCCTCCACGGCCACACACCATCGAGCAAGCATATGATCATGGTCAGCTGGTCACTGTTAGATGGCCCATTCTGCTTCCTCCACCTGCTGCTGGTCCGCAATTTGATTATCATGTCGAGCATAGGCCTTAGGTCCAGAAGCCGAAGCCAAGGTTGCCCAGGTTTCCAGGTACTGCCACTTCACCAGGGTCATTCAATGCAAATGGCTTCATTGCGCACAACACTTTCTTTGATAGCGCCAAGAACTGTTGGGGAATGTAGTAATTTCAAAAATTTCCTATGCACACACAGGATCATGGTGATGCATAGCAATGAGAGGGGAGAGTGTTGTCCACGTACCCTCGTAGACCGAAAGCGGAAGCGTTAGCACAACGCGGTTGATGTAGTCGTACGTCTTCACGATCCGACCGATCAAGTACCGAACGCACGACACCTCCGAGTTCAGCACACGTTCAGCTCGATGACGTCCCTCGAACTCCGATCCAGCCGAGCTTTGAGGGAGAGTTCCGTCAGCACGACGATGTGGTGACAATGATGATGTTCTACTGACGCAGGGCTTCGCCTAAGCACCGCTACGATATTATCGAGGTGGATTATGGTGGAGGGGGGCACCGCACACGTCTAAGAGACCAGGAGATTAATTGTTGTCTCCAAGGGGTGCCCCCTCCCCGTATATAAAGGAGTGGAGGAGGGGGAGGGTCGGCCCTCTCTATGGCGCGCCCTAGGAGGAGTCCTACTCCCACCGGGAGTAGGATTCCCCCCTTCCAAGTAGTAGGAGTAGGAGACAAGGAAAGGGGAGAGAGAAGAGAATGAAGGAGGGGGCGCAGCCCCTTCCCCTAGTCCAATTTGGACTAGCCCTTGGGGGGCGCACAGCCTCTCCTCTCTCTTTCCCCTAAAGCCCAATAAGGCCCATATTCTCCCCGGCGAATTCCTGTAACTCTTCGGTACTCCGAAAAATACCCGAATCACTTGGAACCTTTCTGATGTCCGAATATAGTCGCCCAATATATCAATCTTTACGTCTCGACCATTTAGAGACTCCTCGTCATATCCCCGATCTCATCCGGGACTCCGAACTACCTTTGGTACATCAAAACACATAAACTCATAATATAACTGTCATCGAACTTTAAGCGTGCGGACCCTATGGGTTCGAGAACATTATGAACATGACCGAGACACGTCTACGGTCAATAATCAATAGCGGAACACGGATGCTCATATTGGCTCCTACATATTCTAAGAAGATCTTTATCGGTCAAACCGCATAACAACATACATTGTTCCTTTGTCTTGGTATGTTACTTGCCCGAGATTCGATCGTCGGTATCTCAATACCTAGTTCAATCTCGATTACGGCAAGCCTCTTTACTCGTTCCGTAATACATCATCCCACAACTAACTCATTAGTTACAATGCTTGCAAGGCTTATAGTGATGTGCATTACCGAGTGGGCCCAGAGATACCTCTCCGAGCAATCGGAGTGACAAATCCTAATCTCAAATACGCCAACCCAACAAGTACCTTCGAGACACCTGAGAGCACCTTTATAATCACCCGATTCGTTGTGACGTTTGGTAGCACACAAAGTTTTCCTCCCAAACGGAGTTGCATAATCTCATAGTCATAGGAATATGTATAAGTCATGAAGAAAGCAATAGCAACATACTAAGCGATCGAAAGTGCTAAGCTAACGGAATGGGTCAAGTCAATCACATCATTCTCCTAATGATGTGATCCCATTAATCAAATGACAACTCTTTGTCTATGGCTAGGAAACATAACCATCTTTGATCAACGAGCTAGTCAAGTAGAGGCATACTAGTGACACTCTGTTTGTCTATGTATTCACACATGTACCATTTTTCCGGTTAATACAATTCTAGCATGAATAATAAACATTTATCATGATATAAGGAAATAAATAATAACTTTATTATTGCCTCTAGGGCATATTTCCTTCAAGAACCCCTATTCCAAGCCAAGGATTTCATCTGATCGGTTCTGGAGCTATCAGCAGCGCAGCTACTATTCCTGTGTTCTCTATGATCAAGGGCGCATCTTCCCTCATATGCGTCTAGACTGTGAAGCCATTGCTGGACTACCCTGCCTTGAAGAAGCCCTTGACTGCTTCCGTGATGCTGGTCTGCTGGACTTTGTGACTGATAAGGAGCATTGGAATGAAGAGCTTCTGCTACAATTTTATGCTACCCTCCACATTCGCGGCTACACACAGGGATCCGAAGACTTGGGTACTTGAGTGGATGACAGGCAATGTCCGTCATGAAGCCAAAGCTCTTGATATCATTGAGCTAACTGGCCTGCCCACTCCAGGTGAACTCTTCGAGCCTGGTTGTCATCTTCACCGCAATGCATTAGAGAGCATCTTTCAGAAGCCAGAGCCCAACATGAGTGCTACCTCTTGAGCACTGCGTTGGTTTTCCCTTGAAGAGGAAAGGGTGATGCAGCAAAGTAGCGTAAGTATTTCCCTTAGTTTTTGAGAACCAAGGTATCAATCCAGTAGGAGGCTACGCGCGAGTCCCTCGCACCTACACAAAACAAATAAATCCTCGCAACCAACGCGATAAGGGGTTGTCAATCCCTACACGGTCACTTACGAGAGTGAGATCTGATAGATATGATAGGATACTATTTTTGGTATTTTTACGATAAAGATGCAAAGTAAAATAAAAGCAAAGGAAATAACTAAGTGTTGGAAGATTAATATGATGAAGATAGACCCGGGGGCCATAGGTTTCACTAGTGGCTTCTCTCAAGAGCATAAGTATTTTACGGTGGGTGAATGATGTCTACTACGCAACCTTCTCCTTGTAGACGTTGTTGGGCCTCCAAGTGCAGAGGTTTGTAGGACAGTAGCAAATTTCCCTCAAGTGGATGACCTAAGGTTTATCAATCCATGGAGGCGAGGATGAAGATGGTCTCTCTCAAGCAACCCCGCAACCAAATAACAAAGAGTCTCTTGTGTCCCCAACACACCCAATACAATGGTAAATTGTATAGGTGCACTAGTTCGGCGAAGAGATGGTGATACAAGTGCAATATGGATGGTAGATATAGGTTTTTGTAATCTGAAAATATAAAAACAGCAAGGTAACAAGCGATAAAAGTGAGCGTAAACGGTATTGCAATGCGTTGAAACAAGGCCTAGGGTTCATACTTTCACTAGTGCAAGTTCTCTCAACAATAATAACATAATTGGATCACATAACTATCCCTCAACATGCAACAAAGAGTCACTCCAAAGTCACTAATAGCGGAAAACAAACGAAGAGATTATGGTAGGGTACGAAACCACCTCAAAGTTATTCTTTCCAATCAATCCGTTGGGCTATTCCTATAAGTGACACAAACAGCCCTAGAGTTCGTACTAGAATAACACCTTAAGATACAAATCAACCAAAATCCTAATGTCACCTAGATACTCCAATGTCACCTCAAGTATCCTTGGCATGATTATACGATATCCATCACACAATCTCAATTCATCTATTCAAACCAACACATAGAACCTCAAAGAGTGCCCCAAAGTTTCTACCGGAGAATCACGACGAAAACGTGTGACAACCCCTATGCATAGGTTCATGGGCGGAACCCGCAAGTTGATCACCAAAACATACATCAAGTGAATCACGTGATATCCCATTGTCACCACAGATATGCACGGCAAGACATACATCAAGTGTTCTCAAATCATTAAAGACTCAATCCGATAAGATTACTTCAAAGGGAAAACTCAATCTATTACAAGAGAGTAGAGGGGGAGAAGAAACATAAGATCCAACTATAATATCAAAGCTCGCGATACATCAAGATCGTGCCAAATCAAGAACATGAGAGAGAGAGATCAAACACATAGCTACTGGTACATACCCTCCGCCCCGAGGGTGAACTACTCCCTCCTCGTCATGGAGAGCGCCGGATGATGAAGATGGCCACGGTGAGGGTTCCCCCTCTGGCAAGGTCTTGGAACAGGTCCCGATTGGTTTTGGTAGCTCTGGAGGTTTTTGCGCGGAACTCCCGATCTAATCTCATTTCGGAAGTTTTAGGGTACGTAGGTATATATGGGTGAAAGAAGCACGTCAGGGGAGCCACGAGGGCCCCACGAGGCAGGGGGCGCGCCCCCCACCCTCGTGGCTTCCTCGTTCCTTCCTTGACATGGGGTCCAAGTCCATCCGGTAGCTTTCCTTCCAAAAATAACTTCTCCAGTTGATTTCGATCCGTTTTGACTCCGTTTGATATTCCTTTTTCTTCGAAATACTGAAATAGGCAAAAAAACAGCAAATCTGGGCTGGGCCTCCGGTTAATAGGTTAGTCCCAAGAATAATATAAAAGTGGAAAATAAAGCCCAATATTGCCCAAAACAGTAGATAACATAGCATGGAGCAATCAAAAATTATAGATACGTTGGAGACGTATCAGTGAACAAATTACTATTGAGCAATTGACAGAATTGAGCATAGTTATGGGAATATCTAGGTATGATCATGTATATAGGCATCACGTCCAAGACAAGTAGACCGACTCCTTCCTGCATCTACTACTATTACTCCACACATCGACCGCTATCCAGCATGCATCTAGAGTATTAAGTTCATAAGAACAGAGTAACGCCTTAAGCAAGATGACATGATGTATAGAGGGATAAATTCATGCAATATGATAAAACCCCATCTTTTTATCCTCGATGGCAACAATACTATCGTGCCTTGCTGCCCCCATCATCATCGGGAAAGGACACCGCAAGATTGAACCCAAAGCTAAGCACTTCTCCCATTGCAAGAAAGATCAATCTACTAGGCCAAACCAAACCGATAATTCGAAGAGACTTGCAAAGATAACCAATCATACATAAAAGAATTCAGAAGATTCAGATATTGTTCATAGATAAACTTGATCATAAACCCACAATCCATCGGTCTCAACAAACACAACGCAAAAGAAGATTACATCGAATAGATCTCCACGAGAGAGGGGGAGAACATTGTATTGAGATCCAAAAAGAGAGAGAAAGCCATCTAGCTAATAACTATGGACCCGAAAGTATGAGGTAAACTACTCACACTTCATCGGAGGGGCTATGGTTTTGATGTAGAAGCCCTCCATGATCGATGCCCCCTCCGGCGGAGCTCTAGAACAGGCCCCAAGATGGGATCTCGTGGGTACAGAAGGTTGCGGCGGTGGAATTAGGTTTTTGGCTCCGTGTCGATCGTTTGAAGTGCGTGAGGTATATATAGGAGGAAGAAGTACGTCGGTGGAGCAACAGGGGGCCCACGAGGGTGGAGGGCGCGCCCTAGGGGGGTAGGCGGGCCCCCTACCTCGTGGCTTCCCTGTTGGGTGCTTGACGTAGGGTCCAAGTCTCCTGGATCATGTTCGTTCCAAAAATCGTGTTCCCGAAGGTTTCGTTCCGTTTGGACTCCGTTTGATATTCTTTTTCCGCGAAACTCTGAAATAGGCAAAAAAACAGCAATTCTGGGATGGGCCTCCGGTTAATAGGTTAGTACCAAAAATAATATAAGAGTGAATAATAAAGCCCAATAATGTCCAAAACAGAAGATAATATAGCATGGATCAATAAAAAATTATAGATACGTTGGAGACGTATCAATGAGCCAAATGCTAAGCATGATGAAGCCTCTACCACGCGACGCTGAATACCCAAGGGAGTTCTTTGTTGAAGACCTAGAGTATCTGCTGATGGGGAATGTTGCAGAAAATAAAATTTTTCCTACGGTTTCACCAAGATCAATCTATGAGTTCATCTAGCAACGAGAGAGAGGAGTGCATCTACACACCCTTGTAGATCGAGCGGAAGCGTTCAAGAGAACGGGGTTGAGGGAGTCGTACTCGTCGTGATCCAAATCACCGATGATCCTAGTGCTGAACGGACAGCACCTCCGTGTTCAACACACGTACGGTTGAGGAAGACGCCTCCTCCTTCTTGATACAGCAAGGGGAAAGGAGAGGTTGATGAAGATCCAGCAGCACGACGGCGTGGTGGTGGATGCAGCAGCGATCTCGGCGGGGCTTCGCCAAGCTTCTCATGAGAGGGAGAGGTGTAGCAAGGGGAGGAGGCGCCAAGAGCATGGGTGCGGCTGCCTCCTCCCCCTCTTTATATAGGCCTCCTAGGGGGGCCCCTAGGAGATGCAATCTCCTAGGGGGGGCGGCGGCCAGGGGGTGGCTTTCCCCCCAAGCTAGGTGGAGGTGCCCCCACCCCTAGGGTTTCCCAACCCTAGGCGCAGGGGGCCCAGGGGCGCACCAGCCCACCAGGCTGGTTCCTCCCACTTCAGCCCATGGGGTCCTCGGGATAGGTGGCCCCACCGGTGGACCCAGGACCTTTTGGTGGTCCCGGTACAATACCGGTGACCCCCGAAACTTTTCCGATGGCCGAAACCTCACTTCCTATATATAATTCTTTACCTATGGACCATTCCGGAACTCCTCGTGACGTCCGGGATCTCATTCGGGACTCCGAACAACTTTCGGGTTACTGCATACTCATATCTCTACAACCCTTGCGTCACCGAACCTTAAGTGTGTAGACCCTACGGGTTTGGGAGACATGCAGACATGACCGAGACGCATCTCCGGTCAATAACCAACAACAGGATCTAGATACCCATGTTGGCTCCCACATGCTCCTCGATGATCTCATCGGATGAACCACGATGTCGAGGACTCAAGTAACCCTGTATACAATTCCCTTTGTCAATCGGTGCGTTACTTGCCCGAGATTCAATCGTCGGTATTCCAATACCTCGTTTAATCTCGTTACCGGCAAGTCACTTTACTCGTACCATAATGCATGATCCCGTGACCAGACACTTGGTCACGTTGAGCTCATTATGATGATGCATTACCGAGTGGGCCCGGAGATACCTCTCCGTCATACGGAGTGACAAATCGATCTCGATTCGTACCAACCCAGCAGACACTTTCGGAGATACCCGTAGTGTACCTTTATAGTCACCCAGTTACGTTGTGACGTTTGGCACACCCAAAGCACTCCTACGGTATCCGGGAGTTGCACAATCTCATGGTCTAAGGAATTGATACTTGACATTTGGAAAACCTCTAGCTAAACGAACTACACGATCTTTGAGCTATGCTTAGGATTGGGTCTTGGTCATCACATCATTCTCCCAATGATGTGATCCCGTTATCAATGACATCCAATGTCCATAGTCAGGAAACCATGACTATCTATTGATCAACGAGCTAGTCAACTAGAGGCTCACTAGGGACACGTTGTGGTCTATGTATTCACACGTGTATTACGATTTCCGAATAACACAATTATAGCATGAATAATAGACTATTATCATGAACAAAGAAATATAATAATAACCATTTTATTATTGCCTCTAGGGCATATTTCCAACAGTCTCCCACTTGCACTAGAGTCAATCGTCTAGTTACATTGTGATGAATCGAACACCCATAGAGTTCTGGTGTTGATCATGTTTTGCCCTAGGGAGAGGTTTAGTCAATGGATCTGCTACATTCAGGTCCGTATGTACTTTACAAATATCTATGTCTCCATCTTGAACATTTTCACGAATGGAGTTGAGCGACGCTTGATGTGCTGGTCTTCTTGTGAAACCCGGCTCCTTGGCAAGTGCAATAGCTCCGGTGTTGTCACAGAAGAGTGCGATCGGCCCCGACGCATTGGGTATGACTCTAGGTCGGTGATGAACTCCTTCACCCAGATTGCTTCATGCGCTGCCTCCGAGGCTGCCATGTATTCCGCTTCACATGTAGATCCCGCCACGACGCTTTGCTTGCAATCTGCCAGCCATCGCCCCACCATTCAAAATATACATGTATCTGGTTTGTGACTTAGATTCATCCAGATCGTGTCGAAGCTTAGCGTCGGCGTAACCCTTCTGACGAGCTCTTCGTCACCTCCATAGACGAGAAACATGTCCTTTGTCCTTTTCAGGTACTTCAGGATATTCTTGACCGCTGTCAAGTGTTCCTTGCCGGGATTACTTTGGTACCTTCCTACCAAACTTACGGCAAGGTTTACATCAGGTCTGGTACACAACATGGCATACATAATAGATCCTATGGCTAAGGCATAGGGGATGACACTCATCTCTTCTTTATCTTCTGCCGTGGTCGGGCATTGAGCCGAGCTCAATCTCACACCTTGCAATACAGGTAAGAACCCTTTCTTGGACTGATCCATATTGAACTTCTTCAATATCTTATCAAGGTATGTGCTTTGTGAAAGACCTATGAGGCGTCTTGATCTTGATGCCTAATATGTAAGCAGCTTCTCCAAGGTCCTTCATTGAAAAACACTTATTCAAGTAGGCCTTAATGCTGTCCAAAAGTTCTATATCATTTCCCATCAAAAGTATGTCATCTACATATAATATGAGAAATGCTACAGAGCTCCCACTCACTTTCTTGTAAACGCAGGCTTCTCCATAAGTCTGCATAAACCCAAACGCTTTGATCATCTCATCAAAGCGAATGTTCCAACTCCGAGATGCTTGCACCAGCCCATAAATGGATCATTGGAGCTTGCATACCTTGTTAGCATTCTCGGATCGACAAAACCTTCCGCTGCATCATATACAGTTCTTCCTTAAGATAGCCGTCAAGGAATGCCGTTTTGACATCCATCGCCATATCTCATAATCATAGTATGCGGCAATTGCTAACATGATTGAGACGGACTTCAGCTTCGCCACGGAGAGAAAGTATCATCGTAGTCAACCCTTGAACTTGCCGATAACCCTTAGCGACAAGTCGAGCTTTATAGATGGTAACATTTCCATCGCGTCCGTCTTCTTCTTAAAGACCCATTTGTTTTCTATCGCTCGCCGATCATCGGCAAGTCTGTCAAAGTCCATACTTTGTTTTCATACATGGATCCTATCTCGGATTGCATGGCTTCAAGCCATTTGTTGGAATCTGGGCCCGCCATCGCTTCTTCATAGTTCGAAGGTTCACCGTTGTCTAACAACATGATTTCCAAGACAGGTTGCCATACCACTCTGGTGTGGTATGTGTCCTCGTGGACTCCACGGTTCGGTAGTAACTTGATCCAAGTACCTTGATCATCATCATTAACTTCCTCTTGATTGGTGCTGGCACCACAGAACATCTTCTGAGCTGCGCTACTCACGGTTCAAGAGGTAGTACTTCATCAAGTTCCACTTTCTCCCACTTACTTCTCTCAAGAGAAACTCTTTCTCCAGAAAGGACCCGTTCTTGGCAACAAAGATCTTGCCTTCGGATCTGAGGTAGAAGGTATACCCAATGGTTTCCTTAGGGTATCCTATGAAGACGCATTTTTCCGACTTGGGTTCGAGCTTTTCAGGTTGAAGTTTCTTGACATAAGCATCGCATCCCCAAACTTTTAGAAACGACAGCTTAGGTTTCTTCCCAAACCATAATTCATATGGTGTCGTCTCAACGGATTTAGACGGTGCCCTATTTAAAGTGAATGTAGTTGTCTCTAGAGTGTATCCCCAAAATGATAGCGGTAAATCGGTAAGAGACATCATAGACCACACCATATCCAATAAAGTGCGATTCGACGTTCGGACACACCGTTCTGTTGAGGTGTTCAGCGGCGTGAGTTGTGAAACGATTCCACATTTCCTTAAGTGCATACCAAATTCGTGACTTAAATATTCTCCTCCACGATCAGATCGTAAGAACTTTATTTTTCGGTCACGTTGATTCTCTACCTCATTCTGAAATTCCTTGAACTTTTCAAAGGTCTCAGACTTGTGTTTCATCAAGTAGACATACCCATATCTACTCAAGTTGTCAGTGAGAGTGAGAACATAACGATATCCTCCGCGAGCCTCGACGCTCATTGGACCGCACACATCAGTATGTATGATTTCCAATAAGTTGGTTGCTCGCTCCATTGTTCCGGAGAACGGAGTCTTGGTCATTTTGCCCATGAGGCATGGTTCACATGTGTCAAATGATTCATAATCGAGAGACTCTAAAAGTCCATCAGCATGGAGCTTCTTCATGCGCTTGACACCAATGTGACCAAGGCGGCAGTGCCACAAGTATGTGGGACTATCGTTATCAACTTTACATCTTTTGGTATTCACACTATAAATATGTGTAACATCACGTTCGAGATTCATTAAGAATAAACCATTGACCATCGGGGCATGACCATAAAACATATCTCTCATATAAATAGAACAACCATTATTCTCGGATTTAAATGAGTAGCCATCTCGTATTAAATGAGATCCAGATACAATGTTCATGCTCAAAGTTGGCACTAAATAACAATTATTGAGGCTTAAAACTAATCCCGTAGGTAAATGTAGAGGTAGCGTGCCGACGGCGATCACATCGACCTTGGAACCATTCCCGACGCGCATCGTCACCTCGTCCTTCTCCAGTCTCCGCTTATTCCGCAGCTCCTGCTTTGAGTTACAAATATGATCAACAGCACCGGTATCAAATACCCAGGAGCTACTACGAGTACTGGTAAGGTACACATCAATTACATGTATATCACATATACCTTTAGTGTTGCCGGCCTTCTTGTCCGCTAAGTATTTGGGGCAGTTCCGCTTCCAGTGTCCGCTTCCCTTGCAATAAAAGCACTCAGTCTCGGGCTTCGGTCCATTCTTTGACTTCTTCCCGGCAACTGGCTTACCGGGCGCAACAACTCCCTTGCCATCCTTCTTGAAGTTCTTCTTACCCTTGCCTTTCTTGACCTTAGTGGTTTTATTCACCATCAACACTTGATGTTCCTTTTTGATCTCTACCTCTGCTGATTTCAGCATTGAATATACCTCAGGAATGGTCTTTTCCATCCCCTGCATATTGAAGTTCATCACAAAGCTCTTGTAGCTCGGTGGAAGCGACTGAAGGATTCTGTCAATAACCGCGTCATCCGGGAGATTAACTCCCAGCTGAGTCAAGCGGTTGTGCAACCCAAACATTTTGAGCATGTGCTCACTGACAGAACTATTTTCCTCCATTTTACAACTAAAGAACTTGTTGGAGACTTCATATCTCTCGACCTGGGCATGAGCTTGGAAAACCATTTTCAGCTCTTCGAACATCTCATATGCTCCGTGTTGCTCAAAACGCTTTTGGAGCCCCGGTTCTAAGCTGTAAAGCATGCCACACTGAACGAGGGAGTAATCATCAGCACGAGACTGCCAAGCGTTCATAACGTCTTGGTTCTCTGGGATGGGAGCTTCACCTAGTGGTGCTTCTAAGACATAATCTTTCTTTGCGGCTATGAGGATGATCCTCAGGTTCCGTACCCAGTCCGTATAGTTGCTGCCATCATCTTTCAGCTTGGTTTTCTCTAGGAACGCGTTGAAGTTGAGGTGGACATGAGCGTTGGCCATTTGATCTACAAGACATTTTGTAAAGATTTTAGACTAAGTTCATGATAATTAAGTTCATCGAATCAAATTATTTAATGAACTCCCACTCAGACTAGACATCCCTCTAGTCATCTAAGTGATACATGATCCGAGTCGACTAGGCCGTGTCCGATCATCACGTGAGACGGACTAGTCATCATCGGTGAACATCTCCATGTTGATCGTATCTTCCATACGACTCATGTTCGACCTTTAGGTCTCTTGTGTTCCGAGGCCATGTCTGTACATGCTAGGCTCGTCAAGTTAACCTAAGTGTTTATGCGTGTGTAAATCTGTCTTACACCGTTGTATGTGAACGTTAGAATCTATCACACCCGATCATCACGTGGTGCTTGAAACAACGAACTTTCTGGCGGCGCACAGTTAGGGGGAACACTTTCTTGAAATTATTATGAGGGATCATCTTATTTACTACCGTCGTTCTAAGTAAACAAGATGCAAAAACATGATAAACATCACATGCAATCAAATAGTAGTGACATGATATGGCCAATATCATATAGCTCCTTTGATCTCCATCTTCGGGGCTCCATGATCATCTTCGTCACCGGCATGACACCATGATCTCCATCATCATGATCTCCATCATCGTGTCTCCATGAAGTTGCTCGCCAACTATTACTTCTACTACTATGGCTAACGGTTTAGCAATAAAGTAAAGTAATTACATGGCGTTAAATCATTGACACGCAGGTCATACAATAATTAAGACAACTCCTATGGCTCCTGCCGGTTGTCATACTCATCGACATGCAAGTCGTGATTCCTGTTACAAGAACATGATCTCATACATCACATATATATCATTCATCACAACTTTTGACCATATCACATCATAAAGCAATTGATGCAAAACAAGTTAGACGTCCTCTAATTGTTGTTGCATATTTTACGTGGCTGCAATAGGGTTCTAGCAAGAACGTTTTCTTACCTACGTAAAAGCCACAATGTGATTTGTCAACTTCTATTTACCCTTCATAAGGACCCTTTTAATCGAATCCGCTCCAACTAAAGTGGGAGAGACAGACACCCGCTAGCCACCTTATGCAACTAGTGCATGTCAGTCGGTGGAACCTGTCTCACGTAAGCATACATGTAAGGTTGGTCCGGGCCGCTTCATCCCACAATACCGATGAAGCAAAATAAGACTAGTAGTGGCAAGAAAGTTGACAACATCTACGCCCACAACAAGTTTGTGTTCTACTCGTGCAAAGAGAACTACGCATAGACCTAGCTCATGATGCCACTGATGGGGAACGTTGCAGAAAATAAAAATTTTCCTACGCTTTCACCAAGATCAATATATGAGTTCATCTAGCAACGAGAGAGAGGAGTGCATTGTTGGGGAACGTAGCAGAAATTCAAAATTTTCCTACGTGCCACCAAGATCTATCTATGGAGAAACTAGCAACGAGGGAAGGAGAGTGCATCTACATACCCTTGTAGATCGCTAAGGAAGCGTTCATGAGAACGGGGTTGAAGGAGTCGATTGTCGTGATCCAAATCACCGGAGATCCTAGTGCGAGCAGACGGCACCTCGCGTTCAACACACGCACACAGCCGGTGGCGTCCCACGCCTTGATCCAGCAGGAGAGAGGGAGAGGTTGAGGAAGACTCCATCCAGCAGCAGCACAACGGCATGGTGGTGATGGAGGGCGTGGCAATCCCAGCAGGCTTCGCCAAGCACCAAGGAGAGGAGGAGGAGGAGGCAGGGCTGCGCCTGGAGAGGGAGAGGCTCATCGTGTGTTATGGGCAGCCCCATAGGCCTCATATATATAGGGGAAGGGGAGGGCTGCGCCCCCTCTAGGGTTTCCACCCCCTAGGGGTGGCGGCCAGCCCTAGATGGGTTTTGGGGCGGCCAAGAGGGGAGAGAGGGGAGGCGCCCACTAGGTGGGCCTTAAGGCCCATCTGAACTAGGGTTTGCCCCCTCCCACTCTCCCTTGCGCCTTGGGCCCCATGTGGGGGGCGCACCAGCCCTCCTAGGGGCTGGTCCCCTCCCACACTTGGCCCACGCAACCTTCTCAGGGCAGGTGGCCCCACTTGGTGGACCCGGGACCCTCCCGTGGTCCCAGACATTACCGATATAACTCAAACTTTTCCGGTGACCAAAACATGACTTCCCATATATAAATCTTTACCTCCGGACCATTCCGAACTCCTCGTGACGCCCCGGATCTCATCAGGGACTCGAACAACATTCGTAACCACATACAAACTTCCTTTATAACCCTAGCGTCATCGAACCTTAAGTGTGTAGACCCTACGGGTTCGGGAGACATGTAGACATGACCGAGGCGTTCTCGGTCAATAACCAATAGCGGGATCTGGATACCCATATTGGCTCCACATGTTCCACGATGATCTCATCGGATGAACCACGATGTCAAGGACTCAATTGATCCCGTATACAATTCCCTTTGTCTAGCGGTATTGTACTTGCCCGAGATTCGATCATCGGTATACCGATACCTTGTTCAATCTCGTTATCGCAAGTCTCTTTACTCGTTCCGTAACACATCATCCCGTGATCAACCCCTTGGTCACTTTGTGCACATTATGATGATGTCCTACCGAGTGGGCCCAGAGATACCTCTCCGTTTACGGAGTGACAAATCCGATCTCGATTCGTGCCAACCCAACAGACACTTTCGGAGATACCGTAGTGCACCTTTATAGTCACCCGCCACGTTGTGACGTTTGGTACACCCAAAGCATTCCTACGGTATCCGGAGTTGCACAATCTCATGGTCTAAGGAAAAGATACTTGACATTAGAAAAGCTTTAGCATACTGAACTACGATCTTTGTGCTAGGCTTAGGATTGGGTCTTGTCCATCACATCATTCTCTAATGATGTGATCCCGTTATCAACGACATCCAATGTCCATGGTCGGAAACCGTAACCATCTATTGATCAACGAGCTAGTCAACTAGAGGCTTACTAGGGACATGGTGTTGTCTATGTACCCACACATGTATCCGAGTTTCCTATCAATACAATTATAGCATGGATAATAAACGATTATCATGAACAAGGAAATATAATAATAACTAATTTATTATTGCCTCTAGGGCATATTTCCAACAGTCTCCCACTTGCACTAGAGTCAATAATCTAGTTCACATCGCCATGTGATTAACACTCACAGGTCACATCACCATGTGACCAACATCCAAAGAGTTTACTAGTGTCACTAAACTAGTTCACATCATCATGTGATTAAGACTCAAATGAGTTTTGGGGTTTGATCATGTTTTGCTTGTAAGAGAGGTTTTAGTCAACGGGTCTGTAACATTCAGATCCGTATGTACTTCGCAATTCTCTATGTCATATTGTAAATGTTGCTTCCACGCTCCACTTGAAGCTATTCCAAATGGTTGCTCCACTATACGTATCCGGTTTGCTACTCAGAGTCACTCGGATAGGTGTTAAAGCTTGCATCGACGTAATCCTTTATGCCGAACTCTTTATCACCTCCATAATCGAGAAACATGTCCTTATTTACTCCAAGGACAATTTTGATCGCTGTCCAATGATCCACTCTGGATCATTCTTGTACCCCTGAGTGACTCATGGCAAGGCACACTTCCGGTGCGGTACACAACATAGCATACTATAGAGCCTATGTCTGAAGCATAGGGGACGACCTTCGTCCTTTCTCTCTTTTCTGCCGTGGTCGAGCTTTTAACTCTTAAATTCATACCTTACAACTCAGGCAAGAACTCCTTCTTTGACTGATCCATCTTGAACACTTTCAAGATTATGTCAAGGTATGTGCTCATTTGAAAGTATTATTGATCGTTTTTGATCTATCCTCATAGATCTTGATGCTCAATGTTCAAGTAGCTTAATCCAGGTTTTCTATTGAAAAACACTTTTCAAATAACCCTATATGCTTTCCAGAAATTCTACATCATTTCTGATCAACAATATGTCAACAACATATACTTATCAGAAATTCTATAGCGCTCCCACTCACTTCTTTGGAAATACAAGTTTCTCATAAACTTTGTATAAACCCAAAATCTTTGATCATCCTATCAAAGCGTACATTCCAACTCCGAGATGCTTACCCAGTCCTTAGAAGGATCATTGGAGCCAAGATGCCTTTTAGCATCCTTAGGATCGACAAAACTTTCTGATTGTATCACATACAATCTTTCCTTACAAAACTGGTAAAGAAACTCGTTTTGACATCCATCTGCCAGATTTCATAAATGCAGCTAATGCTAACATGATTCCGACGGACTTAAGCATCGCTATGGATGAGAAAATCTCATCGTAGTCAACTCCTTGAACTTTGAAAACTCTTTGCCACAAGTCGAGCTTCATAGGCGGTGATATTACCGCCCACGTCCGTCTTCTTCTTAAAGATCCATTTATCTCAATGGCTTGCCGATCAACGGGCAAGTCCACCAAAATCCATGCTTTGTTCTCGATACATGGATCCTATCTCGATTTCATGGCTTCCAACCATTTGTTGGAATATGGGCCCACCATTGCTTCTCCATAGCTCGAGGTTCATTGTTGTCTAGCAACATGACCTTCAAGACAGGATCACCGTACCACTCAAGCAGTCCGCATCCTTGTCACCCCACGAGGTGCGGTAGTGACTTGATCCAAAACTTCATGATCACTATCATAAGCTTCGACTTCAATTGGTGTAGGTGCCACAGAACAACTTCACGTGCCTCGCTACACACTTGTTGAAGTGACGGTTCAATAACCTCATCAAGTCTCCACCATCCTCCCACTCAACTTTTCGAGACAAACTTTTCCTCGAGAAAGGACCCGATTCAAGAAACAATCCCAATTGCTTTCGGATCTGAATTAGGAGGTATACCCAACCGTTTTGGGTGTCCTATGAAGATGCATTTTATCCGCTTTGGGTTCGAGCTTATCAACCTGAAACTTTTTCACATAAGCGCCGCAGCCCCAAACCTTTAAGAAATGACGACTTAGGTTTCTCTAAACCATAGTTCATACGGTGTCATCTCAACGGATTTACGTGGTGCCCTATTAAAGTGAGTGCGGTTGTCTCTAATGCCTAACCCATAAACTATTGTGGTAATTCGATAAGAGACATCATGGTATGCATCATATCCAATAGGATGCAGTTATGATGTTCGGACACACCATCACACTATGGTGTTCCAGGCTGTATTAGTTGTCAAACAATTTCCACAATGTCTTAATTCTGTGCCAAACTCGTAATTCAGATATTCATCTCTATGATCATATCATAGATATTTTATCCTCTTGTCACGATGATCTTCAACTTCACTCTGGAATTACTTGAACCATTCAATAATTCAGACTTGTGTTTCATCAAGTAAATACACTCAGTATCTACTTAAATCATCCGTGAAGTAAGAACATAACGATATTCACTGCATGCCTCAGCATTCATTGGACTGCACACATCAAAATGTATTACTTCCAACAAGTTGCTTTCTTGTTCCATTTCACTGAAAAACGAGGCTTTCAGTCATCTTGCCCATGTGGTATGATTTGCATGTCTCAAGTGATTCAAAATCAAGTGAGTCCAAACGGTCCATTTGCATGGAGTTTCTTCATGCATATACACCAATAGACATGGTTCGCATGTCTCAAACTTTTCAAAAACGAGTGAGTCCAAAGATCCATCAACATGGAGCTTCTTCATGCGTTCTATACCAATATGACTCAAATGGCAGTGCCACAAGCAGGTGGTACTATCATTACTATCTTATTTTTGGCATGAAAAATGTGTATCACTACGATCGAGATTCAATAAACCATTTTTAGGTGCAAGACCATTGAAGGTGTTATTCAAATAAATAGAGTAACCATTATTCTCCTTAAATGAATAACCGTATTGCGATAGACATAATCCAATCATGTCTATGCTCAACGCAAACACCAAATGACAATTATTCTGGTTTAATACTAATCTTGATGGTAGAGGGAGCGTGCGATGCTTGATCACATCAACCTTGGAAACACTTCCAACACATATCGTCAGCTCACCTTTAGCTAGTCTCCGTAGCTCTTTTATTTCGAGTTACTAACACTTAGCAACCGAGCTGGTATCTCAATACCCTGGTGCTACTAGGAGTACTAGTAAAGTACACATTAACATAACGTATATCCAATATACTTCTATCGACCTTGCCACCTTCTCATCTACCAAGTATCTAGGGTAGTTACGCTCGGTGTCCGTTCCTCATTACGAAGCACTTAGTCTCGGTTTGGGTTCAACCTTGGGTTTCTTCACTAGAGCAACAACTGCTTTTGTTGTTTCATGAAGTATCCCTTGTTGCCCTTGCCCTTCTTGAAACTAGTGGTTTTACCAACCATCAACAATTGATGCTCCTACTTGATTTCTACTTTCATGTGTCAAACATCGCGAACACTTCAAGGATCATCATATCTATCCCTGATATGTTATAGTTCATCACGAAGCTCTAGTAGCTTGGTGGCAATGACTTTGGAGAAACATCACTATCTCATCTGGAAGATCAGCTCCCACTCGATTCAAGTGATTGTTGCACTCAGACAATCTGAGCACAAGCTCAACCATTGAGATCTTCTCCCTTAGTTTGTAGGCTAGAAAACTCGTCGGAGGTCTTATACCTCTTGACGTGGGCACGAGCCTGAAATCCCAATTTCAGCCCTCGAAACATCTCATATGTTCCGCGACATTTCGAAAACGTCTTTGGTGCCTCAACTCTAAACCGTTTAACTGAACTATCACGTAGTTATCAAAACGTGTATGTCCGATGTTCGCAACATCCACAAACGACGTTTGGGGTTCAACACACTGAGCGGTGCATTAAGGACATAAGCTTTCTTCTGTCCGCATAATCTCTACTGTCAACTTTCAACTATATTTTCTCTAGGAATATATCTAAACAGTGGAACTAAAGCGCAAGCTTACGACATATTTGCAAAGATCTTTTGACTATGTTCAGGATAATTAAGTTCATCTTATGAACTCCCACTCAGATAGACATCCCTCTAGTCATCTAAGTGATTACATGATCCGAGTCAACTAGGCCGTGTCCGATCATCACGTGAGACGGACTAGTCATCATCGGTGAACATCTTCATGTTGATCGTATCTACTATCGACTCATGCTCGACCTTTCGGTCTCGTGTTCCGAGGCCATGTGCGTACATGCTAGGCTCGTCAAGTTAACCCTAAGTGTTTGGCGTGTGTAAATCTGTCTTACACCCGTTGTATGTGAACGTAAGAATCCATCACACCCGATCATCACGTGGTGCTTAGAAGCGACGAACTTTAGCAACGGTGCACGTTAGGGAGAACACTTCTTGAAATTGTTGTAAGGATCATCTTATTTACTACCGTCGTTCTAAGTAAACAAGATGCATAAACATAATAAACATCACATGCAATTATATATTAGTGACATGATATGGCCAATATCATATAGCTCCATTGATCTCCATCTTCGGGGCTCCATGATCATCATGGTCACCGGCATGACACCATGATCTCCATCATCATGATTTCCATCATCGTGTCTTCATGAAGTTGTCTCGCCAACTATTACTTCTACTACTATGGCTACCGGTTAGCAATAAAGTAAAGTAATTACATGGCGTTGTTTAATGACACGCAGGTCATACAATAAATAAAGACAACTCCTATGGCTCCTGCCGGTTGTCATACTCATCGACATGCAAGTCGTGAATCCTATTACAAGAACATGATCAATCTCATACATCACGTATCATTCATCACATTCTTCTTGGCCATATCACATCACATAGCATACCCTGCAAAAACAAGTTAGACGTCCTCTAATTGTTGTTTGCATGTTTTACGTGGCTGCTATGGATTTCTAGCAAGAACGTTTCTTACCTACGCAAAACCACAACGTGATATGCCAATTGCTATTTACCCTTCATAAGGACCCTTTTCATCGAATCCGTTCCGACTAAAGTGGAGAGGCGGCACCCGCTAGCCACCTTATGCACCAAGTGCATGTCGATCGGTGGAACCTGTCTCACGTAAGTGTGCGTGTAAGGTCGGTCCGGCCGCTTCATCCCACAATACCGTCGAAACAAGATTGGACTAGTAACGGTAAGCATATTGAACATCATCAACGCCCACAACTACTTTGTGTTCTACTCGTGCAAAGAATCTACGCAATAGACCTAGCTCATGATGCCTTTGTTGGGGAGCGAGCAGAAATTCAAAATTTTCCCACGTGTCACCAAGATCTATCTATGGAGAAACTAGCAACGAGGGAAGGAGAGTGCATCTACATACCCTTGTAGATCGCTAAGCGGAAGCGTTCATGAGAACGGGGTTGAAGGAGTCGACTCGTCGTGATCCAAATCACCGGAGATCCTAGTGCCGAACAGACGGCACCTCCGCGTTCAACACACGTACAGCCGGTGGCGTCTCCCACGCCTTGATCCAGCAAGGAGAGAGGAGAGGTTGAGGAAGGCTCCATCCAGCAGCAGCACAACGGCATGGTGGTGATGGAGGGCGTGGCAATCCCGAGGCTTCGCCAAGCACCAAGGGAGAGGAGGAGGAGGAGGAGGAGGCTGCGTGCGGAGGGAGAGGCTCATCGTGTGTTATGGGCAGCCCCATAGGCCTCATATATATAGGGAAGGGAGGGCTGCGCCCCTCTAGGGTTTCCACCCCTAGGGGTGGCGGCCAGCCCTAGATGGGTTTTGGGGGCGCCAAGAGGGGAGAGGGAGGCGCCACTAGGTGGGCCTTAAGGCCCATCTCAACTAGGGTTGCCCCTCCCACTCTCCCTTGCGCTTGGGCCCCTTGTGGGGCGCACCAGCCTCCTAGGGGCTGGTCCCTCCCACACTTGGCCCACGCAACCTTCTGGGGCAGGTGGCCCCACTTGGTGGACCCAGGACCTCCGGTGGTCCCAGACATTACCGATATAACCCAAACTTTTCCGGTGACCAAAACATGACTTCCCATATATAAATCTTTACCTCCGGACCATTCCGAACTCCTCGTGACGTCCCGGATCTCATCCGGACTCGAACAACATTCGGTAACCACATACAAACTTCCTTTATAACCCTAGCGTCATCGAACCTTAGTGTGTAGACCCTACGGGTTCGGGAGACATGTAGACATGACCGAGACGTTCTCCGGTCAATAACCAATAGCGGATCTGGATACCCATATTGGCTCCCACATGTTCCACGATGATCTCATCGGATGAACCACGATGTCAAGGACTCAATTGATCCCGTATACAATTCCCTTTGTCTAGCGGTATTGTACTTGCCCGAGATTCGATCATCGATACCGATACCTTGTTCAATCTCGTTACGCAAGTCTCTTTACTCGTTCCGTAACACATCATCCCGTGATCAACCCCTTGGTCACTTTGTGCACATTATGATGATGTCCTACCGAGTGGGCCGAGATACCTCTCCGTTTACGGAGTGACAAATCGATCTCGATTCGTGCCAACCCAATGCAGACACTTTCGGAGATACCTGTAGTGCACCTTTATAGTCACCCGATTCGTTGTGACGTTTGGTGCACCCAAAGCATTCCTACGGATCCGGAGTTGCACAATCTCATGGTCTAAGGAAAAGATACTTGACATTAGAAAAGCTTTAGCATCTGAACTACGATCTTTGTGCTAGGCTTAGGATTAGGTCTTGTCCATCACATCATTCGCTAATGATGTGATCCGTTATCAACGACATCCAATGTCCATGGTCGGAAACCGTAACCATCTATTGATCAACGAGCTAGTCAACTAGAGGCTTACTAGGGACATGGTGTTGTCTATGTACCCACACATGTATCTGAGTTTCCTATCAATACAATTATAGCATGGATAATAAACGATTATCATGAACAAGGAAATATAATAATAACTAATTTATTATTGCCTCTAGGGCATATTTCCAACATGCATCTACATACCCTTGTAGATCAAGCGGAGCGTTCAAGAGAACGGGGTTGAGGGAGTCGTACTCGTCGTGATCCAAATCACCGATGATCCTAGTCTTTGAGCGGACAGCACCTCGCGTTCAACACATATACGATTGAGGAAGGCGTCTCCTCCTTCTTGATCCAGCAAGGGGAAGGAGAGGTTGATGAAGATCCAAAGAGCACGACGGCGTGGTGGTGGATGCAAGCAGCGATCTCGGCAGGCTTCGCCAAGCCTGCGAGAGGAGAGGTGTAGCAAGGGAGAGGGAGGCGCCAAGAGCATGGGTGCGGCTGCCCTCCCTCCCCCTCTTATATAGGCCTCCTAGGGGCGGCCCTAGGAGATGCAATCTCTAGGGGCGGCGGCGGTGGGTGGCTTGCCCCTAAGCTGTGTGGAGGCACCCCCACCCCTAGGGTTTCCCGACCCTAGGCGCAGGGGGGCCCAAGGGGGGGCGCACCAGCCCACCAGGGGCTGGTTCCCCTCCCACTTCAGCCCATGGGGTCCTCCGGGATAGGTGGCCCCACCCGGTGGACCCCCGGGACCCTTCCGGTGGCCCCGGTACAATACCGGTGACCCCCGAAACTTTCCCGATGGCCAAAACCTGACTTCCTATATATAATTCTTTACCTCCGGACCATTCCGGAACTCCTCGTGACGTCTGGGGTCTCATCCGGGACTCCAAACAACCTTTGGGTTACTGCATACTCATATCTCTACAACCCTTGCATCACCGAACCTTAAGTGTGTAGACCCTACGGGTTCGGAGACATGCAGACATGACCGAGACGCCTCTCTGGTCAATAACCAACAGCGGGATCTGGATACCCATGTTGGCTCCCACATGCTCCTCGATGATCTCATCGGATGAACCACGATGTCTAGGATTCAAGTAACCCTGCATCCAATTCCCTTTGTCAATCGGTACGTTACTTGCCCAAGATTCGATCGTCGGTATCCCAATACCTTGTTTAATCTCGTTACCGGCAAGTCACTTTACTCATACCGTAATGCATGATCCCGTGACCAGACACTTGGTCATATTGAGCTCATTATGATGATGCATTACCGAGTGGGCCCAGAGATACCTCTCCGTCATACAGAGTGACAAATCCGGTCTCGATTCGTGCCAACCCAACAGACACTTTCGGAGATACCCGTAGTGTACCTTTATAGTCACCCAATTTACGTTGTGACGTTTGGCACACCCAAAGCACTCCTACGGTATCCGGAGTTGCACAATCTCATGGTCTAAGGAAATGATACTTGACATTTGGAAAAACTCTAGCTAAACGAACTACATGATCTTTGAGCTATGCTTAGGATTGGGTCTTGTCCATCACATCATTCTCCCAATGATGTGATCCCGTTATCAATGACATCCAATGTCCATAGTCAGGAAACCATGACTATCTGTTGATCAACGAGCTAGTCAACTAGAGGCTCACTAGGGACACGTTGTGGTCTATGTATTCACACGTGTATTACGATTTCCGAATAACACAATTATAGCATGAATAATAGACTAATATCATGAACAAAGAAATATAATAATAACCATTTTATTATTGCCTCTAGGGCATATTTCCAACATCTGCCCGAACAATCTATCATATCATAAGGCGAACTCTCTGGCCCATCAAGGGACATTCTTCTGCAGCGAAGCTTGAAGGAGCGATGAAGACATTGGTCTTCTATATCTTCAATGGCATCAACTTCAATGCTCAAGACTTCTTTATCAGGCAATTGACTGCATCAGGCTCTGATCTCTTTGGTCTGAAGTTCTATGCTCCATGGGTTATGCGCCTTACCAAGCTTCACTCAGCTGTCAACTATCAGCCCTCTGCACACCACCATCTAATATTCTTGCCAGAGGTTGATATGTCTATTGAAGTCATACACCCAGAGCCTGCCAAGGAGCCCATTATCTTCACAATGCTGATCACCAAAGCTTCACACAGCCCATTGCAGGAGTCCAGGTAGTCAGACGTGTTTATCCTTTGGCTGGCAATACACGTGGCCCTCATCGTGCCAATACTGAAGCCACTGAGAGCACAATTGCGCAAAGGCCTCGAAAGCGATTTCGTGTTCTCAATGACCGAGAGCTTCTCGTCGCCCTGCATCAGAAACAGGATAAGCATCACTACTGGCTGAAGCGACAGATGCAGAGCCTCTTGGTGGATGTCAATCGCATTTGCAACCTTGCCACCAAGAATGCCTTTGTCACTCATGAAACCTGTCGGAGGACATGGAAGAGTTTGACATTGCTGAGTGCTGAAGCAGATCTTCAAGACAATGGCTTCACTGAAAGATTCAAGTTTGACTCCACTCCTACAAGGAATGCTGTCTTGCGTCGCACTCCCTCTCTTGAAGACTCTGACTATTCCTCCTCAGCTTCCAGAGTCAATGCCAGAGTCATAGATGATCAAGATGATGCTACTTCACCACCTCCAACTTCAATGTGTATCGACCCTGCACCAAGTTCTTCTGCACCGCCAAACCCCGACGCCGACCCTGCAGCTTCACCTACTCCTTCTGGGAACGAGTAGAGGCTCTATGTCTTCAAACCTTTTTGATCCTTACTGACAAAAGGGGGAGAAGCATATGAGTTGATAGTCTTCAAGCGGGTCCATATGGGCGGTTGCTTTATATTTTGCCTAGTGTCTCAACTCTCGCTTTTGATACATTTGGTTCTTCGAGTTGTAACACTTAAATTTGATGGTCGTCTGCTACTTGTTTGCTATTTTGTGATGCGATGATAAATTCCGCATGTGCGATGATAAATCCCGCACGAACTCATATTGCAGACGTCCATTTTTCATTATGCATGTCATTATCTTTGTCATATCAAATCATGCATGATGAATTGTATTCATAAGTTGAAGAGGATCTTCACAAGTACAACCTGCCATGTGCATTTGCATTCCAAAAGCAAATTACTTATATGCACATCTTCAGGGGGAGCCTGTTGCTACTTATGAAGACAATACCTTTAACCTTTACAATTTCACATACTTTTATCCCCGTTAAAAACTTCAACCAGCTTGTCATCAATCATCAAAAAGGGGGAGATTGTAAGTGCATGTAGTGCCACCCCTAGTTGGTTTTGGAGTATTAGCGACAAACCTGGTTGAGGGACTAATGTGTTTGTGAGAATTGCAGGATAATACAGGTGGTAGTCCCTCATTGATTCGGTTTACCTACCGGAGATGACCCCTAAAAATGTATGAAGACACTGAAGACAATGGTGGTATGTGAAGATGTTCACATTGAAGACTATGACAAGAGAAGACATCGCGTGAAGACTATGGAGCGCAAAGACTTAGTTGTTTCGTTGTTTCCTTTCTTCTTTGTTGAGTCGTAGGAACCACCGTACTGTTCCCAGTGAACAAAGTCAGAGTGACTGAAGTGATGCTCAACCAAATCCTATGTCTTCGAGCGAAGACAATGAGAGCAAACCTTATCCAGAGTTGGATGAGTCGGCTTTACTTGTAGCCCAAGTCAAGCTGCCGCGTATGTTTGAAATCTGACCGTTGGAACACGTGTCAGTTCCTTAGTGACCCAGGGTCATTTCGGAAAAATCAGGTCGGGTTGCCTAGTGGCTATAAATAGCCCACCCCCTACACCATAAATTGGTGGCTGCTCAGAGTTAGTGCACGGCTTTTGTCGTTTGAGAGCAACCCACTTCCGAAGCTTTTGAGAGAGAGAAATCCTTGCAAGGACAAAAACCAAACACCCAGAGCCAAAGAGTGTTAGGCATCACTGAAGTCTTTCTGTCTGCGTGACCTGAAGACTTGTTACACTTGAGGACTGTGAATCCTCCAGCCGGTTAGGCGTCGCGTTCTGAGCATCCAAGAGTCATTGTGGATCGCTGGTGAACGAAGTCTGTGAAGGTTTGGAAGTCTACCTTGAAGACTTACCAGAGTGATTGGGCGAGGACTGGGTGTCCTTAGCTCAAGGGGAATAAGGTGAAGACACGATCTTCTGAGTTAAATCTCAGCCTCCCACACGCCCACACGCCCTATAGCACATAGACTACGCCATGTCACTGAAGGAAATATGCCCTAGAGGCAATAATAAAGTTATTATTTATTTCCTTATATCAAGATAAATGTTTATTATTCATGCTAGAATTGTATTAACCGGAAACATAATACATGTGTGAATACATAGACAAACAGAGTGTCACTAGTATGCCTCTACTTTACTAGCTCGTTAATCGAAGATGGTTATGTTTCCTAACCATAGACATGAGTTGTCATTTGATTAACGGGATCACATCATTAGGAGAATGATCTGATTGACATGACCCATTCCGTTAGCCTAGCACTTGATCGTTTAGTATGTTGCTATTGCTTTCTTCATGACTTATACATGTTCACGTAACTATGAGATTATGCAACTCCGTTTACGGAGGAACACTTTGGTACTACCAAAGTCACTGGCGATGCTGGGTGATTATAAAGGAGTACTACAGGTGTCTCCAAAGGTACATGTTGGGTTGGCGTATTTGAGATTAGGTTTTGTCACTCCGATTGTCGGAGAGGTATCTCTGGGCCTTCGGTAATACACATCATATAAGCCTTGCAAGCATTGCAACTAATAAGTTAGTTGCGAGATGATGTATTACGGAGCGAGTAAAGAGACTTGCCGTAACGAGATTGAACTAGGTATTGGATACCGACGATCGAATCTCGGGCAAGTAACATACCGATGACAAAGGGAACAAAGTATGTTGTTATGCGGTTTGACCGATAAAGATCTTCGTAGAATATGTAGGAGCCAATATGGGCATCCAGGTTCCGCTATTGGTTATTGACCAAGAATAGTTCTAGGTCATGTCTACATAGTTCTCGAACCCGTAGGGTCCGCACGCTTAAGGTTTCGATGATGGTTATATTATGAGTTTATGAGTTTTGATGTACGAAGGAGTTCAGAGTCCCGGATGAGATCGGGGACATGACGAGGAGTCTCGAAATGGTCGAGACGTAAAGATCGATATATTGGACGACTATATTCGGAGTTCGGAAAGGTTCGAGTGATTCGGTATTTTGAGTCTGGGGAGTTACGGGAATACGGGGAAGAGTATTGGGCTTTAATGGGCCTTAGTGGGAAGGAGCCGGGAGGTGGCGCGCCCTCCTAAGCCCAGTCCGAATTGGACAAGGGGTTTGGGCGCAGCCCACCTCTCCCTTCCTTCTCCACTTCCCCCTTTCCCCTTCTCCTAGTTGGACTAGGAAGAAGGAGTCCTACTCGGTGGGAGTAGGACTCCCCTTGGCGCGCCCTCCTCCTAGGGCGGCCTCCTCCTCCCTCCCTCCTTTATATCACAGCAGGGGGCACCCCATAACACACAAGTTGATCTACGGATCGTTCCTTAGCCGTGTCGGTGCCCCCTCCACCATATTCCACTTCGATCATATCGTCGCGGAGCTTAAGCGAAGCCTGCGCGGAGAAGTCATATCGTCGCGAGCTTAGGCGAAAGCCTGCGTCGGTGGAGCATCAACATCGTCCTGCGCCGCCGTCGGTTGTGGAACTCATCCCGACACTTTGCTGGATCGGAGTCCGGGATCGTCATCGAGCTGAGCGTGTGCAGAACTTCGGAGGTGCCGACGTTCGGTGCTTGGATCGGTCGGATCGGGAAGGCGTCGACTACATCAACAGCGTTGTTATAGCGCTTCCGCTTTCGGTCTCACGAGGGTGCGTGGACGGACCTCTCCCCTCGTTGCTATGCCATCACCATGGTCTTGCGTGATCGTAGGAAATTTTTGAAATTACTCGTTCCCCAACGATGGCATCCGAGCCTGGTTTTATGCGTTGATGTCATGTGCACGAGTAGAACACAAGTGAGTTGTGGACGATACAAGTCATCGCCTACCGCATGTCATACTTTGGTTCAGCGGTATTGTGAGATGAAGCGGCCCGGACCGACATTACAGCGACGCTTACGCGAGACTGGTTTCACCGCTCCGAGCACTCGTTGCTTAAAGGTGACCGGTGGGTGTCTGTCTCTCTCACTTTAGTTGAACCGAGTATGACTACGCCCGGTCCTTGAGAAGGTTAAACGGAGTCTATTTGACAAACTATCGTTGTGGTTTTGATGCGAGGTAAAACGGTTCTTGCTCAGCCCGTAGCAGCCACGTAAAACTTGCAACAACAAAGTAGAGGACGTCTAACTTGTTTTTGCAGGGCATGTTGTGATGTGATATGGTCAAGGCGTGATGCTATATTTTATTGTATGAGATGATCATGTTTTGTAACCGAGTTATCGGCAATCTGGCAGAGCCATATGGTTGTCGCTTTATTGTATGAAATGCAAACGCCATGTAATTGCTTTACTTTATCACTAAGGAGTAGCGATAGTCGTAGAAGCAATAGTTGGCGAGACGACAACGATGCTACGATGGAGATCAAGGTGTCGCGCCGGTGGCGATGGTGATCATGGCGGTGCTTGGCGATGGAGATCACAAGCACAAGATGATGATGACCATATCATATCACTTATAATGATTGCATGTGATGTTTATCCTTTATGCATCTTATCTTGCTTTGTTTGACGGTAGCATTATAAGATGATCTCTCACTAAAAATTATCAAGAAGTGTTCTCCCTGAGTATGCACCGTTGCCAAAGTTAAGTAGTACCCGGACACCACGTGATGATCGGGTGTGATAAGTTCTCGTCCATCTACAACGGTGCAAAACAGTTGCACGCATGAATACTCAAAGTTAAACTTGACGAGCCTAGCATATAACAGATATGGCCTCGGAACACGGAGACCGAAAGGTCGAGCGTGAATCATATAGTAGATATGATCAACATAGTGATGTTCACCGTTGAAACTACTCCGTCTCACGTGATGATCGGACATGGTTTAGTTGATTTGGATCACGTGATCACTTAGATGACTAGAGAGATGTCTGTCTAAGTGGGAGCTTTTTAATATGATTAATTGAACTTAAATTTATCATGAACTTAGTACGATAGTATTTTGCTTGTCTATGTTTCTTGTAGATAGATGGCTCGTCTTTGTTGTTCCGTTGAATTTTAATCGTTCCTTTAGAAAGCAAAGTTGAAAGATGATGGTAGCAATTACGGACTGGGTCCGTAATTTGAGGATTATCCTCATTGCTGCGAGAAAAATTACGTCCTGGAAGCACATTGGGTGCGAACTGCTCACAGAATCTTGAGCGAAGTTGTGAGCGTCGGCAAAGCAAAGTCGATGACTACTCAATAGTTCGATGTGCCATGCTTTACGGCTTAGAACCGGGTCTTCAACGGCGTTTTGAGCGTCATGGAGCATATGAGATGTTCCAGGAGTTGAAGTTAATATTTCAAGCAAATGCCCCGATTGAGAGATATGAAGTCTCCAATAAGTTCTATAGCTGCAAGATGGAGGAGAATAGTTACGTCGGTGAGCACATACTCAAAATGTCCGGGTATAACAATCACTTAATTCAGCTGGGAGTTAATCTTCCGGATGATAGTGTCATTGATGAAATTCTCCAATCACGCCACCAAGCTACAAGAGCTTCGTGATGAACTATAATATGCAAGGGATGACTAAGACAATTCACGAGCTCTTCGCGATGCTAAAAAGCATGGAGGTAGAAATCAAGAAAGAGCATCAAGTGTTGATGGTCAACAAGACAACTAGTTTCAAAAAAAGGGCAAAGGGAAGAAGAAGGAAACTTCAAAAGAACAGCAAGAAAGTTGCTGATCAAGAGAAGAAACCCAAGTCTGGACCTAAGCCTGAAGCCGAGTGTTTTCTTGCAAGGGATCGACTTTGGAAGCGGAACTGCCCCAAATATTTGGTGGATAAGAAGGATGGCAAAGTGAACAAGGGTATATTTGATATACAGGTTATTGATGTGTGCTTTACTAGTGTTTATAGTAGCCCCTGAGTATTTAATACTTGTTAGGTTGCTAAGATTAGTAACTCAAAACAGAGTTACGAATAAATGAAACTAGTTGAAGGGAAGTAACGATGAGTGTTGGAAGTAGTTCCAAGATTGATATGATCATCATCGCACACTTCCTATACTATCGGGATTAGTGTTGAACCTAAATAAATGTTATTTGGCGTTTGCATTGAGCATGGATATGATTTGATCATGTTTATTGCAATACGGTTATTCATGTAAGTTAGAGAATAATTATTGTTCATTTACATGAATAAAACCTTCTATGGTCATACACCCAATGAAAATGGTTTGTTGGATCTCGATCGTGTGATACACATATTCATAATATTGAAACCAAAAGATGCAAAGTTAATAATGATAGTGCAACTTATTTGTGGTAATTGCCGTTTAGGTCATATTGGTGTAAAGCGCATGAAGAAACTCCATCTTGATGGATTTTGGAATCACTTGATTATGAATCATTTGATGCTTGCGAACCGTGCCTTTTGGGCAAGATGACTAAAACTCCGTTCTCGGAACAATGGAACAAGCTCTTGACTTATTGGGAATAATACATACCGATGTATGCGATCCAATGAGTGTTGATGCTCGTGGCAAGTATCGTTATTTTTCGACCTTCACAAAGATTATTTGAGCAGATATGGGTATATCTACTTGATGAAACACAAGTCTGAAACATTTGAAAAGTTCAAAGAATTTCAGAGTGAAGTGAAGAATCATCGCAACAAGAAAATAAAGTTTCTGCGATCGATCGTGGAGATGAATATTTGAGTTCTGAGTTTGGTCTTCAATTAAAACAAAGTGGAATAGTTTCGCAACTCCGCCACGGAACACCACAAAGAAATGGTGTGTCCGAGCGTCGTGTCGTGCTTTACTAGATATGGTGCGATCTATGATGTCTATTTCCGATTTACCGCTATCGTTTTGGGGTTATGCTTTAGAGACGGCGCATTCACGTTAAATAGGACACCGTCAAAATCCGTTGAGGCGATGCCTTATGAATCGTGGTTTGGCAAGAAACCAAAGTTGTCGTTTCTTAAAGTTTGGGGCTGCGATGCTTATGTAAAGAAACTTCAACCAGATAAGCTCGAACCCAAATCGGAAAAATGTGTCTTCATAGGATACCCAAAGGAGATCTGTTGGGTACACCTTCTATCACAGATCTGAAGGCAAGATTTTCGTTGCTAAATTCGGATCCTTTCTAGAGAAGGAGTTTCTCTCGAAAGAAGTGAGTGGGAGGAAAGTAGAACTTGATGAGATAAGCAGATCTGCTCCCTTATTGGAAAGTAGTTCATCACAAGAAATGGTTCTGTGACAACTACACCAATTAGTGAGGAAACTAATGATGATGATCATGAAGCTTGAGATCAAGTTACTCTTGAACCTCGAGGTCAACCGAGTAAAATACGCACGAGTGGTGCGGTAATCCTATTCGAAGTCATGTTACTTGACCATGGCGAACCTACAAACTATGAAGAAGCGATGGTGAGCCCAGATTCGCAAAATGGTGGAAGCCATGAAATCTGAGATGGGATCCATGTATGAGAACAAAGTATGGACTTTGGTTGACTTGCCGATGATCGGCAAGCCATTGAAAATAAATGGATCTTTAAGAAGAAGGCTGACGCCGATGGTAATATAGCTGTCTACAAAGCTCGACTTGTTGCGAAAGGTTTTCGACAAGTTCAAGGGGTTGACTACGATGAGACTTTCTCACCCGTAGCGATGCTTAAGTCTGTCGAATCATGTTAGCAATTGCCGCATTTTATGATTATGAAATTTGGCAAATGGATGTAAAAACTGCATTCTTGAATGGATTTCTAGAAGAAGAGTTGTATATGATGCAACCGAAGGTTTTGTCGATCCAAAGGGTACTAACAAAGTGTGCAAGCTCCAATGATCAATTTATGGTGCGGTGCAAGCCTCTCGGAGTTGGAATAAGCGCTTTGATAGTGTGATCAAAGCATATGGGTTTATCTGAGACTTTTGGAGAAGCTTTGTATTCAAGAAAGTGAGTGGGAGCTCAGTAGCATTTCTAATATTATATGTGGACGACATATTATTGATTGGAAATGATATAGAATTCTGGATAGCATAAAAGGATACTTGAATAAAAGTTTTTCGATGAAAGACCTCGGTGAAGCTGCTTACATATTGGGCATCAAGATCTATAGAGATAGATCAAGGCGCTTAATTGGACTTTCACAAAGCACATACCTTGATAAAGTTTTGAAAAAGTTCAAAATGGATCGAGCAAAGAAAGGTTTTTACACAGTATTACAAGGTGTAAGATTGAGTCGGACTCAATGCCCGACCCACAGCAGAAGATAGAGAGAAAATGAAAGATGTTCCTATGCTTCACCATAGGCTCTATCATGTATGCAATCTGTGTACCGGACACGACGTATGCTTAGCTGTAAGCTTGGCGGGAAGGTACCAAAGTAATCGAGAATGGATCATGGACAGCGGTCAAGAACATCTGAAATACACGAAAAGGACTAAGGATATGTTTCTCGTATATGGAGGTGACAAAGAGCTAGTCGTAAATGGTTACGTCGATGCAAGCTTTGACACGATCCGGACGATTCTAAATCGCAAACCGGATCGTGTTTTTATTAAGCGGTGGAGTGTCGGTTGGTGCAGCTCTAAACAAAGCGTCGTGGCGGGATCTACATGTGAAGCGGAGTACATAGCTGCTTGAAGCGACAAATGAAGGAGTCGGATGAAAGAGTTCATTTCGATCTAGGTGTCATACCTAGTGCATCGGGACCGATGAAGATCTTCTGTGACAATCTTGGTGTAATTGCCTTGGCAAAGGAATCCAGATTTCACAAGAGGACCAAGCATATCAAGAGGCGCTTCAATTCCATTCGGGACCAAGTCCAAGTGGGAGACATAGAGATTTGCAAAATACATACGGATCTGAATGTTGCAGACCGTTGACTAAGCCTCTTCCACAAGCAAAACATGATCAGCACCAAGACTCCATGGGTGTTAGGATCATTACTTTGTAATCTAGATTATTGACTCTAGTGCAAGTGGGAGCTGAAGGAAATATGCCCTAGAGGCAATAATAAAGTTATTATTTATTTCCTTATATCATGATAAATGTTTATTATTCATGCTAGAATTGTATTAACAGGAAACATAATACATGTGTGAATACATAGACAAGCAGTGTCACTAGTATGCCTCTACTTTACTAGCTCGTTAATCGAAGATGGTTATGTTTCCTAACCATAGACATGAGTTGTCATTTGATTAACGGGATCACATCATTAGGAGAATGATCGATTGACATGACCCATTCCGTTAGCCTAGCACTTGATCGTTTAGTATGTTGCTATTGCTTTCTTCATGACTTATACATGTTCCTGTAACTATGAGATTATGCAACTTCCGTTTACGGAGGAACACTTTGGTACTACCAAGCGTCACAGCGTAATGGGTGATTATAAAGGAGTACTACAGGTGTCTCCAAAGGTACATGTTGGGTTGGCGTATTTCGAGATTAGGTTTTGTCACTCCGATTATCGGAGAGGTATCTCTGGGCCTTCTCGGTAATACACATCATATAAGCCTTGCAAGCATTGCAACTAATAAGTTAGTTGCGAGATGATGTATTACGGAGCGAGTAAAGAGACTTGCGTAGCGAGATTGAACTAGGTATTGGATACCGACGATCGAATCTCGGGCAAGTAACATACCGATGACAAAGGAACAAAGTATGTTGTTATGCGGTTTGACCGATAAAGATCTTCGTAGAATATGTAGGAGCCAATATGGGCATCCAGGTTCCGCTATTGGTTATTGACCAAGAATAGTTCTAGGTCATGTCTACATAGTTCTCGAACCCGTAGGGTCCGCTTGCGCTTAAGGTTTCGATGATGAGTTATATTATGAGTTTATGAGTTTTGATGTACGAAGGAGTTGAGTCCCGGATGAGATCGGGGACATGACGAGGAGTCTCGAAATGGTCGAGACGTAAAGATCGATATATTGGACGACTATATTGGAGTTCGGAAAGGTTCCAGTGATTCGGTATTTTTCGAGTACCGGGAGTTACGGGAATACGGGAAGAGTATTGGGCTTTAATGGGCCTTAGTGGGAAGGAGCCGGGAGGTGGCGCGCCCTCCTAAGCCCAGTCCGGTGGACAAGGGGTTTGGGCGCAGCCCACCTCTCCCTTCCTTCTCCACTTCCCCTTTCCCTTCTCCTAGTTGGACTAGGAAGAAGGAGTCCTACTCGGTGGGAGTAGGACTCCTTGGCAGCGCCTCCTCCTAGGGCCGGCCTCCTCCTCCCTCCTCCTTTATATCTGAGGCGGGGGCACCCCATAACACACAAGTTGATCTACGGATCGTTCCTTAGCCGTGCAGCGGTGCCCCCTCCACCATATTCCACTTCGATCATATCGTCGCGGAGCTTAGGCGAAGCCTGCGCGGAGAAGTCATATCGTCATGAGCTTAGGCGAAGCCCTGCGTCGGTGGAGCATCAACATCGCTACCACGCCGTCGTCTTGTGGAACTCATCCCGACACTTTCTTTGGATCGGGTCAGGGATCGTCATCGAGTGAGCGTGTGCGAACTCGGAGGTGCCGTACGTTCGGTGCTTGGATCGGTCGGATCGGGAAGGCGACGACTACATCAACAGCGTTGTTATAGCGCTTCGCTTTCGGTCTCACGAGTGCGTGGACGGACCTCTCCCTCTCGTTGCTATGCCATCACCATGGTCTTGCGTGATCGTAGGAAATTTTTTGAAATTACTACGTTCCCCAACAGTCACCACATGTATGCATGTGGAAATCTTGTTGGATTTTTTGTTTTTAAAATGTTTATCTCTTAAATGAAAAATCTGATTGAAGATCCGTTTTCACCATTAAATCCCTCGCGACGAGATGTTCGAAACTAGATCTCATATCAATATATTTCAACGAATTTTTTTTGGTTAAAAGTTGTCGTGTCTATTGCACATGAATTGCTATGATGTTTAAATTGAAGTTGCCATGACATGTTTCAGCTATTTTCTTCTACATTTAAAAGTAAATTTTGACATACTATAAAACGGGGAATTAAGAAACTAGACTTGTCATGCACCATAAATTAAAATTGCCATGATACATTCACTTAAAATTGCCATGGTTCATACAAAAAAATATTTTCATGGTCAAAGTACTGGAATTGCCATCATCGAAAAACTAAAATTGCCACTACAAACTAAAATTGCCATATGACAACTTTAGTTTAAGCACTATGACAACTACAGTGCAAACAGGATGACAACTTTTGGGCAAAAAAAATTTCATTAAAACATATCAACATGGGGTCTAATTTTGAAGATCTCGTCGAGATGGATTTAATGGTGAAAATAGATTTTTAATTTGTTTTTTAATTAGGAGATAAAACATTTTTAAGCCGAAAACCAAAAAGATTTTTGCTTATGTCATCTGTTTATACGTGACAAAATGAGTGGTGATGGAGACGTCTAGGCGATGTGCAAACAACCACACTTGTGGACATTAGTTTTTCCCTAAAAAAGAATGTTGCCTTAAACAACAGGTCTATGATCAGAAAACTATCGTTTTTAAATCTTTTTTCCACACTGAAGAAAGAGAAAAATGACAATAGTAACAACGTGGCATTTATCAATAGACTTTTTTTGGGAAAAGGAGATTCAAACCCGCGGCCTCTCCATACAACCATCTTTATTAATCATTTAATAAAGATCTGACAAGAATATACATCAAACTATCCGGAGCCAACACTCATACCTACAACCTTGATAATATAGAGTGCTCTCACTTTCCATATCTAAAAACGATCGTCGCTGATCCATCCACATAATGTATCGAAACCTAGAGTCGGGGCAGCAAACCTAAAGCGTACATCATATGCACATGTTTTAGAAGCTGCCATTTTCATCAAACCGCTGACCCATCTATAGGAAAGAGATCCGCATCATCCTTACCAGTTCGACCATCCGTCGACGCCACCACGGCACCCAATGACACAACCTCCCTGCGCGCAAACTGTCGAGCACGTCGCGGTTGCCACCGGTACACCGCATCACCATGCTGTCAAGTACCAACAGCCGACACAACTTGAAGTCTATAGAAGATCTGTTGTGCCGAACAGGCATGACACAGCGTAGGACGAATCACCTCCTCATCCGAGCTCGACGTGGCTCCATCGCTGATATGCAGCTTTGCGGACCTTCAAGGTGGTTCAACAAAGACGAATCCATTCCCGTTGAATGAATCAGATCGAAGCAATACTCCGGACACGTCATTGAACTCCAGATCTGGCACCCCCACACGACTAAGACGTCGAAAGAGGAAACCATACCTGCCTGCCACGAACCCAACACGCGATGCACCATATTCCACATGCCGTCGATGCAAAGCACAATCTACATCTGCTCCTGGACTACCTCCCATGCTCAGCGCCGATGCTAGAGCAAATGTCGTCGCAACAAGTCAACCACGAGAATGTCACTGCCACGCCATTCTTGCTTGAGCAGACTGGTTTCCAACATCGGATTGGATAGTTCACCAAGTCGCCCTTTTATAACTTAGGGCAACTCTAACACGGTTCGTCAAGTCGCCCCTAAGTGTCCGTACTAGACAATCCGAACATTTTTTTGCCGTCCAAACACCGGTCATCAAGTTTGCGCAAACCGATCCGGATGTCTGAAATCCCAGGAACCGAAACCATATATAGGGGAGATTTGCGTCCAGACCTCCGTCACGTCGGACTCTGACACGCACGGTCCATCCGAGAAACCAATCAAAGCCGTGCATTGGACATTCCCGCCGCTTTCAAAGCCCGTCCCCCGATCGCCCGCCGCCCACCCCACTGTTCGGCCGTCCGCCGCCGCGATGGAGCCGCCTTTTTTTTTACTTACTCATATAAACGATTAACTCAGCCACACGATAACGACAAGCTAAGCAAAGTCTGTCACGACCAGTGTGACGGAGCGGTACAGGGGTACAATCACCCACGACAGCGAAAGCGTGCCATGTCATGACGAAAAAAAGCCGGAAAGCTGTAAAATTTAACTCCTCCCTTTTGACAGCACCCGAAGCTCGAAAGCGGCCGTTTTAATTCCGAAAAAGCTGACAGAGAACCACGAGAGAGCGTGGACCTGAACGAAAGCCATCCAGAAAACGCGTGCGACCCAGCGGCCCGTCCGTCCGTCGTCGGCTCGCCCGTCCTGACCGGCCACGCGCACGAATCTCGAGGCAGATCGGGCTCCATCGATAAGACGCCCAGCTGATCTCCCCTCCCCCTCTCTCTTTCTCCGCACGCTGCCGCTCCCGTTGGCCCCCCTCCCCTCTCTCTCTCCACCGGGGTACGCGGCCACCGATCCCCCACCCCCGCGCCGCCCGATTCGCCCCCAATCCCCAATCCGCGCCCCCAAATCGCCCAATCCCCGCGCCCGATTAGCTGAGACGGGACCGCGTCCGGTTCGATCCGCGGCGCCGGCTCGATCGAGCGGGTGGACGCGCGCGCGCGGGGGGTTGGATTCGGGCGAGCTAGGGGTTCGGACGGTGGCCGGCGCGGCCGCCTAGGGTTTACGCCATGGCCGACAAGGGCTGCCTCAAGCGCCTCCAGAAGGAGTACCACGCGCTCTGCAAGGTGAGCTCCCCATTCCCCTGCCTCGATTGGGTTCGATTCGGGTCGATTGGCACGGCCTGTTTCGGTTTTTGGGAGGGGCTCTGACGCGATTGGCCTGCTTGCAGGAGCCGGTGCCGCAGATCGTGGCGCGCCCGCTGCCCAACGACATATTGGAGTGGCGTAAGTAGCCTCCTCCACTTACCGCGCATGTGTATTTACCGTAGTTTGATTTGATTTGACGAGAAACGCCTGGGGCTCGCGAACGATGATTGCAATTGGTGGTTTGGTGTTTGTGTTAATCGTTGCTGGGCGTGGCTATGTTGTGGTAATATATGAAGCTTTTGCATTGCACTTGGGCATGCTTATGTTTGCTCACCTGTAGTATCGGAATTTAAGGTTTAAATTGTCGGGCTAATCTGTGTAATGTGTTTCTATGGCCACCTATTGTATCTGTTGTCTACAAATTCTTCTGCCGTTCTTGAGAATCCTGTAATGTAAATTGGGCTCGTGATTTGGGTAGGCTCGGGCTTTCCCTAGCCCCTGGAAGAAGTTAAGACACAGGCTGTATAGATGCTCGGAAAAGCTTATTAGCTCCTGCGCGAAAAGTCGGGTGTTCTCGCGGGAAGTGGCCTGGAGGGTCGGTTATTAGCTTCCGAAAAATTCAGTGTGAAAAATCTGCATATAGAAGTTTGGATTTGTAGGCTTCTTTCCTAAAAGTGGTGGTTCTCACCTCCCTGTGCCCAAAGCTTACTCATGCATCATTGTCATCTGTGTGCTTGTTTGGTAAAATGGCATGGACTTGGAGACGGGGAAGTGTCACACCAGTGGTCCACGATATATTTGGTGCTATTGGATATTTTTCAACAGTTATCGCATTAACTCATGCGGTTGTGGCATTGTCTTGCATCATTATGTTGCACACTGCTTCATGGCCCATCAGTTTTAATTATCTAATTTTTCATCACCTCCAATCTGTTCACCATACATATTGTTCCCCACCAGATTTTGAATTGGTCTGGTATGTACTTGTACAATAATGGCCAAGGTGTCCTGCCAGTCTTGTATTAAGCTGCATGATAGTTTGATACATATTGCAGGGTCTTGGTATTTTTATATTTTTATTTTGAAATGGTATGTTGTGTTTTTGGCTTATGCCCCAAATTGTCGAGTTGCTTACTCCGCTGCTGATGTTGAAGAGTGTATTTTAATTGCAGATCTGGTCATTTTAGGCATTAGGCAACTATGTGGAAAAATAAAATTATGCATGTTAGATTTACTCAATAATTTTTCATTATGAAGTTTTAAACTTGTCTACTGGTGTAAATTTAGTTACTCTGATTTTAATGAGTGACACCTAAAAAAGCATGGATCCAGACACGGAAACACGGGCACGGTGACATGAATACCAGGACATGGAATACGTCATTTTCATAAAAAAATGAAAAATAGGCCATCTAATATGAGGTCAGAATAGTGCCATATTTCCATTTGTTGCCTCCCTTTTCAAGTGCTCAATGAGAAACAAAGGATATTTCGAATCTACAACACCAGGCTGCCCTTCACTCTCACCCATGGACGATTGGCTACTGGCAGTGGGGCTCTCAGATACCATGCTCCCTAACAGCAAGCAAACAGCAACACCAGCATTCAAGTGAGCACAACATCATGCAGCTAATTTAAAACACAAGCAGCAATGGCATGGCCGCATGGGGAAGCAAGCGGCAGCATCTCAACAGCGAGTCACAAAGAGATGAAGAGGTTGAGGAGAGGCTGCTTGGCTTGGGGTTACCTGCTGAGCGTGTGTCTGCTGCACTTGGAAAGCGGCGACGGTCGAGTCCAGGCGGCGGCGTGTTCGCTAGAGCCTGGAGCAGCTTGTTCCTTTTGTGTCGAGTGTGTGTGTGAGCCTGCAAAATAGGGTTTGTATTGGGCAGAGGCTGTTATTGGGCCTTCCAAATTCCCAGCATATCCCAGCTGTGTCCTTCCAAAATTTGGAAATGAGGGGATATGCGTATCATGGCGTGTCACCGTGTCCCGCCATACTAGGACAGCAAATCGGCTGAATCAGCCGTGTCCGTGCTTTGTAGAGTGACACACCTAGCCACATGAATGCTGTCATGCCAGATATTTTTACATTAACCTTTTCTGCAAGTCTAATCCTTGTTCGTCTTCCAATTATACTCCCTACATTCCTATGAAGAAGGCGTAAATTTCTGTTTGCAAACCCCAAGGAAAGCTAGCGCCAGAAATTTCTTTCCCAGCTTGCCTCTAATTAATTACTGCCTGGCGTATTTGCGCACCATGGAAAATTCCAAGTCCCAATAATCCTGGCTAACTTTGTATGTGCCCTTGGCCTATAGCGCATCATGCATGGCAATTAAAGCAGCTTGACATGCATGCTGCTTTCTCCCAGCCTGCATGTGGCAACCAATTCACACGTACAGTGCGAGATTATAGGAGGAGAACCAGGGGTAATGTAGGAAGAAAAGCATTTGAATCACACCCTGCACCTTGTTTTCAGAAAAACCCAGAGAAAAAAAATACGCCCTCTTCATAGGAACGGAGGGAGTATGTCATTTGCATTGTTGGCATGCTTGTTATGAGTGCTGTCTATATTTTCGCTCACTTTCAAGGTTGTTATCAGACTATCAGTTACTTAATTTGTCTTTTGGTTGCCAGATTTTGTACTTGAAGGAAGTGTAGCCACACCCTTTGAAGGTAAATATGATACATATTTGAAACTACTATCTTCTACGTACTATCCTATGCCAGACAGTCTTTTTGCACTTGTTTAACAGTGTTTTTGCACTTGTTTTTTCCTCCTGAAGGTGGATATTACTATGGGAAGCTTAAATTTCCCTCTGATTACCCTTTTAAACCTCCAAGTATCAGGTACTGAAACATTACAGCATTGGTTGTGCCTTTTTTAATGACAATTCCTTGTTATTTGGATGTTTAAAAGGAAAACAATTAGATAAATATGTTGATATCGAATTAATAAATGGACTTTTCTTAGATTTCTACTTACAATTTGTCTTTCTTGCTCAGCATGACAACCCCCAGCGGCAGGTTTGCCCCTCACAAAAGGATATGCCTATCAATGAGTGACTGTAAGCACCATACTGTAATCAGATTGTTTTTACCTTTTTCCAATCGGATTGAAATAATTCTCATATTGCTTTGTTTTTGCAGTTCATCCAGAATCTTGGAATCCCATGTGGTCTGTAGCAAGGTACGCACATATTTGACATATTTTAAAATATTTTGTGGGTAACTAAACCAATCATTCTTTTCAGCTCCTAAGTTTAAACTTAGATGTATCCCCATAAGATGTTTCTCCTTTAAATATCAGCTACTTGAGTTTATGGTCTTCAGTTACTTGCCTTCAAATTAAATGCTCAACCGCAATTTTCTTATTCTGTATGAACATCCATGAATGATGCTTTTCTGGTTTGCTCGGAAGTCAGCCGAACTTTTTATTGAACAAAACATCGATAACTTGGAACTTGCAACAAATTAAAGTGTACCTTCACTTTTCTAATGATACAAGTGATCCGTCGTTGTCAATCTGTGAATATATTTTGCTATATGGTATTCTTGTGCGTTTCTCTTCACTGGTCTGACATACGCCTTTGTGCTGCAGTATTCTAACAGGACTCCTCTCATTTATGGTAAGTTGTTATTACTTCTTCATCATCTACGAGTTTGCAAAAGAACTTCAATTCAATTCTTAACTGTTGACACACATATTTTGGAGATGAACTGTTATTCAAGCCTAGCAATTTGTACTATAAATACTTACTAAACACTACAGTACTCCTGCAAGTAATTCTTTTGAGTATTTTTATTACGCAATCAATGTTGGTATTTCACTTGCAAGGATGCAGTACCGTTGGTTAATGTTTCAGTTCTTCTGGTAATCTTAATTTTCATGCTAGCCACCTAAATCTAGTATTCTGGTGCTTAAAGTACAAAAGATATGCTTGTACAGCTTTTTGCTTTTTTATACCCTTAGTACCATCTGGTTTACCGAAGAACATAATTATTTCCAGCTTATTGCCTTCTGATGTAAACTGTAAAATTGTTCTTGTATTTGTAGATGGATGATGCTCTTACAACTGGAAGCATCAGAAGTACAGATGGAGAGAAGAAGCGTTTAGCAAAGGCTTCTCTTGCTTACAACTGTGAGAGGTAAATGCATTTATGTGCAAGATAGGCTTAGTTCTTTTGGGTGTGACTTAGAAAAAGGTTAATCCTTCAGATGCAGGAATTAGCAGAAGCTTTCGCTCACTGTTCAGTAAATATGCTTCCATAATTAATATCTTGGTTTTTTTTAGGGGATCCTATCTCATTCAGTATTTCCCAAATGTAATGAACTCAGTATACCAGTGCCAAATCACTGCATATCTAATTCACTTTTAGTCGGTTGACATTTGTTGGCTTATTCTGAAATGACATTTATTCTTGTGTCTTGTTTTGACTACGCCTTCTTCCACAAGATATTCCCTGTCCAAAACCATGAGTTTTACTCAAGTCTGCTCTTGTTCCACAGCAAAAATTGCCCGCACTTCAGGAAACTGTTTCCCGAGTATGTTGAGAAGTACAACCAACAACAAGAAAAGGAGCAAACTGGTGCGGAACCAGAGCCCCAGGAGAACCCTGCCCCAGCTCCTTCTCCTGCTGCTGTGCAGCAAGCGGCAGCTATGGTGAACAATATAGGAAGACCAGTGCAGGAGGTCCGCGGCGAAAAGAAGCTGAAGAAGCGAGTGCCCTTTTGGCTGATGGTGGTTATCGTCTCTGTTTTTGGCGCGGTGATGGCCTTGCCCCTGATGCAACTTTGACAGTAAAAAGTCGAATAAAGTGTGACAGTGGTGCCGTAATTTTGTATAGTTTTCTGTTGGTTTGTGCAACTCATTCTTCATCCGTGGACTACCACCTTGGAGACATGGTGATGAACTCTTGTCATGGTAAAACTGTAGAACCTTATTCTCACTCGACGAGAAACTCAACAAGCTGCTTTATTTGAGCTTCTTGAAACTATGTTTTTTTCTCGTCTTCTGTTTCGAGCCGCTCCAGTGTCCAGTTCCAGCATTGCTTACTTCGCCCGCTAATGTTTATCTTCAAGGTGTAGAAATGTATCAGAAGTAGAACACCATTAATTTCATGCTAGATTAAGAAGGGCTTGCAAATCGTGATCCGTGTCGATGCTAAACAATGCTCTTTCTGCTGGGTATCTCTGGGTGATCCTTCTCTTTACAAGTGACGCTTCACAATTTTCTCCAAATCCGCTTCACAATTTTCTCCAAATCCGGTCGCCTTGTATTTCTTGGCTAGCTGCTTATTTGGTTGCTTGATTGTTTGTGTTCACCTACAGCACTAGCAGGAGCTGATGGTGTCACAGCTTTTCTGGAGAGCGAACTGTGTTGGAGTCTTCTTAGCACACGCCCCAGGGATGCCCACTTCAATTACGGTGACCTGAGAGCCAACCTCAGAACTGTTGAAGTGAACTGAACTGAAAGTCGGTCTGCTTTCTCACCTTTGCATCTATATTCAGATAACGATGCTCGGGTCTTCCAACACAAGAGCGCACCGCCTCCGGTCCTCCTCCGTGCTATCATCAACGACGTCAAGCTTTGGGTTCTCGCGGGAGCTAAAAAACTGGGGTGTATTCTTGTGCGCGAGTAGTTGCCATGCCTGGCATATGGGTCATTTGTAACACTCTAAAACACTTCTCTCTTATTTAATGAATGAGGCAAATCTTTTGCCTCTGTTTCGAAAAAAATATTCAGATAACGATTTAATCCATGCTGACACGACATTATGACAACTATTTTCTTTTGAATGAAATAATCTATACTTGCACATCAGTGTTCGCTTGACCGTCTTGGCTACATGAGCGTGTGGAGCTGTTTTGGATGCCGGGTAGCCCCTGTTGGCCCCGTGCCCCAGTAGCGCCTTTTGGGTGCGCTATTATGGCTTAATAGTGCTTGCGACATCGCCTGGTGGTGATGTCATGTTATGTGCTTAGTGCTATCAAGGCAAACTCACTCCCGTTTATGGTCTTAGATGTCGATCACGATAAACATTTGTGTCCTATTTGGTTGTCTCTTCGCGACACAGAGCTCTCCCTATTGAGAACATTGGGAATATGTTGTCGCCTCTATCCATCTATCTACACTAAGAGTGGTTGGAAAGAAAACTCTGTAGACCTTAAGGAAGACGAGTTATTTGATGGCCCCGTCTGGTTTTGTTCACTGACAGTAGGAGCTGCTAGTGCCACGTTGATTTCTGAATGTACGTCTGACAAAATGCATACATGATTTTTTTTTAAATGGAGGCAAAAGATTTGCCTCATCGATTGCCCAGTTAATTTAAGGAAAACCAGACGAAAACCGATACAAACAAATCACTTGTGGACTACTCACAGAGAATGCAACCTCATAAGTGCATGATCGACCCGACAATCATACCCAACACATAACGACCACCCCCCCACACACACACACTGCTATATCGCAAAGAAACCCTCAACGAAGACCACAGGCACCACCAAATCCACGAAGACAAGTCAGGCCATAAGGACAACGCAAGAGACTGGTGACCAACCATCAAGCAACCGCGGACGCCTTTTCTGTGGCGCTACTCTTCTTGCTCTTGCTCGTGAGAGCCTCCTCCATAATCTTCTTGCCAGATCCAGGGCTAGCCCTCTCCAAACGTGCGAGAAAGCTGTGAATCTCTAACTCGGAGAGAATCTCATAGACCTTGTCACGCACAAAAACCTGGCCAACTGTCACGTGCGACTGGCTGACCGAAACGTCAGAACGTCCACTATCCACAAAGGGAAGCGGCTGGCTGGGCTCCAGAGGATCAGGCGCCAACATACCGACCGCATCACAATCATCAGCCACAGGTACCACCGACACGATGGACTCAGGCATCTCCAGATGCTCACATGACAGAGGTGAATCATGTCTCTCATTGTCCACAACAACGAATGGCGGGCTTGCCGCCAACATCGGCAATGACGGCATCATGGGCATCACCAAACCCATCTCCTTTGGAAGCACCATCGACAAACGCAGAGATGGTTCCTCACATAGCTCCTGCAGCGCGGGCATAATCTGCATCATTGGAGTGACACCTCGGCGATGTGCCTACCACGAGGAGAGAAATAACCATAGGGGTCTGCTTCACCCTCACCCTTAGAAAGTTGGAATCAACCTGGATCTCGGCCAATGGAGGCACATCTGGCATGATTGTGAGCCTGCACAAAACCGCCTCAACTCTCGCCAAAAAATTCTCAACTCTCATCAGGCAGTCTTGCAGGCTCAGCCTGCTCCGCGAGGACAGACTGCATCGACACCTTTAGCATGGTAGCATTCTTGGTAGGAGCAGGCACTTGGGAGGGTGATGGAGCAGCACGTCGGAGTGGCGTAGATTGGTGGCTGGTGTTCTTTGCATGACAGAAGCGAGCAGTGTGGCCGAAACGGAATCAGCTTCTGCACCGAATTGGGTCCCTGCAAGAGTGGGCATGATGACCTTTGGAGAGGCACCGAAAACATCGATCCCTTAACCATGGCGGAGGAGCCGGCCGGGCATTGGAGGCGGGCTGACGAAAGGCCTTTGAAGATGGCAAACAACGGCGCTCGGTGACAAGGTGCCAGCCTTCCAATGTTTCCCCACGAGTTGTTGGCGCGCAACATATGGGATGAGAGGGCATCGTCTTCCCTCTGAAACATCCAAGCCAGTCCCCCCAACCAGGACGCACGGGAGAGGCCTATTGCAATATATTGAAGGGTGCTTAAATATTTTAGTGTCATGTTATGACATGTGTATCACATATACCCTTTTGCTAGTTTCCTTAAGTCTATGGACAGGGATTTCAAGATACCCACCGCCAAAAAAAAAGGATTCCGTGATCCAACCAATTAAGCTTCAAATGTTGAGTTTTTTTAATCATCAGGTCAATTAGTCAGCGTCTTTATTCTTCATACATGTGATACTGGTAATTCCTCCTGGCACTCTTTATTGGGGAGCTACATTCCACTCTGGATCTCACCTACCACCTTTGACTCTATGCTATATATAGTCGCAATCCTATTCTCCTGCGCAGTTACAAATCGAGCAAGAAATGCGATGCCTGATCTCTCTTGTGCCGCTTGATCAATCACACGCATATATAGCTAGGAATGAGAGGCGGCAAGAATATGTTGACCCCGGTAGAACAGACCTTGACCACAACAAGATACTAGATACGTGCAAGAACACCAAGTCGGGTTACTCTAGGCCATGTTGCTACCCGTACTCCATCGCACACATTGGGCACCATGTAGCTCCTTATCTCGGCTGTCCAACAACCTCTCAAGGGCAGCAATAGTTTAGCTGACGAGAAACCCACAGAATGCTTTATGTGAGCTTCTTTGTACCTTTTGCTTGTCAAGATCATTTTTTATCTTAGCGACTAGTCATGGCCAACCTCATCAGTATGCCAACTAAATTATGATGAACTAGTTCTTGTGTAATCAATCGCAGGGGGGGAGTCCCCACCTGCATATTGATCTCTCAGTTGTTCAAAAGAAATTGAGCTGATTTATGTGGGAAATCGGGTCCCATAATATGTTTTTTATGTCAAACCGGATCGAAAAACTTAACAACCCAAGGGGCAATACATCTTCTGGAGGCAAGAACACATAAAACACAAAAAGAAATATAAGATTACAACACAACGCATTCAAGACATCGCTAGCAACAGAAGATGCTATTGTGCAGCACATCATGCTAGAGATAATAGAGAGGTAAACTTTGATTGTTATCACATGGAAGCTCCACCAAGACAACACCGTAACCACTGGCGCGGGTAGACCACGGGCGGCCACAACAAGGAGCTGCACAATTATCAACCCCATGTCTTCCAACCTTCACGGGAAGGGCGGTCATAGCCCAGAATGGAGTAAAAAATACGACAAGAAAGGGCCTAGCTCGACGAGCATGCACAAAGGGGATACACAAGTTCACCACCCTGAAGATAGGTCTTTTCCCATGGGTTGGCATGAAAGAACGACGATGGTGACATGATCATAGAGAATGCCGCTAATGAATTCATCAACACACAAGTGTGGCTATTGCCACAGGTGGAGTGCGTAGGAAGGGCACACAACAACAACGAAAGAGACGATAACAGGGACTACCCAACGATGGCAACCAGAGATGTTGGAGAAAGCTCATAGAGAAAGCAGAGATGTTCACCGATCGATGGGTAGGAGATGAAGACATCGCCACCAACATGTGAATTGTGTGAACGGCTGAACGCCCCACCAATGTCGTTGTTGGGCGAGCCAACATGACATTTATCCCCATCACCACACCTACTGCAGATGAAGAGGAGGCCTGACGCGCCGCTGCTGTGGGATGCGGCCCCCGCGAGCGTCATTGTGTCAATCAATAGCCCCTAGTGCAGATTTCTCCGGCCTTTGCACACCACCCACGCCACTGCACCTCGACTATCCGGACTTGGAGAAGCAAATCTGGTAGCCCAGGGGAAGGGGCACCCCGCACAAGTTCTGTCATCTTAATCTATATCTTTATGCATAAAGTACTGCTCTCTCTATAAAATGTAAGCTCAAGCTTCTCACCGAACGATCGTGTATGTCAGAACCTCTTACACAATAAATGTGTAAACCCATGATGAACCTCTTATCAAATGAAAGTCATCCTCTTAGTTCAGTGGAAACCCGAGGATTCACACTTCTTGGCCGGTTTGACGAAGGTGAAGCATGTTTCTTTCACTTTAGAACCTTCTCTATAAAAGATGGTTCACAAATAAGATTTTGGGATGATACATGACTTAGCAATACTCTCCTTCGGGATTAAGACCCAAGATTGTCCATATTGTATTAAACGAAAATGTCACAATTACGAAGTCATTAGTACCTCTCTAGGAGAGATTATTTCAGATGGGACCTAATCAGGCCAAGGCTAGAAGCTATGCTCTTACATCTAGCCAATTTCACATTGGCACAAAGTTCAAATGGGTTCCACTGGGTTTTGCACAAGAACACGCTATTCACCATTAACTTTATGTATCTTGCGAGCACTAATTAACAATAGAATACTAAGGAAGCTAAAGATTTTGCTAGAAGTTAAACATTTGCTTTGGTATCTGGATGTGATTACTAATAGTAAGAGATGATCTTTCCAACCAATTATTTTTAACGAAAGTAAATGATTTTATTTTGTAAAGATGAAACAATCAAACAAATCTTATTTGGATGCAAGGGCATCTCCAGCGTCGACTCTCAAACTGTCCGCATACGTCCGGACCACATGGTCTAGACGTGTTGTGCCATCCAACCCGAACCTGTATTAGTCCGCACGGCGGTCTGGACGCATTTTTTTCCTCAAACCGGAGACAAACTAGGTGGAGGGCTTTGCAGGCGTCCAGACCGCTGCCACACCTGTATCTGACCATCCTGGCCCACCAAAAACTCTCCCCTCGCTTGCCTGCGTTCCCGCTCGGCGTCAGCTGCCCGCATTCGATCATGCCGCTGTAGAGCGGCCGCTCCGCATTGACGCCGGCATAGAGCGGACGCGGCTTCTCATTGACGCCGACATTGAAGCGGCACGCCGGCCAAGAGAGTTGCCTGCTCCGCATCCCAGGTGTCCGCGCCTGTTCAATGTCGGAGGACGTTTACAATCATTGTGCTCATAGAGTTGTGAAATATATGTCTTTTGTTGCTTGAACTATTGGTTTCCAAATTTATATTGAATTATTATTACTCTACGTATGAATTTTATATTTTAAAGGTGATTAAATGTTGAGTGTGGATTTTTTAATATCACTAAACGAATTAATCGGTGCCTCTATTCTTTATGATGGGAGCAAAATGATACTGGTACCTCAGCAATAATCTCAAATCGCATGTGTATAGCTCTATTCGTAAGTTGCACTCCATATTACTCCCTCCGTTCCCAAATAATTGTCTTGCTAGCCATCTCAAATGGACTACAACATACGAATGTATGTAGACATGTTTTACAGTGTAGATTCACTCATTTTGCTCCGTATGTAGTCATTTATTGAAATCTCTAGAAAGACAATTATTTAGAAACGGAGGGGGTACATCTCACCTACCACATTGGACTCTGTGCTATATATTGTGGCACAACCTTCCTCTTACACAACTAGACATCAAGTTAGGAATGAAACACACAAAGTACCTTGTACTGCTCGATCAATTCCGCACATGTATAGCTAGGAATGAGGTGCATCAGGAATACTTTGAGCATGATAAAGTAATCACCGATGTGACCACTAATGACCGCAGGGATCGAAATCCCCGTTTATTTGTCAGCATGCCATTCCTTCACAGGACTAAGGATTAGGCCACTGCCGAAAAAGTTGTCGTACGTGTGCCGCTTAATGGCACCGGCGTACTATGAAGCTGGTTCATATGAGAGCCGGGCGTTGGAGTTCAACAAAGCTCCAAGAAAAATCATGGAGAGGAATCTTGGCTGCAACAACTCTTTTGGGTGAACCAGCAGGCCAGGACTCGCAGCAGACATGTTTTTTCTTAAGATCTTTTCCTGCACTACCATTTCTGCTCGGTATGTCACGTGCAGAGAAATCTCCGGGTGATCTGTGTGTCTTTCTAGGTGATGTTTGGTCTGTTGTTTCTGAGTTTTCATCCATGGTTATGTTGTTTTGTGTTCATTGATAGCATGAGGAGAAATGCCACGCTGCACACACACGGTGGCGGCTGGTCCACGCTATCAACGAACAGGACGTCCAAGTTGATACGTATAGGAGCGTGTCAGTAGCATTTAGCAGATGGGCCATAGCAGGAGATGGTAGACCAGGGTGACTTTTGCGACATAAAGTGACCGTACCGAGTTCACAACTTGCCGTACCGTTGGGTTGAGGTGGAGACAGCAATCCCATGGTCGCCGCGGGTGGTAAAATTTCATGTTTTGACCCTTTTTGGAAAGAATTTCAGGATCTGACCCTTGTTGCTAAAAATTTCGAGATTTGACCCTTTTGCTACCGTCAGCGCTCCTGGCGGTAGGGTTAGACAGCCTACCGCCAGCGTATCTGGCGGTAGGGTGTGATTTGAGGGGACGGCGGTGTCACTCACATGGCGACGTGAATAAGTACCTTACCACCAGAGTGCTTGGCGGTAAGCTGTCTAACCCTACCGCCAGGGGCTCTGGCGGTAAGGTGTGTGAGGTTTTGCCGTGTATGCATTTCAGAACGAAATATGCTAGGACCCATGGCGGTGGCTGTCGACCCTACCGCTGGGAAGCTTTAAGCGGTAGGGTCTGCGTTTGCCGTATAAAGTTTACTGTAACGAAATATGCAAAGGGCCCTGGCGGTAGGTTGTGTAACCCTACCGCCATGTTGCCTGCGGTAAGGTCCTCTGTTTTGTTTTTTCCAAGTTCATTTGGTTGCTTGTTTTCAAATTCAATATCACAACAAGTTTCACAAATATGACAACAATATCATAGATTTTAAATAATTAAATTTGGGCATCACGTAGATCCATATTAAGATAACTTGAAGTGCATAGAACATTTCAAACACATAGATCCACAAATAGCAAACACATAGTTTCACAACCACTAGAAAAGTTCAACCAAACTAAAAGAGCCAAGTATCGAAGAGCATAATCACTTGCTCCTTCCCCTCTTGGAGGTACGGTCCTCGTTACTCTTTGAACGATTCTCTTCGGTCTTCTTCTTGGGCCGTCGAGGAACCGGTCTCTGGAAAGGTTTCGGACTCAGCAAATCCTTCGTCTTGATTCCTCTTCTTGGCAGCTGAGATGCTTGAGGCGTTTGAGTTCTTTGGAGGTCCATAATCTTCATCGTACTCCTCCTCCCCGTTGCTCTCATCCTCCTCCTCCCCTTCTTCATATGTGGCCTCCTCCTCCTCCTCCTCCTCCTCATCCTCATCCTCCTCCTCCTCCCCAACCAACCTAGACGACGAGGGAGCATGGCTCGATGAGCCGATGATACCCAGTGTGGCTACAGGCTGATAAGCTTCAACTGACCCAGCTCCAACACACCCAAGCAGCCCTACCAGCTTGCGACAACGCTGCACGAACTTCTGCACTCACAATGAAGCAAGGTCATAATAAGTATCGATCGATCGTTGCAAGTGAACAAGATGCATCTGTTCGAGGAGGCTGAAATTGTACCTTCACCGTCCCCCCGACTCGGTCTCAGTTATGCGCTCCGGGAAGATGACCTAGTGCATCCGAGGCTTCAAAGATGCATCTGTTCAGCTCACCGGACTGCAACGGCATAAGTCGGTCTCGATGGCGAATAAAATATTTTAAATCGACCGTCGGTTCAAACTTACCACTCTGTTGATGAGGGTGCAAACTCCCTAAATCCACTGTGCATGTCTCGATGCCGATGCGGTATGCCTGTTCATCGGGTCAGCCCACTCCAGCTCGCGATGTCTTCCGCCGTCCATCGAGGCACGAGACAAAGACGGTGCTTCGGCCATCATCATACCACCTCATGTGTTGGCCGGTAATCATCGATTAGTCACTCTCCTCTCCACGTCTTTACGGTACCTCCGTCGGTTCCACTCCGTCACATGAGTCTTGTGCTCCTCTCCCCAGTCTGTGATCGACTGATTCTTCTGCCGGCTCATCCTGCAAGGCATAAGCAACAAGAATCATCATAAGAGCAATGAGATCATCATAAGCAACAAGAAACATGATAATCTCACGGAGAACAAAGAGCTCACAGGTGGAGCGCGTGGCCGCCGGTATCTCACGGCGTCCCACTCGTAAGCTACGGTGGGGTTTCGAGTCTCGTCGCCTTCTTCGCCATAGTCTTCCCATGGGCGTCTTCGCAACTTCTCCGGACGCCCCACCGGCAGCCGCTCCCACATTCAAATGGAGAAGGCCCAGACAAAGCCACCCATATTGGACTTGTCTCCCGTCCTCTGCGTTGCATCGTCAAGCTGCAAAACATCAAATGAGGATCAGATATAACAAAATGTCATGGACACACTTTCGTAGGTAGGTACGCAATTAGACACTCTCTTACCGAACGATATAGGTAGGCGAGAGATGCCGTCCCCAACTGTACCACTGCATCCCGGTCCGCTAGGAAGAACGAATCGCCCGATTGGCGAGTTCCGAGCTGTGCGAAACACGACCTCCGAGAGAATATACCACGATAGGCCCTCGCGTACAACTCCACGATCGCCTCATCTGCGCCTTTGGGGCATGTCCTTTGGTGCTCGAGAGCGGATCAGCGGCACACCGGATGTACGGTTACTCTTGGCACGGGCGATCGCCGATGAGGTGGTGACCCTCTCGCCGATTGGCCCTCTCCACTCGACCGGTGAGTGCATGACCCTCGATCGACATTGCAGTAATCATCCCCGGTCCTCTAGGGTCACCGTCATCTCCCGCATGGCAGATGGAAAGAATGGGTCTCCGGTCTCCAACGGTCAATCAGAGCTGTGAGAGCGCGTGGACAAGCGTCGCGGTGGACGCTTGAACTGCAGACTGAAACCCAACAGACGGGCTCTCTTGAAGAGCGGTAGCGTAGCGCGTCGTGAGTCCATATGCCCATGAACCCGTGACCCCTCATGCGCGATGGTGGGCGTCTGTCAAAAAGTGAGCGCAAAAAGTTAGGAAATCATTTTCATCAATCCGAGAACTTTGATCAAAATTTCTTTCATATCACTTACCTCTCCGTTCTCTATGAAACGGGCACGATAACCCTTGTCGAATGCCCAGTCCAGCATGCAGTACCGTGGGCCAATGTTGTCCGCAAGAGGTGGTCGCCTTAATAGAGTTTCATAAACAAAAGCACCATAAGCATAAGCATACATAAACAAATAATGAACTCAAATCATATCAAGATAAAATTTTAAGCATATTCCTCCAACAACATCTACTACACATGATGGATCAAATCATATTAACATGCATCATATAAAAAAAACCTCCAACAAACATCATAGCTTCATATTTTTAAACAAAATTTTCCAAACAACATCTTCATATCATCATATCAACATGCATCATCAAACTAGGGTTCATCTTCACACTAGATCATATCATCATATCACATGCATCATCAAACTAGGGTTCATCCCTTTATCAACATTACATCATAATTTTTTAACAAAAATATTATGAACTAGGGTTCATCTTCACACTAACATATGAACTATTGATTAGAGTACATATCTAATACCACTACTTACTAAAGAACTAAGAACTACAACTACAATCAATCTTAGGTGAAAAAATCAATCTAAGTTCAAAAACATGAGGATTTCAAGCAAATAATCGTCGAATCGGTAGCAAGTTTGCAAAAACTAATTGGAGGGATCGGAGGAGCTTACAGTTCTCTCCTCGGGGCCATCTCGATCAGCCAAAGCGGTGAAGAATCGGTGAAGATCCAAGGGAAGTGGAGGAGATGAGAGAGGAGAGAGGCGACTTGGGGAGAAAAGAAGAACTGCCGACGGGGAGGGAGGGTGGGGAGATGGGCGGGGCGGGATTGGGGCAATAATCTGCCGGACCCTACCGCCAGGGGCCCTGGCGGTATGGTTAGACGGCCTACCGTGTGACGGCCGGGTATTTAAGCTACAGTAAACCTCTGCTAATGATGCCACGTCACCTCCATTACTGTGGATAAACTCGCGTTAGTTCGGGACCTAGTTTGAATTTCAAATTCAAATTTGAGCAAACAATAAAAGTTTTCAAATATTAAAATTTAAATGTTCAGAGTGAACCAAATAATACATAAGTAAGTATGGTGGAGAAACCACACTTTTATAAAAGTGTAAAATATTCTAAAATGTTTTAAACAGTAGCAAAAACAATTAGTTGAATGCCTTTTACAATAAATAAAATATTAAGCTAATTTATTTTGTTGCCCAAACTTATGTGGCATAGCTAATTACTAACACTAAATTAGGGACTACTTTTATAATTTATAAAACTAAAATAAAGAGGAACTAAAATAAAGCAGAAAAACAGGAAAGGGATAATAAACAAAAATAGAACAAAAGAGATAAAAGCAGAAAAGGCCTCCCCCCCGGGCCTCGCCCACCCACATGCCAGCCGCCCACCCCACTCCCCATACCCTCCCATCGGCCGAAACCCTAGGGCAGCCACTCCCTCCCCGAGCGCCACTCCTCTCCTCCCGATCCATCGGGATCGGTAGCCTCCCCCTCCCTCGCTCCTCGCCCTTTGCTCGATCTGGATCGAGGCACTGGCGCCCGACCCGTCGCCGATCCTGTCGCCTCGCCGCCCACCGACTCCGCCCGCCATGTCCCTAACGCCCTCACCGGCGCCGCCCGTCTATGACCGCTGCCGTGGCGGAACCCGCGGAACGCCTCGTCCCGTCGCTCGTGTCTCGTCCTCCTCCCCATCGGTCGCCATCACGCCTCAACGCGCCCGTCGCGCCGCCGCCGGATCGCCTCCTCATCCTCCTCCCCACGGTCGCCATCGCGCCTCGCGCCCCTTCCTCCAGCAGACGGTGAGACCCGATCCTCCTTCCCCGCCTAGCGCCTTACCATGGCGGCCTCGCTCTCTGCCGCCCTGTCGCGCCGCCGCCGCCGCGTCGACTCGCAGCTTGTGACAGCGTTCCGCCCTGCTTCGCCCTCCTCGTGGGCGCGCGCCGCTCGCCCGTCCAACTCGCGTGCCCCCGTTTCGCCTCGGACCTCGCCCGGCTCCGCTGCGGTGGCGCCGCCATGGCCGTAGCCCCCTTGTCATCGCGCCGTCATCCCCCTGTTCCCTTCCCGCTTCGCCACGCGCCTTCGCCGCCGCAATCTCGCGCAAACTGCGCCCGTCGCCGGCATTCCCCATCGTCCTCGGTGTAGTCCGACACTCGCCGACCTCATTGGTGCCGTTCGGCCAGCCTCGTCGCGGCCCGATGCGTCGCTCGGCCTTGGCGCCCATCGGCGGCCGCTCGGCCCCTCGCCTGGTCGGGCATCGCTAGTGCCATGACAGAATCGCTAAGCGCTGCGCCGCTAAGGCCCATCGGTCGATGACATGGGGTCCCACCCAAAACGTTAAAAAAGGATTGAAAATAATAATAAAATAAATAAAAATAACAATGCTAATTAATTAATTAATTAACTAAGTTAATTAACTTAATTAATCATGTTTACTTAACCTAATTAATCTGTTAATTAAACTAACTAGGGTAATTAGTTAACATTCACTGACTAACGGGACCCACCTGTCAGGTTGACCAAGTCAACCCTGTTGACTGCTGACGTCAGCATGACATCATGCTGACGTCATAAATCCATTTTCGAATTAATTAAATAATTAATTAAAATTCCGAAATTAATAAAATCTTTAGAAAATCATATCTTTTAATCCGTAACTTCGGATTAAAATATTTTCAACATGAAAGTTACTCGTAAGCGAGGCGAACCCGGATCGCAGCCCGTTCGTCCACCACACACTCCTAACATATCAAACACGCAACTTTCCCCCTTTGGTTCATTTGTCCGAAAACACGGAACACCGGGGATACTTTCCCGGATGTTTCCCCCCTTCACCAGTATCACCTCCTACAGCATTAGGTCACCTCTAGCACCGCGTATTGCCATGTTACGCTTTGTGATGCTTTGATTGCTCTGTTATTTATTGTGTTCCCTCCGTTACTTCTTTCCATGAGACCCGAGACTATGGCGACCCCGGTTCGACTACGGTGTTGTGATCCTCCTTGCCCGAGCAACCAGGCAAGCCCCCTTTGATCACCGGATATCGCCTACTCTTCTCTATCTGCTTGCATTAGAGTAGTGTAGCATATTTTGCTTTCGATTATACCTATCCGATGCATAGCTTTGTCCTTGTTACTCATTGTTACCTTTACGCAAACCTATATGCTTAGTATAGGATGCTAGTACTTTCATCTGTGGCCCTACATTCTTGTCCGTCTGCCGTGCTATACTATCGGGCCGTGATCACTCGGGAGGTGATCACGGGTATATCTATACTTATACATGATACATGTGGTGACTAAAGTCGGTCGGCTTGTGGAGCACCCATGAGTGATTCACGGATTGGGGCTGAAAGGACCTTTGTCCCGACGGCCCTCTGGATGGATCTTTGAGGCGGAGCGGCAGGCAGGTTGAGACCGCCTAGAGAGAGGTGGGCCTGGCCTGCTCGGCGTCAGCGGATACTTAACACGCTTAACGAGGTCTTGGTATTTGATCTGAGTTGGCTACGAGCTTATACGCACTAACAATCTACGCGGGAGTAGTTATGGGTATCCGGCGTCGTGGTATCACCAAGCACTTCAGACGTCGGCTGACGGGCGGCGCGCCGGATTGGACTGGAACGCCTACTAGGCTAGGTGCGCTTCCGCCGCCACGCATAACGTCTTGGTGTGCTCGGCGATGGGCCCGGACCCTGCGCGCTTAGGTTTAGACCGGCGTCTTGGCCTCTGTTGTGCCTAGGTGGGGCTGCGGCGTGTTGATCTTCCGCGGCGGGCATGACCCAGAAAGCGTGTCCGCCAAATGGGATCAAGCGTCTTTGGGTAAGATGGTGCACCCTGCAGGAAGTTAATCTATTCGAATAGCCATGATCTTGATAATGGACGACTTGGAGTTGTACCTTGAGCTTATGACAAGTAGAACCGGATACTTGATAAAACACACCTTCCAAGTGCGGATACAACCGGTGGTCGCTCTCTCGTGGATATGAGGAGGGATCGCGGGTAGGATTATTGCTATGTGATGTTACTTGGAGGACTTGAGCTGCCCTCTTCTATCTGTTGCAAGACGGTGACCGAAGCGTAGTCTTCGATAATACTAGCTATCCCCTCTTATTACGGCATTCTGCAGTTCGGTCCACCGATATGGCCCTTTACACATATATCCATGCATATGTAGTGTAGCTCCTTGCTTGCAGTACTTTGGATGAGTACTCACGGTTGCGTTGTTTCCCCTTTTCCCCTACCTCTACTCGATTGCTGCAACCAGGCGATGGAGCCAGGAGCGACGCCACCGTCGATGGCGACTACTACTACGGAGGTGCCTACTACTACGTGCAGCCCCCGGCGGCGACCGGGAGTAGCTAGGAGGATCGAGGCGGGAGGCATGCGCCTCTTCGTCTGTATCCCGGTTTGTGCTAGCCTTCTTAAGGCAAACTTGTTTAACTTATGTCCGTACTCAGATATTGTTTGCTTCCACTGACTCGTCTATGATCGAGCACTTGTATTCGAGCCCTCGAGGCCCTGGCTTGTATTATGATGCTTGTATGACTTATTTTATTTGTAGAGTTGTGTTGTGATATCTTCCGTGAGTCCTCGATCTTGATCGTATACATTTGCGTGCATGATTAGTGTACGATTAAATCGGGGCGTCCAAGTTGGTATCGAGCTGACTGCTGTAGGAATCCCCTTTCCAACTCCTTGGCGAAGTCGAGTCTAGTCATTAAAAAAACTTTTACTAACTTGGTTGTGTGCCTTACGGGCCCAGCGTCGCCATTTGGGTGGTACTAGGATCTTTTACTCCTCGACCTTTACTCGGGACTCGAGCCCTCTTCTATTCGGGTTAAATGATTTTGCTAAAACAAAACTAACTTTAGGTTCTCGTTAATACTTTCTCCGGAGAGCCCTCACTTTAGATGATGCTTTCTTTGCACTAGAAGAATCCAAAGTTACTCTCGATGTTTTCTCGAGTCTTTGTGCCATCGCATATGCGATTTTCCTTCCTTGTCAACCCCTATGAAAACTACTTACGATTGCCATTCATACGATCATTCCCCATTGATCTGGTTATTACAAGATACCTCAAGTTTTCTCTATTGTTCCGAGGATACTTTGTGCCTCTTGCCTTGCGTTCTTTGCTACATGAATACCACTACGGATAATTTCTCGCACTTACGAGTATCCACTCATCCCCAGTTGATTCATGTACATCACCAATCCTCGAAATATCATTCGATCTTCCGAAAATCTTCGGCAGCCTTTGGCTCTTGAAATTCTTGCTTGCTCGCATTATGGTTAATCCCATAAGTCTCGTAGCCTTATTAACATTCCTTGTCATTATCATTTTGGGTCTATCGACTCAATATGTTTGCGAATACCCGCAATCATCATTGATCCTTATAAATTACCTTTCTGGCTGAGCTGCCATTCTTTTAACTGGAATTGGTTCTCGACCAATCCAAGTGTCGTTGATTGTACCCTAAGGCTATTCAACTTATCCATCCCTAATCAGAGCATTGCTTCTGACCCCTTGATTTGGTAATCATAATTCCTTTGCATTTGACAATTGAGTTAGTCAGTTGTTTCTATAGTTTGATCTCCTTGCATTCTTCTTCCTCTAGTTGAGTACTGATGCTCACGTCAGATCCCTTGTGGACCACCAGATCCTTTGTTGAATTTTATCTGACAACGCCCTTCATATTCAATAACCTTGTGAGCCTTTCCTCTGATACATAATGCCTTTGGTAAATTGTATCCTCTGCTTTCTCAACCATGCTCTGGCTTCGAGCTTGAGTTAATTATTTCTAAAGATTCTGGTATATGATTCCAAGAAGCCCCTATGGGTTGAACATATGCTTTCACCAAACCGTATGAACCGAAAGTTTTCGCGAATCATACTCTTACGGTGCTTCGCGGATAAAATTTCCAACACCGCAACTTCATCGAGCGTGAGAAGTGAATGAAAGGTTATGCATTGGAGAAGTGGGAGTCGGCCTTTAACTTGTGTTCATGCCCATGGACACGATGTAGATCTTATCATTAAAGCTTCTCTTAAATTAATTATTCCTTTGTATAAGTTCATATTATATCAGGGATCGGCCTTTTGCAACCGTGGTTCCGACCATGTTCTCTTTTAAATACCATTTCTCGTGCAAGTTTTAGCACTTGTCTTCTGTAGAGCAATACCCCCGTCCAACCTCTACTTTGATATGTCATCGAGTGTTACCCCCTGGTATCTCGAGATTATGATGGAACTGCATAACCTCTTATGAGTTCTTCATCAAGTGCTACCTTCCCACTGATTCCAATTTTCATGGGCTCTGAGTTATTAAACACTCAAGGACACCAATAACTGAACCGAGTCCGCACTACGGTTCAACAACTCTTCGGTAAGCTTCTATAAGTACGAGTTTGTACCCGATCACATCATTCCTAGCCTGATCGGCTATATCATTATCACGCTAAATTTTAACTGTGCTACCGGGTCCTTCTTCTCGGAGCACATATTTCGACGGTGAGCTAATCTTACAATCGATCTCCCTCGTCATACCGTTTGACCTTGTACAAAAAACTTGATCTCGAGTTTGTGTCGTACCCTTGGTTCCAATAACCTTTCACTTCATCATTACTTTGACTTGATGTCGTCGCCGATCGATTACATCTTCATGAACTCTCGCGACAAAGGTGTCGTGATCGTCAGCATTCTGAGCTCATCCAGGATATCAATTGAATTCATGATGAGAAATACCATCCTTGCCCTTGATGAATTGTATTATCATCGACCACTTTATTGCCTTCCGTTCAACACAAGTTGTTCGTGTTTTGTGTAAACCTTGGGATCCCTGCTACCCAGCAGTTGATCTTCCTTACCTCGGAAGTATTACCATCTCCTTTTGTCAAGGATGTGGTGAGAATTTCACCACCTCTTAAGAATTCTTGATATCATAATACTTCTTGCCATCTTCGTTCATTCCTTGGCCCCCGTATTGTTTTCAACCGGAATACCGACAATTGAGCTATGACGTGTGAATTCAAAACTTCTAGCAAGCTTCTTGCTTTGAAGTGAAATTCTTAGACTATTGATTATTGAATCACCATTCGACGTTGGTCGTGCAACCCAGCCCATATTTCGGTGCACCTTTCAACCAATGTTTAATTGTGTATGTTTTCCTCGAGCATACATCATTATACCATTTGAGGTGACAAATGTCATCTTCTTGTTCAAATTATCGTGGAAATCCATCCGTTTGGAATTCTCGATGAATTGTCGTGAGCCCATCAGCCACCTTCTCATCCCTCCTTGGTTTAAGGATGAACTATTGCTTCAAGAACCGCTCCCGTAGTTCATTTCACGAGAATCTTGAAATGTCATTTCGTCTATTTGTGTTGCACCTTTTCTTCTCGGACATCCCGAGTGCGAGGTATCATAACACCAATCGGATCTGAATCTCGGTCGAGATATGATGGTTGGGACAACTTTCAAGAGTTATGATGTTGATCCTTTGATGACCCGGTAACATGATGTCATGCCTAGCACCCCCGGTGGAGGACCTATCATTATAGATTCCTTTTCAGCAAGGTTATCCATTCATCCTTGAGGAAATTGTAAGACTTATTCTACAAGTTATTCTGATGGATCCTTCGTGTTTCCAAAGTCCGATCTTCACTGTTGGCCATGTCAATGCTATCTCGAGCATGTCTATGGTACTCAATTTTCAACAAGAACATTTGAAGCCCAATGTTAAATGTTTCCTGCTCAATTATCCAAACACGCTGTATGGGTAATATCATGAAATTTCTCTCCCTTACCTAAGGAGTTTTCACGTTATATCCGGCATGGATATCGTGCTCGCTTGTCCTTGGGATGGATATACCCCTGAAATATGTGTTTAAACACATTTTCCTTTCCATTGTTCTCATTTAATCTGAAATCACATTTTCCTTTCCATGGTTTTGTTTGACTTTTCTTGGGAATTATATGATCTAAGCAGTAATAATTCCCAACATATGCAAACACCTCGATGTACAATTCTGTCAAGAAGACCTGTTACTATTGTTGATGACATGTCGGTAGCCACCGATGGACGAGAACCTTGCCTATTGGCCCGCCTCGTTCGACGAGCAGGAAAATGGTTCTCTTCGTCCCTCGCCCTTGGTGTCGATGATGTTGCCGACATAACTGACAGGCTACCCTCTGACACGCCTTGATATCGTGACCGAGCAAGATGCCGGCCCGCTTCCTACTTTCAACCACATGGTGGGCCCATAACCCACAGTTCCACAAGATCGAAACCTGACTCTCCAGTACACCCTGTTATCAAAGTTATTCCTCGCGCTTGACTTCGTATGTAATTCACGGGCCACCTGCCTAGTGATCTATTTTGGTATCAGACGCAATACTCATCCCCATTGCTCTGAACCCCTTTCACACTTCGTTTTAGGCAACGAACGTTTGCCTATGCGTTTGAAACTTCTATTTTGCACCTTCTTATTTTGCTCTCGATAATTGCTTAAGTTTCAATTCGAGAGTTACTATCCGCCACCCTCCCTGATGTTCTCTACCAGATACGTGACCTTGTAGAGGTCAGTTCTTCTGGAGATACCCCTTATCATTTTTCATAAGTACGTTGGAGTCCCCGAGAAAAGGGGCGGCATCACCTTGATGACTTGTAGCAGACAAATGAAGATGTCAAGGTAATGGATCGACCTCTTCAAGAAGATCAACCAAGACTGAGAAGATTTGTTAGGATTTCGTAACCAGACCTCTCCCCCTTACACCCCTCTTAAATCTCGGGACGAGATTTCTTGTAGTAGAGGAGAATTGTGGCCTTGGGTATTTAAGCTACGATAAACCTCTGCTAATGATGCCACGTCACCTCCATTCTTGTGGATAAACTCGCGTTAGTTCGGGACCTAGTTTGAATTTCAAATTCAAAATTGAGCAAACAATAAAAGTTTTCAAATATTAAAATTTAAATGTTGGAGTGAACCAAATAATACATAAGTAAGTATGGTGGAGAAACCACACTTTTATAAAAGTGTAAAATATTCTAAAATGTTTTAAACAGTAGCAAAAACAATTAGTTGAATGCCTTTTACAATAAATAAAATATTAAGCTAATTTATTTTGTTGCCCAAACTTATGTGGCGGTAGCTAATTACTAACACTAATTTAGGGACTACTTTTATAATTTATAAAACTAAAATAAAAGAGGAACTAAAATAAAAGTAAAACAGGAAAGGGATAATAAACAAAAATAGAACAAAAGAGATAAAACAGAAAAGGCCTCCCCCCCACTGGGCCTCGGCCCACCCACATGCCATGCCGCCCAGCCCACTCCCCATACCCTCCCCGTCGGCCGAAACCCTAGGGCAGCCACTCCCACTCCCCCGACGCCACTCCTCTCCCTCCCGATCCAATCGGGATCGAGGCGAAGCCCCCCACTCCCTCGCCTCGCCCTTTGCCGATCTGGATCGAGGCTGGCCGCCTCGACCCGTCGCCGATCCTGTCGCCTCGACGCCGCCCCACCGACTCCGCCCCGCCATGTCCCCAACGCCCTCGCATCGGCGCCGCCCGTCTATGACCGCGCCGTGGCCGGAACCCGCCGGAACGCCTCGTCCCCGTCGCTCGCGTCCTCGTCCTCCTCCCCACCGGTCGCCATCACGCCTCAACGACGCCCGTCGCGTCGCCGGATCGCCTCCTCATCCTCCTCCCCACCGTCGCCGCCGCGCCTCGACGCCCCTTCCTCCAACGAACGGAGAGACCCGGTCCTCCTTCCCCGCCTAGCGCCTTACCGCGGCGGCCCTCGCTCGCTGCGCCCCATGCGCGCGCGCCGCCCCGCGTCGACTACGCAGCAAGGCGACGGCGTTCGCGCCTGCTCGCCCCTCTCGTGGGCGCGCCCGCTCGCCCGTCCAACTCGCTGTGTTTCGCTCCGCCTCGGACCTCGCCCGGCTCCGCTGCGGTGGCGCCGCCATGGCAGTAGCCCCCCACTGTCGCGCCGTCGTTCCCCTGTTCCACCCCGCCACGCACATCCCGCCGCCGCAATCTCGCGGCTCGCTGCGCCCGTCGCCGGCATTCCCCACCGCGTCCTCTCTGTGAGTCCCAAGACTCGGCCGACCTCGCCGGTGCCATTTCGGCCAGCCTCGTCGCGGCCCGATCGTCGCTCGACGCCGGCGCCCATCGGCGGCCGCTCGGCCCTCGCTCGTGGGGCATCGCTAGTGCCCGCATGACGCGTGAATCGCTAAGCGCCGGCGCCGCTAAGTCCCATCTGGTCGATGACATGGGGTCCCACCCCAAAACGTTAAAAAAAGGATTGAAAATAATAATAAAATAAATAAAAATAACAATGCTAATTAATTAATTAATTAACTAAGTTAATTAACTTAATTAATCATGTTTACGTAACCTAATTAATCTGTTAATTAAACTAACTAGGGTAATTAGTTAACAGTCACTGACTAACGGGACCCACCTGTCAGGTTGACCAAGTCAACCCTGTTGACTGCTGACGTCAGCATGACATCATGCTGACGTCATAAATCCATTTTCGAATTAATTAAATAATTAATTAAAATTCCAGAAATTAATAAAATCTTTAGAAAATCATATCTTTTAATCCGTAACTCGGATTAAAATATTTTCAACATGAAAGTTACTCAGAACGACGAGACGAACCCAGATACGCAACCCGTTCGTCCACCACACACTCCTAACATATCAAACACGCAACTTTCCCCCTTCGGTTCATTTGTCCGAAAACACGGAACACCGGGGATACTTTCCCGGATTTTTCCCCCCTTCACCAGTATCACCTCCTACAACATTAGGTCACCTCTAGCACCGCGTATTGCCATGTTACGCTTTGTGATACTTTGATTGCTCTGTTATTTATTGTGTTCCTCCGTTACTTCTTTCGGTGAACCCGAGGCCGCTGGCCCCTGATTCGACTACGGTGTTGACGATCCCTCCTTGCGAGCAACCAGCAAGCCCCCTTTGATCACCGGATATCGCCTACTCTTCTCTATCTGCTTGCATTAGAGTAGTGTAGCATATTATCGCTTTCACTATACCTATCCCGATGCATAGCTTTGTCCTTGTTACTCTTGTTGTTACCTTTACCGCAAACCTATATGCTTAGTATAGGATGCTAGTACTTTCATCTGTGGCCCTACATTCTTGTCCGTCGCTGCGTGCTATACTATCGGGCCGTGATCACTCGGGAGGTGATCACGGGTATATACTTATACTTATACATGATACATGTGGTGACTAAAGTCGGGTCGACTTGTGGAGCACCCATGAGTGATTCACGGATTGGGGCTGAAAGGACCTTTGTCCCGACGGCCCTCTGGATGGATCTTTGAGGCGGAGCGACAGGCAGGTTGAGACCGCCTAGGAGAGAGGTGGGCCTGGCCTGTTCGGCGCTCAGCGGATACTTAACATGCTTAACGAGGTCTTGGTATTTGATCTGAGTTGGCTCTGAGCTTATACGCACTAAACATCTACGCGGGAGTAGTTATGGGTATCCCGGCGTCGTGGTATCACCAAGCACTTCAGACGTCACGACGGAGCGACGCGCGCCGGATTGGTGGAACGCCTACTAGGCTAGTGTCGCTTCCGCCGCCCACATAACGTCTTGGTGTGCTCGAGGCGATGGGCCCGCACCCTGGCGCTTAGGTTTAGAACCGCGTCTTGGCCTCTCTGTTGTGCCTAGGTGGGGCTGCGGCGTGTTGATCTTCCGCGGCGGGCATGACCCGAAGCGTGTCCGCCAAATGGGATCAAGCGTCTTTGGGTAAGATGGTGCACCCTGCAGGAAATTAATTTATTGAATAGCCGTGATCTTGATAACAGGACGACTTGGGTTGTAATTTGAGCTTATGACAAGTAGAACCGGATACTTGATAAAACACACCTTCCAAGTGCGGATACAACGGTGGTCGCTCTCTCTCGGGGATATGAGGAGGGGATCGCCGGGTAGGATTATTGCTATGTGATGTTACTTGGAGGACTTCAGGCTGCCCTCTTCTATCTGTTGCAAGACGGTGACGAAGCGTAGTCTTCGATAATACTAGCTATCCCCTCTTATTACGGCATTCTGCGATTCGGTCCACCGATATGGCCCTTTACCCATATATCCATGCATATGTAGTGTAGCTCCTTGCTTGCGAGTACTTTGGATGAGTACTCACGGTTGCGTTGTTTCCCCCTTTCCCCCCTACCTCTACTCGATTGCTGCAACCAGGCGATGGAGCCCAGGAGCCAGACGCCACCGTCGATGATGACTACTACTCTGGAGGTGCCTACTACTACGTGCAGCCCACCGCGGCGACCGAGGAGTAGCTAGGAGGATCGAGCGGGAGGCCTGCGCCTCTTTCGATCTGTATCCCAGTTTGTGCTAGCCTTCTTAAGGCAAACTTGTTTAACTTATGTCTGTACTCAGATATTGTTTGCTTCCGCTGACTCGTCTATGATCGAGCACTAGTATTCGAGCCCTCGAGGCCCCTGGCTTGTATTATGATGCTTGTATGACTTATTTTATTTGTAGAGTTGTGTTGTGATATCTTCCCGTGAGTCCCTGATCTTGATCGTACACATTTGCGTGCATGATTAGTGTACGATTAAATCGGGGGCGTCACAAGTTGGTATCAGAGCCGACTGCCTGTAGGAATCCCCCTTTCCAACTCCTTGGCCGAAGTCGAGTCTAGTCATTAAAAAAAACTTTTACTAACTTGGCTGTGTGCCTTACGGGCCCGCGTCGCCATTTGGGTGGTACTAGGATCTTTTACTCCTCGACCTTTACTCTGGGACTCTGAGCCCTCTTCTATTCGGGTTAAATGATTTTGCTAAAAACAAAACTAACTTTAGGTTCTCGTTAATACTTTCTCCCGGAGAGCCCCTCACTTCAGATGATGCTTTCTGCACTAGAAGAATCCAAAGTTACTCTCGATGTTTTCTCGAGTCTTTGTGCCATCGCATATGCGATTTTCCTTCCACTGTCAACCCCTATGAAAACTACTTACAGTTGCCATTCATACGATCATTCCCCATTGATCTGGTTATTACAAGATACCCTGAAGTTTTCTCTATTGTTCCGAGGATACTTTGTGCCTACTGCCTTGCAGTTCTTTGCTACATGAATACCACTACGGATAATTTCTCGCACTTACCGAGTATCCACTCATCCCCAGTTGATTCATGTACATCACCAATCCTCGAAATATCATTCGATCTTCCGAAAATCTTCGGCAGCCTTTGGCTCTTGAAATTCTTGCTTGCTCGCATTATGGTTAATCCCATAAGTCTCGTAGCCTTATTAACATTCCTTGTCATTATCATTTTGGGTCTATCGACTCAATATGTTTGCGAATACCCGCAATCATCATTGATCCTTATAAATTACCTTTCTGGCTGAGCTGCCATTCTTTTAAGCTGGAATTGGTTCTCGACCAATCCAAGTGTAGATTGATTGTACCCTAAGGCTATTCAACTTATCCATCCCTAATCAGAGCATTGTTTCTGACCCCTTGATTTGGGAATCATAATTCCTTTGCATTTGACAATTGAGTTAGTCAGTTGTTTCTATAGTTTGATCTCCTTGCATTCTTCTTCCTCTAGTTGAGTACTGATGCTCACGTCGGATCCCTTGTGGACCACGGATCCTTTGTTGGATTTTATCGACAACGCCCTTCATATTCAATAACCTTGTGAGCCTTTCCTCTGATACATAATGCCTTTGGTAAATTGTATCCTCTGCTTTCTCAACCATGCTCTGGCTTCGAGCTTGAGTTAATTATTTCTAAAGATTCTGGTATATGATTCCAAGAAGCCCCTATGGGTTGAACATATGCTTTCACCAAACCGTATGAACCCGAAAGTTTTTGCGAATCATACTCTTCTGGTGCTTCGCCAGATAAAATTTCCAACACTGCAACTTCATCGAACGTGAGAAGTGAATGAAAGGTTATGCATTGGAGAAGTGGGAGTCGGCCTTTAACTTGTGTTCATGCCCATGGACACGATGTAGATCTTATCATTAAAGCTTCTCTTAAATTAATTATTCCTTTGTATAAGTTCATATTATATGAGGGATCTGGCCTTTTGCAACCGTGGTTCCGACCATGTTCTCTTTTAAATACCATTTCTCGTGCAAGTTTTAGCACTTGTCTTCTGTAGAGCAATACCCCCGTCCAACCTCTACTTTGATATGTCATCGAGTGTTACCCCCTGGTATCTCGAGATTATGATGGAACTGCATAACCTCTTATGAGTTCTTCATCAAGTGCTACCTTCCCACTGATTCCAATTTTCACGGGCTCTGAGTTATTAAACACTCAAGGACACCAATAACTGAACCGAGTCCGCACTATGGTTCAACAACTCTTGATAGCTTCTATAAGTGCGAGTTTGTACCGATCACATCATTCCTAGCCTGATCGGCTATATCATTATCACGCTAAATTTTAACTGTGCTACCGGGTCCTTCTTCTCGAAGCACATATTTCGACGGTGAGCTAATCTTACAATCGATCTCCCTCGTCATACCGTTTGACCTTGTACAACAAACTTGATCTCGAGTTTGTGTCGTACTTTAGTTCCAATAACCTTTCACTTCATCATTACTTTGACTTGATGTAAATCGTCCGATCGATTACATCTTCATGAACTCTCACGACAAAGGTGTCGTGATCGTCAGCATTCTGAGCTCATCCAGGATATCAATTGAATTCATGATGAGAAATACCATCCTTGCCCTTGATGAATTGTATTATCATCGACCACTTTATTGTCTTCCGTTCAACACAAGTTGTTCGTGTTTTGTGTAAACCTTGGGATCCCTGCTACCTAGCAGTTGATCTTCCTTACCTCGGAAGTATTACCATCTCCTTTTGTCAAGGATGTGGTGAGAATTTCACCACCTCTTAAGAATTCTTGATATCATAATACTTCTTGCCATCTTCGTTCATTCCTTGGCCCCCGTATTGTTTTCAACCGGAATACCGACAATTGAGCTATGACGTGTGAATTCAAAACTTCTAGCAAGCTTCTTGCTTTGAAGTGAAATTCTTAGACTATTGATTATTGAATCACCATTCGGCGTTGGTCGTGCAACCCAGCCCATATTTGGTGCACCTTTCAACCAATGTTTAATTGTGTATGTTTTCCTCGAGCATACATCATTATACCATTTGAGTGACAAATGTCATCTTCTTGTTCACATTATCGTGGAAATCCATCCGTTTGGAATTCTCGATGAATTGTCATTGAGCCCATCAGCCACCTTCTCATCCCTCCTTGGTTTAAGGATGAACTATTGCTTCAAGAACCCGCTCCGTAGTTCATTTCCGAGAATCTTGAAATGTCATTTCGTCTATTTGTGTTGCACCTTTTCTTCTCGGACATCCCGAGTCCGAGGTATCATAACACCAATCGGATCTGAATCTCGGTCGATATGATGGTTGGGACAACTTTCAAGAGTTATGATGTTGATCCTTTGATGACCCGGTAACATGATGTCATGCCTAGCTTTTCCGGTGGAGGACCTATCATTATAGATTCCTTTTCAGCAAGGTTATCCATTCATCCTTGAGGAAATTGTAAGACTTATTCTACAAGTTATTCTGATGGATCCTTCGTGTTTCCAAAGTCTGATCTTCACTGTTGGCCATGTCAATGCTATCTCGAGCATGTCTATGGTACTCAATTTTCAACAAGAACATTTGAAGCCCAATGTTAAATGTTTCCTGCTCAATTATCCAAACACGCTGTATGGGTAATGTCATGAAATTTCTCTCCCTTACCTAAGGAGTTTTCTACGTTATATCCCGGCATGGATATCGTGCTCGCTTGTCCTTGGGATGGATATACCCCTGAAATATGTGTTTAAACACATTTTCCTTTCCATTGTTACATTTAATCTGAAATCACATTTTCCTTTCCATGGTTTTGTTTGACTTTTCTTGGGAATTATATGATCTAAGCAGTAATAATTCCCAACATATGCAAACACCTCGATGTACAATTCATCGGAAGACCCTGTTATTATTGTTGATGACATGTCGGTAGCCACCGATGGGCGAGAACCTTGCCTATTGGCCCGCCTCGTTCGACGAGCGGAAAATGGTTCTCTTCGTCCCTCGCCCTTGGTGTCGATGATGTTGCGGCATAAGCGGCGATGGCTACCCTCGACACGCCTTGATATCGTGACCGAGCAAGATGCCGCCCGCTTCCTACTTTCAACCACATGGTGGGCCCATAACCCACAGTTCCACGGATCGAAAACGACTCTCCGGTACACCTGTTATCAAAGTTATTCCTCGCGCTTGACTTCGTATGTAATTCACGGGCCACCGCCTAGTGGTCTATTTTGGTATCGACGCAATACTTATCCCCATTGCTCGAACCCCTTTCACACTTCGTTTTAGGCAGCGAACGTTTGCCTATCGTTTGAAACTTCTATTTTGCACCTTCTTATTTTGCTCTCGATAATTGCTTAAGTTTCAATTCGAGAGTTACTATCCGCCACCCTCCCTGATGTTCTCTACCAGATACGTGACCTTGTAGAGGTCAGTTCTTCTGGAGATACCCCTTATCATTTTTCGTAAGTACGTTGGAGTCCCCAAGAAAAGGGGCGGCATCACCTTGATGACTTGTAGCAGAGAAATGAAGATGTCAAGGTAATGGATCGACCTCTTCAAGAAGATCAACCAAGACTGAGAAGATTTGTTAGGATTTCGTAACCAGACCTCTCCCCCTTACACCCCTCTTAAATCTCGGGACGAGATTTCTTGTAGTGGAGGAGAATTGTGACGCCCGGGTATTTAAGCTACAGTAAACCTCTGCTAATGATGCCACGTCACCTCCATTACTGTGGATAAACTCGCGTTAGTTCGGGACCTAGTTTGAATTTCAAATTCAAAATTGAGCAAACAATAAAAGTTTTCAAATATTAAAATTTAAATGTTCGGAGTGAACCAAATAATACATAAGTAAGTATGGTGGAGAAACCACACTTTTATAAAAGTGTAAAATATTCTAAAATGTTTTAAACAGTAGCAAAAACAATTAGTTGAATGCCTTTTACAATAAATAAAATATTAAGCTAATTTATTTTGTTGCCCAAACTTATGTGGCAGTAGCTAATTACTAACACTAAATTAGGGACTACTTTTATAATTTATAAAACTAAAATAAAAGAGGAACTAAAATAAAACAGAAAACAGGAAAGGGATAATAAACAAAAATAGAACAAAAGAGATAAAACAGAAAAGGCCTCCCCCCCACTGGGCCTCGGCCCACCCACATGCCATGCCGGCCCACCCCACTCCCCATACCCTCTCCTGTCGGCCGAAACCCTAGGGCAGCCACTCCCACCCCGAGCGCCACTCCTCTCCCTCCCGATCCAATCGGGATCGAGGCGAAAGCCTCCCCCCCCCTCCCTCGCTCCTCGACCCTTTGCCCGATCTGGATCGAGGCACAGCGCCTCGACCCCGTCGCCGATCCCTGTCGCCTCGACGCCGCCCCACCGACTCCGCCCCGCCATGTCCCCAACGCCCTCGCACCGGCGCCGCCCCGTCTATGACCGCGCCGTGGCCGGAACCCGCCGGAACGCCTCGTCCCCGTCGCTCGCGTCCTCGTCCTCCTCCCCACCGGTCGCCATCACGCCTCAACGACGCCCCGTCGCCGTCGCCGGATCGCCTCCTCATCCTCCTCCCCCACCGGTCGCCATCGCGCCTCGACGCCCCCTTCCCTCCAACGGACGGTGAGGACCCCGGTCCTCCTTCCCCCGCCTAGCGCCTTACCGCGGCGGCCCTCGCCTCTGCCGCCCGTAAATCGCCGCCGCCCGCGTCGACTACGCTGCAGCGACAGCGTTCCGCCTTGCTGCGCGCCTCCTCGTGGACGCGCCCACTCGCCCGTCCAACTCGCGTGCCCCGCTCGCCTCGGACCTCGCCCGGCTCCGCTGCGGTGGCGCCGCCATGGCCGTAGCCCCACTTGTCGCGCCGTCGTTCCCCTGTTCCCCCGCCACGCACCGCCCGCCGCCGCAATCTCGCGGCTGCGCCCGTCGCCAGCATTCCCCACGCGCGTCCTCTGCTGTAGTCCGGCACTCGGCCGACCTCGCCGGTGCCGTTCGGCCACCTCGTCGCGGCCCGGTCGTCGCTTCGACGCCGACGCCCATCGGCGGCCGCTCGGCCCTCGCCTGGTCGGGCATCGCTAGTGCCCGCAGCCCGTAACCGCTAGCGCCGGCGCCCGCTAAGGCCCACTGGTCAATGACATGGGGGTCCCACCCCAAAACGTTAAAAAAAGGATTGAAAATAATAATAAAATAAATAAAAATAACAATGCTAATTAATTAATTAATTAACTAAGTTAATTAACTTAATTAATCATGTTTACTTAACCTAATTAATCTGTTAATTAAACTAACTAGGGTAATTAGTTAACGATCACGACTAACGGGACCCACTGTCGGGTTGACCAAGTCAACCCTGTTGATCGCCGACGTCAAGCATGACATCATCTTGACGTCATAAATCCATTTTCGAATTAATTAAATAATTAATTAAAATTCCGTAAATTAATAAAATCTTTAGAAAATCATATCTTTTAATCCGTAACTCGGATTAAAATATTTTCAACATGAAAGTTACTCGAGCAGCGAGGCGAACCGCATATGCAGCCCGTTCGTCCACCACACACTCTAACATATCAAACACGCAACTTTCCCCTTTGGTTCATTTGTCCGAAAACACGGAACACCGGGATACTTTCCCGGATGTTTCCCCCCCTTCACCGGTATCACCTCCTACAACATTAGGTCACCTCTAGCACCGCGTATTGCCATGTTACGCTTTGTGATACTTTGATTGCTCTGTTATTTATTGTGTTCCTCCGTTACTTCTTTCGGTGAGACCCAGATCGCTGGCGACCCCCGATTCGACTACGGTGTTGACGATCCCTCCTTGCCGAGCAACCAGGCAAGCCCCCTTTGGTCACGGATATCGCCTACTCTTCTCTATCTGCTTGCATTAGAGTAGTGTAGCATATTCTTGCTTTCATTATACCTATCCTAATGCATAGCTTTGTCCTTGTTACTCTTGTTGTTACCTTTACCGCAAACCTATATGCTTAGTATAGGATGCTAGTACTTTCATCTGTGGCCCTACATTCTTGTCCGTCTGCCGTGCTATACTATCGGGCCGTGATCACTCGGAAGGTGATCACGGTATATCTTATACTTATACATGATACATGTGGTGACTAAAGTCGGGTCGGCTTGTGGAGCACCCGCAGTGATTCACGGATTGGGGCTGAAAGGACCTTTGTCCCGACGGCCCTCTGGATGGATCTTTGAGGCGGAGCGCAGGCGAGTTGAGACCGCCTAGAGAGAGGTGGGCTGGCCTGCTCGGGCGTTCGCGGATACTTAACACGCTTAACGAGGTCTTGGTATTTGATCTGAGTTGGCTACGAGCTTATCGCACTAACCATCTACGCGGGAGTAGTTATGGGTATCCGGCGTCGTGGTATCACCAAGCACTTCAGACGTCGGACGAGCGGGCGCGGCCGGATTGGGTGGAACGCCTACTAGGCTAGGTCGCTTCCGGCCGCCCGCATAACGTCTTGGTGTGCTCGAGGCGATGGGCCGCACCCTGCGCGCTTAGGTTTTAGACGGCGTCTTGGCCTCTGTTGTGCCTAGGTGGGGCTGCGGCGTGTTGATCTTCCGCGGCGGGCATGACCCGAAATCGTGTCCGCCAAATGGGATCAAGCGTCTTTGGGTAAGATGGTGCACCTGCAGGAAGTTAATCTATTGAATAGCCGTAATCTTGATAGCAGGGACGACTTGGAGTTGTACCTTGAGCTTATGACAAGTAGAACCGGATACTTGATAAAACACACCCTTCCAAGTGCGGATACAACGGTGGTCGCTCTCTCTCGTGGATATGAGGAGGGATCGCGGGTAGGATTATTACTATGTGATGTTACTTGGAGGACTTCAGCTGCCCTCTTCTATCATTGCAAGACGGTGACGAAGCGTAGTCTTCGATAAGACTAGCTATCCCCTCTTATTCGGCATTCTGCAGATTCAGTCCACCGATATGGCCCTTTACCCATATATCCATGCATATGTAGTGTAGCTCCTTGCTTGCAGTACTTTGGATGAGTACTCACGGTTGCGTTGTTTCCCCTTTCCCCTACCTCTACTCGATTGCTGCAACCAGCGATGGAGCCGAGAGCGACGCCACCGTCGATGATGACTACTACTGCGAGGTGCCTACTACTACGTGCAGCAGCCCGGCGGCGACCGGGAGTAGCTAGGAGGATCGAGCGGGAGGCCTGCGCCTCTTCGATCTGTATTCCGGTTTGTGCTAGCCTTCTTAAGGCAAACTTGTTTAACTTATGTCGTACTCAGATATTGTTTGCTTCCGCTGACTTCGTCTATGATCGAGCACTTGTATTCGAGCCCTCGAGGCCCTGGCTTGTATTATGATGCTTGTATGACTTATTTTATTTGTAGAGTTGTGTTGTGATATCTTCCCGTGAGTCCCTGATCTTGATCGTACACATTTGCGTGCATGATTAGTGTACGATTAAATCGGGGGGCGTCACATACCGCCAGGGCCCCTGGCGGTAGGGTGCGACGGAGGGGGACGGCGCCGTCTCCGCCCGCTGACGTGTAGTTTCCTACCGTCATGCGCCGTGGCGGTAGGCTATCTAACCCTACCACCAGAGGCCCTGTCGGTAGGCAAAAGGGTCAAATCTCGAAAAAAAATTAAACAGGGGTCAGATCCTGAAATACTTTCCAAAAAGGGTCAAAACACGAAATTCGGCCGCCGCGGGAGCCAAGCTCAGGGAAATCCAGTTTGCAGTCAAGAACACGCTCATGGTGTGCGTGCTGAGGCTTGCTCTTTTTGCTGTTGCAAACGCAGACAACACGCGGCTAGTGAAGCATGGCCCACCACAAACCGTGCTGAAATTAGCACCGCGCCCGTGCTAGTGCTTCTATTGTCTATTTGGTTGAAGTGGAGCGAAAAATTCATCTTTGTTGAAACGGATGCCATTTTCTTTGGATAGAAGAATCAACTGAAAGTGTTTATTGTATCCAATTTCTTCTTTTCTTCTGGTCGAAATGGAGTACGGAATTAATGTTTGTTGGGTGTAGTGATACTATTATTACTGACAGAAGAACAACAGTTCAGAAACATACAGAGAGTGCGGAGTGCTACCTTAGAGGAACATACTACACATGTGCATACACTCACAGTTAATGAAACGATAGCTCAAACCTCAAAATGACATAAAGCTAGAAACTCCATGACACTGATAATGACACGTTCGGCAGTTCAGCAGGCGGACTGGGACTCAGCTTGTCTTGCTTCCCATGGAGAAGCCACTGATGATGTGTTTGCGTATTCAGAACATCCAGTCTCAGGTGCGTCCTACTTTAGTGTCAAGATTCTCACCATCCTCCCGAGGAAATAGCTGCTTTGCAGTGCAACTGTATGATAGAAAGAAGTGGCCCAAGATTAGTATGTGTGGCTTTTTAATCCTATAATCTTTCAAAAGGAAGTTATACTGACCTTTTTTAACTTTATTGCTAGTTGGTGAACCTTCAGTGCTTTTCCCTTTTTCTCCTTGTGGGATTTTTTCGGTACAGGGAGCCGGTTAACATTTAACGAAGAAAGCATGATCAGGTTTGCATTCTCTGTTAACTGCACTATAAAATACATTCTACTCCCTCCGTTCGGAATTACTTGTCGTAGAAATGGATGTATCTAGACGTATTTTAGTTCTAGATACATCTATTTTTAAGACAAGTAATTCTGAATGGAGGGAGTAATTATCTATACCTCATGTTCTCTTGGTTGAAGTTTTCCGTTCTTTCGCAAACCCAAAATCTGCTGATGGTGGTGTTACAAGCTGATCAGCCTGTGCTGCATCACTCAGAACCAAGGCAGAGGAGGTCTGCCCAGCTGGATCTGGATTAGCCACAGTTCTAGATTAGCCACATGTTCTGTAACCTGGACTTGAAAGTGACAATAATCGCTTCACTCTCTCTCTCCCTCCCTCTCCCGACCCCGAGCTTCCTCCTCCGCCTAGGGTTCCTGCGCCGCCACCGGCAGCTCCCCCTGTGAGCCGCGGCCTTGGCGGAGCCCATCGTCGCCGCGCCTCCCTCTCCCCGCCCCTCCCACGCCCTCCTCCCTTCCCGTACCCCGCGTCGCCTCCCGGGCGAGGCGGCGGGGCCCTTCCGCCGCTCCCCTCGGGCTCTCTCCTCGCATCTCCTTCCTCCGCCGCCGCCTTGACATCGTCGCCGGGCCTCGGCTGCGTGGTCTTTGGCGGCGGGTCTGCCCTTCCCGTGCACGGCCCCCATGCCCGGCCGGGGGGGGTGTGGCGGTGCTCCTCGGCGTATCGGTGTGGCCCGTTAAGCGGCGTTGCCGCGTGCTGCGGTGGTGCTCGGCGCGCGGTGCGGCGGTGGGGCTGGCGGCGGTGCTCCTCGGCGGCGTCGGTGTGGCCCGTTGGCGGCGTTGCCGCGTGCCGCGGTGGTGCTCGGCGGCGGTGCGGCCGTTGGCCGTGGGCGGTATGATGGCTATTGTTGGCGGCGCTACCAACCCAGATCTGGGCCCTTTGGGCCCCATCGGGTTTGGGGGCGATGGCTCGGTGTTCCGCGGCGTCGTTTCCTGGTGATGGCATGGTGGCGGCGGTCTCGGGTGGTGAGGATTTCGTCGGTTGGTGAGCTGCAGCGTGGCGACAGGATTGTCCGGGTCCAAGTGGACCCGGCCGGGCCGTCGAGGCCCGGCAAGTCCTCGTCGCCGCGTCCGGTCGGCTCCGCTGCGGCGGTGGAGGTTGTCCCCTCCCCCTGTCCAAGTTGTGCTCGCTCCCGTGGCTGGGGTCTCCTTGCCTGAGCTAGGCCTCGTGTTGGCAGCTCCAGAGAGGCGGCGGGGGTGTCCGGTAACCGTGGTGGCACAGGCTGGTGGGCGGCTGTTGTGGTGGTGCATCTCGAAGTGCCTCGAGTGATGGTGATGGTTGTGGATCGGGAGAAATCCTTGTCGGCTTGTCCGACACCGACGCGGTGACGCTTGCGGGCGCCATTGGACCCTCCTGAGGGGCGTCGGATATATCTCTTCCCCACCATCCCTCGCGTACCGGGGGAAACCCTAGAACTTGTTCGGGCAACAGCGGCGGGGTCGTCGCATTCCTTCTTGAAGGTGTTGCTTGGTGCGAGGCGCTTCGAGATGCTGGGAGTGCGGTGGCACTTCGTCGGAGGGTGCAGCGGTTGCCGGTCTTCCTTTCGTCGTTGATCTGCCGGTGTCGGCATTTATTTCTCTTTCATTTTCTTTTGTTTTCTTTTGGGCTTATCTGTGCTGCGGCCCCAGCGTGCTGGATGTATCGGAGATTTGCTTTATAATATAAAGCGGGGGGAAACTCTTTTTCTCGAAAGTGACAATAATCGCTGTTGAAAGTTTTGCTACTTGGTGTGAAGGCACGACATACTTCTTGCCAACAAGGTCTGATATTTCGTGCAGTGTGTCTTCATTCCGTCCTCTTGTTTCTACAAGCAGATAATCAGTTTCTTTTCCGATTATGAAGTTGCCTTGTCCAAACAATGTGAATTCTGTGTGTGTAGGATTATTTTTTTTCCTTTTTCATATTGGCATCGATTCCATGTAGCGTATTCTCTGTCTGTATATAAACAACTGTCAGTTTACTAATATGGTTGTATACTTGTTGCTTAATTGCAGATAGAGGCATGGTGTCAAGACTTTTTATTTGGTGGATGCAGAATGGATATCTGCGGACAGTGAACATTTACCATTAAACTCGTCTATGGACATGCCAACAAATGGAGCCATAACGGGCTTATCATTGGACCATTGTTGTAATCTGTCTGCATCAGCAGCATCCGCAAATCTTCACCAGAGCGTCACAACTGGGGATGTTCTAAAAATAAATGCAGTTGATTTGTTAGAGAGACGATGTAAAATAAGGAAAGTATATGGGGGGCACGTACTGTCCATCTATGATGTGACCTTGTCGCCAGTGTAAAATAAGGCTCATTAACCATTGATTTAGTGATTCTTCTCATCACCAAACTCTGTGGTATGAACTTAGCATAGTCCTTTTATCCATCTGTGGAACATGTTCAAATTGTTTCAGTAAGCAACGTTATGACGTACTGAACTAAAATAATATAGAATACCACTGTGTTAGTTTAGCAGTATCATGATATCATCACCAATGATGTAAAGACTAGTTAAGGCTACTCCAGTGAGGCCACCATAACCAAAATGGAGCATAAGAAGTTTTGTAGTAGTATCACACCGTTTATTTTTGTTCTCTCTAGAAGTTCGGTAGTAGAAGATTTATATTAGCTACTAAATCTTGTAGTAGTATCAATCCATTTATTTCTGTTCTCTCTAGAAATTCTGTAGTAGAAGATTTATATTAGCTACTAAATCTTGTAGTAGTATCAATCCATTTATTTCTCTTCTCTCTAGAAGTTCTGTAGTAGAAGATTTATATTAGCCTGACTGCATGCATCGTCTAGATGCAGAGCCGGGGGTACATCCTCCTTTTCTAAAAAAAAACTAATCCAACATGTAACATGACATGCATGCATATATATGATACTTAAGGTGGAATTGAATTCAAACACAAAGATCTGGAAAGATGGACATGGAAGAAAATACCAACTTTGAATTTAATTAAGTGATATTCAGATTTCTTGCAAACTAAAAATACAAAATCACATTACCATATGTCTGGATTCCTGGAACAATATTGATCCCTGGTCAGCAGAGGCCAAAACATAGGAACTGTTCAGCCAGTCAAACATCCCACATAAGCAAATAGCCAAATTTCTTATAAGCAGCACCTGTAATGGAGGAAAAAGGAAAAGCTCTTGAAAGAAATATGTTCTCTTTTCTACGTGATAAGATGAATATCTAGGGCGCACAATAAAACCAACAGAAAGAAGAAAGAAGTAACAAACTATAAAAACTAGTATTTGTACGTGCTTTGCACGTTAGATTATTATGGGCAATCACAATAATTGATCATTTAAATTGAAATTAAATATCCTATTTTATAATAAAATTATCATGCCATTTTGAAAAGTATATTTGTGCTTTCTAGTGGAAACTCATGGATTTTATTTTTGTATTAATCGTATCAAATCACGGTAGCATGACGAATTTCTATATAAAGAATGCATTAGGGAAAACATATACTTGTATTCCAAAAGAAATGTTATTGACGTGTTTGTGAAATCTTTTAGTTTTTTCAAATTCAAACTTGAAATATAGAGAAAATTAGTTTGATGTTAATTTTCACCTTTCCTAACCTTCAACTCAGCGTTTTCTTCTAAACTCTATTTCATTTGTGTGTTTTGGACTGACATCGTTTTAAATAACTTAATGGTCCGTAATTTTTTTAAGTAAAATCTAAACCTAAATTTTCTACAGGTTGTTTCAATAATTTTCCTTAATGAACAGCAATATTGCCATGCGTACACTTTTTTCTACAGCATACTAATTCTTTTGAGAAAAGAAATGCTACCGTGCATGCATTTAACAGTACTAATGTGAGGAACAAATTGCTACTGCAATAATATAGGCTGCTAGCCTTTACAGGCACACTTCTTTAGATTCTTCTACTCTATACGGGAGTGCCGCGTGGCACCCCCGTTGCTGCCCCCTCCCCCAGAGCCAGACTAGGCCGTCTAGTGGCTCTGTGGAGTGTGTGTTTTTGTGTTTAGGGCTTGTTATGCTGTGCCCTCAGCATTGACCCTTATGTCTTCTCTTTGTTCTTGTGGACCTTCGTGTGCGTGTGTGTGCTTTGTTGAACCTTGTTGGATGCTTGGCTTGGGCGGTATGCTTTATATATAATATAAAGTGGGGCGAAAGCCTTTTCGGTATACATGAGTGCCACCTTGTCTAACAGTAATAATATCAAATCTCATGTGATATATAGCTTTTATTGTAAGTTGCATTCCATACTACTACATCTCACCTACCACTTTCAGCTCTACGCTATATATTGTGACACAACCTTACTCTTGCACACCAAGACATCGAGTTAGGAATGAGAGAGGAATTTCCGCAAAAGAAAAAGGAATGAGAGAGGAAAAACACACGGACTACCTTGTGCTGCTCGATCAATTCCCCACATGTATAGCTAGGAATGAGGTGCACCAGGAATACTTTGAGCACGATAAGATAATCACCGATGTGACCACTAATGATCACCGGGATCAAAGTCCCCATCGATTTGTCAGCGTGCCATTCGATCCCAAGACTAAGGTTTAGGCCGTTGCCGAAAAATTTGTCAGGTGTTGCCAGGATGAAATCTCGGACGATCAAGCTGATTCATATGGGAACAGGTCGGTGAAGAATAACACAGCTCGTCCAACGAAACTCGTGGAGGGGAATCTTGACTGCAACGACTTTGCTGGAGCATGTAAAAACGATCATGCTTGTCGCACCAAATACGTTTGTTGGGCGAACGTGATTGCCGCAACCAACTTGTTTGGCTGGTAAAAAAATATCTTTTCCTTGGTGTAGTGATTAAAATAACATTTTCTGCTCTGCCATTTCTGCTGGGTATGTCACGTGCAGAAATCTCCGGATGATCTATGTGTGTCTTTCTAGGTGATGTTTGGTCTGTTCTTTTTGAATTTTATTCGTCTTATATCGAATTATTTACCTAAAACCATCATACTTGGACTAGGATAACAACTTGATACCACATTTGAATCAGTGAAAAAAAACACCGAAGACAGCGGGCAAGGCTTGGAAGACGGCGGGCCTCCTGAAAGCGGATTTGGGAGAATTTTTCGGGCGGATACATAGGTGGGAGTCTAGTGAAATGTAGACATATGTAAAAGATGGACTGGGCGTGTAACACCCTCCGTAGAGGGTTTCTTGTACCCTATTCTTCCCCATTAATGAAAGATACGCATGCTATGCGTATTTGAGAAAAAAAACATCGAAAATGAGCCTAATACGTAATGCAGAGCACTGATGCTCGAATTTGGTTGCGAAAACAGTGAAATAGGCCCACTATCAGGCTGACGTGGCGAAGACCAAAAACTTTGACCGACTGATGTGGCAAATGACGTGACAGAGGAGACGTGGGTCCCATCTGTCAATGAGTCTGTTTATTGTTTTCCTCCCTCAGGCGCCGGTCTTTTCCAGTAGCCGCATGGCAGGCTTGTGCGTAGTTTGCTCCGGCCGGCCGTGTGCGCTCCTTCCCTGCTCGCCTCCTTAAGCTAGCTAGAAGCGTTGGTCGTGGAGGGGACCCAGACCGCCTAGCAGCCACCCATCTCCCTCGCGTGCACCAGGAGCAACTCGTCCCGTTGCCCGGTCGCCGGCGGCCATCATTCTCGTGGCCAGAGACCAACGCGAGCTCCACCACCTTGTGTAGGAGCTCTAGAAGGCCTTCCTGACGAACCCTACCGGAGCAATTCGATCGCGACTTCCAGAATCGGTCGCGCTGTGGTCGTCTTCTCCACCTCCGACCACACACCATCGCCTCGATCACCCGCTCCGGCGAACCTCTGCGCCTCCCATCTGGTCACTGGGCTTCGGCACATCCTCCTAATGCGTCCACTGCAAACGTCGACAAGCTGCGCGTCGCCGAGCCGTCTTCCCTGCCTCGCCATGCTCCATCGGCCGCTGGCGCTGACGAGGACGTCGCTCGAGTGGTACCTCCTCTGCGTCCGAGCACACACACGTGCTCAAGGTGAGCCCTCGTTCCTTCCCCGCGTGGCCACGGCTTGGTCGATCGGCACCCAGCCCGCGCCGCCGTGTATGCCAACTTCGGCAAGGTGGTCACCCCCTTGGTAGGAGTACAGGAAGAGCTGTGCGAGCTCGCGGCCCTGATGGAGGTGTCCGGCCCGCTGTTTCTCTGGTTACTGCTCCGGCGTGCCCATGGCGTGAGGTGCCTTCTTCAGCGATCAGAAGATGAACGCACGGAAGGTGCTCGATGAATGCCCTGTAGAAAGAATGTTGTGAAGAATACAATTGTTTAGTCATTGACAGGTGAGGCCCGCGTCTCATTTGCCACATCAGTCGGTCAAAGTTTTTGGTCTTCGCCATGTCATCCTGACAGGTGGGCCCTATCTGTCGGTTTCGCTGTTTTTGTGACCAAATTCGAGCATCAATGCTCCGAGTTACGAGTTAGGCTCATTTTCGGTGGTTTTTTGTGCCCTGGTTCAAATGTGGTATCAAATTGGTACCCTAGCCCAAAGTATGGTGGTTTTGGATAAATAACTCTTGTATCTGCTTGGCTGAGCTGCTCGTTCATACGTGCATTGACATGATTTGGCGATCTTGCGCTAGTTTCTTTGTGGTGACCAACTGCTCGGGTATAATACAATGATTTGAGTCGGTGACCTCATGCTACTTGTGCTTGTAGAAGCTCAACGACCTCCAGATGTGCTGATGCGGCCAAACAATACTTGCGGCGTTGCCTCGTGGTGTAGGCATGTTAATCTTGGATGTTACTCATGATAAACACTTGCGGCTTTTTGGTCGCCTAGCCCCAACCCAAATCCCTCCCAATTAAGAACAATTGGAATATTTCTGTCGCCTCGTGTATCCACACTGGGCCACTCAGTCTTGACAACTGCCTTGCCATGCACTTGGAAGCACCACCAATGAAGATGCACGTGCTACTTGGTTGATCCTGTTGGCAGTCATAACTCATAAGGTTTTCTCACAAGTGAACCCATGCATGTTTTCGAGCAATGAGAGCCTTCAAGAGGACCAAGCTGAAATTATACTCCGTAGTCCAAAGATAACAGGTAAAACAAACTGATGGATCACACTTCCACTCTTACTTACTTCCTGGCTTCCTTTGAGCTGGATAAATGGGCGATCAAGAAGATTGACAAACTTAGAAGACAATTCCTTTGGAATATTGAGAATGAGGCATATGGTGGAAAATGTTTGGTCAATTAGAAACGGATTTGTGCGCCAAAATCCAAAGGTGGGCTAGGAATCAAGGATACCACGGCTGTAAGCCGTGCTTTGCGTCTACGGTTGCGCTGGCTTGAGTTGGACGCCACTGACAGACCGTGAAAAAGAACCAAAGCACCTATTGATTCGATGGACGGACAACTCTTCGCTGCTTGTATTAATGTGACAATTGATGATGGGAAAAGAGCGATGTTTTGGCCCCATCCTTTTTTCTACTAGCTTCGAGGAAGAATTTGCCATTTGCTGATGTGCTTCATGATGGTCCGAGCTACTCTATAATGGCGATGTTGCGAGCTAGTAGGAGGTTAAAGTGAGTTGTGTGTATTAACTTTGGGCACTACCTGGAAGATCAGTAGAGTTCTTCCTTTTTAAAAGGAGGTTGTGGCGTCAATTAGTACATGAACTTCTCAGGTAAAATGTATAAACATCATAGAGTATCAAGTTTTTCAAAGGCCGGAAATTTCAAATGACCTCATAACTTGTCACCATCACCGGCAAACTCATTATCTACACTGCACATTCATGCACCCCATCACACAAACCAAACAATGGAACGGCTGGATGAAGCACAACCAAGCAATCACTCTTACACTTCTTATTGTAAGGAAGATATTATACTCTTGCAGCTTGATGCAAAGAAAAAAAAAAGAGTTTGAATGATGAAAGCATCTCTAATGTAAAAAGCCATTACACTCCTTTTCGTATACAGAGACCAACACTAGAAATGGAGGTTCTAGTCTAACCAAGTGAAAACCAGCATATACCATACCCCAGGACCCATATCCACGCAGTGCTACTCTACTGAAGTTGTACTAAAGCCACATCAATTAATTTGGATCGGAGAGAGTAGTAAAGTTAGGAACATGTAATCATTTCCGAAACCTGAACTGAAAGAGAACTGATTGTCCACCTAAAACTCTCCAATTTCATGAAGGGTACCGTATATCTCTATAGAACTGCTAGTGCAAAAACTGCTTGTTGCACAGCAGTCAGCATAAAAGGCAAAGCTCATATGTATCAGAGAAAAGTGGCCTTTACCTTGGTGAAGTCCAAGGAAATATTCCGTTGCACGGTGCCGCATTTGCCCGGCGATCGTTTCAGCAGAGCAGGAATCCCCCTTTTATCTCTTTCTCTTCCTGCCTGGAAGCTCTCCTGGTCTTGGCTTCTCACAGGTAGAAGATGGACAGTGTCAGTTGGTCTTGCAAATTGTCTAGTAGTTGCTGTTTGCAAGGTGTTAAAAAATTACCGCACACAGATGTCTTCATTGGTGAATTATCAATGAAAGAAACCTGAAAGTATGGTGTCTTCATTTGCACTGCAAGCACAAATGGGGCTATGGAAGATAACACAACACAATTGACATATCAATTCCACTGCAAGCACCAGCGGTTAGGCAGACATTGAGTAGTAGTGTGATGATTATCCTAAAACTGAATGCAGTAACGACCAAATGTACAGAGAACAGAATTCAAAATATGCCGCTTCTTCACCTTCAGCTAGCTAGCTTACCCAAACAAAATTCACAATCACTTCTAACAGACCCAAAAGCCCAAATGCGTTCATCAAATCACTGTACAGACAAAGGGAAAAAAGGTGCAGAAACACTGAACACACATTAGACAATCTGCAACCTGATTGTGTGTATGGTTACTGTAACATACGCCACCCCGCTCGCTCCCTGAGAGGCGACTAGGGTTCCCCCTCCTCCCCTCCCGCTGCCGCCGGCCGCCGGCCTAGCCCCCCGCCACCGTCCCCTTCCGCCACCCTCCTTCCCCCGTCCAGATCCGCCCTCGTGCCGCCTCCCCGGGAGGTGGCCGGGGCGGAGCTCGAGCTCCTCTCCCGCAGGCTCCCTCCTCCCCCGTCTCCCCCCGCAGCCGCCGACGGACGCCCCCGGCGCTGGCCCAGGTGGTGCCGGCGGCGGCAGGCTTACTTGTCCCCCCGCGCGCGTGCTCCCTTCCCGGGCAGGAGGCGGCGACGGTGCAGCCCGGTTTGGCTGCGGTCCGGCAGCCCTGCGGTGGCGGCCGGCGGCAGGCGTGGTGTCGGCGCCGCTCCTTGGCAGCGGGGCGGCGTGGTGGAGTAGGGTGGCCGGTGTCGCGCCCCCGGCCCAGATTTGGGCCCGGTGGTCCCCATCTGGGTCCTAGCGGGCCGCCCCCAGCGTGGCCTCATTGTCTGCGGCACGGAGAGGAGGAGGTGCGGCTCGGATGTGGGGCGGCGGCGCCGACGGCATGCCGGCAGCAACGCGAGGGCGGGAGCTTTATGGGCCTAGGAGGGCTCGGCCGGGCCTGTGGGCCACGAGCCTGGAGTGCTCCTGCTTTTGCGTCCGGACAGCTACCGTCGCTGACGGTGGAGGTGGGGCCCTCCCGCGTGCCAACGGTGTTGTTGCCCTAGTCCCGGCTCCGATTCTTCGCTGTGCTGTCCTCACTTCGTGATGCCGTGGTGAGACAGCGTGGGGGCCTCAAGACCACGTTCGCGCAGGGTGGTGGTTGGTTTGGTGGCAGGCTCCGGAGCGCCCGAGGTGCGGGTTGGGATCGGGGGAAACCCCTGTTGGCATGGCCGACACCGGCACGGTGGCGCCTGTGGGTGCCACCTGACCTTCCGGGAGGGCGTCGGGGGCTACCCTTCCTCTCGCCTCGTCGTGTACCGGGGGAAACCCTTGCCGCAGCGTCGTCATCGTTGCGATCCTTCTTGGAGGTGTTGATAGGTGCCGGCGCTTCGGAGTCTTGGAGCCTAGTGGAAGATCCCAATGGGCGCAGCGATCGCGAGGCTTCTTCGTTTTTGTTGATCCGCCGTTGTCGGCATTTGTTTCTTTTGCTCTTTCTCTGTTGTTTCTTTTGGGCGTGACTGTGCTGCTTCCGCCCCAGCAACTATCCCTGAATGGTTCGGTTGGTTGCTTTGTAATACAAAGCGGGGGAAACCCTTTTTCGGTAATATTGAACACACAGCCAGCAAACAGAAACAACAGGGCACACAGGCAAAACCCACGGGCATTGCATCATGCATTGTTCAACCCCATCACTGCAGAACCGTGCTACATTTTCAGGTGCACCATTGAAAATTCACAAAGCAGTCAAGCAGCAAACAGAGCATTGGAGGACAAGCATAGCATCAGATGATTCTTGAACTTTCCGTTGCCATCTCATTGCAGCATCAGGATACATAGGACAGGTGTTTGACATTGAATCGTGAAATAAAATCGAAACACACCCACGGATTGGCCACTTGAAGTACCTGGCGCTTAAGCAAGAAATCAAACTCAAAATATAACTTTAATGTTTAAAAAATCCCAAATACGATGACAAAACAGTAATTCCGGTCTCTGTATTCGTTTTGTGACTTCGTCCATGCCTCAAGCAGTTTTCATCCTTCAAATAGCTCTGTCAGCAACTCCTCCAAACATTCTGGACTGCTGTTTCCATCAATAACATATTTCTGTTGCTCTAGATGCTCCTCCAGGTAGTTGCGGTAAGTTGGAACGATCCTCTTAGTGATGATTTTTCGCAGCGTGCATCGGAGCTGAGGGTCTGGGACCTTCCAGAATCGTTGAGCCTGGTACGTTTTGTGAAACGCTGACTGGAATTTAGCTACTGAAGAGGTCTTGTCCCACTTCCAACAGCAGAGCAATGTGGTACCAAAAATTGATTTCGGTTTGCAGTATAGGCTGGACACCGCATTTCCCCAAGAAACATCGAGATGACAATCCATGTACTTTTCAAATTCAGGTGATGGCCCAGACACCACTTGCACTACGAAATAGGAATTGTTGAGCAGGAACAGGTACCTGAGGCTTGGATCCAAGAACAGTTCCGATTTTCTCAGAAGCAGATCCTTCAGATAATCCATCGTGTCATCTATCAGCCCGTCAAGATACACGGGGTCGTGGCTTGGTGCAGGGTTCTGCATGGATGTGTGCGCTTTCTTCATCGACACGATGTAATCCACCATGCACCGGGTATTCCGGTGAACATCGCCTCCTCCTCTCGGAAGCTCAATAGCCCACGAGTCGTCGTCCTCCATGAGTGTCCTCACCTCCTCCATTGTGCTGGATATGGCCTCGCTTAGCATGTTTCCTAGTATCTCTAACAAGCCGTCTATCTCGTTGAAAATGCTGTGTGCTTCAGGTGAGGCCACGAGGGTCGTAAAGTAGTATGGTGCACGGGGGGAGACGCGGGCATACATGTCTAGCATGGCCTGTAACTTGCCCTCCTTGAGAACTGGGATGACGGCGTCGACAAAGACAAGCATCGCCCAGATGCTCGCTTTGCCAAACCGTGCGACCATCGGCATGTCCTGGACGGTGAAGGCCACCTTTTTATACTGACAAGAATTATGATGAAAGCTAGAATCCACCTCCCGACCAATTCTTGGAGCCACGATGCCGACTTGTATGGGAGCTGAACCTGGAAAAGGAACTGGAGAGCTGCCGCCGTGGGCCATGGCCCTCACGTAATTGGAGAAACCATTCCACGTCGAGCTCAAATAGCCATTTCTCCAGCTCACGGCTGGGGTCGCCGCCGCATTCGAACGCTTGGACGATGCGCTCGATGTACCCATCGCTGAACATCCGGTGAGTGATCACCGTGAGCTCGTTCGCTCCGAAATCAGTTGTGGCATCGAAGGCTGAACGAGAGATGCCGGAGTTGGATAGGCAGGAACTTGAGGCAGTGGAGTTTCCTGATGACTCACTATGGCCGGACTGGGAGTAGGGAGATGGTCTTACACGCCCACCGTACGCAGCGACACTCTGGATTGAATCATGGTAGAAGCCGAGCGGCGGGGACGGAACCGTGAAGCTGGCCGTGCTCAACTCCGGCACGGCAGCAAGACGCTCCGCCATGCTGCTAAGTACTATGTGGATGAACACCCTTTATCGAGTTCGGTGATACTGAGTTACTGACAAGGGAGAAAACTGTGAAAAGTGCAGGGCCGGGAGTCCTGGACACTGGAATCAACTCTGAATTACATGCTGAAACACAAGGTGTTTGCAGAACCCGGGTGGCGTGTCAACACGAACTACCAGGCTACCACACACAGAGCTGTCAAATGCTTCGCAGTTTCCAAGAAATAATCTGATGAATGGTCATTGACCAGGGGAAATATGGTTGACGAAAGACCACACTAGTTTTGCAACCAAATATTTGAAAAGAAAAAACAAGATGGCGTTTACGATTCAGCAAGAACACAAGCAAGATTGGTCATTCGAAATAATAAATGAAGTATACTGGACGGTTTTGAATCATTTGACCATTTTTCTCCGTGTGGCAAACATGTCAATCTTTGTCGGAGAAAATATAAATTTGCGCCCGAAGAGAAGAGGGCCACTGGCATTATGTCCCCTTCCTCGAGCTTCGACAGTGACTAATTTAGCTTGCATACTGTGTGTTCTATAGACATGGCATGTTTTCTTTGAAAATAAGTAATTTTACTAAAGCATTCTGCTGATACAGCAACAAACAAAATGGCAACATATCGAAAATACATAAAACCCACATGCACACCAACACAAGGCTAAAAATTAAAGAGGAAATCGCACTAATACAGAGCAAACAACTGGGGTTTTGGCGTTTGGGTTAGCATACTAAACGCCAAGGTTAGAGGTTATATAGCCTTAAATTATACATGTGGTCATAGCATACACAAATTAAACATTGGAATGGCTGCGTGAAGCACAACCAAGAACTCACACTTACATTCCTTATTGCAATGAAAATATTATATTATCTTGCAGCTTGAGGAAAAATATTTTTTAAACAGTGAGTGTGGTTTAGCCCTAGGATAACCAAATGAAAATTAGCCAATACTGTACCCGGGGCCCATATCAATGCAGAGCTAGTAAAGTTTTCTCGCAAAAAAGGAAGTAAAGTTATGAACAAGCAATCGTTTCTGAAACCTCACATAGATGCCTAAACTAAAAGAGAGCTGATTGTCCACCTAATATCTTCAAAAAAATAGAAGCGTAGCCCATCTCTCTATAGAACTGGAACTGCTAGTGCAAAGTAGTGCTTGTGGTACAGCACTCAGCATAAAAGGCAAAGCTCATATGTATCAAAGAAAAGTGGCCTTCACCTTGGTGAAATCCAAGGAAATATTCCCCTGCTCGGTGCCGCATTTGCCCAGCGATGGTTTCAGCAGAGCAGGAATCCCCCTTTCATCTCCTTCTCTTCCTGCCTGGAAGCTCTCCTGTTATTTGCTTCTCTCAGGTAGAAGATGGAAATTGTTCAGTTGGTCTTGCAAATTCTCTAGTAGTACTTGCTGTTTGCAAGGTGTCCTAAATTACCTGATACAATAGCACTCTCTGCAGCCACACACCGATATCTTTGATGATGAATTGCCAATTTCTGATACTTCACGTGATCAGATACCACACCACCTGAGCTTGAATTGTGCATGTTAAACCTGTAAGAAATCAGTGAAAGAAACCCAACTCTGTAAATGTGGTTATGGAAAATGACACAACACAGTTGACATATCAATTGCACTGCAAGCAGCAGTGGTTAGGCAGACATTGAGTCAGTAGTGTGATGATTATCCTAAAACTGAATGCAGTAAAGACCAAACGTACAGAGAACAGAATTTAAAATCTGTCGCTTCTTCAACTTCAGCTAGCTAGCTAACCCAAACATATTTCAAAATCACTTCGAACAGATACCACGCCACCTGAGCTTGAATTGCCCAAATGCGTTCATCAAATCACTGTACAGACAAAGGAGGGAAAGGTACAGAAACACTGAACCACACAGAAAGCAAACAAAAATCACAGGACACTGCAGTACCGTGCTACGTTTTCAGGTGCGCCATTGAAAATTCACAAAGCAGTCAAGCAGAAAACAGAGGCATTGGAGGACAAACAGAGCATCAGATGATAACTGAACTATCCATTGCCATTTCATTGCAGCATCAGCCTACATGGGACAAGACGACACATCATATCAACACCAACGAACACAAGCACCGGGCACACACCCTGATCACCACACAAGAACAGCAACCACCCAGCATCACCGGCGGCGACCGAAAACCTAGGCGCGCTCCCCACGGATGCGGCGGGCGAGCTGGATGTCCTTGGGCATGATGGTGACGCGCTTGGCATGGATGGCGCAGAGGTTGGTGTCCTCGAAGAGCCCGACGAGGTACGCCTCGGCGGCCTCCTGCAGGGCGGAGACGGCGGAGCTCTGGAAGCGGAGGTCCGTCTTGAAGTCCTGCGCGATCTCCCTGACGAGGCGCTGGAAGGGGAGCTTGCGGATGAGCAGCTCCGTGCTCTTCTGGTACTTGCGGATCTCCCGCAGCGCGACGGTGCCCGGGCGGAAGCGGTGGGGCTTCTTCACGCCGCCGGTGGCCGGGGCCGACTTGCGCGCCGCCTTGGTCGCCAGCTGCTTCCGCGGCGCCTTGCCGCCGGTGGACTTGCGCGCCGTCTGCTTCGTGCGGGCCATCGGAGCGGCGGGGTCTGGGGCTGGATGGTTCGCCGGCGTTGTTGGATTTGGGTCTGAGTTGAGGGATGGGCAGAGCAGAGGCGGCGGCGGGGTTAAATGGGGGAGAGAGGGCGGGCGGGGGATCGGGAAATTTTGGGGCGAGAAGGCGCGCGGCGAGGGGAACGAGGACATGGAGTATGGAGCGTTGGATCGATGGGAGATGGACGGCTGTGATCGGGTTTGCGGTGTAAGCACGCGGATCACGGAGGAGGGCGATCCGTGAGATGTGATTGGCCGGGCCGCTGGGCATGATGGTATGATGGTTTGTTGAGATGAACCGATGACGCAAAATTGTAAGTTTTTGACCGAGAATGAGCTCTTGGAATCATAGGAAAAACGGAGAAAATATATGATTAGGAAAAAAGTTGAACACATACACGCTCATACATGTGTATATACACTGACCCCCTATGAGTGCGAGCACACACGTCCTGTCTCTATGAGTACCTTCGAAAGAATGAGATAGCAAATTATTTTGAGATTAAAGAAGTCATTAGAGGCGCCTCCGTAGTCAACCGGACGTCTCCTCCCGCTGAAAATGTGAGCACCATCGCCAAGTCTAAAACTTAAACCCTGGCGGCCTAGTTCCACAACAAAGAACCTATACATTTGAGCTGAGCTAGGCTCACTTCGTGATTAGGAAATTTTCATGTGGTGAGAACATCTACAATTATATATAAATAGGCAAATCTTGCCCCTTATATATCCATGGACATGTCCGTCCAAGCTTGTTCTTTTTGAATCCTCATTTATCCGTGCATGCAGGCAAATTGTCCGATCAAATGCATATAATTGGTGAGACGGAGAGAAAAATATAAAATTATGAATAAAAGAAAGAGACGAAGTGGCACATGTCCGACACCGCGGACTACCCCCAGGACACCCTCATAATTCATATTCCTCCCGTATATGGGCTGAGTTTGGGGTTCATGAACAGCTCGAACATATGACGATGATCTATTTGGTGTGGGGAGGGGACGTTTTTTCCCCTCTCTCATGTTCGGATCCTATCCAGGTTGTCTGCCTGGATATAGAAGGGCAGTTTGAGGGGTCTGGTTGTACATGATGTGACATTATTCATCCATTTGTTCAGACGAATAGACTATAGGAAAAATGGAGAAAAAATCTTTGAATTGACTTTCATACAAAAAGTACGATCGAATCAAATCTCATTTCTACATTCCTATGCACAATAAACATGACAACGGTCATAGTTAGCACATTATAATTTCATCGTACGTTTAGATATGTTTTAACTTCAGATTAACAATGGTTTTTCATTATGCTTGTGTCTTCCGAATTCCTGTCAATCAAACACATAATTCTGCAGATTTATGTGGTTTCACAATTCTCTATTTTACACATGCAATCCTACCATATGCCTATGGTTTTTCAGTACTTTTTTTTCCAAATCATGTGAATCAAATAGGCCTTAGATGATGCATGCCATTTGGTTCAAACATGAACACAATTTAGTATCGCAATAGAGTTAATAAGATCAACATCTTCTTACGCGTTTCTTCTCTGTCTTCCCACAACGTCATATCGAGTTGGACACGGTATGCCGGACAGATCCCCTACCTCTGTCAGGAATGTTCCCAGCTGGAGATGGCTCGGGAGAGCAGTTCTGATTCTCCCACATATAGTAGGTGTAGTTTAAGTTGTGCCCTAGGGCATATGACGAGATATCGGTAGGGAGGGCCTCGTTGGAGCAACCGAGACATCTCTGGTGCATAGCAATCACCATCTTTCTATTTTTGGTGCTCCAGTGGTTGGAGGCAGGTGTACCATTGGCACTCCCATAAATAAGCTCGATGGGACCCGGATCTGGAGATGAGTGTGCGGCTCTTCTCGTTCTTCTTGAACCGGCATGGTAGAAGAAGGAAAGAAGTGGAAGGGGAAAGGCTCCAGGTTTGTCGATCTACAATGGTAGTTCGTTCCTGGTGCACATAAATAGGAGGGCCCGTGGAGGAGCTACAATGCCCACTTGTGACATTTTTTCCTCAGAAAGATTGGGGATTTAGGTCTTGTTTCATTTGCATCCTGGTCATCTCTTCCATGGTCTGGAATTGTCCCTGGGTTTCCGAGATGGTTGTTTGGTTGATGCCCTATGAAAAAATGAGCTTGCCTGGCCTGGTGTCGGTGTCAAAACCGGCGGATCTCGGGTAGGGGGTCCCGAACTGTGCGTCTAGGCGGATGGTAACAGGAGACAAGGGACACGATGTTTTACCTGTGTTGGGCCCTCTCGATGGAGGTAAAACCCTACTCTGCTTGATTAATATTGATGATATGGGTAGTACAAGAGTAGATCTACCACGAGATCGAGAGGCTAAACCCTAGAAGCTAGCCTATGGTATGATTGTTCTTCGTCCTACGGACTAAAACCCTCCGGTTTATATAGGCACCGAATAGGGTTAGGGTTACACAGAGTCAGTTACAATGGTAGGAAATCTACATGTCCGTATCGCCAAGCTTGCCTTCCACGCCAAGGAAAGTCCCATCCGGACACGGGACGAAGTCTTCAATCTTGTATCTTCATAGTCCAGGAGTCCGGCCAAAGGTCATAGTCCGGCTATCCGGACACCCCCTAATCCGGGACTCCCTCAGTAGCCCCCGAACCAGGCTTCAATGACAACGAGTCTGGCGCGTAGATTGTCTTCGGCATTGCAAGGCGGGTTCTTCTCCAAATCCTGTGTACCTGTTTGAATAGTGTCCGGCTTCTCATGAATATCGCGCTCCTTGGCTTCCACGCCCAATAATGGACATCTTCCACGTGTTGAACGAATGCGAAAATCCAGGGTATTTTTACATTTACCCCCCTAGCTGCGCAAATGAGTTGTCTATATAAGAGACGAGGATCTAGATCCGAATCACACCATCTTCCCTTCGCGAGCTTTCATCGGAGCGCATCGATGTAAATCCATTCCATCATGGACATTCGACGCGGCTCCTCCTCTCTCGCCTCCCGGTCCTCTCACTGGAGATTGGGAGAGATGCTCAAATCCCCGCACAATGAGCTAGTGACGCCCAAACCAAGGATTTCTTCCCCGGCCTTCATGGTTCCGGTTCGAGCGGACTCGCCACCTATAAGGGCGGAAAACAAGCGAGAGCGCCCCAGTCCCTCCCAAGGAGAGCGGGTATGCCTTGTCCCTTATTTGATAAGAGGGCTCGGATTTCCAATCCATCCGTTTCTCCGGGGCTCGGAGTTCTATGGCCTCCAGTTGCACAACCTTACTTTGCCTCCATTACGCATATTGCGGGCTTCGTGGCCCTTTGCGAGCTGTTTTTGGGCATCGAGGATCATTTCGCGCTGTGGAAGAGGTTGTTCGCCTCGTACCCGTTCTCGGGAGGGGTCGATATATCAAGTGGGCGGAGCGAACTATGGCGCATTGCGGGACCGGATATCTATCCGGAACCTCAAGAAGGCGTCCAAGACCGCCTTCGAATGGTTTATATAGAAGATGTCCCCTGCTGGACCTGTCGGATCGGCCTCCGGAGTTGATAATGCTCCTTTGAAGAAACGCCTAAGCTGGTGTCCACGGAGCCCCGGAGGGAAAATGACAGGACGTCCTTTACGATGAGCTGAATAAGGTTGTTGGCTCATTCCGGACTGACCATGACCAGGGTCATGGCCACATGCATTATGCGGGGGGTGCAGCCGCTCCAGTATAGAGGCCACCCCATGTGGGATTTCAATGGGGAGGATGATGCCACCCGTCATGGCCGTAAGGGGCCGGAATTGGTCGCCGATCTGATGAAGATCTTGTCCGCATTGTACAAGGGAGAAGAGGAGGAATTTCTTCGCGTCAACCCTCAGGACGGGTTTTCTATGAACAATCCTCCAAGCTGGGTAAGCGGACATTTTTGCCCATCCGATCCATATTCCCATAGTCAAGTATCTCATTTTGTGATTTCGACATAGGAACTGCGCCAGGCCGTAAAGGATATAAACAGCCTGCCTCCACAACCCGAAGATCCAGAACGGTTCCTCGATCTGGCCTCCCAAGAGGATCCGGACATATCGGTGGAGCTGATTGATGGGGTATTTCACCAACTGAGCATTGATAATGCCCTGGTTGCCATTATGACCGATTACCGGAATACTTCCAGCCTCGCCGATGGCGAGACCGAAGCCCCAATACTTTGAGAATGATTCATCCGTGCTTATTTTTGATCATCATTATACCAGCGGTGTTTTGCGGGGAGCCCTTGAGGCGGAAGGCGAAGCTGCGGCTAATAACGAGGGGCAGCTGCTCAAAGAAAGCTAAAAAGAAGTGCGGTCCGGATCGAAACACGGGCGCAATGGTATGGCGTGTCACCTTATTCCCAGGTTTTATTCCGGAAGGCATACTAACGCTCGTGCTCTCTTCAGGAAAAAGCGCTCACCGGACTATATCCGGAGAGGTTGCTAATCGAGCCTCCGCCAGCCAGGCTTCAAAGATAGGCCCAGAAGCGGAGGCGAACACGAGGCGTGCGTCGGATGCTCCTCTGACAGAGGATGCCGACAGATTGTCCGCCACCAACTCCGAGGTGGAGAGTGCCATGAACCACAGGCGCCGTCGGACAATTCTTCGTGACACATGTTTCTCCAAAGAGGCATTAAATGCCTTCAATTCGGGAGATGCACACCTCTGTGCCGCTCAAGATGGTCTAGCCAGAGCCACGTAGCAGTATGTAAAAGACATACGAGTGAGGAAATTAACAGTTATATATGCCAGTAGCCCCCGAGACTTGAAATAGTTAGAATAACTGATTTAAGGATCATTTATTGTGCATGATTTTACAGAAAAGAATACCCAACTGTCCCAGGAGCTTGAAGAGTGCAAAGCCTAACTTGAGGCCGCACAAGCCGCGACAGGGGAAGCCAAAGAGACCCCCTCTGGTAACATACGCTTTTAAAAGATAAGTATGTTGTGAAGTGCGGCGTGTATATAGATCTGATAATAACATTGCAGATGGCGCCGGTGTAGATCTGGACAAGCAACAGCTCTTGCGCCGGTTAAAGGCCGGCGAGAATGTGCTTACGAGGGTGAGGCAGTAGAAAAATAATCTCCAAGATGCCAACACCCAGCTGGGTGAGGAACTAAAAGATGTTCGTGCCCAACTGTCTGACTCTGTTAAGGAGAATCGGTGGCATTTTTAGTAAGTGCTTAAACGAACTTTGAAAAAAGAGTTCGGCGAGGAAGTCGACTAACAGAGTTATGTCTGTAGGTATGCTCTGAAGGAAATATGCCCTAGAGGCAATAATAAAGTTATTATTTATTTCCTTATTTCATGATAAATGTTTATTATTCAGGCTAGAATTGTATTAACCGGAAACATAATACATGTGTGAATACATAGACAAACATAACGTCACTAGTATGCCTCTACTTGACTAGCTCATTAATCAAAGATGGTTATGTTTCCTAACCATAGACATGTGTTGTCATTTGATTAATGGGATCACATCATTAGGAGAATGATGTGATTGACATGACTCATTCCGTTAGCCTAGCACTTGATCGTTTAGTATATTGCTATTGCTTTCTTCATGACTTATACATGTTCCTGTAACTATGAGATTATGCAACTCCGTTTACGGAGGAACACTTTGGTGCTACCAAACGTCACAACGAATCGGGTGATTATAAAGGAGTACTACAGGTGTCTCCAAAGGTACATGTTGGGTTGGCGTATTTCGAGATTAGGTTTTGTCACTCCGATTGTCGGAGAGGTATCTCTGGGCCCTCTCGGTAATGCACATCATTATAAGCCTTGCAAGCAATGTGACCAACGAGTTGGTTACGGGATGATGCATTACAAAACGAGTAAAGAGACTTGCCGGTGACGAGATTGAACTAGGTATTGGATACCGACGATCGAATCTCGGGCAAGTAACATACCGATGACAAAGGGAACAACGTATGTTGTTATGCGGTTTGACCGATAAAGATCTTCGTAGAATATGTAGGAGCCAATATGGGCATCCAGGTCCCGCTATTGGTTATTGACCGAGAATAGTTCTAGGTCATGTCTACATAGTTCTCGAACCCGTAGGGTCCGCACGCTTAAGGTTTCGATGATGGTTATATTATGAGTTTATGAGTTTTGATGTACCGAAGGAGTTGAGTCCCGGATGAGATCGGGGACATGACGAGGAGTCTCGAAATGGTCGAGACGTAAAGATCGATATATTGGACGACTATATTCGGAGTTCGGAAAGGTTTGAATGATTCGGTATTTTTCGAGTACCGGAGAGTTACGGAATTCGCCGGGAGAAGTATTGGGCCTTATTGGGCCCTGCGGGAAAGAGAGAGGGCTGCCTAGGGCAGGCGCGCCCCATGGCCTAGTCCGAATTGACTAGGGGAGGCCGCACCCCTCCTTCCTTCCCTTCTCTTTTCCCCTTCCTTGTCTCCTACTCCTAATACATGGAAGGACTCCTAGTTGGACTAGGAAAGGGAATCCTACTCCGGTGGGAGTAGGACTCCCCATGGCGCGCCCTCCTAGGGCCGGCCTCCTCCTCCCTCCCTCCTTTATATACGGGGCAGGGGCACCCCATGAACACACAAGTTGATCTACGGATCGTTCCTTAGCCGTGTCGGTGCCCCTTCCACCATATTCCACTTCGGTCATATCGTCGCGGAGCTTAAGCGAAGCCTGCGCCGTAGAGTCATATCGTCATGAGCTTAGCGAAGCCTCGCGCCGTAGAGTCATATCGTCGCGGAGCTTAGGCGAAGCCCTGCGCGGTGGAGCATCATCATCGTCACCACGCCGTCGTCTTGACGGAACTCATCCCCGACGCTTTCTTTGGATCGGAGCCGGGGATCGTCATCGAGCTGAGCGTGTGCTGAACTCGGAGGTGCCGTGCGTTCGGTACTTGGATCGGTCGGATCGTGAAGACGTCGACTACATCAACCGCATTGTTATAACGCTTCCGCCACGGTCTCACGAGGGTGCGTGGACATACACTCTCCCTCTCGTTGCTATGCCATCACCATGATCTTGCGTGTGCGTAGGAAAATTTTGAAATTACTACGTTCCCCAACAAAGTGGCATCCGAGCCTGGTTTTATGCGTTGATGTCATATGCACGAGTAGAACACAAGTGAGTTGTGGGCGATATAAGTCATACTGCTTACCAGCATGTCATACTTTGGTTCAGCTGTATTGTGAGATGAAGCGGCCCGGACCGACATTACGCCAGACGCTTACGCGAGACTGGTTTCACCGCTTGAGCACTCGTTGCTTAAAGGTGACCGGCGGTGTCTGTTTCTCTCATTTTAGTTGAACTGAGTGTGGCTCGCCCGGTCCTTGCGAAGGTTAAAACAACACCAACTTGACAAACTATCGTTGTGGTTTTGATGCGTGGTAAGAACGGTTCTTGCTCAGCCCGTAGCAGCCACGTAAAACTTGCAACAACAAAGTAGATGACGTCTAACTTGTTTTTGCAGGGCATGTTGTGATGTGATATGGTCAAGACGTGATGCTATATTTATTGTATGAGATGATCATGTTTTGTAACGAAGTTATCGGCAATGGCAGGAGCCATATGGTTGTCGCTTTATTGTATGAAATGCAAAAGCCATGTAATTGCTTTACTTTATCACTAAGCGATAGCGATAGTCGTAGAAGCAATAGTTGGCGAGACGACAACGATGCTACGATGGAGATCAAGGTGTCGCGCCGGTGACAATGGTGATCATGACGGTGCTTCAGAGATGGAGATCACAAGCACAAGATGATGATGGCCATATCATATCACTTATATTGATTGCATGTGATGTTTATCCTTTATGCATCTTATCTTGCTTTGATTGACGGTACCATTTTAAGATGATCTCTCACTAAAATTATCAAGAAGTGTTCTCCCTGAGTATGCACCGTTGCGAAAGTTCTTCGTGCCGAGACACCACGTGATGATCGGGTGTGATAGGCTCTATGTTCAAATACAACGGGTGCAAAACAGTTGCGCACGCGGAATACTCAGGTTAAACTTGACGAGCTTAGCATATAACAGATATGGCCTCGAAACACGGAGACCGAAAGGTCGAGCGTGAATCATATAGTAGATATGATCAACATATTGATGTTCACCGTTGAAACTACTCCATCTCACGTGACGATCGGACATGGTTTAGTTGATATGGATCACGTGATCACTTAGAAGATTAGAGGGATGTCTATCTAAGTGGGAGTTCTTAAGTAATATGATTAATTGAACTTAAATTTATCATGAACTTAGTCCTGGTAGTATTTTGCAAATTATGTTGTAGATCAATAGCTCGCGTTGTTGCTTCCCTATGTTTGTTGCTTTCATATGTTTATTTTAATATGTTCCTAGAAAACTGTGTTGAAAGATGTTAGTAGCAATGATGCGGATTGGATCCGTGATCCGAGGTTTATCCTCATTGCTGCCGGAAGAATTATGTCCTTGATGCACCGCTAGGTGACGGACCTATTGCAGGAGCAGATCTGAGGCGTTATGAATGTTTTGCTAGCTCAATATGATGACTACTTGATAGTTTAGTGCACCATGCTTAACGACTTAGAATCGGGACTTCAAAGACGTTTTGAACGTCACGGACCATATGAGATGTTCCAGGAATTGAAGTTAATATTTCAAGAAAATACCCGAGTTGAGAGATATGAAGTCTCCAACAAGTTCTATAGCTAAAAGATGGAGGAGAATCGCTCAACTAGTGAGCATGTGCTCAGATTGTCTGGGTACTTCAATCGCTTGAATCAAGTGGGAGTTAATCTTCCAGATAAGATAGTGATTGACAGAATTCTCTAGTCACCATCACTAAGTTACTAGAACTTCGTGATGAACTATAGTATGCAAGGGATGACGAAAACAATTCCCAAGCTCTTCGCGATGCTAAAATCGTGAAGGTAGAAATCAAGAAAAACATCAAGTGTTGATGGTTGACAAGACCACTAGTCTCAAGGAAAAGGGCAAAGGAAGAAGGGAACTTCAAGAAGAGCGGCAAGCAAGTTATGCTCGAGTGAAGAAGCCCAAGTCTGGACCTAAGCACGAGACTAAGTGCTTTTGCTGCTGCTGGAACTGGTCTTTGAAGCGGAACTACCCCAAGTATTTGGCGGATAAGAAGGATGGCAAAGTGAACAAAGGTATATTTGATATACAGATTATTGATGTGTATTTTACTAGTGTTCGTAGCAACCCCTCGGTATTTGATCTTGGTTCAGTTGCTAAGAGTAGTAACTCAAGCGGAGTTGCGGAATGAACAGAAACTAGTTGAAGGGAAGTGACGATGAGTGTTGGAAGTAGTTCCAGGATTGATATGATCATCATTGCACACTCCCTATACTTTCGGGATTAGTGTTGAAACCTAAATAAATGTTATTTAGCGTTTATGTTGAGCATAAATATGATTTGATCATGTTTATTATGTCTGATTATTCATTTAAAATCAAAGAATAATTGTTGTTCTGTTTACATGAATAAAACCTTCAATGGTCATACACCCAATAAAAATAGTTTGTTGGATCTCGATCGTAGTGATACACATATTCATAATATTGATGCCAAAAGATGCAAAGTTAATAATGATAGTGCAACTCATTTGTGGCCTTGCCGTTTAGGTCATATTGGTGTAAAGCGCATGAAGAAACTCCATGCTAATGGGATTTTGGAATCACTTGATTATGAATCACTTGATGCTTGCGAACCATGCCTTATGGGCAAGATGACTAAAGACTCTATTCTCGGAACAATGGAGCGAGCAAATGACTTATTGGAAATAATACATACCGATGTATGCGGTCCAATGAGTGTTAAAAGCTCACGGCAAGTATCGTTATTTTCGACCTTCACAGATGATTTGAGCAGATATGGGTATATCTACTTGATGAAACACAATTCTGAAACATTTGAAAAGTTCAAAGAATTTCAGAGTGAAGTGAAGAATCATCGTAACAAGAAAATAAAAGTTTCTACGATATGATCGCAGAGGAAAATATTTGAGTTACGAGTTTGGCCTTGATTAAGACAATGTGAAATAGTTTCACTACTCACGCCACACGGAACACCACAGCATAATGGTGTGTCCGAACGTCAGAACCGCACTTTATTGGATATGGTGCGATCTATGATGTATCTTACCGATTTACCACTATCGTTTTGGGGTTATGCATTAGAGACAGCTGCATTCACGTTTAATAGGGCACCATCTAAATCCGTTGAGATGACACCGTATGAACTATGGTTTAGCGATAAACCTAAGTGTCGTTTCTTAAAGTTTGGAGTTGTGATGCTTATGTGAAAAAGTTTTCACGATAAGCTCGAACCCAAATCGAGAAGTGCGTCTTCATAGAATACCCAAAGGAAACTGTTGGGTACACCTTCTATCACAGATCTAAAGGCAAAACATTCGTTGCTAAGATGGATCCTTTCTAGAGAAGGAGTTTCTCTCGAAAGAAGTGAGTGGGAGGAAAGTAGAACTTGATGAGGTAATTGTACCTTCTCCCTTATTGGAAAGTAGTTCATCACAGAAATCAGTTCTAGTGATTCCTACACCAATTAGTAAGGAAGTTAATGATGATGATCATGAAACTTCAGATCAAGTTGCTACCAAACCTCGTAGGTCTTCCAAAGTAAGATCCGCACTTTGAGTGGTACGGTAATCATGTTCGGAAGTCATGTTACTAGACCATGATGAACCTACGAACTATGAGGAAGCGATGATGAGCCCAGATTCCGCGAAATGGCTTGAGGCCATGAAATCTGAGATGGGATCCATGTATGAGAACAAAGTGTGGACTTTGATGGAGTTGCCCGATGATCGGCAAGCCATATTATATAAATGGATCTTCAAGAGGAAGACATATGCTGATAGTAGTATTACTATCTACAAAGCTCGACTTGTCGCAGAAAGGTTTTCGACAAGTTCAAGGTGTTGACTACAATGAGATTTTCTCAACTGTAGCGATTCTTAAGTCCGTCCGAATCATGTTAGCAATTGCCACATTTTATGAAATCTGGCAAATGGATGTCAAAACTACATTCTTTAATGGATTTATTAAAGAAGAGTTGTATATGATGCAACCAGAAGGTTTTGTCAATCCTAAAGGAGCTAACAAAATGTGCAAGCTCCAATGATCCATCTATGGACTGGTGCAAGCATCTCGGAGTTGGAATAAACGCTTTGATAGTGTGATCAAAGCATATGGTTTTATCTGAGACTTTTGGAGAAGCCTGTATTTACAAGAAAGTGAGTGGGAGCACTACAGCATTTCGATAAGTATATGTGAATGACATATTGTTGATCGGAAATAATGTAGAATTATTCGCAAAGCATAAAGGAGTATTTGAAAGGAGTTTTTCAAAGAAAGACCTTGGTGAAGCTGCTTACATATTGAGCATCAAGATCTATTGAGATAGATCAAGACACTTGATAAGTTTTTTTCAATAAGTACATACCTTGTCAAGATTTTGAAGTAGTTCAAAATGGAACAGTCAAAGAAAAGTTCTTTCCTGTGTTGCAAAGGTGTGAAATTGAGTAAGACTCAAATCCCGACCACGACAGAAAATAGAAAAGAGAATGAAAGTCATTCCCTATGCCTCAATCATAGGTTCTATAAAGTATGCTATGCTATGTACGGACCTATTGTATACCTTGCTCTGAATTTGGCAAGGAGTACAATAGTGATCTAGGAGTAGATCTTTGGACATTGGTCAAGAACATCCTTAGTGAGGACTAAGGAAATATTTCTCGATTATGGAAGTGATAAAAGAGCCCGTCGAAAGAGTTACATCGATGCAAGCTTTTTACACTGATCCAGATGACTCTAAGTCTCAATATGGATACATATTGAAAGTGGGAGCAATTAGCTAGAGTAGCTCGCAATGCGAGCATTGTAGACATAGAATATTTGCAAAATACATACGGCTCTGAATGTGACAGAACCGTTGACTAAGCTTCTCTCACGAGCAAAACATGATCATACCTTAGTACTCTTTGGGTGTTAATCACATAGCGATGTGAACTAGATTATTGACTCTAGTAAACCCTTTGGGTGTTGGTCACATGACGATGTGAACTATGGGTGTTAATCACATACAAATGTGAATATTAGTGTTGAATCACATGATGATGTGAACTAGATTATTGACTCTAGTGCAAGTGGGAGACTGAAGGAAATATGCCCTAGAGGCAATAATAAAGTTATTATTTATTTCCTTATTTCATGATAAATGTTTAATATTCAGGCTAGAATTGTATTAACCGGAAACATAATACATGTGTGAATACATAGACAAACATAACGTCACTAGTATGCTTCTACTTGACTATCTCATTAATCAAAGATGGTTATGTTTCCTAACCATAGACATGTGTTGTCATTTGATTAATGGGATCACATCATTAGGAGAATGATGTGATTGACATGACCCATTCCGTTAGCCTAGCACTTGATCGTTTAGTATATTGCTATTGCTTTCTTCATGACTTATACATGTTCCTGTAACTATGAGATTATGCAACTCCGTTTACGGAGGAACACTTTGGTGCTACCAAGCGTCACAACGTAATCGGGTGATTATAAAGGAGTACTACAGGTGTCTCCAAAGGTACATGTTGGGTTGGCGTATTTGAGATTAGGTTTTGTCACTCCGATTGTCGGAGAGGTATCTCTGGGCCCTCTCGGTAATGCACATCATTATAAGCCTTGCAAGCAATGTGACCAATGAGTTGGTTACGGGATGATGCATTACGAGCGAGTAAAGAGACTTGCGGTGACGAGATTGAACTAGGTATTGGATACCGACGATCGAATCTCGGGCAAGTAACATACCGATGACAAAGGGAACAACGATGTTGTTATGCGGTTTGACCGATAAAGATCTTCAGTAGAATATGTAGGAGCCAATATGGGCATCCAGGTCCGCTATTGGTTATTGACCGAGAATAGTTCTAGGTCATGTCTACATAGTTCTCGAACCCGTAGGGTCCGCACGCTAAGGTTTCGATGATGCGGTTATATTATGAGTTTATGAGTTTTGATGTACCGAAGGAGTTCGAGTCCGGATGAGATCGGGGACATGACGAGGAGTCTCGAAATGGTCGAGACGTAAAGCTCGATATATTGGACGACTATATTCGGAGTTCGGAAAGGTTCGAATGATTCGGTATTTTTGAGTACCGGAGAGTTACGGAATTCGGGGAGAAGTATTGGGCCTTATTGGGCCTCAAGGAAAGAGAGAGGGCTGCCTAGGGCAGGCCGCGCCCCATGGCCTAGTCCGAATTGGACTAGGGGAGGCCGCACCCCTCCTTCCTTCCCTTCTCTTTTCCCTTCCTTGTCTCCTACTCCTAATAAATGGAAGGACTCCTAGTTGGACTAGGAAAGGGGAATCCTACTCCCGGTGGGAGTAGGACTCCCATGGCGCGCCCTCCTAGGGCCGGCCTCCTCCTCCCTCCCTCCTTTATATACGGGGCGGGGGCACCCCATGAACACACAAGTTGATCTACGGATCGTTCCTTAGCCGTGTGCGGTGCCCCCCTCCACCATATTCCACTTCGGTCATATCGTCACGGAGCTTAGGCGAAGCCCTGCGCCGGTAGAGTCATATCATCGCGGAGCTTAGGCGAAGCCCTGCGCCGGTAGAGTCATATCGTCGCGGAGCTTACGCGAAGCCCTGCGCCGGTGGAGCATCATCATCGTCACCACGCCGTCGTGCTGACGGAACTCATCCCCGACGCTTTGCTGGATCGGAGCCCGGGGATCGTCATCGAGCTGAACGTGTGCTGAACTCGGAGGTGCCGTGCGTTCGGTACTTGGATCGGTCGGATCGTGAAGACGTACGACTACATCAACCGCGTTGTTATAACGCTTCCGCTTACGGTCTACGAGGGTACGTGGACATACACTCTCCCCTCTCGTTGCTATGCCATCACCATGATCTTGCGTGTGCGTAGGAAATTTTTTGAAATTACTACGTTCCCCAACATGCTCATAGGTCGTCCTGTAGAGGAAATGCCCGGTTCTACGGGTGACCTTCTTCTCGAGCTCTTACAACTGCACGAACGAGTTCGGCAGGTGATGAAAAGCGCCGCCTGGCCTTGTGGCCATATGTCTCCCTGCCCGAAGGCCTTGGGGAGCTTGCAGAGAGGCTCCAGGGAGCGCAGAGGCGCTTCCGATTATGGAAGATATCAGCCTGCCGTCAGGGCGCCAGGGAGGCCTGGGCCATGGTGAAGACGCGGTACACGAAGGCTGACCCAAACCACATGGACGAGGTCGGACCTGTGGGGCCAAACGGGAAGGAGATCCCTGTGAGCTTAGTGTACGGCCAGGTAGAATTGGCCGCAAAGTATTCCCAAGCAGGATCAGAACTAGACAGCTGTTAGATGGCATTGAAGAGGAATACAATCAGTCAAATTGACTATGTAATTTAAGGTGACATGTAAAATGCCTTCTAGCCGGATTGTAGATCGTTTGTCATAGCGGACCTTTTCGCTTCAACCTCGGGACCCAATAGTCGGAGTGTGTCCGAATACCCTCACGGTTATATAAAAACCAGGGCATGCGTGGAGACCAAAGCGAGGGGTCATTATTGCTTTATCGCATAAGTGCCCAACTAGTTATGTTATATTACATGGTTAGTAAGAAACATCTTCCGGGAGAATAGTTCTGTTAGGGGTTCCTTTCATCGGGAGGCATGCCCTAAAGTGCATGTCCGGACTGTAAAAAGCGAGAAAAACATCTGGGGCAGATAAATAAATAGGTAAAAATCTTCTTTTAGTTCACCGACCGAATATTCTCTTAAGAACGCTAGCTTTCGGCTTCACCCAGTCTGAGTTACACATCCGCTGACCGGCAAGAATAATCGCAGAGGTGCTCCTTTACCACCTAGCCGAACAATCGGGAACGTGAGGGGTAAGCACAGAGCCGAGCAACCCAGCTTGGCCAAAACTTAAGTCATATCGATGCATATAATGGTGAATAAAAGGTACATGCGGAAGTGTGACACATGTATTGGGCATGAAGCCCTTATAATTAAGCTTCTGTGAAAGAAGCCCCCAGGTACAATGAGCGCGGATAGTGCATCAAGTGTTTGCGAACAATGCGCTAATGAGCCTTCAAAGGCTGGAAAACAAGGAGGGAGAAGGAGAAAAATAGAAGACAGCTAAAATGTAAAATATGGACAGAAGAAGGAGACGAACTCAGAATCCGGCGCTAGGCGTAGAATCTTCGGAGACGGGCTGCGTTCCATGGGTTCGACTCGAGTCGGTTATCCGATGCATCTCATGCAGACAGACGCTCCATCGGTCGGGGACTTGGTCGATGATAAATGGACCTTCCCATTTGGGCTTTAGTTTGTCCTTTTTCTTGTCCGGTAGGTGTAGAACTAGCTCGCCAACATTGTAAGTTTTGGCCCGTACTTCTCTGCTTTGATATCTTCGAGCCTGCTGTTGATAGAATGCGGAACGGGCTTTTGCTACTTCACGCTCCTCCTCCAAGGCGTCCAAACTATCCTGCCGATCCAGCTCGGCTTCTCTTTCTTCGTACATGCGCACGCGAGGTGAGTCATGAATTATGTTGCAGGGCAGAACTGCCTCTGCGCCGTATACCATAAAGAATGGTGTGAATCCGGTCGTGCGATTCGGAGTGGTCCGCAGCCCCCAGAGTAAGGAGTCGAGCTCCTCTACCCAGTGCGTGTTAGATTCCTTGAGGGGCGCACTAATCTGGGTTTGATGCCGCTCATAATTAGACCATTTGCTCGCTCAACTTGACCGTTAGTTTGAGGGTGATAGACTGAAGCGTAGTCGAGCTTAATGCCCATGTTTTTGCACCAGAGTTTTACCTCGTCGGCCGTAAAGTTCGTGCCGTTGTCAGTGATGATGCTGTGGGGGACACTGTAATGGTGTACGACCCCTGATATGAAGTCTATCACCGGTCCGAATTCGGCTGTCTTGACAGGCTTGGCCTCTATCCATTTGGTGAATTTATCCACCATGACCAGTAGGTATTTTTGCTTGTGGGTCCCCCTTTAAGGGGTCCGACCATGTCAAGCCCCCAGACCGCAAAGGGCCAGGTGATGGGTATAGTTTTGAGGGCGGTGGGTGTCATGTGGCTCTGATTAGCAAAGAGCGGCATCCGACGCATCGTTGGACTAAGTCTGAGCATCCGCACGGGCCGTCGGCCAATAAAATCTCTGACGGAAGGCCTTGCCTACGAGGACCCGGGCTGCGGCGTGGTGCCCGCCGAGTCCGCATGAATTTCAGCCGAAGATTCTGCCCTTCCTCTCGGAGATACACCTTTGAAGGACTCGGTTGTGCTTTTCTTATAAAGCTCTCCCTCATGGACTTTATAGGCTTTAGATCGCCGCACTATGCAGCGGGCCTCGTTTTGGTCCTCGAAGTTCCTGCCTGGTTAGGTAGGCTAGGAATGGTTCGGTCCACGGGTAATGACTGCCATTATTACGTAATGAGGGTGTTATTTCATTGGCGTAACCACCAACCGTGTCGTCGAATGTTTGGTGCGGGCGGTGCGGTTGGGTCCGGGTTGTTATTTCCGGACTCTCCTCCCATAATACGGATGGCTTGAACAGCCTCTCTAGGAAGATGTTGGGGGGACAGCATCGCGCTTTTGCGCCGCGCGTGCCAACACGTCTGCTGCTGGTTGTTATCCGGGCTATATGGTGAAATTCGAGCCCTCAAACCGAGCTGACATTTTAGTACGGCATTGCGATAGGCTGCCATTTTCGGATCCTTGGCATCAAAGTCTCCATTTATTTGGGATATCGCGAGGTTGAATCGCGCACCTCTAGGCGTTGAATGCCCATGGAGACCGCCATCCGGAGACCATGTAGAAGGGCCTCATATTCGCTGCGTTGTTGGAGTCCGTATACATTATCTCGAGTACGATTGAATCAGTATCTTGGTTGGGGACGTCAGAACGACGCCAGCTCCCAGGCCAGCCAACATTTTGGAGCCGTCGATGTGCATTATCCAGTTGGAATATGCGCCGTACTCTTTAGGGAGTTCGGCTTTGGTCCATTCGGCGATGAAGTCGGCCAAAACTTGTGACTTAATAGCTCACCGTGGCTTATAGGTTATGTCGAATGGGAGGAGCTCAATGGCCCATTTGGCAATCCGGCCCGTCGCGTCGCGGTTGTTTATAATGTCGTTAAGGGGTCCATTGAGCCATCCCTCTAGTACGGTTCCATGCCCTATAGAGGGTTTTTGCTTTTTGGTGTTTAACCCAGGTGCCTGGCGATGATGCACCCTTTTATTTGAACTGGGTTGTATTCAAGGCGGATTGTCCCAAAATCTTGCTTGGTTTTCGAGCGCTTTCCATCGCATAGTACTTTCGTACTATGGACGCCAAGTTGGCAAAGCGCGTGATGTCACGGCGACTTATAGCGTTAAGGATCCCGTTGTCCGTGCAATTATTGCAGAGGAATGAGATTGCGTCCTCCTCGCGGCATCCTTTATCCCGCCCATAACCGGGAGGAATCGCCCGAGAATGGTGTCTGCTTTCTGCGGGCTCTTGCCAATTTGAGATAGGTCCCTTATGTTTGGGTGGGCGGGTGGAATTAAATCCGGGACCGCGCCCAATCTGAGGCTTAGGGGCCAAGGAGCTTCCGAATTTGGAAGCTTGGATTCTTGGATGTTGTCCAATTAATCTAGCCCGCTGCCTGACTTTAGGTTCAAGGCTTGCGCGACGTCCTCTCCTCCGCGAGAATCCGGCATGGAGGGATCGGGAATCCGGACGTAGCTAGTCCTTAAGATAGAAGAAGGGTTCAGATTGTTCCTCTACCACAGCAACGTGGTGGGTAACCCGGGAGTTAATCTCTCTCGATCGGGTTTAGGCCCAATCGATCATAGTCTCATAGCGACTCCTGTGGCGGCGGCGCGATCCAAGAGCTCGTTTAAGGAAGAGAGCTCCATCGGATCTAACCGCCGCGAGCTCCGAGTTAACGTGAAGATTGCTTTCGATGACCCGAGAAGTCATCGTCGGCGCGGCGGTCGAACAGGCGGTCATAAGAAAACCGCCTAGCCGGAGAGTTTGGCCGATAGCCAAAGCTTCTTTAGCAATAGTGCCGTCTTTAAAGATGGGATGAGGCATCCTTCCTGATGGCGACGACACAGAGGAACTCTCAATGAAAGCACCAATGTCGGTGTCAAAACCGGCGGATCTCGGGTAGGGGGTCCCGAGTGCGTCTAGGCGGATGGTAACAGGAGACAAGGGACACGATGTTTTTACCCAGGTTCGGGCCCTCTCGATGGAGGTAAAACCCTACTCCTGCTTGATTAAATTGATGATATGGGTAGTACAAGAGTAGATCTACCACGAAATCAGAGAGGCTAAACCCTAGAAGCTAACCTATGGTATGATTGTTCTTCGTCCTACGGACTAAAACCCTCCGGTTTATATAGGCACCGAATAGGGTTAGGGTTACACAGAGTCGGTTACAATGGTAGGAAATCTACATATCCGTATCGCCAAGCTTGCCTTCCACACCAAGGAAAGTCCCATCCGGACATGGGACGAAGTCTTCAATCTTGTATCTTCATAGTCCAGGAGTCCGGCCAAAGGTCATAGTCCGGCTATCCGGACACCCCCTAATCTGGGACTCCCTCACCTGGACTCATTGACTTTTGTAATTAGCCTGGGTTGGCCTCCAGGCATTATAATTAGCTAGGGCCAGGCGACCGAATTTGGACGCCTGGGTGTGTGGCCATGGGCTAAAAAACAACCTGGAGGAGATGTTCTATTAAACAATAGGTACCCCTCAAAAAATATTAAACAGTTGGTCCACCAAGTGTATTGATAGGACATTGACGCTTTACTAAGACAAGAACCAAACCAAATAGCTCAATGCCACACTAGCCTAGTCAGGCACAATAGGACCTTTGTGGATGTTTTGAAGTGTGTTGTGTGGATGGTGTCTTGTGGTGACACTCTTCTTCTCCGACCACGTTGGATGAAGACGGCAAGGATCTGGCAGAATCGGGGATGATCCCTGGTCGACGTGCCACAAAGACTCGTTTCGCCCCGTTCGTGTGCTATTTAATCGGCTCACAAAGAAGTGTGGTATACAATGGATCCCTTCTAGATCTTGGTGTGGTGGTTGTTCATGTATTTGTTCAGCGGCGCCACGACGACAACAACAAATGATGGGCAGTCACTACAAGAAAATTGGGATAATGTGACAAAAACCCTCATGGTAAAAAATGTCACACGAATACCCAACTTGTGACGTTATATACCTAGTTTCACATATTCACAATGGTTAGGTTTAGGACAGAGATCTCCAAAGATCGAGTTGTAAAATTTTTATTTTTCTGGAGCCTTTTGTCCTAACCTCTGAAAGAAATGCCCCCATGTTTATCTCTTGAAGTGACCATGTCAGTACACATTGTAATTTGTTTTTCAATGAACATGTGGCAATCCCTCTAAAATTTACTCCATGCATCTTGCTAGCACCAATTAACAATAAAATAATATAGAAAGTAAAGATACCACTACAAGCTAAACATTTACATTGATATCCCATAAAAGAGGTGATTTCTAACAAGGTATGATCTTTCTAAGCATAACTGTCATGATAGTAAATGGTTTTGTTTTTGTTGTAAACATGGAACAATCAAACATCTCTTTTTTCAATATCAGTTTGCTTAGGTTGCCTTTGAGCCGAATAAATGGGCATCAAGAAGATTGACAAACTTAGAAGAAAATTCCTTTGGAATATTGAGGATGAGGCGTATGGTGGAAAATGCTTGGTCAAGTCAAAATGGATTTGTGTGCCAAAGTCCAATGGTAGGCTAGGAATCAAGGATATCACGGCTTATAGCCGTGCGTTGCGTCTACGGTGGCCCTGGCTCGAGTGGGACACCACTAACAGACCGTGGAAAGGAACCAAAGCACCTATTGATTCAATTGACAGACAACTCTTCGCTGCTTGCACTAATGTGACGATTGGTGACGGGGAAAAAGCGATATTTTGGCATGATAGATGGTCGCAGGGGAGCTCTGCTAAGGATATTGCCCCACCCCTTTTTCTGCTAGCTTTGAGGAAGAATTTTGCCAGTTGTTGATGTTCTCCATGATGGAAGATGGTTGTGTGGTTTACACATGATTAACTCTGAGGCTGATCTGGACCGGTACATTAGCTTTGGAGGCTCACTAATAGTCTTGATGCTATTATGTGTCTGCATGCCAAAAATGGCTGCTACACTGCAAAGTCTGCTTATGATTATCAATTTGTCACCATACTTCCCTTACCGCACTTAGACTGTGTTTCAAAGATCAAGGTTGAGCCCAAAATCCAATTCTTCATCTGGATTCTACTGCAAAACAACATACGGACTGTTGACCGCTTGCTGGCTAGAAACTGGCCGAGTACTGACAAACATTGCCTTTATGACGTGGAGTGTCTGAGCCACTTAATCAATCCTCTCTTGCTCGTATAGCAAACAGGTCTGGTATTCCTTCAGGGCCTCCTATCCTGGAGTTGTGGATGCTGCTCTCGGTGACATCACAATTCTTCAATGGTGGCCTAAGGGCCTATTTTGAAACCATGTAGCTTCTCCAAAACTTTCCATGTCGAGCTTCTTACCACGCTTCTTGCTTCAGATGGTGAACATGAAAAGTTTTGGAGCGTCGCCAGCTTCTCCCAGCCCCTGGTTGAGCTGGCAGCCCAGTTGGGGCGTTCAAGGCATGTTGGTTGCCATCTTGGACCGGCTAGAAGGAGCACATCTTTGGGGCGAACTGCACACATGCCAAAAAAACAAGTCCCCTGGTTGAGCTGGCAGCCCAACTGGGGTATTCAAGGCATATTGGTGCCATCTTGGACCGGTTAGAAGGAGTCCATCTCTAGGGTGAACTGCACGCAAGCCGAAAAACAAGTTGGGCCATAGTGCTTGGGTGAATGGCTGGGCTTAATTTTTTTCCAGATGATATATATTTTTTCTGCGATTTGTGGTCAGGGTTCCTATTTGGAGCTTCAGGTGCCCGTTACTATGTATTTTACAATCGGGCGCCTGAAACGCCCTGCGCTGGACCAACCCATGTAGGTTTTTTTAATCCACAAAAAATAGCTCCTCAAGTGTATCGAACCCGCGACCTCCTGTATCATCACAAGCTATAATAACAACAACGCCACCAATCCCAAAGTGGTTAGTTGAATCTTTTTCTTGCTTTTACTCCTTCTTCTCTTCTTTTTTCCTTTTCCTTTTTCCTTTTTTCCTTTTTGCTTTTTCCCTTTTCCCTTTTTTTCTTGATTAGATGAATTTTTTCAGTTCATAAACTTGTTCTTCAAATCAATGAATATTTTTTTCTCAATTTTGATGAACTTCTTTCAAATTTGATGAAGTTTTTTTCAAATTTGATGAACTTTCTCAAATTTGATGAACTTTTTTTCAAGTTCGGTGAACTTATTTTTCAAATTCGATGATCCTTTTTTCAAACTTGTGAACTTCTTAAAAATCAATGAACTTTTTCCAAGTGTGTGAACTTTTCTTCAAAATTGATGAACTTCTTTAAAATGGATGAACCTTTCCAAATTCATGATTTTTTCCAAATAATTCAAAAATAGAAGTGTTACAGTGGACTGTATTGTACAATAAATATAGCGTCCACACTTGTTCTTATGTAGTTAACACTATTCACGGTTACCACAGTTAAGTAGCAGTAGTGGTTAGCCGAGCTCATGTGATAATGATACGTCTCCGTCGTATCTACTTTTCCAAACACTTTTGCCCTTGTTTTGGACTCTAACTTGCATGATTTGAATGGAACTAACCCGGACTAACGCTGTTTTCAGCAGAATTGCTATGATGTTATTTATGTGCAGAAACAGAAGTTCTCGGAATGACCTGAAACTTCACGAAACAACTTTTCGGAAATAATAAAAAATCGTTGCAAAAGATGAAGGCCAGGGGGCCCACCACCTGTCCACGAGGGTGGGGGCGCGCCTGCCCCCTAGGGCACGCCCCCTACCTCGTGGGCCCCCTGGAGCTCCTCCGACGCCAACTCCAACTCTATATATTTGCTTTTGAGGAGAAAAAAAATCAAGGAGAAGAAATCACCGCGTTTTACGATACGGAGCCGCCGCCAAGCCCTAAAACCTCTCGGGAGGGCTGATCTGGAGTCCGTTTGGGGCTCCGGAGAGGGGGATCCGTCGCCGTCGTCATCATCAACCATCCTCCATCACCAATTTCATGATGCTCACCGCCGTGCGTGAGTAATTCCATCGTAGGCTTGTTGGACGGTGATGGGTTGGATGAGATCTATCATGTAATCGAGTTAGTTTTGTTAGGGTTTGATCCCTAGTATCCACTATGTTCTGAGATTGATGTTGCTATGACTTTGCTATGCTTAATGCTTGTCACTAGGGCCCGAGTGCCATGATTTCAGATCTGAACCTATTATGTTTTCATGAATATATGTGAGTTCTTGATCCTATCTTGCAAGTCTATAGTCACCTACTATGTGTTATGATCCGCAACCCCAAGTGACAATAATCGGGACCACTCCCGGTGATGACCATAGTTTGAGGAGTTCATGTATTCACTAAGTGCTAATGCTTTGTTCCGGCTCTCTATTAAAAGGAGGCCTTAATATCCCTTAGTTTCCGTTAGGACCCCGCTGCCACGGGAGGGTAGGACAAAAGATGTCACGCAAGTTCTTTTCCATAAGCACGTATGACTATATTCGGAATACATGCCTACATTATATTGATGAATTGGAGCTAGTTCTGTGTCACCCTATGTTATGACTATTACATGGTGAACCGCATCCGACATAATTATCCATCACCGATCCAATGCCTACGAGCTTTCCATATACTGGTCTTCGCTTATTTACTTTTCCGTTGCTACTGTTACAATCACTACAAAACACCAAAAATATTACTTTTGCTTTCGTTACTTTTGTTACCGTTACCACTACTATCATATTACTTTGCTACTAAATACTTTGCTGCATATACTAAGTTATCTAGGTGTGGTTGAATTGACAACTCAGCTGCTAATACTTGAGAACATTCTTTGGCTCCCCTTGTGTCGAATCAATAAATTTGGGTTGAATACTCTACCCTCGAAAGCTGTTGCGATCCCCTACACTTGTGGGTTATCAAGACTAATTTCTGGCGCCGTTGCCGGGGAGCATAGCTCTATTATTTGAGTCACTAGGGATTTATATTTGCTGGTCACTATGAAGAACTTGAAAGACGCTAAGACAACAATTTATCCCTCAACTACGAGGGGAGGTAAGGAACTGCCATCTAGCTCTGCACTTGATTCACCTTCTGTTTTGAGTAAGCTTGCGACACCTAAACCTGCTTCTGCCATTCGTTCCGATATGTCGCATGTTACTGATGATGCCACTTCTGCTATGCATGATACTTATGATGAAACTACTTCTATGCTTGATACTACTGTGCCCCTTAGTGAATTTCTTGATGAACAAATTGCTAGGGCTAGAGAGAAAGAAATTATTGAAACTGATTATATTGATGAAAGTGATGATGAAGATATGCCTGTTATTCCTGAGGGTTATGTTTTTGATATGGAAGCTTCTGCAGCTATTTTTGCCTGCAAAGGTAGATCTGAGCTCAAGAGGCTATTAGTTAAATGGAGTAAGGAAACTCTTAAAGATAGAATGAAACCTGACCCTGCTTTTGCTACTTCACCTATTTGTGTTGCCGATAAGGATTATGAATTCTCTGTTGATCCTGATATAATTACTTTGGTTGAATCTGATCCTTTTCATGGCTATGAATGGCACATCTTACTAAATTAAATGATATAGCCACCCTGTTCACTAAAGATGAGAGATCTCGCTACTTTTATATCCTTAAAATATTTCCGTTCTCATTAAAGAGTGATGCTAAGATATGGTTTACTTCTCTTGATCCTGGTTGTGTGCGTAGTCCTCAGGATATGATTTATTACTTCTCTGCTAAATATTTCCCTGCTCATAAGAAACAAGCTGCTTTGAGGGAAATATACAACTTTGTGCAAATTGAAGAAGAGAGTCTCCCACAATCTTGGGGGAGGCTTCTCAAGCTACTTAATGCTTTGCCTGATCATCCTCTCAAGAAAAATGAAATACTTGATATCTTTTATAATGGACTAACCGATGCTTCCAGAGATTACCTGGATAGTTGTGTTGGTTCTGTTTTCAGGGAAAGAACACCAGATGAAGCTGAGATTCTATTGAATAATATTTTGACAAATGAAAATAATTGGACACTTCCTGAGCCAGCTCGAGCCAATTCCCGAGCCTACTCCTAAACCAACTCAAGAAGAGAGGTGTTCTATTTCTGATCCTCAAGATATGCAAGAGGCAAAGAAATCTATGAAAGAAAAAGGTATTAAAGCTAAAGATGTTAAGAATTTACCTCCTATTGAAGAAATACATGGTATTAATTTACCGCCTGTTGAAGAAACACATGATCTTAATCCATTACCTATTGAAGAACCTCATGGTCTTGATAACCCAACACAGGTAGTAAAGGTAAATTCTCTCTATAGATTTGATGAATGTGATATTCCTCACTATAAGTCTGCTAGACAATGCTTGGATGAGTTTGATAATTTTATTGTCAAACAAGAAAACTTAAATGCTTATTTTGGTAGACAATTAAAACAAAATACTTATATGATTAAACACTTGGGTGATTATATGGCTGATGTTAGATGTGAATTTAAACTTGTTAGCAAACATGCTTCTATGGTTACCACTCAAGTAGAACAAGTACTTAAGGCTCAAAATGATTTGCTCAATGAAATGAATAGTAAGAGAAATGATTATGCTGTTAGAGTGGCTACTAGAACTGATATCGATGCACTACAAAAATGATACACTAGTCCGTGATGATATGATATGTTTGTCACAAGAGGTCGCGTTTTTGTCATGCATGTACATCCATGACAAATTTATGATGTAATCAAGATAGTCATACTTGTGTCGTCAGAGAAGTGTTCCATGACATTACGAAAATTATCATCACGAAGTGTCCACTTCCATGACGATAAATCGCGCGTCACGTAAGTGCTTTCGCCAAGGGTGACCGACACGCGGCATCCACCGTAACGGAACGCCGTTAAGCTATCGGGTCGGGTTTTGATCCGATAACCCGTTAACAGCCCCGACCAATGGGAAATTTCCACGTAAAATTTTATTGGCCGGATGAAACACGGTCACTCGTCGCTGGGTCGATAGGCGCCTATGATATGTCGACACGTGCCATGGCCCACCATCGCCCATTTAGCTTACAAAGCCGCCCGCTTGACTTGGTCAAAAGTTAACGGCTGGCCCATGAAAAGCTCGTTAACGGTCTCTTCAAGAATAGCCCATTTTACGCCCGTTAACTCACTACCGTTAGGCCCTAAAGGAAATCGCCCAACAACGCCATGTGGGCCGTCGAATATAACACCAGCCCATTTCACTTTCGCCCATGTATGGCCCACGATGTCTTTCGCCCATATGAGGCCTTTCAGATCTTCGCCCTTTACAGCCCACGGTGACTCTAGCCCATAATGAATAGTAATTTTCTTTGTACCCGTTAACGCCCGTGATTTACATGGGCCGCTTCAGCCCGTGTTAGCTTTCGCCTATTGACGCCCATACGTTCTTGGGCTCCTTTTCGCCCTCGACATTCCGCCCGTTATTGGCTGTTCCCTAATGGGCCAAATTCGCCCATGGCAAGAGTCGCCCACATCGGCATGTTCCCCAAATGGGCCAAATTCGCCCATGGCAAGAGTCGCCCGTTATGGCATGTTACCCTAATGGGCCAAATTCGCCCATGGCAAGAGTCGCCCGCTTCGCCTCGTTAACCCGCTGCGCCATTTCCATTTCGCCCTATATTCTCGCCCATTAACAACCCGTTATGCCCGTGACAAAATTAAGCCTTTGCAGTCCCACGGCCGTTAACGCCCGCTACCGCGGCCGGGCCGATACCAATTACGCCCGACACGCCCATGTAGACCCATTTATCCGACGCCCGAGGCCCACCGAACATGAGCCCATTTATCGACGGCCCGAGGCCCACCGATTATAGGCCCATTTATCGACGGCCCGTAGGAGACCCATGGATCCTACGACCAGATATGGCCCATGGTAGTTGCGCCACTAGCAAACCAAGGAAAAGAAGACTAGGAAATAAATAAGGCTGAAACTAACGCTAGGCTATTAAGGCGATTGCACAGATTACATCCACTGGCATCAAAGATCGCCACCTAGTGCAAATATAGGGAACACCCTACACTATACAAAAATGGCTTGTTGTTTTCTTCAACCGTGGCTGCACGTTAAGAATAAATTTTGTATCGCACCAAAACAAATTACAACTATATAACAAAAGGAAGGTTGGCATAAAACTTAACAGCCTAGCGATAAATGCACCACCGTAAGTTCAAGCTCACCATTTGACCCGATCACACGCTTTCATGCAGTATTGTCCGATGGAGCACCATAACCGCCGCCTTCATTTCCCTAGGCTCTCGAACAACATAGCAAATGTCCGATAGTCCGGTTTCAAAACCATGCATATCTTGACGACATTGAGCAATGTTTCTCCTTGTTTCACAAAGGGCCTCTGTTAGGGAATGGACTTGTGTCCGAGCGCAGATACAACATTGCTTTGAGCTTGCATATCTTGATCATGAGGCAGTTTGGACGATATTGCCTTAACAACCAACCCAAGATACGCAGAACGTGCTTTTGGCATCGTTAGTGGACAGTGTATCGACCCACCGCAGCAAGAGCCGACATTGCGGTTATAGTTGCCTCGCCACCTTCGTAAGGTGGCGGTTCCACCATTTTTTCCATAGCTCGCTGAAAAGTTGAGGTTTTACATTAGTAGTACCGTAATGTAAGATATTAAGGAGGCAGCAAAACCAAACAAAATAGCTTTGGTCTATATACGTAACTTATTCGTGAACCCATGTAAAATATTAGTTGTATTTTATTGCAAAGTACATAATAAAACCAGGTTCCAAACATATGACCATGTACCATCGCTAATGTATTGTCTATTTCTTCACATTGTATTGAGGGCTAAGGATAAAGAGACGAAGTTTATAATACGGTAAGCATAGTATGACATCATTCATATCACAAAACAACCGAGAATGCATAAACATGCAATTGTAACATTGTGTGGGCAAGTCCAAGACGGAACTAGATTACGGGTCAAGATCAAAGGAACATCACTCCTCTCTTTAAACCTTGTAAGGTGCAATGATACGCTAAGACAATTGTGTATAAAATTGAAAAGAGTAATAGACATTGGCTGCAAACCATGCAGTTCAAGGCACAAGTCGAGTAAGTAGTAGTTAAAAGGCATGAGGATTAAGGACTTACAATAGCGGCTTTGATCGGTGTAGTCATGCCCTTCTTCTTGCTGGTGTGACAGTCCTTGAAGATTTCCACAAGATTTGGTTTAGGTACTTTTTGGTCCTTATGGCTTTCCTCCGCATTTCAACAAGTCAATATAGATCTGATAATATGGTACAACGAAAAGAGTGAAACAGCAGCTAATTACAAGAGCCTCAGCAGGTGCAATATAGCTACGAGATCCTCGTCGTCATCTGTTGAATTTCACTTTTGTACGGTTGGCCTTGTTCTTTGAACAGTTCACCTACAAGAAGATAGATTTGTGTGACACATGCGAATAGGACTTCAACATGTGATCTGATCACATATATAATGTACCGATACTTCGGATCGACCAGTGTTTAACAAGGCCCTCCGCCTTCATCCGATATATTTTCCATCGGAGATGTTTGGGAAAGTTCACCGTTAGCCTTGCCTTCAAAGTGAGTTTTCCTCAAGTTATACCGACATCGTCGCAGAGCAGACTTGAAAACATGGGTGCAAGCTTGTCTGGTTGCATCATCTTGGCTATCCAACTTGAACCTCATCTGTTGAAAATTATGGGAGTCTCATTATCAAGAACCTAGAAAGTATGGGATGAGCAAGACGATATTACTAGTTTCCATACATAACCATACTTACAGATAAATGGTCGAGGAAGGTGTTGAACTGGTTTCGTCTTTGTCATTCCTGCATCAATCCATGTTGGGAGGATACGACATGACACCTAACGGCAACCGCTGCCTCGATACTAACTTGGCTGACTCAGAGCATCACGTGGCCTTTTTAAACCTGCCTCAAAACGGATCTCCATTCTTCCTCCTCTAGATTTAGTTAACCTATCGAGCATTATCCCCGATGTTTGTTTCTCTTGCGCCTAGGTGCTAGTCCAACAACGAACATAGGAAGTGTTAGTGTACATCAAACCGTGAGACTACATATAAAGAAGCATGGAATCAGAATTTGACTCCAAAGAACTACCTTCTTGCTGTTGAAGCTCACAAGGTTCATCTGATATTGCCAACTCGCCTTGTGTCAAGAGTGCTTGGGAAGTAGTGTCGTGGCAAGGGAGCTTGGGAACGTGCTGCTAGTTTTCGCTTGACGACGAGTATGTCGTGGCACCGGTAGTACTGTGGTAGGTGTTGCAAGAACTAGGGCTGTCTCGCTTGTTTGGTGGCAGCTATTTGTTTCTATTTGGCTTTTTTTGCAGCTCGTAGCATGGGATGCCGTGTTTGTAGAATTTTCCGCTGGACTTTGACCTTCTATTGCACCATCGCATCAGCAGAATCTGCAGGATTCATCCGCTTCTCATTCCCTCGCCATTCTCGTGTTTCTTCCTCTTTCTCGTGCCATGTTAAGTCAAGTCGACAAGAAAACGAATAACAATTTAGTTCTTCGTAACAAATTGATGCGTGATGCATTTAACTGAACTTTGATGTTAGACAACCACATGATAGGAGGATGTAATATGTATGAAAAACAGGACGGAAGAGATAACCGTAACTATGATGTGTAAACTAAGAAGAAGACATTTCACCAAATTAGAAGCAATGCAATGGAAGGTAGACACCATATGAAAGATGCTACAAATATCGCTCCGCCAAGTTAATAGTGTCTCATCATAAATGGCGCTTAAACAAATGTGAAGCAAGACAAGAAATAAATCATATGCAAGATGCAAACAACATCACACTACCATGTTAGAGGTCTCTCGTCATTAGTGCCATTGCATATTCACAACATTGCATATTCACAGCTTATGATGTGTAAACTAAGGAGAAGGCATTTCAACAAATTAGAAGCAATGAAAGCTAGACACCATATGAAAGATGCAACGAATATCACTCTACCAAGTTAAAACTGTCTCGCCATAAGTGCCATTTCAACAAATTAGTAGTACAAGCTAGAAAAGAATGTGAGATGTAACCTATATCACACTCAAGTCAAACGTGTCTTATGATAAGTGATTGTTGCAGTTACACAACAAGTAGTAATTTGATGTAAGAACATGGTGTGATAGATAGATATTGTATGTTCTAGAAACAGAACACGGTCTTATTCAAGTATAATGTGTAAAGTAAGCAGATGGAATTCAACAAAATTAGAAGCAATACAAGCTAGACATCACACATAACATGCAACCACATATAACAAAGGCAAGTTAGAGGGAGCACCAAGTGATGCTGCACTAGGGGAGACGTGCTCATCATAAACACAGCTTTGTTGAGTGTCTATGCATGTGTTGTCTTGGAAATCATCTTGGGGTGTGGAGGAGTAGAAATCAGAGAGGCCCTCCGCTCGAAGGAGCACCTTTATCCGCTGCCTTGCTAACTTCCTTCCGCTTTATTGATTTTGAATTGTCAAGTAAAACCGACAAGAAAAAGCAATAAAATTTCTCTTCGTAACTCATTCATGCATGATAATCGACAATCACTACTTTGATGTAAGGCAAACACATGATACCAGGATGGAATATGTACGAAAAACAGGACGGCATGGCATGTTCACAACTGTTTGTGTAAACTAAGGTAAACCATTCCAGCAAATAAGAAGCAATGCAAGCTAGACACCACATGAAAGATGCAACCAATATGACTCGCCAAGTTAAAAGCGCCCCATCATAAATGGAATTTCAACAAATTAGAAGCAGCAAGATGCTATAAATCATATGAAAGATGCAACTAATATCGCACCGCATATACTAAAGGTGTCTCGTCATATTGATTGATGCGGATACAAAAACAATAGTTTTATGTAAGGACATGCTTAATAGACAGATGTACTATGTACTAAATACAGAAGGCATGTCACATTAACAGTATAATGTACTATAAGCTAAGCAGACTAGCACATGCAGTTTAACCAGATTGGAAGAATTACAATCTAGACACCATATGCAACATGCAACCACATATCACGCTGCCAAGTTAGAGCAAGCACACTGCGATGCTAGTGTAGGGAAATGCTGTAATCAACTACAGAGCTACGCTCACTATCTTCATCTAGCATTTCTGCTTCTTGAGAATCATGTCGGAGGTCGACGCTGCATTCTTTAAATGAGTAGTCCCTTGCCTGCCTGCCTCATCATAATTGATTGATGAGGGATACACAAGAACATTAGTTTGATGTAAAAACATGGTTAATACACAGATGTACTAGTATGTACCAAAACAGAAAGGCATGTCATATTCAAAGGTATAATGTGTAAGCTAAGAAGATGCAATTTAATCAAATTGGAAGCAATACAAGCTAGACATTCGGCTGGAGTGGTGAGCATGATCATCTAGGACCAGAGAGCCTGGTGGGAGGCGGGCTGCTCCGCCACCATCGCAGCTTTTTAGTTGGCTTCCAGGTGATGCCTATCTTTGTTGGGCTTGTCACTGCTCGGCCAAAGGCCCTCGACTAGCTATTTGTCTTCCGGTGCTCCCGGATGGTGGGTCATGTAAAAAAATATCTTTCCTTATCTTGATAAAGACTGACTTCGGCCTTTCAAATACAAGCTAGACACCATATGCAACATGCGACCACATATGACACCGTGATGTTAAAGCAAGCACCTGGGATGGTGGTTCACGGCGAGCGAGATCATCAACTCAAGAGCTATGTTCCCCATCTCCATCTGCTGACACTACACCCTTTAAAGTCTTGAAACGTGTCCGCCTAGCCGCTGCACTCACGCCTGGAGCGATTTCTCTCTTCTCTTTCTCGCTTCGTGAAGGCAGGGTCTGAAATACCCTTGCATAAAAACACAATAGTGAGAGTATGGGTGAAGTGTGTGCAGTAAGTAGTGCAATCGTAAAAGTAGCAGATAGCAGGTGGCTGAAAAATAAATGACAGGAGACATATGATAGCTTTACAATATTGCATGGCAAACAAAATTAGATTCTACTCCGTATGATTTTGTAATATATGAGCACAGGAAATGCAGGTACTCCTCCAAAGACACCACCACATGTGGTCCTATCAAGATAACAATGACTAAAAATAAATAGGTAGTCGATTTTTTATGAACCGTCCGATCTATAAGGAACGGGCAGATGGCCTTCGCTCACCTCCCGCCACCATCGTTGACGATCTTTCTCGAACCGCCACGACCACCGCCCACTCCTGCCTCCGCCGCCCGCCTCCCATCGACCTCACACCACCGCTGCAGCTTGGCAGCGCCCTGTGCCATCCTTTAATCCCGCCGACCTCCAGATCGGGCGCCAGAGTTCTAGGCCGCACACGCCCTAAGATAAACACCAAGGCACTGCTTCTCGGCGTAATAGTCATATTAGCGCCTGTTACGCCGGGAATGCTTCCGCTAATTGGGAATCAATCGCCAGAAATTGAAATTGGGGGCGACGGACCTCTAGCTAAGGTGAAATAGTATATGAGGAGAAACCTTGTGCATCGCGAGTTACTAGGAACATCTAGTATCAAGAAGAAGCGGTCAACTAGTGTCTTTTGTGGGATGAATACTGCAAGCAGAGACGTAAGATTTGCATGAATAAGGGAAGAGGAGTACCTTCTTCGGTTGCCGTGTGGTCACCTCCACATGTCGCTACCGATCTTCTTCTTTTTACCGGGAAACCGATGTTCGAGGGTGCAGGCTTGGACGAACCCATGGCCAAATTGTTGACTGTGTTGCCGTGGCCGTATGTCGGCGGAGGGGAAGCAGATTCAAGGCGGCGAAGGACTGTGTAGCAGGAACAGCTCCAGTGCGGTGGAGGGTGGCGTAGTTGGAGCGGCAGCGGTGAGGCGCAGGACGGCGTGGTTGAACTGGCTCTGCACGGACGGCTCGGCCTCGCTTCAACTACTAGCCGTGGAGGGCATTATGTTGAGGTTATGTGGACGACGACGCTGGGTATCGGCCGGCGTGATGGAGGAGGGCGGCGGTTGATGGGTGGGATGGGGTGGCGGACGGAGGACGCCGGGTTTCGGGCTGGTGGAGAGGTAGTTTTGGCGCCCACGGAGTACTAATGGGGAATCGGACGGGTGGGGGGACCATGTTTCGTCTGGGACGCGCTTGTTTTTGGCTTTTTGAATGTAAGATGGGACGCGCTTGTTTGAAATTTGGGGAAAGTGGACAAACTGCAGGTCGGGGTAGGATGGTAATCCCTGTGTCCCAAATAGTGGGTGGAGCGATTTCGCCGCAAGCATGTGTGCTTAGGCGGCCATTGTGTATGAATGTTTTTCGAGGCGGTTATGGCATCTAGATGAAGCTACAAACCTACCCCGGTTTAGACCTTTGGACGTCGGGTCAAGGGTTTCACGGGTCGGAGTTATTAGAAAAGTAATTTTTGTACTACCAAACATTGGTCTCACGCGGTTTCAAGTAGTAGAGGCTCTTTTGGCGCTTCGCTCAAATTTTGAAACACAAGCATTCACGCTTAGAGTACTCTTGAACTATGAGGATTGACCTAAATAGACAACGTTATATTTGACCTTGTATGTTTGAAAACCTCATTAAATTATCCGCTTTTTTGAAATTTTGACACTTGAAAATCCTATAACTACGATTATTTTGGAATGGAGGAGCTAATTTGAATCTATTTTGTACACGACTACATATGCTATTATGTACAAAATCAGAGCAAAGATTGGTGCCCCATAATTTAGGTATGGTTTACAAATGCCATGATATCAAATTCAAATAATTGAATGGACTTCATGTTGAATTTGATTTTTTTAAACCACCTTAAGTTGAATTCAAATGTATGCTAGTTCATATGTAGCTATTTATAATGTCCATTGTGTAACTTTCATATGTATAATGTGCTTTACACACACAACATGAACTATACTCACGCTTATATTCGATTGCTAAAGCGATGCATTGTCCGGAGTTCAAAATACTAACTATGTGGATCAATTGTGTCGAATAATAACATAGACATGCTCAAATTCGATAGAATCTAGATGTCCGATGGATCAATGACCGCTCCTTACGCTGAATTGCAAATATCATGATCCCATCCTAATATTTGGATACAATTTATATCTTTAATCAATGTGTAGAGCAGTCTTTACGTGTAGTTTCACTCTCCATCGGTGGTCTCTCACACATGCTCAAACACTCTCTCCCGAGGTGTCTTTCTCGCACACATGCTCTAGATATAACCCTCCTCCCTCTCGTAACCATTTACAACTGTTTTCACTAACCTTTATCACAAGCACTCTTCCTCTCGCAAACATACACACGCACAATCCTCATCGACCCTTTCTATATACATGGACCTGCCTACGTGTCTCATGTACGCACATTATCTTTACGCCTGCCTCTCACGCATTGTCTCACACCTCTTCCTAATCGATTTAGTATGATTCTAGCAGAGCATTCTGTAGGATGCCCCTTAAAGTTAGGTTGGATGAATAGTAATATCGAGATAAAGGGGTTACCTTAGTCCGAGAACCTAGGGTTACAAATCCTAGACGGCTTTGTCAAGGACACAGAGTCCTTCACAATTCTGCTATCTTTGTCTTGTACGACTAGTCATCCATGGGTCTTCCTAAATGTGTCATGGGTCACCAATGTGGCGCAGGACGGAACCGAATGAAGGGCCTCACTCGACCCACCGGACCTCACGCGGTGACACACCCTCCGCCCCCACGCCTCATTATCTTCTCACACCCACACATACCAACACAAACACACACACACACGTAAAATTTCTCCTGGTGCCTCTATTCCTCCCCTTGCATATACACACTCAAGGGAATGGAATCTCTTGTCGTGACGCCATATTCGCTCTCTCTCTAGACCACTCTCATTTCTCGTATATCTCTCCCATCCCCGCCGGCCCCTCTATCCATGCCTCTCTCAACACGTAATACACACACATACCTCTCTAGGCCCCGCCAAATGCATCAACTACACATTCACACATGTTACATCACGCACCCCATTGATCTAAAGAGCCTCTCTTCATGTTTATTTCAGATACAACATTCCTTTTGAATAAAGTGTGGCCAAAAATTATTTTAGAGTTTCTACATATATACAACATTACAAAGTTATATGGAGGAGTACTTAACGCTAATTTGCATTGCATGGTGCCCACAATGATATTTATTCCAAGACCGTGAATTTGTATATTTTTATATTATATACAAAGTTAGTCATAATAAAGAGAAACGAAGAGCATCTCTCTCTCCATCGCATACACCCCCATGTACGCCACTTTCACGTATGCACACAAAACTATCTCCAGGTCCTCTAAAAGTAAGCCCCCAGAAAATTCACGCGTGTTTCATCTTTCTCTCGCGATATATGCAATGACGATCATTGTATTTGAAGCGAAAGCACGATACATACATTGACTTCATAATCCACTCATTACGGTCACCATTTACGCTTAGTGGTTATTATACAGTCACGGGCTCACCGCATAACTCAGATTTGCTCATGACATGACTAGTTGACCAGCTTAAACGCCCACGTGGCACCTCTAGTGTTGCATCACATTATCTCACTACCATCGTGCCCATTGCCGACTTGTATCTACTCTACATCTACACTCTTATAAAATACATAAAATACACTCTTATAAAAACAGAGTTGGTGATGATGGTGTGCCCGCCATCCTGCAATATAGGCCGTCCGATTTATATCCGACGGATAGGAAAGAAACTATGGCAATTTTGCAAAAGGTACCCACACACCTCTCCACATTTGCAAATAAGGCCTTCCTCGTTCATCCTTTTCTCTCACAAGATAAACAAGTCATACAAATGCATCTTGATGTTATGTGCAACACACGGGCATCTTGCTAGTAAGAATGAAAACAAATGACAAAAAAATATTTTGACGGTAGTTCAAAGTCATGACCGCGGGCACAGTGCACAAGGTGGCCTTGTATTTTTATGCTGAGCCATCCGTTTTAACACCCATGAGCTGGTGTGGTGATTATACACACACGAACTCATGCACACGAACTGCATCCACGCAACACTCACACAAACACATGCACCCACGCACGCATGCAACACTCACACGTACACGCAGCCACGCACGCACGCAACACTCACATGCACACACGCACGCATGCATGCACACACCAGGACACCACACAACCAACACACACTCTCACGCCAAGTGCTCAACCTACACGTGCATGCGCACACATCAGGCCCTCGATGCATACATACACAACCAGTGATTCCCACGCACGGGTTGGAGCCTTGTCGCTACCTGCGTAAATTTGTGTTTATCCGACCTTTTCCCTATGCGAATCGACATGTGGGACCCACAAGGAACGTGGTCAATTTAACTAGTCAACATGGCGCCACGCAGACTATTTGGCCGGTCAACAGAGTGCAATCCGATGCTGAATCGTGAGCAAGTGACCGGATAATCACCGCAAAACGATATAGTGACCGTAATCAGCTTATTCTGAAGTTCGTGACCATATTACGCTTTTTCTCTCAGAGGCCCTCCAAAACTACATCTCTACACGCTCGCATGTTACATCTAACAACTATGCAATACAAGACTACTACTACACTCTAACACAATAAATCATATGTGTTTTAGTTTTACTAGATATCATATTGTTACTTATAATTATTCAGTTTGCATACATTAAAATTGCCTTTGAAATGTATGGCCAAGATTATCTACCGCATGGGAAAAATCCCGCCTTTCCTGTTTAATCGGGTTTGTATCGATGGATCGTATGTAAACAGCAAAACTATAGTACTATACAAGACAAGTGACAGTTCACGGGCCGTATGTCGTCTACTCCTCCGTCAGAAGAGTGGAGCGCCGCTTTCATAAATCTTCTAGTCCCTTTCACGACATGTGGGACATCAAGCTACCGGGTCCACGTACATACCGAATACAAAGCAGAGCAGCCGGGTGAAGCACCCTACCATGGCGCCGCGTAGTAATGAGCAATGAGGCCAAATCACAAAGCTGCACCTTTCCCGCAGTTAAGTTGGAGGGACGAAGTAATAATGCTAAAAAAGAAGTTGAGGACGGCAACCATCATTTCACTCGCTGCTGAATCCGCTTCTCCTCATCTTCTTCAACTTAACCACGTGTTGCTTTCGCCGTTGTTCTCGCCTCATGGGACGCGGATCGGCTTGGTAAAGCATCGACACGTGGGACCGTGATGTTAGCAAACCGCCATCCCGCGGCAAAATCACCTCCTTTTACTAATCTTGATTCTATAATTTTTAGATCAATATAATTGAGATTTGTATAGATAGCACACAGAGCAAAACCAAGTGGTATGGTTAAGGGCATCCACAATGTGTAGCCAAATGTGAAAATAGCTTTTGGCATCATGGGAACCATTGTGGACGGTGTTGCTAAAGCCAAAAGATGGAACCAAGCTCCTCGATTGATTGATTGAAGGAATAGAAAATGCAACATCTCTCCTCTTTCTCCCATGCTTGGACGCATGTAGTACAAAGATAGAGCATGAGTCTACTCCCGTCCCTTCTATCACAAATCACAAAGCAAAGTGAGGCGCCAAATCACAAAGCACGGACGAAGCAACCATCATTTCACTCTTCACGACACCGCTTCTCCATCGCCTTCTTCGAGAAACCATCTCACCGCACTAGTACTCCTAGTAGTAGTACTAGTAAAGGACTTCTGGATGCAAATAAGGCGGTTGTCTCGGCTTGCAGGAGGCACTTATAACGACTTACCGTGGTCTCCTCAATGGTGTTCTCCGTCAACGACTTCGCCAAACCAAAAAAAAAATCGTCGACGTCACCGCAATGGGGAAGGAAGTCAAATATAGTTACTACCTCCATTTTTTGTACACAAGGCCAGTATTATCAAAATTACAATTTGCAAAGGGCCACTAACACTAATCGAGGCAAAATTGATGGGGTTAGCAACCAAGGACATTAATATCCCCTGCATGCATGCGGAAGTGAGAAGGTTGGTTTGCATGGCGCTGCATTAATCAAGCGATGAGGAGTGAGATGGTTAGCTCTTTGGTCTTTCAAAAAAAAATACGCATTAATTGACATGTGAAACGAGGATTTGTATCGATTAAATCCAGCGCAGGAAAACCCCGCCTTTCTTTTTTAACACTAGTACTCCTAGTACGTACGTATTTATCCCATTTGGGTCTAGGCCTTGCATTGCCAAACTTCGCCACACATTTTTGCCAAGCTTGCCTAAAGTTTTCAAAATGAGAAGGAGGTACACTTACAAGACGGCTGTCGCGGTCGCACCGCACCTCACACGGTCGCTTCCCAGACGCCACGGGTGCACCGCACCCTCACACAACGCTTCCCCGCACGCCGCAAACCCAACCAAGGAACGCACTCACCGACACGTGATGTCGCATGTGAACAAACCAAACTCAGCCATCCTATCGCTGACACATAATTTTCGCTCATAGAGTATGTTTATCCAACCGCATGTTGGGGAGTATCCGTAAGGCCCGCAAGCGGTGGTCTGTTGGGGAAGAAGAAGAGGTGAGGAAGAAGGAAAGAAGGGTTAGAGACGAGGATATTCATCCAACCGCTGAAATGGTAGATCGACCCAAGTCAGCGACTTGCATAACAAATATAGTAAAGTATGTTTTTACACAACAAAAGATCCATAAAACAACAACATAAAGAAAAACTATCATCGTCATGGAAAGAGACGGCCTCGTCGTTTTGGCTGCCGGCGCGAACCAGCCGCCGCTGCCGACGTGTGTCTCCGCACCGTGGTTGTCCTCGGCCTCTAGCTACTCGCTCAAGCGGAGCGCGCGGGCGCTCGCACGGAATAGAGCACAGCCCGGTTCAAGTCGAGGACGCCCGTTCCACCGCAGGAGGGCCTCGATGGCAGCGGCATCCGCGCGCCCGCGCCGAAGTCGAGCCTCCGCCGCCCGGTTCAAGTCCAGGACGCCCGTTCCGCCGCAGGAGGGCGTCGGCGAGAGCGGCATCCGCGTCTGCGCCGAGTCGAGCCTCGCCGCCCGGTTCATGTCCAGGACGCCCGTTCCGCCTGCAGGAGGGCCTCGATGGCAGCGGCATTCGCGAGCTCCGCCTCAAGTTGAGCCTCCGCCGCCCGGTTCACATCCACTACATCCGGTTCCTCCTGCAGGAGAGCCTCGATGGCAGCGGCATGCGCGCGCCCGCCGAGTTGAGCCTCTCGCCCCCGGTCCTCCTTTAGTATCGCCATGTTGAACCGCTGGTCCGCTTTGCACCATGGGGGACTCGGACGCCGCACGAAGTCGACGCCCATCGCCTCATACCCATCGGGGCCTTCGCGCCATGACCTCCGCAAGGAACATTGATCGGCTTCTCCTCCTCGTAGCTTGGCTCCAGAGAACTCGGGATTGGCCCGCCGCAAAGCGAGCTTGGGAACGGAGGTCTCAGGGCGCCGACCGCCGCGATTTCTACGCGGCGCCGCCGTCAAGATCTTGTAGTAAGTGATCTTGCGGCGCACCATGGCTTTTCGCTAACTAGGGACGCTTGATGCGGCTAGGGATGAAAGGTGGGGAATGGGCTGAGATTTGGTGTGGTTTTAGGGCGTGGCTGGCGAGGCCGAGCAGCAAGGTTCCGTGTGAATAGTGGTTCCGTGACGACCGTCAATCGGTTTTGACTATACATCGCTCTTGTCGCTCGCGTTGCAGCCCGCACGCTGGACCTCCACGCCGCCACCGAATGGAACGCGCTTGCCTTTGTGTTTTCGCCGCCAGGGACCGCAGTTGAGAGCAAACCGACGCCCCTCCCTCCCCGCCCTGCCATTTATTATACCACCACCCTCCGCTTTTATGCGGAGTAAATAAAATCAGAGGGAGTATACTACGGATGAGGATCCTCGACGTGGCCGAACCCATTGAGTAACCGACATACGGGCCTAGCAAGCATGGGGTCCACCAGTAAGTGACCAAAGGGAGGGTAAGGCAGGATACCTACGAGAGGATCCACTTCCACTATACTACTTTGACCAAATGTTAGAGTAATAATATATGACATGCAACTTACACAAATGTTAGAGTAATTATATATGACATGCAACTTACACAAAGCATACAGGTCTAATGCTTTTCGAGGCTAACTTTGACCAAATGTTAGAGTAATAATATATGACATGCAACTTACACAAAGCATACGGTCAATTTTGTATGTGAAAGGAGTTTCCAATGATATAATTTTCACATTATACATCTCATGTACTATTAATCTTGTCAATAGTCAAATTGGAAACCATCTCGAGTACAAATCTAGGAGTACGCATTTAATCTAACAATATTGATTGGGCGTTGTTGAATGTTCATACCTTTTTTATCATAGTAGAGATACTTTGACTACACATAAAACTTATATGTAAAGTAGAAAGGATAGGAGGGAGTATATTGTACGCTCAAAACGAAACTAACATTGAATACCCTTTATATATGATTTATGGATGCTATGATCACCGGTTCAAAATTTTGAATCCGCTTTAGGTATCACGTGTTTCACTGCTCCTCTCGATTTCATCTCGGGTCCGAGATCTATTGAAAGAGGACTAGGTGGGTACATGCGAATGATACTCATGGAATGTTCAAATGAGGCATGCGGAGGATGGACTCGATCGAGGGCTTACATGATCGATGGAGAAGAGGGTTGAGAGGAATGAGAAATAAGCAAACGCCACATGATTACACTTGAACGGCTCAAATAAACAGTAAGTTGTCTCTCTTGTCCTACATAGTGAAAGGCCTAATGCGCAATGCGGAGCACTGACGCTTGAATATGGCCGGGAAAACAGGGAAACCGACATGTGGGGCACACCCGTTGGGACGATGTAGCGCAGACTAGTCCAATGGAGGGGCTGGCCCACGACCTCCTCGCCACCGACAACCGCTCATGTGGGTCGTTAGCCAACAACGGGCGCAGCTCCAGAACGCCTCGACACGGAGATCGGTGAGCTTACACACTCATATCATCGCTAGACACGGTCGGTTTCACTGTGCCGAGGGTGGCGTTAGTGCTGTGGCACCACCAACGGTATGTTTGGTTTGTGCCCAAGTTGCCCATCAAAGCATTGGGTAGCCAAAATTTTGGTTGAGGTATTGGTTGCCCATGATTTGGCCGACATTGGCAAGAAAAATGAACTAGAGTTGGCTAGAGTTCATTGGCATGCCAAAGAAATGGCAACCAGCCAAACAAAGACCAATCTTTGGGTCATGACCAAAATTTTGGTTGAGGTATTGGTTTCCCATGATTTGGCCGACATTGGCAAGAAAAATGAACTAGAGTTGGCAAGAGTTCACTGGCATGCCAAAGAAATGGCAACCATCCAAACAAAGACCAATCTTTGGGTCATGACCAAAATTTTGGTTGAGGTGTTGGTTGCCCATGATTTGGCTGACATTGGCAAGAAAAATGAACTAGAGTTGGCTAGAGTTCATTGGCATGCCAAAAAAATGGCAACCATCCAAACAAAGACCAATATTTGGGTATGACCAAAATTTTGGTAAGGTGCACTTTGGCCACAATCCAAACACACCCAACATCAGGCTCGTCGAGGATGCATGGGGCGCCGCAACGCGTCCGCGGAGTGGTGTAGCGCGGCCAACTGCATCCTCTCGACCTGAGACCATGCCGGTCGCCTTTGCTTTTTCAATGACATGCGGGATCGATTTGAGCAAAGGGCATCTCCAACGCTGCCACGACCGCAGCTGACTACCCTAGCACACCAAAGCCTCGCCCTCGCGCCGTCAAGGCGCGCTCAGCCGGCGCCAGCTGCCCGCATTCATGTCGTCTGCTCAGATGTCGTCGTTAAGAGGCTCGGTGCCCGAGGAACCAACTCCGGTGACTTAATGACGCACCCGGACGCTTGGCCTCATCGGAATGCGCTACTTAAAGAGGGATCACCCAGCTAACCTCCACACCATAGCGCATCGTCCTCCTACCTGGCACCACATCCGCCATGACCGCAAGTGTGAATTCTCTGTGGGAGAGATGTCTTCGGGGATGACGCTCGAGGTCGCCGCCCTTGCTAAAGTCGCCTCTCGCGACACAATAGCGGCACGCGGACGCGACAGCACAAGCGGTGGCCACGCTAGCGGCCGATGACTGGAGCACCGTCAGCCACGCGTCCTACTTGCCGCCGCCCAACATCCGCACCGCCGAGGTCGGGGCTCCTCCGAGGATGAGTAGGGCATGGAGGCGGCAGGGCATGGTGTGCCAACTGGCCGGTCCGTATCCCGTGTTCTACTCTTCCTCGCCGGAGACCGCACCTTCACTTCACGGGTCTTGAACCCCGCCCTGCATATAGAGATCGCAGATGGAGGACGCCGGTCGCCGCCAGAGAATAGGTTTAGGGTCGGGTTTTTTTTATTTTTCTATCCTATAAAAGTTGGAAATGTAATGAAAATCTGCCGTGTTTGCATTAATCTCGCCGGTGTATATGAACTTTCACAATAATATACATATTGTGGGAGTATTAGCAAGATGCTCTGCGTTGCACGGAAGATCAAGATCTTGTGGGAGAAAAGGATGAATGAGGGAAAGCCTTATCTGCAAATGTGGAGAGGAGTGGGTAAATTGTCATAGTTTCCTTCCTATCCGTTAGATATAGATCGGACGGCCTATATTGCAGGATGACAGCACACAATCATCACCAACTCGCTTTTATTGAACCGAGACAAATCTAAAAACCCAACTAAGCAAACCTCCCAAAGATATCGCTGGAAAAGACCCGCCGCCCATTTTAGCCAGGATTACCGGATTACTAGTAGTAGTATCGATGGATCGCGCAAGCAACAATTTTTTTTGAGGGGCGAAGCACCTACTAGTTTAAAAGGAAAAAGGCGGTACACTCACAGCACTCTGTCGCGATCGTGATTGCACCCCACACACGCTCGGGTCCGCACACGGCTCACGCAAACGGAACGCGATTCGCTTGCCTCTTCACCGACACGGGACCGCACTTTGAGAAACCGACCATGCGCCTAAACTCCCCGCCCACCGCGCGAAAATGCCCCCCCCACAAAAATTTCCCCAAATCTGATTCAACCTCCCGCCAAATATTCCCCAAACCCCTCCCCCGTCCCCCTCCACTCCATTCGCTCCGCCAAAGCCGCCCCTCCCGCCAGGTCGATACGCTACGCTGCGGTTCGTCGAGGGGACGACAGCGATCCTCTCGCCCCACAAGACACTCGAGATTGCCGTCCCCTTCAGCCGCGCCACCACCTCCGCTACGTTTTGTGGAGGCGACGACGGTCGTAGGCCGCCATCACCGGGCGACGTCAGGTGGAGACGCACGGCGCCAGCTTCTCCCACGGTACGCGATTCTAGATCGAGGCCCCATTCATGTCGGTGTAGCGCTGAATGTTAGCCGATAGACGCTGTTAATCTCAATCGCTTGTCAAGTAGTTTATCGTCAATATGCTTTGCTTAAGAAGCTTCTTGCCCTGCTCGCACTCAATCTGCTTAGCTGAGATGGCATGCCAAGGCCGATTAGTTGCTAAAATATCTTGCCATATATTTATTGTGACGAGATTGCCATGGTCTAGTAGCCAATCTGTTAGGTGAAATAGCTCTACACCATTTTATACTCGATCTTTGTTGCTGCGATGGCCTTCGTAGTTTGATGGCTGTGTGCTCGGTCTCATTGATCGCTGAAACAGCTCGCCATAATTTAGCACTCAAAATCTGTTTGCTGAATTAGCTTTACATATATTTCGTTATTTAGATCTGCTCGTCCAAATATCTTGCCATAGCTTTAGACATCGACCTAGGTATTTTTTTCTCGACTTCATAAAAAACATATATGTTTTTCCTGTAATATCTAGTAGAAGAACTAATTTGTATGTCAGCAGATGGACAGACTTGATAACTTCGCTCAAGATTCTCCGCTGCATATGTCGAGGGGTTGAAAACTACATGAACTTTATCGAGCTGAGTACGGTGGTCCAAAATCAGATGTGCTCGCCGTGTAGCAGTTGTATGAATTCAGTTACAAGACCCCACCAACTGTGCAAAATCATATACACTTGTATGGGATGTCGGTCACATATACTAGGTGGGTTCATCATGGTGAAGCTGTGAACGCCAATGTTATTGACTATGTGGAAGCAGCAGATCACCATCTTGATCCGCCTCGATGCTCGTGTGGAAGAGGAGGAGGAGGTGGTGGTGGTGGAGCCAGTGAGTTTGAACAACATTGAATAATGCTACTTAAATGCTCGTGCATTCCGTGAACTTTCACCGCAGAAGAAAACGGTGGGCCCGCATGTTGGAACAATGCAACGTTGTTGTCACCCCTGTGAAATAAGTTGTCAAGATTCTCAGCTATGGTCACCTTTCTTCGTGAAGACATCTGAGCTGATGACCAACAAATCATTCGATGCGATGTTGGCTGCTTTCCGCAAATCTTTCCTAGATGCGTCTCGAGCTGCCACACACCTACAAAGAAATGAAGAATTTCCTTCGTGCAGTTGGAATTGGATATGATATGATCGATGGTTGTAAGAATAATTGTGTTCTGCTCGGAAGGATTATGCCAACTTAAGTGAATGCCCGAAATGCAAATCATCAAGATGGAAGGTGGCGATGCTATGAAGAGGATTCCTCATAATGTTCTGAGACATTTTCCAATTACACCAGGATTGCAGAGGTTGTTTCATGATGCTGAAACAAGAGAGGATGTTGTCGGTGTCAAAACCGCGGATCTCGGTAGGGGTCCCGAATCAGCGCCTAGGCGGATGGTAACAGGAGACAAGGACACAATGTTTTTACCCAGGTTCGCCCTCTCGATGGAGGTAAAACCCTACCCCGCTTG